>JACAXG010000031.1:6653126-7251959 GCA_018881555.1 Amblyornis subalaris | reverse complement strand
GGCAACGCCCGCCCCGGGGGGGGGAGGGGCCGCGCGGGGGGGGTGGGGGGGGCAGAGGTCCCTCCCCCCTTTCCCCTCCCCCTCCCTTCCCTCCCCTCCCCCCCCCTGCCCTGCCCTGCCCTGCCCTGCCCTGCCCTGCCCTGCCCTGCCCTGCCCTGCCCTCCCCTCCCCTCCCCTCCCCTCCCCTCCCTTTTCTTTTCCTCTATGATCTCTCTTCTCTGCCTGTATTTTCCACCAGCCTGTTATGTTTCCTCCACCACACTGTGCCTGCAACACAATGGGGAGGAGAAAACATCCAGGGCAGGGGTTGCTGCGAATTGCCCACCAGCAGGACCAGACCTCTCCATCTCTTCCCCCAGAGACCATCCCCAGTGGGTTGAACAGCTCCCAGCACACAGCTCCTGCTGAGGCTGGAGGAAAGCACACCAAAAGAAATGAAATTCAATTCTGAATCCCCCTACCCCTGTAGGTCTGTTTGTCTTCACCAAACTATAAGACCTAAGCTGCCATCAAAAAAACACGTGAAAAATATCATAAAACACCTCTCTGGAGCATGACAGTTGGGCCTGTGCATTAGAGAATCATAGAATGGTTTGGATTGGAAGGGATCTTAAAGCTCACTGAGTTCCAACCCATTTGCCAGGGGCAGGGGCACCTTCCACCAGTGTAGGTTGTTCAAAGACCCATCCAGACTTTCCCCTTGAAATCTTTCTGATCTCTGCAGTTGTGATAAGAATTAAACCATTTAAATTGCCTAGTGGTTTTATTTGCATGTATCGATTCCTGGAGAGGCAGGAAGTTTAAATTTGAATGATGGATTGGCACACCATTAGCTCTGATTGATATGGCACCTTTAAATGAATACTGTCATCTTGCACATAATTAGAGATGACTTGGTTATTTTGCTGAGCATTTCATGTCAGGACAGGTCTCTGATGAGCTATTGAGCTTCTTGCAAGGGAGAAGGTGGAGAAGGTGGTTCTGTTTTGTCTGTACATGTATAAAAGCAACAGAAAATTGGAAGGGAGGGTGTCACTGATGCAAGAGAGCAGAACAGGATTGAGAAGGTGTGAGGAACCAGTTCCATTTTAATCTGTCTCAACACTGGATTGTGAAACCTATGCGGGGGAGGGGCTGTGCTTCATGCAAGAGGCAACTGAGAGAAGATGGAGGCATGCCCTGTCTCCAGGGGAGACTTTGCCTGGCAGCCATTTCATGTCTCCCATGGACTTGGCAGTGGGTGGGAGACCACCAAGGGCACGGTGCCCTCCAGAGAGGCCTCCAATCGGGTGGCAAAAGGTCTCCACCAATGGACTGCGATGGAACGTTGGAGTGGGCCAATGGCCGCCTGCCAGCGAGCAGCCCTGGGGAGGAGCCAGAGGGGATAAAAGTAACTGTCCACAAACTCATGGGCTTTTTGCCTTTGCCTCTTGACTCCGACTTTTTATTTTGTGCCCTCACTGCGGGTTTTTGCTTTTGACTCTAGTTTGCTGTCTGTTGCCCTGGCTGGAGGCTTTCTCTCCCTTTTTGTCCCTTTTGACTTTTGGGTCTTTTGCCCTCCTGCTGGACGCTGCAGGACGCTTGGCCGGACACCTACTGACCCCCGAGCCTCGTGCTCAAGCCTGCGTCCTGCCCTGCCACCTCTCCCGCCTGCTCCAGCCTTCGCCTGTCCTGCCTCTCTGCATTCCTGCCCGACACCCCGCCTGCCTCGCCCCTGCCTGCCTCGTCCCTGGCTGAGTCACCTGCTTCCAACGCTGCTTCGCCGATCCAGCCCGCTGCCGCGATCCCGCCACGACCCTGTCCAGGGTGCTGCACCTCCTGCCCGAGCGTCGCCATGGGAGCTGCGCCTTGGCAGCCGCGCCTGTCCGGGAGCTGCGCAGGCTCCCCCGGCGGGGAGAGCACAGACCACCTGCCGGCGGGACCGTAACAGCACACGCCGAAGGCTCTGAGGGTAACGCCCCCTTTTCCTCCCTGTCTCCCTCCCTGCTTCTCTCCCCCCCATTTCTTTCACTTTTCCTTCCTCTTCTTGTGTCTTTTCTGTTCCTCTTCAGTACATACTTTTCGTTTCCAATAAACGGTTCTAAGTTACAATATTTGTCTCGCTTGACTTAATTTCGTCCTGGACCATCCGTCTCAAAAGGACTCCCCGCAGTTCCCATAGTGGAACGTGGCAGATGGGTACCAGACCACAGCTTCAATAGTACTGTAACTTAGCAGGATAACCACGAAGAGACCTTCCCATGCACTGGAATCCCCTGTTCTGGGGATTTGCCCAATGTGACAAGAGGAAAGGCTGAGTCCAAGCCCAGCGCCCAGGCCCAAGCCCAGGCCAGGTCCAAGGTGGTACTCAGTCCTGCTGGGGTCAGTTTAATTCCTGTACAACTTAGCAATGTGTGTTTAGTCACAGATTCCTCAGCTGTGCAAGGACAAAGCACAGTTGAGCACTTAACACGCATAATATTAAAAATTTTATTGTGTAAGTTAATTTCACACATAAACACTGGCACAGTACACTGGAGCACAGGCTTTATAAGCTCAGGATATGCCTGCAAATTCTCTGGCTTTCTTCAGTTTGAAAATGTTTCCTTTCCCTTCCAGAAACACCAAAGCACACAAATGGGTTTTCTTACCCTGGGGCGAGGAGATAAATCATCCAGCACAGAGAAGGTGCATCCAACATAAGGCAGGAAGTATGCAGCATGGGAGCCTGTGGAGCACACAGCTCCTGGGGGTAGTGGTGTGAAGTGCTACCACACCCTTGCATCGCCGGCATACTTTCTGAGGCGTATTATCCGTTTTCATTGCAAATAGCTAAAGGTCTCCCTAGATCCCTGTTAATTATATCCAAATGAGTGTTCTCTGCAGCATGGCCATATTTATCAATGTTAAAATTTGTTGGGACCCCACCATTTGTTTGTGCCATTAGTCTTCACCTATTGTGTTTCTCGTGGTGACCGGGGGATGTTTCTCTGCTGGTGTTGGGTGGGAAGTTTTTCTCCCTCCTAGACCACATGTCACAGGGTTCAATCTTCATACATACTGGATTAAAAACTTCTCAGAAATCAGCTCCAGAACATATTTTTTCCCTCTGCAGATCTAATGACATGCTGAGGGGGAAACAGACTCCAACGGCACCATGGTTTCTCCCATGTGATGTCAGTTTGTTCTTGATTTGAGTCTCTGGGAGGTGTTTCCTGAATGCAGGGACATGTGATGACACAGACCCTCCAGTGGAGTTACTCTAACCCCTCTACATCTTTTTCGTGTTCTGTGCCAAAAAAATACTGCGGTAGGAGGATTCCTCATCAGTTCGTTGAGCTAGTGAATTGGCTAAGGTGATTTATATAAATAAAAGAAAATAGAATGGAGTAAAATAAAATAAAGTAAATAAAAGATCGGATGCAGAGGGTGATCCTGGGCAAGGGATGAGAGTTGAACTGAAGATGTGCAGGTTCACAGGTTGGGAATGAGCCTCTGGGTGGTGACCACTGCAAAGAGAGGTAGGAAATGAGGAACCAACGTGTGCTGAAGAACAAGCGTTTAATAAATTACTAGGCAAATTAAAACAATTATTCTACCCTTCATATCGCCTGCATCTCAGTAATGAAGTTTGATGCTAATGAAATCAGCCATCCAATTTTTCCCAACCTGTCCTGGAGAAGAAGATGTGGGAAGGTACAAAGAGGGAACCAGGGTAAAAACTCCATGCATGGCTTCATCTTGTGATACCACATTCTCCTCTCCATGATTGGAGTGGGATTTTTAAACTTCTTTTTCAAAGAGACATGTTTTTCACAGAGCCACCCAGCTCACCCTTGTGCAACCCAGACTCAAGAACTCAAGAGGTCTCTGTATGTTGGTAATTTTGGATAAATAAATTTAGCATTTGGAAAACTGGGATAAATGTAGTCACGTGTCTGGTGTAATGAGGTCGGGGATGTCTTGCAAAGCCATATAGTTCTGTACTGGTGATTTTGTGGTGCCATAGAGGATTGCAGGTGGCAAACTGACGCAAGATATGTTTGCTCTGTGGCACGTCCCTTCTTAATTCTGTTCAGGTCCCTCCATGTTCCTGGAAAAAATGAAAAGCTTAACTGAAAATAATGAGATTAAAAATAAATAAATAAATAAAAGTGTGTAAAAAGCCAGACAATAAATAAACCACCAACTCTTGCCTTTTTCCCAAGTGTTAGCATGTGTATGCAGGGACATGAAACTTACTTGCCTGCACCACTCCTTGCACACCCTCACCCTTTAAGATCAAGTATTTTTTCTTGAATATATGAAATACTTAGACATACACATGAACCAGAAGTGTACGGAGACTGTCAGCTTTCCTAAGTGATACCAACTTTGCCCTAATAGAAGCAGTAAGAGGGACTCCACTATTTTGATTCTCAAGCATAAGGAGTTTCTTGCTGATCTGGGACAGCAATTTTGGGTTCACTTCCTAAAGAACCCAAGTTCTCCACATGTTCTTCTGTCCTCTGAAGTCCTCCCCCCTTGGCAGCAGAATCTGATTCAAAGGGTCATTTTGATGGATGCCTGTCTTCTCTGATGTACTTAGCTGGTGCAGCCCATGTCTTGGAGGGGAACCTGAGGAGGTTTAGCTGCAGGTGTTAGTTGAGGGGATGCTCCTGGGCTGGAGGCAATGCATTTATTGTGAGACTAGGAAACCATGCAGGAGAAGGAGGCAGGAGCAGGAGAGACAGTCAGGAATGTTGTGGGAATGTGATGTCCATCCTTGGGTGGAAAAAGCCTTCCTGTCACCCTGGACAAATAATCCCCTAGGGTGGTACTGGGAGCCATGGCTCCCCTGCACGTTAAGGGGTGGGTTAAGTAAGCAGCAGATGGACTCTGACAGAGAGTAGAATCCAGAGGGTTTTTTTCTTTTAAAATCTCCTTTCATGCTCAGTCACTCAAAGAAAGCAATAGTTATTTCAATCTCTTTTTTCCCCTGCCTACTCTGGAAATGCACTTGGCTTTGCAAGTCTTAGGAGCTGGGAGGAGACAGAGATGGGAGAACTAACCAAAACAGACCCAAGGGATATTCCAGACCAATATGGCATCATGCTCAGCATATAAAGTGGGCTGAAAAAGGGGAGAGTTTGGAGTTATGATATTGGTCTTGTCAAATAATATTACCTGTAATGGAGCCTTCTTTCCTGGGGATGGCTGACCACCTGACTATGAGACACGAAATTTTAGGAATTAAGATTTTAGCTTAAGGCTAGCTTTGCTGAAATTAGTTAAAGTGAGTGTAATGAGTAAATTCAGCTGAAGTTAATTCAGGAGTTAATAATTAGCTAAGGAGTTAGGCTTGAAATAGGTTCTTTGATTGATTGATTGTTGCTTCATATTTGCTCGGCTGCGCTCATAATGAGAAACAGAAGACATTGATTATTAGATCTAAAGAAATGTAGACAATTATTAATTTTTCTATTTGAAAATCTACTCAGAGGTAATGAGGGAAAGAACCGGAGGTCCTCCAAGGTTAAAGTCTATTGTAAAAACTCAAAAGGCAAAAAGGGCAAAGCGAGGAAGACGGGTTTTACTTCATCATTATAAGACTCCTCCCCAAATTTAAGACCACCGACCCATTTCAAGGAACAAACCACGCATGCTTAATGACTTTTCAGCTAATTACCATATGAAGCGGAGAATGGAAGGTGTTTATGTTATAAATATGCATTTATATTCTGAATATTTGGAACTTTTGTAGACTCTGTATTGTCTTGTGATTTGGCACTGCGTCTTAGGGAAGTATCCCATGCGGCTGCCTGGTGCCAAAATAAACATACACTTTCTAGTAACCTTGTTAGAGAGTCTTTGTCTGTCATAGTTGGATATCGATATTAGATCAATATCCATATTTTGGTAAATCACCTACCCATGGGAAGCAGTGAATGAATTCCTTATTTTTATTTGCTTGTGTGCATGGGTTTTGCTTCCCTTATTAAAGTGTTTGTATCTCAATCCACAAATTTTCTCACTTTTACCCTTCCAATTTTCTCCCCCATCCTGCTGGTGGGGGAATGAGCGATTAACTGCATGTTGCCTGGTGACTGGTGTTAAACATCTTGTAAAAATGCCTACCCACCACTTAGTGCAGTTCACCTCAGCGAACTGCATGGTGTGACCTTCACCTGTCAGGAATATGTTAAAGCCACGACATGAGTGCTTCCCCCTAATTTATGCTCTGCTGCTTGTATTGGTGCAGGGCAGCAGTGACCAGAAGAGAATACATGGTCCACTAGGGGAAAAGGAGACTGACTACCAGTCAAGCTCTTCTTCAGTTTCACTTTTCTTGTCAACAACTTATATATTTTTTTTTCATTTATTCCTGCCATTATAATTTTTTTTACAGCCAAGGACATTTGGTAGATCTGCTTGACAGAACACAGCTCTATTTTGTACTAAGCATAATCTGTCCGAAGTCCAAAGGTTGACTGTAATTTCCAGCCACCCTGTTTTTATGATTTGTGTTTGTTTTCCTTCTCTTCTCATGCTTGCAGCCCAGAAGATGCCTCATCCCAAAGGAGAAACAAGATATTTTCAAGTCATGCTCCCTTGCCAACAATGATGAATTTGGCCCAAGATGCAGACGTCGAACAAATGGGAAGGTGCTAAGTACAACAACAAAAAATGCATCCTCTGGACAGGCAGCTGAGCCTGTGGCACTACTGCTCTGCAGAAACAGTGAGGAAAACAACTTAACAGGATTTAGGGTAAATGCCTTCAAATTTTGGTTATTTATGTGGAGACAAGGCATATAAAGGGATACAGTCATACACCACATGCTTGTTTGGCTTTTTCTGTGTAAAAAGCGTGGGAGAGAAAAGACATCTCCTGAGTTTCTGAGATCCTGCTCTTGTCTCGCTTGTGTTCTTCCTTCCCATCACTGCCTCTGCTGGATGCAGGCATCTCAGTCTCCTCCCTTAACAGGCCCAGAGTCGATGTGTGCAATGACATCATTTTATCCAGGTTTTGGGACGGCTCTTTTTGCTGCTCCCCTCTTAGCTCAGCTGTGTTGAGGCTGAGGGAGTGCCGCTGACCTGGGTCACTAACTGATGCTCACCAAGCGTGTCCTGTGCTGTTTATGTTACTTTCCCTACTCTGTCCACCTTTGTTTAATATTATGGCTGCAAATCCCTGCATCTCTTTGCTTTCTATAGTCTTGCATGAAGATGTACCTTTCCACAGCTGCCAAGGACACCTCTTGCTTGTGTTTGGCCTGTCCATAGCAAGGGTGTCTTTGGGTGGTTTGTTTAATGATTGACACTACTTCAGCCACCTTTGTTTATGGTTTTCCAGGACCAAGGGTTGCTCCTGACCCTTCTTAAGTTTCCTGGATTTTTCATGCCCTGCATTACAGATAGGTTGTAAAACAGAACAAGGTAAATAAAATAATACAGTTGGGTCTTTTTTTGGTTTGAGGTGCTGCAGCTTAACTGAAACAAGTGGTTTGTTTAAGGTTGGTTTTTAAGTTGTTTAAGCTGACTGTAGAGAGCAAGTGTTGGGTTTTGTTGACTGAGTGTCTGCAAGACACTTTTCTTTCTTTTCATACTGGCTTGAACAAGGTGCCGACTACCAGAGGGTCAGGCTCACGATGAGGACCAGAGGATCATGGCAGCGCAGCATCACAGAGGCAGCCCAGGATTTGCAGATTCTTTGGGACATCATCTCTTCCAAGCAGGTCCCTGGGGATAGGGATCTTAGGGCAGGGGTGTGCTCTATAGTAATGCTAGACCAAACCAGGCATTTGCTGCCTGCACCCCTTCCTAACTCCCCTTGGGAGCTTTTGCTTTCATGTCACACTATTATTCTTTTTGACATTTTTGGGAAGGCACCAAGCCTGAAAGCATAACCCATCTTTAAGCCTTCCTTTCCTGGGGCTTCACCAATGCAAGTCAGAGTTTTAGCAAAAGCAGTTTCAATTATGGTGTCTTCCTTGTTTGACATACAAAGCTGTCAATACAGAGAAGGTTCAGCAGGTTGTCTTGACCAGTAGAAAAGAATGGCTCATAAGCTGGGTAATCCTGCTGAAGGAAAGGAGGCAGCGCTTTATCTCAGTCCTGTTCTCTCCATCCACAGCAAGGCTAAACCAGCAGGATTCATTTTCATTGCTCACAGCTCCATATTTCTTTCTGGCAAAATAAAGGTTTGGGTTTTTTTTTTCCCTAATTTTTTTTTGTCTTTGGAGTCACACTGCTGGGGCTGCCATGTGCTCTCCACAGCAGGATCAAAGTCTCTGTCTGCCACTGTCAGAAGTCTACCATCACCTCCCCTTCCCAGGTACACAGCTATATCCCCATCTTCCTACCCCTCCAATTCTCCAGCATCCTGCTGAAACGTTGGCTTGAATGTTGGACAACAGCTGTTCTTTTGGAGCCCTCGGCTCTGAGATAGGATTAGTGGCTGGTTGGCTCGAGCTCCAGAGCTGCTACAGTGCCCGCTGGGCTAAAAAATTTTAGTTTTCCCCACATCCAACTGTGTATTAATATATTCAAGGGGAAAAAACCAAACCAAAACATGATCCAGGGTCCCCTTTGCATCAGGAAAAGAAACAAGTGTGCAGGTCTGTCAGAATGTTCTCTCTGTATCACAGGTTTTGTCAGACTTGCTCTGTATGGCAGGGTATGAGCAGAGGGGATTGCAGACTTTATGTTTTTCTCTGAAATGAAACTCTACATTTTCTCTTTTACATTTTTCAGTAGGCTTGACTGGAAGCAACAACAAAACAACACTCAGAAGTGCTTCTTGTTATCATGTTTTTTAAAACTTCAGTTTCTGTTTTTAGCTCATGATAGAAATCAACTTCACCACAGATGCCTGTTTGTTCTCTGACTCCTGCTCTCATGCAGCACATACTTTATTATATAGTAAAAATAATATTATTCTGATATAAAGTTCCTCAATAACATCTAGTGTACATTACATATTCCATGTTATACATGTGGATTGCACATATAGCTATCCCAGGAGTTGTCTTTGGGACATGACAGATGTTACATAAGACATTTAATATACAATTTTGTTCAATTTTATTAAATGGATATACTGCCAAAAAAAAATCTACAATGACATAACGTATATGCAGTGGATATATACAAGATATAAAATACAGTTTATACTAAGACTTATCTAATTACTGTATAATTATCAGGCATCAAATAATATAAACATATAATGTGTTTACAGTAAATACTATGTATAGTGTAAGATTTATTATAGCTCATTATATTATGTATCATTATGTGATGTATTGTATCTTGCTAAAGACATTTACTAGACAAAGGTAGTATGATATAATTCCTGTATGGTATGATACAAATATAATATATGCTATAAAGGAGTAATATACAATGGAATATTATAGCATAGGGATTATATACTACATAATATAGAGTGTTCTGTTGTGTGCAGCTATCTCCCAAGTTACATTTATCTGATATAAAATACCACTATTGTGTTAGTGTATATATAGTTACATATACATTGAATATTAAGTATTATATAGTTTATATGTTATCTATAATATGTGGTCTAAACCACAATATTTGTAGAAGACTGCTGGTATATATAACCTCCATGTTAGATGGTATCTGGATGGTTTAGTTTACATAATATAAAATAATTTGTATGCAAATATTGACTTTATATTACAGCTTTTACCTGTGTTTAGATATTATATAAAACCAGGTTTGATCTAACACATTTTCTATAGAGCACACATTTTATCTAATCATATTAGGTGTAGTACATGTATAGTATATACTAATATACACTATATAGTCTTAAATACATTAACTACCCATCATCTGCTATATATAGTGCATAGTAAATACAGAATATATACTAAATAAAAATTGCTCTTACTGGGGGAAAGAGGTAATTGGTGTCTCCTCAGCACCTGGCCTTGTTTCCCTTTTCTGCAGAAAAAAATAAACACCCCTTGCTCTGGTGTGGAGGTGCTGTGAGTCACCCAGCAGAGAAGGGATTTTTAATTTCATGATGCCCTTTTGTGTGCTTCTGGATTTGTGGGTCTCTGCTGCTTGTTTCAACTGTCTCGTGATTTGATGTTTCCTTCTCTGGTTCTGCTTTTATTTCAAAAGCAATTTCCTGACTTTTTAAGAACTGTTGGGATAAAATTAAAAAATATATTAAAATCTTATAACTCAGGCTTACATTTTCCATCCAGAAGGACACTTCTACCAAGCAGGTACTTGGAAACTGGTGTGAAATGAGTAGGACTTAGAAGTACAGGGCAGAGGCCGAAGAGGCTCCTTGGCCTCTGCAACAGCCAGTGGCAGCACTGCTACCCAGACTTGCACTGAAAACTTTTTATAAAAGCTTGTTCCATTTCTTCCTGGGGAAAATCAGGAAGATCTTGGTGACTATTTTTAATAGGTGAGGTGTGTCTAGTGGCAAATGCCAACCCTGTTTTCCAACATTAACCAAGTGCATGGACTTATGCTCTGCTATCAAGGAGTGGATGACGCTCATCAGGGTTAAACTGGAGGAAAATTTCACCTCTGTAATGCAAATAGAAGTACCCCCAAACCACGAGCCCTGAGCTGCCACCAGATGGAGCAGCCTCCCCAAGTACCTCCTCCACTGGCAGTGTTTTCATCAAGAATCTCTCTGGTTTTCCTTTTTTTTTCTGAAGGAATTCATTATGATAAATATTTTATCAGTGAATTCTGAAACAATTAATAGTGATTTGACATTTTCTTTAAGGAGTTGCTGATAATTCTAGTGGAATGAGAAATTAGGGTATTTAAATGTCTCCGGACTTTTACTTCAGTAAAAAAAGAAAAAAAGCCCAACCTCAAGACTAATTAAAATCCCAAAGCACAGTTTTCACCTTACAAATAGACCAAGGTCATAATGATCCTTTCAGAAGCTGCTGTGTGAGGGGGCTAGGGAGAGGAATCAAAGCCAATTTAAAGCCTGCACATAACCCTCTGAGGAGGTTCATGAAATCCTGAAAGGTAACCCAATTTCTTT
Organism: Amblyornis subalaris; assembly: GCA_018881555.1. NCBI lineage: Eukaryota > Metazoa > Chordata > Aves > Passeriformes > Ptilonorhynchidae > Amblyornis > Amblyornis subalaris. Next base: position 7,240,949 of record JACAXG010000031.1, on the reverse strand, counting down.
TGGAGATTCTCTCTGAGAAGCTGATTAGGGAAATTGGTAATTGGGCCTTTATTTCTGTAGACGTAGACTGACATCCAATGTAATCAGTTCCACAAAAGACTTTCTCAGGCACGAATCCATGATTTTAGCACCTTCCCTTTCAGAGCTTGTTTAGAAATCTGTCACGAAGACTCTTTTTGCCTAATCCACATCATTTGTAAAAAACTCCATCTCTGTGAGGATCTCCTCCAAAAGCAGGGAGGTTTTACTCGTGACATTGTGCTAGTCAAGAAGGGTGGGAGGGACAGCCTTTCTCCTAGCTAAGAAAGGAATTTATTTGTTGTCTCTTTAAATATACACACCTTTGCAGCACAAACAGGTTACAGCACAGGCAAAGTAGATGCCTTCTCTGCTGTACAGTTCTGGAGATAAAGTGAAAACAGAGCTGAAGTCAGTGCTTTTGAAGACTTTTTTTGAAGTCAGTGCACAGCTATTGCTGGTATTTCCCTCAGGTTAGCTCAGACCATACATACATTTGGGGCCTGCATCCAGCAAAAAGGCAGACATTCCCCACTGCCATGCATCTCCTCTACCTTGTCCTCTCCTGTTTGGCAGTCCAAGGGTTGCACACAAGGAAAGGTGAAATTTCGGAGAAGGATGCCATTTGTTGGAGAGTGTTGAACCCACAAAGCCAGACCCCTCAGTTCACTTATTTATGATTAAAGCCTTGGCTGAGAAGAGTAAGGTCGGGTTGGTACACACATTTTCACCTATGCCGGTCTTATGGGACAAAAAAAGCGCCACTTTCGCAATTTTTGAATTATCCTCTACATATCCACTTTTGAAATAAGTGATGGTAGAAAGGACTAATAACACCTATCATACATAATTATCTATTATACCTGTGCATTGCATATATATGGAATATTCTTCAACAGATAATAGATGCTGGGATTTAGTGCAACAGGATGGGTTTTGTAACCTCTCGAGCAGCAATGGGATCAACCAAGACACCTTTTCCCCCCTGAGCTGCAAAATCTTCTAAAAAGCCCCCCCGCCTCGGGGTATCTGGTTCTTACAAGAATCTGCTATCAAGCGAATGACAAATTGAAACGAGGATCCCACTGCATGTGCTGCTGATGGCACATCCAAACCAAGATGTCCTTCATGGACAACCAAAATGACCTCTGCACCTTCAGCATGGTAAGGAGGGAATAAACACAGGAGCGGCATCACCTCATCTTCAGGAAAAGCTTTATTAACGATTTGCTTTAACAAGGTAGTATGAAGGCATCAGTTCTTTAAGTTTTCCAATGCATCGCACAGACAAAAGGAAAAGTAACAAGACTCAGAAAAGTTCAGCATGTAAATGACAGAGTAACAAAAAAGGCATATGTTAACCCATATAACTGCTAGACCATCTATTAGAAGATATTTTGCAAGCAACAGTCTACATTTCTTTGCATTGAAGTAAAAACATATTTTTTTGGTCAAGAAAATTACCTTTTTTGATTTTTACACTTTTTTTAAACTTATATTGTATCACAAATGTCAGGGTAAGGCAAATCCTGGATGAATAATATGATAAAAATCCCTATTCCCCGAGAAAATAGATCCACATACTCTGTTAAATTTTGTAATTTTAAAAGCAAAGCCGGCATGCACTGCATATAGAGAAAACTCTTTTTTTTTTAAATATAATTTCATTCAAGTCCTAAAGCAGAACAGTGTTAATTCCAAAGAGGCTTTCTCAGTGCTTTATAGAAAGAGTGACAATTAGCTGCAGTGAACGTGTGATTCATTATTAGACTATGTCTAAGTATCGCCTTTGGATGTCTGCATAGAAGCAAACCATTCATCATGGAAGCAGTCATCAGCCAGAGGAATATCATGCCTAATGGTAGGGGTGATCACTTTCAGACATAGGAGAAACAACAATCAAGCAGAGCCTCTTATGTTGAATGCAAACATCAGGACCCAAAGGTTGCTACTCCCTTTATGCCACCTACTGCGAATACACTTTGGGTTTAAACCAAAATCCTTGACATAAATACCAGTGGGGTGATTCTCCATTTAACACTTGCTCTTCTACAAAACCAGCTCCTTACCTTTCTGCATCTCCAGAAGAACGTCAGAGACTGACTGCACTGACTATAATTAACACAGTTGAGAACTCATGCTGCCACAGTATACTCACTTTACAAGTAGTGAAAAATGCCAACAACTCAAACCAAAACCCACCCAAAGGAAGACAGATATAAACATGGCTGCAAATTGTACAGTAAGGACTTAATCAACTCTTAGGTTTCCTTGCTTTACACTTTCTGGACTTCACACTTTGCTGGCACATCTTTGGGCAAATGGTTTTTTATTTCAAAGACTCACTACTGTCTATCAAGGTTAAATGAAAAGCAAAATGAAATTACCGTCAGGGGCTAGAGAGTGTCTAATATGATACATCTTCACAGCTAATTTTTTTTCTTTAACTGCCAGTCAGTCTTCACAAGACATTTAAAGAATCTTTATTTCCTTCTGAACAACCACACCTCAGCATTCAGCCTCCTGTGGGGCTCTCCCTTCAGCTTCCTTGCTAAAACTGAAGCTGGTGAGAAAAGAGGGACATCTGATATGTGGCTAATGTTAATGTTGCCCATGGGGAAGCACGATTGAAACAAGTACAGAACTACATTCAGGGGACTGGATAGTCTGTTGAAGTTATCACAGTTACACTGTCCTTCCAATGTGTTTATCTACTCCTGACCTACCTATTATGACAGCCTGTTTCAATCACAGTAACCCACTGTATGGAAAATACACAGAAACATAAGGGACCATGCAGAGGTACTGCCTGCAAGGTCTGCCACCACAAACTGCAATCGGCTGGAAACCAGGTGAAGGAACCTCAGGGGAAAAAAAGTCCACATCCCAAAACACATGTTCTGTCTAGCATGACCCCAAGAATGGGAAAGGAAAGCATCAGAGGCACCTCAAAGGTAACAGGGAGTCCCTTCAAGGGTGTTTGGAGAGAACAAGGGCCAGAGGAACCATACAGGTAATCTTAGCAAAATTCTCAAACCAATTCATAGGCTTACATTAGCTCATTTACTCTTACAATTGATCCAATTTGGAGTTATGCATCCACTTTAGGACAACAAGGTCCTTGAGAGCCTCTCTGGCACTGGTGACACCTGGGTGAATATACCACTGGAGGCAGCACACAGAAATACCCTTCTGATCCCAACTCAAGCAAATATGCTGGAGTCCCACAGAGAGGGGTAGGTGGGGGGAGGGCTGCCTTTCTAGAGGCCGTACTCTCTGGGTGTAATCTGGTGCTTTTTCTGTTTTTCTTTCTAATCCTTGTTTCTCCTTGACATCCTTTCAAATTAACAACAACCATTGACTGTCGTAGCCCATGTTAGGGCTCCCTTGGGTCACCCTTGACTTGCTGTTCCTCCAACACAGGATTTATCATGGAAACTACTCTAGCTGGGATGAACCCAGACCACAGGAGGATAGAGATATGTCTTACCTCTTTTTCACTTGTTTTTTCTGGCCAGATATTAAATGCCTATTCTGTGATTCAGGAATATTTTGGGTGAAAAAAAAGAACAGAATTAATTATTTTTCTTACAATTATCGAATTAGAATCGATTACTTTGCTTAAAATGATCAAATTATTCTTAGCAGTGCTTTAAAATACAGTTTGTAGCACATCTCACCACGGACACGGGTCATGTGCTCTTCCATCCAATGTATTTCCCATCAGTTTTGGTTACAGCATGGTTGGGAAATGTACATGAAAACTTTTTGTTCCTTTTCTACAAATTTCAGTGCAGCATTTGCTGGCAGAACAATTGACATATGGTGAGACATTCTTACCCAAATAACTGTTAATTGCTTTTAAAAAAAAAAAAATCCATGCATATGCAGTGTAAAATGTAATGAGGGCTCACAAAAGCTACTGTGTGGAGCTGTTAAAGCGAGGAGCTGTGTTTAAGGATTCCTCGAATGCATAGTGTCTCCAGCATTGAGGAAATGTCTGTTGCCTACCTGTACCCAAAGGTCATACTTACAGGACTGGTTTTGAGATGTGCAGAGCTAACCGGAAAAAGCAGGATGGATTTGGGGTGCCGGCTGTTTGAGGCCACGTGTGTTATTCACATGTAAGGACATAGCACAGCATAGGTTGATCACAGGAAAGAAAAAGATACTAAAAGAAGGGTGGGCCTGGGAACAGACTACTGATGATATGATGCAGGAGGAAAGGAGACCCAATATAAGAAAGGGACTCACAGTCAGAAGAAACTGTTGTAATTGTAGGGTTAATTGCAGAACATTATTAGATCTGGGAAGTTATGATTCTTTCCAACAGGGTTACAGAACGAAATGGAATGAAGAACAAAGAGAAATTAAAGCAAAGACTCATTCCCGCAAAGCTCCCTCCCTCCCAACCCACTGATCATCTCTGTGTGCTCTTTTCGGCCAAGAATGATGCTGTAGGGTGTCAGCGCCTGCCTGTAGGGTTTCCTTGGGTCTCTCCTCTCCTGCATTCTTCCTTTGCCACAGCAGTGGAGAGAAAAGTGGGAAAAGAAAAAAGCAAAATTTTCAAATGATGGCACAGAACTCAGGTCTCATGTTTCCAGCACAGATGCCTACAGTTTCTCTTTCTGTCCCACATGTGTGTCACACAGCTTATATGCAACAGCTAATATCAGGTGAGCAAATTAACTGTGCTTACCAGGGTGTCTTGGTTTTCCAGAGCACCATCAAGCACCAGCTTGTTACCAGAGACCCCCAGCTCTGGCAGGTGCTTTGGTGATACAAACAACACATTAAAGTACAAAAAACAGCAAGCAAATGGACCTCCTTGGCTCCAAAAAGACCCTAGTGAGATTCTCTGATCAGGCTGATCAATCCTCCCTGGGGACCCTCTCCTAGTAATTGAAACAGTAGCAACAGGTTTGGGAGGACTTTGACAGAGAGCTGCAATGAATTTGATGCCTGCTTCTAATCCTGTGCATGAAATTGAAATGCTGGGCAAGACGTGGTGTGCCCAGGATCCATCCCCTTTGCATCAGAAAGGTGCCTGCAAAGCCTCATCCTGCAGTGGAACTAAGGAGATTTATTATTGATTGCTAATTCATGAGCAAAAATTACCCCAGCACAAAACATTCACAGATATGCATTTCTATGGGAAAATGCAGCGTGAGACAGATGTCTTAAGGGCCACATAAAAACTATAATATTAAAATACCTTTTTTTAAACAGAGGAAGGGTATTAACATTACCGTGTATTTTTAACAGTGAGGATTTAATTATTTCCTCTTTTTTTGATTGAGCAAGAAGCTAAAGGAGGGGGAGGAAGAGTTATGGATGCTGTATTTTAATTAATATTTTGAGGGTGCATCCTATTTTTACTTCAGTACTTTTTAAGASGGACCCCACCAGGGCTATTTCTCACTCCAGCAGTACAGTAGCACATTGTCTGTAYGCTGACAAGGACCAAGGGTCACCTTCAGTAATAAGATCTTGTGTTTTAAATCTCTGTGACACAGCTGCTGCTGTTGTATAGCTTGCTCTTATGCTACATGAAACCCCATCACAAGTGTAAATATAGCATGTTGCTGTCAACAATATTGGTGTTTCTCAAAAACCCTACAGCAAAGGAAGCAGTATGCACTGAAAACTACTAAGGGAGAAATGGCTAATGCTTCTTTTCATTAGGGATGAGCCTTGGAATTCTGTCTTCCCACTACATTATTCATTTTAATCTAGGGGAAATACTATTTATGCCTATGAAAAACACTGCCTCAACAACCACCACTGCTTCAGCCATAGCACTATCATTTAGTGTGTAAAACCAAAAAAAGCTCCATAAGGCAGCAGGGCTCCAGAAGGCAGCTCTCTGGCTTTGCCTTGTTTTTCAGTGGTATTGCTGCAAGAGACATTAGGTACTGCAGAGCCAAGGGCAACAAACCCCTCATGATGTGAACCTTTTGTTCCCAGAACACAGCTCCTACAGAACTGAGCTCGGTTCCAACCAGTATAAATTGCCTGTCCTTTTCGAAGCAATGCCAAAGATTGTTTGCTCAGTTATTCTTCTGTTCCTTATCTCAGTGATGTTTTGCCTTCTGATGATTTAAGGCTGTGCACTACCTAAAGCCATTACAGCTGCAGATTGCTGCTATAATATTTGCTTGACAAATCAAGTCTTTCTTTTTGTGATGTAATACGGGCCATATTAGACAATTACTTCTCCTTTGTATTCTGTCTTCCTCTTTTTTATTTTTTATGTTTGGTAAATTTTAACTTTAATTTAGGTATTTTTTTAAAGCAAGTTTTCATACAGAAACTCTATGGAAAATAGAGGAGAAAAAATAGTCGAAAAGGTCTTACCTGCTACTTAAGCTTCCCGCTCTGTTTCCATAGGATCATTTATACTTTCAACTTGACTATTCATTTGAGCTGAAAAAGAAATGAGATGGTCATTAGACTCTATTCATAATACCCGTTGAGTTTATCACATGGAGAAATAACTGCTTCTAACCCAAAGGGAACATTTATTGCATTAAGAAACCTCTTAAGTCATCAAATAGGTCTCTTAGGGGACCCATCCTAACCTGCAGTTCCATGGACACCATGACGAACAGTCCTGCAATGGTGCAGGCTTTAGCATCACTAGAAATGCAACCCTCTAGATTTTCCCTTTGCTCCACATCCATCCAGTTTGACTTTGGCACCTGTCGTGGTTTGACACTGGCCAAACGCCAGGCACCCATGAAAGGCCYGCTCACTCACTCTCCTCTGCTCTGCAACTGGACAGAGGAGAGAGAATTTAACAAAGGGTTAATGAGTTGAGACAAGGACTGGGAGAAAACACTTCAAGGGCAAAACAGGCTCTACTTAATGATATAAAGTGAGTTTATTACTAACAAGATCAAAGTAAAAGAATGAGAAGTAAAATAAGCCCTTAAAGACACCCTTTTCTCCCCCCAACCCCTCCCTCCTTCCCACCAACGGTGCAGGGAGACAGGGTGGGGGTTTTGGTCAGTTCATCACCCAAGATCTTTCCGCTGCTCAGGGAGAGGAGTCTTTTCCCTGCGCCACCATGGGGTCCCTCCCACGGGAGACAGTTCTCCACGAACTTCCCCAGCGTGGGTCCAATCTCATGAGCAGCAGCCCTCCCAAAACTGCTGCAGCGTGAGTGCATCCCACAGGCAGACAGTCCTCCCAAAACTGCTGCGGCGTGGGTCACTCTGCCACAGGGTGCAGTCCTCCAAGGATGGCTGCTCCAGCCTGGAAGCAAGGCCTCTATCTCCACTGGGACTCCCTCTGGATCACAGTGTCCCGGTATCCACCTGCTCCGGCATGGGCATCTCCTCCATGGGCTGCGAGTGGACCTCTGCATCCCCCATGGACCCCCATGGGCTGCAGGGGGACAACCTGCCTCACCATAGTGCTCACCACAGGCTGCAGGGACATCTCGGCTCTGGTGCCTGGAGCACCTCCTCCCCCTCCTTCTGCACTGACCTTGGTGCCTCCATTGTTGTTTCTCTCACATATTCTCACTCCTACTCCTCTCTAGTTGGAAAATTACAGCTGCGCCACCAACTTTGTTATGATTTCTTCTTAAATGTTATCACAGAAGCGTTACCATCATCTCTAATTGGCCCAGCCTTGGCCAGCAGCATGTCCATCATCAGAGCGATCAGGGATTGGCTCTGCTGGACATAGTGGAAGCTTCTAGCAGCTTCTCACAGAAGCCACCTCTGTGGCTTCCATGCTACCAAAAACCAGGCCCTGCAAAACCAGCATGCAACCAAGGAGTCCAGCTCAAGGTCTAAATGACCTTCATTTCTCTCTGTAGGCCACTGTCAGAGATACAGGTATTGCCAAAGAGTGATTTAGAGTTTTGCTGGGATAAGTGGTCTCGACCCTCTGATTCAAACACTGGCTTCCGACGAAGTCCCTGGCAGGACTCATGGCTGAGTCACAGGATGAACACAGATCCATTGCCATAGAACAACAGAATCATTTAGGTCGGAAAAGGCCTTTAAGATCATTGAGTCCAACCAAAAACCTAGCACGGCCAAGTCCCACTAAACCATGTCCCTAAACTGCAGAAATCAAGCTGTGACAATTTTGATGCCGTCTCAGTTACAGAGATGCTGCTTCCAGATGTTCTTGATTTGGAAATTGCTGGAACCAAGAGGAGGATTCAGAGGCAATATCACTATACTCCTACAATAATAGTTTGTTAGTGTAAGATTCATCTACAGAGCAAACCTTATTTTCATTTAACATTACTAAAGAAAGTAAGATAAAATTTAAATAGAAGCTTAAACTCATTTCATCATGACATTTGTCAGAACTATCATCTAAATTATGGTAGCTATAATTGGTTGTTGCAAGGCTAAACATAAATAACTCAGCACCTGCATTTTTAAGACTAGTATCTAGTATTTGTTCTGCACTGAATTTGAATGAAACCATTTATATTAAAACCTTTTTTCCTTTCTTTAACGTGACCTTGTATTGTGCTATCACCTGCAGATTATGAGTCATTTATTGTGAGTCATGGATGACAGGGAAAAACCTCAAACCTGAGTAGGAGATTTGAAATTAAGATAAAATGGGAGAGGGGAGGGAAAATCCCCCAAAATCAGTAATGATGCTACTTCCAGCCAGGCAGTATGATCTCTTTTCTGAATCAATATTATGTCAATGTACCTGTTAGGGTGTTGATGAATTATTTGTAAATTATTCATCACCCATATGCAGAGCAGATACTGTAATAGCTTCCGGGATGTATGCGATGCATAATAAGAAAAGTATCCTCTCCTGATTACAGAGCTCTGATGCGCATCACATTTAGCAAGGTTGTGTTCTTTAACCGTATTTGCATAGCAAAGAAAGGATGCTTAATAAGAAAATCACTGAAGGAAGGCTGCTGCACACTGACAACAGTATCCTCTCCCAGCCTCATTATGCCAGACAGCTTCACTGGCAGTATTTGTTGGAAATACCATCAGCCTTCACTCACGTTCTCCTGCAAAATCAATCTGGACTTGAAACCTGTGGTTAGGCTCTGTCAGCATCCCAGATGAGCCTTTTCCTACGTATTTGTGACTGAGCTCAGCTCTTTGCATGAGCTCTGATAGGGACAGGAAGGTCTGACTGAAGGATAGGTTTCTGCAGACCACTGAGTGAACCCCAACATAACGTCACTATGAGGCCACACCCACAATTCTCTCTGTTCAGCAGAAAAACAGCACGGCAGCAAAGCACATACCACAAGAACACACAGAAGAGATGCAACCAGCGGGGATGTGACTCACAGTCCTCAGCACCTCCCAGCACAAGGTGATGTCACAACGGCATCATTAGCCCTGGGTGTGTTACATCCAATCACACCACAAGCCTACATGGGACTTCTCCCTGATAAACACGTTTTTTAGAGGTGTTAAACTGCTACCTCACTTTAGCAGTCTTGTGACACCTCCCCTTAATATGCTACATCAGCCAACAACTCAGAGAAGCATATGGAGGGCAAAGAGGTGCAGGTCTCCTAAATTCAGTTTTATCTGCACCTTCTTCTGCACCTTCATGGAGGGCTTTTTATGCCAGAAATGGATGTGCCTGTTTGATGGAAATGGATATTCTCTGTCTGATTTTCCTTAAATTTTGACCCATTGGGTGCCAAAATTATCAGCTCTCAAATGATGACTAGGGAGGCATTTACCCCCCAAAAGCAAGAAAGTTCCCAGCAAGAGGAGAAGAAATAATGCAGCAAACAATTCCCATCTATCACAGCACTGCAGTTGCTGCTGACCCAGGGGATGCGCTTTGGCACTGCAGCATTACTCCTCATCCCTGCAAGACAGCTACATGCTTAAAGGTCAGCTAGCCAGGAGTGACAGCACAGCGTCTAAGTGGAGAAGACAGGCAAACAGGAGACTGGAGAGCCAAGTTAAAGTCATCTGCAATAGAGCAAGTGCATTTCCTTAGTCCACGATATTATGCCATAGACCTGGACGGCAGATGACACTAAAATATTACTCTCATGATTTAAATTAGGATGCAGCTTTCCACTGGCTTGAAATAAAAAAGGTGATTGAGCAACCCCATTGTGAAAAGTTTGTTCTGGCTAGTACCAGCCGGAAACTAAAAATTACCTTAGTAATCTCTAGAACTTTGGTGGTATAAAGAAAAAAAAAGAAAAAAAAGAAAGAATAAATAAGGAACAAAGAAAGAAAAAAGAAGGAAAGAAAAAAAGAAGAAAAAAAATGGCTGCTGTCAGGGGAATGCCATCTAAGAACCCAATCACCAAAGGTGGGGTTTGCCATCATTAAAAAAAACTAATCAGCCAATCTGTCCTGGGTACAAGAAATTTAATATCTAGGGGTCTTCGGTCTGGTGGCTGATGGAAACTGGCAGGAGAAATATGTGTCTGTATACACGTCCCTATCCAGGCTACAGACGCACCTTCTGACAGTTTTCCTGATGGAGAATCATGCCCAGGTTTCAAATAATAGTAACTTCTGAAATATATCACGTTCATGGCCCTGCTCACTGGATGAACCAATATCGAGATCCACCTAGGCTGTCTAAACTCTCTGCATCTCTAATGCACTTTTCGCTGTGCCATTGTACATGAAATTAAACCGCAAGAGCTGGGCTGCCAAGGGGGGTACAGTGATACATTCTTGTGCTTTCAGCTGTGAAGTGATGAGATCTCCTGGGGTGGAAAGAAGGGGACAAGAGAAAAAATAGGCAATTTACATAAAACTTACTGTCAAAGGGAATGAGTTTGATTCTTCCTCTCTTTTTATTTAAACATGCAGTGTATGTCCACAAGGAAAAACACCCTGTAATATAATCTTAATAGCAACTTAAGCTGTCTAGAAACAAAGACTTCCCTGACAAGTGAAGTACTTTTCTTCAGCCTAAGCAAACACCCTTTTCCTGTCCTTTCATATAACTTAGAAAGTTCAAAGAGAAGGAAGGTACAAGATGAGTCATATGTAGAAGACCTTACACGATAAGCAAGAAACAGAGAAACCTATCAAGATCCTCATTTCAGAAATTGCTAGCTGATCCAGCTGTCCTGTCCTACGGCAGATGTTAAAACAGCTATGTGATTGCTTTCCTTTCCAGCCAGAAATCCCTTAAGATATTCCTTTAGTAAAACTGGATTTGTTTTCGCTAAGTAGCCCAAACTATCCCATGGATTCACAATTCAAATATTTCAATGTGCCGTGACTTTTTGGTTTGTTTGTTCAAAGGATGAGTCAAGAAGGCTGCTTTGGCTTTATTTGGCACTTCTACTAGTAATAGCATAATCTCTAGTATTTTTTAAAAAAGAAAATTCATTACACACACTTGTTTTTCCTCTACTTTCAAACTTCCTTGTAGGCCACTATCGAAATTGGTCACCAATTCAAATGCTGCAGCACAATCTGATGTCAGAGAAAGGAAATCGGCATCAGATTCTTTGTGTAACTAATAGCAAAAAGAAATAATTTGTTTGTCTTTGAGATGCAAAAAAGCATGCCTTGAATTTATATTATGTCAAAATTGAGGAGGTTAAAGAAAGAGTTAAAAAACAGCCTTCGCTGCAGAGTGGAGTCCATGGGAATAAAATGAGGATTGGACCCCCAATCCCAAGGCCAGTGCTGTTTGGGGCAGTAAAAAAGTCCCTTTGTGTAAAGCCCATGTATGTAGTTCTTTTTACACTACAAGAGCTGACCAAGATGAGGGATAAAGRGCCTGCCTTGCCAAAACCTAAGTACCAGTATGCTGATTCCAGCCATTTTTTCTTTACACACAGGATGAGTCAAGAAGGATAATTTTTTTTTGTTTACAAGGGTGTTATACATTGCAAATTTCGAGCAGCATCTTGGTACTCAGTCCCTGCCAGAATTTGCCACACAGATGGGTCATTGGCTCACTGAGGTCAATGTTGGAGGAATATAATTTCCAAGTCAGGAATTTTGGGTTGATTATGTCCACAAACCTGACTGGAACTGCTGTTGGGTCAACTAAATTGTAATTGTTTTAGTAACAGTAAAAGTCCTAGGGAAAGAACATCCATCTACTACCGGACTGAGCTATGCATGGATACTGAAGGAGGGGAACAGGGAATCAGAGCTGACCTAGAATGAGGCTAATATACAAGTTCACAGTGGTAACACAGTCAAACACTTTGCCCTCGATGGAGTTGGGCACTAGCACAGATTGTAAATATAACTCCATTTTTTTAGGAGGAAGCATATAAACAAAACTCCAGAAAGGCAATGCTAGGTATCAACTTCAGGACAATTCACAGAATCATAGAATGGTTTTGCCTGGAAAGGACTTTAAAGATCATCTAGTTGCACTCCCCTGCCATGGGCAAGGACACCTTCCACCACACCAGGTTGCTACAAGCCCCATCTAGCCTGGTCTTGAACACTTCCAGGGCTGGGGCATCCACAGCTCTCTGGACAACCTGTTCCAGTGCCTCACTACCCTCATAGCGAACAATTCCTTACTCTAATCTAAACAATTCCTTACTCTAATCTAAACATTAGAGTTTGTTTAGTTTAAAGCCATCAGTTTGTCAGTTTAAAGCCATTACCCTAAAAAATTAATCGAAAACAATAGGACAACATACCATCCTTATTTGAAATGTCTGCTGCTTTGCTTGCAAGGTCAATTTTCATAGACTCCACAGAAGTTTCCTCTTGCCCTTGCATGCCTGTAACATAGGCCAAAGAAGGAGAAAAATCAATACTTGCAGTACCTGGTTAATGTATAATTCTCAGACTCCTCCCTGGCTTTTTTTCCTTTTGACATGCTCTTACCTTTCTAGACTCCACTCCTGTATAGTGGCACCCACTAGAGAAGAGGACAGAGGATATAGGGGGAGGAACATAGTTTCAAAATAATTGCCTGAATATTTTTAGCAATTCATGCTTTTTTTTTAACTGGGATGGTTAAAACCACATTGTGGTGTGTTCTTCTGCCTCCCTGTCATTCTTTTCTCATCACTTTTAAAGAATCCCTTCTGCTCATAAAACACAATATATGATGGGGACCTAATCACAGTTATAAAGTTTCTCTAGCTAGCAGAAAGAAAATAAATACAGTGAGAGTTCAAAGACACCGAGTAGGCAGACACAAACTAGGATATGAATGTAAGAAAATGCATTTTATCACTGTAACTCAAAATTCTTATCTCTTCTGCCTCAGGCTTGTCTGGAAGCTTAGATTCAATCTCCTAACAATATTTGAAAAGGAAAAAAATGGATTTGCTGTTTTAGAGAGAGTTCTTCTAATATTCTGCCATTTTGAGTGCTAAGAAGCCAGTTTTTATTTAAATTCCATCATGCTACTTCTCTACTTTTGTGGCTGCTGTAAAGCCTGTTGCACCCATCCTGTGGCTGAACTACAGGATATCAGGTGACTGGTCACTAAGTGATCYAGGCATTTGGGTGGTTATTATGAGACAGCAGAGTGTAGTAAGGACTCAGATATTTCAAAAACATTATATTCTTAAGCTGAAATAATTACCCTTAAGCAACACAGATTGCTTCCATGTCCCTCAAAAACCTCCTTCTCTTTCCCATGTAATTCTAACTTGGAGTTTTTTAAGTCCACTGGAGTGTACTATATTTATTTTGTCCATAAAAATGTATCTACCACTGAAATTTTCCTCCACTTTTCCGTCTAATTTTATCTGCAAGCCAAAAGTGTCATGGGGAATTTAATTTCCTCTCTGCTTGCTGTGATGGCAATGCTATTTTCACTGGCAATTTCTGGCACGCTACCTATAGAATCACAGAATCATGCAATCATTAAGGTAGGAAAAGACCCCTAAGATCGAATCCAACTGTTAACCCATCACTGCTAAGTACACCACAAAACTGTGTCCTCAAGTGCCACATCCACTCACCTTTTGAACACTTCCAGAGTTGGTGATTCCACCACTTCTCTGGACAGCCTATTCCAATGCCTGACCTATGGTCCTACCAAGCATCAAACTGCTAAAACAAGGACCCAGCATACATAGAAACCAACAAAAAATATCCACCAGAAAGCTCGAGTAGCCAACTCAGTGAGCATGGGGGATAGTTGACTTTCCAGTGGTGGAAATGTTACCCATCATTTTAACAGACCTTACTTTTCATGCAGAAACCTTTCAGTGGATCATTGTATCAGCAGCTTCACCTCATCCTCCCTGGTTTAAAATCATCTCACCATAGACACAAGCAAAATGCCTGTAAACATCTGTGACTGAGAACCCTGCATATCTGTGAATGCCTGAAATGGCCCCTTTGTGGGTGCTTCAAACTCCAGATGCTTCTCCAGGGAATTCCTGAGAGTGAGTGTGGTTATCTCCTGAGGTTTTTTATGCACCAACATCCCCAAGATCTCCCAGTGCTCACCCACCTGTCTTTTTGGCTTACACAAAGGATAAACCCAGGTGACCCCACACAAAGCATGTGTATATGGCAGGAATTTGTCAAATACAAGACTGAGCAGGTTTTTCAAAATCCCTGCCTGATTTCTCCTGGCAAAGTCAATATAAAATTTGAGGGACCATGAAAGCACTGATTAATCAAGGAAGATACACAGACACTCAGATTGTGATACATTTTGATTAGCTGGGGGAAGCAGCTCTATGAAAAATAAAATTTTGAAAAATCACAGAATAATTATGTGGGTTGGGAGGGACCTTAAAGACCATTTAGTTCCAATCCCCCTGCCGTGGGCAGGGACACCTTCCACTAGACCAGGTTGCTCCAAGCCTCATCCAACCTGGCCTTGAACACTTTGAGGGATGGGGCAATGACAGCTTCTCAAGGCATTATCTCTGAGTGAAGAATTTTCTCCTAATATCCAATCTTAAACCTACTCTTTCAGGGTAAAGCCATTCCCCCTTGTCCTATTGACTGTCTCTCTATGAGTGCAGCCTGCAGTGGATGCAGCCCTTCCCACCAAGACACCCTGATGTCTGATTGTAGTGAACGAGTACAAGTAAGTAATGTTTCCCTGTTGCCTCTTCAAAGATTAAGGTTTGGAAATTAAAGTTTTAAGTTGCCTCTAACAAAAACTTTAGAAACAGCTTTATTTATGAAAACGAGGCACCCTGTTGAAGGTTATTAATAGAGCTTGTAGTTGATACATTAATTGAGCTAGCAGCAAACTTTTGGTACATGAGGTGAGCAAACAGCAAAATTTTGATACATGAAGCGAGCAAGCAGTAAACTTTTCGACACACCAGGCGAGCCAGCCAATGAACTTCATGAAGTGGATGTGACAATTGCTGCTCTCAAAACTCTCTAGAAGCAAGTGTCCAACTGGTCCTGCGTGGCTACGCTGCTAAAATCTACATAGTGCCAGAATCTTTGCTGTGCTGTGCTGTCTGCTGTCCTGGCTGCTCCTGTGAGGCTGTTCATTGTCCCCTCTACACCACCACCCTCCCGCTGGTCCTGTGCTGCGGCCCTGCTCCCTCACTGGCTCACTTGACTGCTCTCAGGGGGACTGCACTGGAGAGAGACCCATCGCACCTGACACAAATCTCCCCTATCACACTCAATATGCCAGCGCTGGACTCGTGGTGGTGGTAACCCCTTTCCTGTGCTTCTTGAAATTATTCTAGGCATGTTTCCTACTCTTCTCTTCTCTTCTCTCTTCTCTTCTCTTCTCTTCTCTTCTCTTCTCTTCTCTTCTCTTCTCTTCTCTTCTCTTCTCTTCTCTTCTCTTCTCTTCTCTTCTCTTCTCTTTCTTTCCTCTCTTTCTTTCCTCTCTTCTCTAAATAATAAAGTTGTATTATCATTTTGCATCCCAACATATAACCTCGTTTGTGTTTTAATCTTGCTTTCAGGTATGTTTAGAACCTGATCCACAGTTGTGGATTGAGGCAAACTTGCCTCTCCTGCCCTTAGGCAGATCAGAACACTGATGTAGGTATTTGGGATCTCTGCTAAACACCAACATGCTCCGACTGGCAGCTGCTCCTTCTGAATCTGACTTTGACTCCACTAAACCACTGTCTATTAACCAAATAAAGGAGATATGATATGACAGGTTACATCTTGGCTCCCAGCTTCTCCCATTGTCAGCCCTGAAGATGATCCCGTGAAGTTCCCAGCCCTTATTGCAAGATCTCTCATTAACTAGCTGGCATGCCTGGCTTCACCGCGCTGCTGAAAGGATTCTCACTTTCCATTTCAGAAATCTCTCATGCAGCTGACAGGTGCAAAGGTTTATTGGCATGGCGTGAGGTGATGACAGAGGCTAATTAAAGAGAAGGCATTTTGTGGACACGTGCATTTGAAAATATCTGCACATGTGCTAATTCAGGCTTTGTCCCAATATTGTCCGATTTGCTGTGATAAAATCAGGCATGGGGTGGGGGGAGGCAGCTCTAGAAAGAGGCTAGGAAGAGTAACAACAGCATCACCAGACCTGCAAAATTACTTTTTTCAGAGGTTTAGGGTCATAAACATTGCCAGAAGAGTTGCTTTTACTCTGCTTTTTCACCTTCTTTCCACATTTGAAACACTGATTCCTCATCCCTTCTAGGAAAGGACTCAGTGTTTTTTTACACTGTATGTTTATCGTTGGATATTGTCAGCAAGAAAATGATAGTGGGAAACAATGTTCAGGGGCAAACTAGGCAGAAGATATTTTAAACTTTTACAAAGCTGAGCACCACTACGAATCTTGGAAAGAGGCTTGCATAGTATACCATCCCATTTTTGGGAAGATTTACAAGTTCAGTTAATATAAATTTAATTTCTTCCTTAACAATTACTGTGGGATGGGCATAGGAACTATACTGCCATGCATGTGGAAAGGATATTATCCAAAATAGCTCCCCTGCAGTGCAGTCAATTCAAGTGCCACTCTGAGATCAGCCCATTTGACATAAACAGCAGAATTTGATCAATACCAGAAACCGCCTTGACAGCCAATTTATTCCCAGGGCCTCTCCCTTGTTTTGCTTGCTTCAGGTTAGAGCACAAACAAGAGAAGGATTTCAGGTCTCCACTCAGGAGCTGAGAGTTCCCGAAGGGGAGGGAGCCCAGGAGATACCACTTTCAATATTAATTCCCATTTCCAATTGTGCTCCTGCCAGAGCTCATTACCTGAACCCTTTGCTGACCGGTTACACAACCAGTCCAGCACTAAGAAACAACAGGCTGCTGGCATGGGTAAGCAGGGCTCCTAGCCTTTTGAAATGCCTAAGATAAGTATATACCAGGAAGATAGAAATCTCTGTACTCTTATTTAATCTTTTCTTTTTTCCCCTTAACAGTCACAATCTGTTATTTGTTCCATGTGCTTACAGTTAATACATAATTTTCTCTAGAGAAATATGATTTTTTTTTCCCTCTAGATTCACATACTGTTTACAAGAATAACGTGAAGTTGTGGTAGCTCTTGGTACCTTATCATCAATTTTAAAATTGCCCAAGTACAGAGGTTAGACATCTATTTGTCACACCTCGGGTTCTAACAAGTAGGAAGTGTAACCCTTGTCCTCCTTGATGGAACCACGGGCCCCTGCTAAAGCTGTTAGTGGACAGGGGCTTTTGGTTAAGTGACCATATAAGGAATGAGATTGATGTATAACCCATATAAGAACTGAAAATGTGTGATTGGTTGGGTGAGCAAAAGAACACCATATAAGGAATGAGACCAGTGGCCGAAAGAACATATATAAATCTTATGTTCTCTCAATAAAGTGATATGGCTCSTACACAGCGTGTCTGCATGCACCGGCAGGGTTCATGTTACACACACTGACAAATGGTGCCCCATGTGAGGAAAAAGTATCTGTGTATCTACACAGCCGGTCGGCAAACCCCGTGGAACAAAACGAGCTACTGACAGGAATCAGGAAAAAAACGTCCACTAGCCACTTCAGCAGGACTGAAGGTGAACAGCCACGGAGAATGGGGAATCCAGTGTACCCTACCCAAAATAGAAACAAGATCCAAGATCTTTGGGAAAAAAAATGGCGCCCTGTATCGGAGCAAAAACAGAAGACTAGTGGTCACACCGATGACAAAACTCAACTGAACTTTAACTAAAGCGAAGCCAAAACAACCTTTTCCACAAGATGAAAAGTAACAGCTGAAAACGATGGAGAAAAATATATCCCAAAACCAAAAAGAAATCTTTGGGACTGTGGGATAAATTTTAAAAAATCAAAAAGACTCTTTGTGAGTCCAAACTGTGCCAAGCAACGAAGAGCTGACAGAGCTCTTAATTCCGTGGGGAAAAAGATTCGAAAGACTCACAATTCATGTGCAATCGGGAAATCGGGAGAAAAACTACGCTGTGACTCCTGCAGCACCAAAACTCTCTGCGCCCCAACTGAACGATCATAAGTTTATTGGGACTATGGGAAAAGACAACCSCTGGGCACCCGAATCATTTGACCCTGGAGGGAAACGTGGACTTTTATCCACCAATCCGATGGGCAGCGGTGGGAAGGCAGTCTGCCACAGAGAAAACGCTTTTTCGGCCGTTTGCCAGCCCGGCCGACTGCCTGAATGGAAAAACTTACCTTGTGGTGTCAGGGACAAACTGCGTTGTTTTGCTTCAGAGAGTGGTGTGGGTACCCCTTTTATTATTAACTTTTTGGAACATGGCAAGACCTTGTGCAGGTCGCGCGAGTTACAGCTACCCCGGGAGCGGGCGGGGACGAAAGGCGCGGCCGCCATTTTGAAAAGCGGCAGACCCCGTGTGGACCGTCCCAGCTGCGCCGCTCCTGCTGCAACCGGGACTCTCCCATATGTTGCCGCCATCCTGAACCCTCGTTGTTATTGCCAATCCTGCCCACGGACAGAGGCATTCTCTTGTAATTTTGGGCTCTTGTACCATGAATTGGAGCTACTCTGGCAGCGGGGAAGCGTGGCCGCCATTTTGAGGCAAACATGTGCGGGCCGCCCCACACGACCCCACCATACTGGGAGCGGTGAACCACGTGCGGGCCAAGCCGTGCTGCTCCCACTGCAACCAAAGCTCCCATCTCCTATGACAGTGTCACAGTCTTGGACTCCTTTGGCTCTGTGGCACATGGCCGCGGAAAGCAGTGGGCAGAGGGGACGACCAAATCCGCACCTCGGGCGGGGGCTGCGCCTGCGCTGCCTGGCTGCGGCTGCAAGTGTGCCGGGACAGGCGTGGCGGGGGGGGAAACCTATACACGTACCCCTGTGGGAAAGCTGGAAAACATATACAATACTTTACTATTAATCTGTAAATTCATATTTCTTTCAAATACCGTTTTAACTAACGAGTCTAAGTTACAGGGAAATTGTCCCACCTAAAAAAAAAGAAAAAACAGTTTTCACCCAGAAACCTGTGAAATTAAGAAAAATCACTATATTCACATGCCATTTTGCAGTTAAAAGGACTTCTGTCTTACTTTAAACTCTTGAAAGGTATTTGCTGTATCCAAACATTGGTGTCTTTATAAATACAAACTATTATTATTAAAAAATAAGTTTTATCTAATCAAAAAATCATTTTTGTTCTTACTAAACCTAATTTTATATTTTCAATGTTACTTACATAAGTATAATGTATTTCTACCTACAAAAACAGTTACTATAATTAATAATTCTAAATATATTATTTATAACATTAATACATAAAATTTTTATAAAGGAATTTACCCATAAAGTATTATTTGATATTATGCATATGCATTCCTTTAGTTATTTACAATTATCCATGTTACCATTAATTATACTATTGCGTTACTACATGTATCATTTTAAGGAAGTTTTACCAATGGAAATTAATAAGAGTTTACTTGTGGGTATTTTAGGAAAACCTTTCCACTCAAGGTTAAGGCCCTGGCCAAGCTTTAACCCTGACTGGACAGGAAAGTAAGCCAACAAACCCAGGTATTTCTACACTAAAAATATAGTCAGGTCAGCTTGACTTGTTGATTTGGTCTTTCAAGAAGCTTAGAAGCCTCACCCGGGAAAGGTCTTCCAAATACTTACTGTGAGATGGATTTCCACAACAATTACAAACACTGGGTAATAGTATAATATTTATAATGTTTTTATTCAGTGTGTAGTTATTGTTTTATTAAATATATTGTTTTACTATTCATAATAAGAAAAGTACATACTATGTTACACATTTTAAAATAAAAAAGGGGGGAGTGATATACCCGCCACAAAAGACTGTAAAAAGCTTTGTATATTAATTTTTTAAATTGCATTATCTTTATTTACCTCATGCAACACAGGAAAAACAGCTAAGAATACTCACAGTCATTTTGCACTAGCATTTACAGCCCTAGGTATCCCCAAACAAAACGAATAATAGTCCCACATGTATCTCTCATTCTGTTACCTCCTTTTTTTGCCCTGTGGGGGATTCAACACTCCACAGGCATCCATTCCCCAACAGGACAAGCTCTTATTGAGCGAACACATAATACACTGAAACGTTTACTTGGGCAACAGAAAGGGGGAACACAGGGCCTCACACCACAGAAAAGATTATCTAAAACTCTGTATGTTTTTAATTTTTTCTAATAAAATCCTGAGACCCTACCCTCTTATAATGTGGGGAAGAGGTTATACTTGTATTTCCACAGATACAGATCCTAAGTGAATACCTACACGATACATCTGCCCAGTGCAAGAGCGCATCTCGTCATCCACATCGACGATGAGACAGAGATGCCTGCGATGACGGAGAAGAGGAACCTGTATCGTGTCAACTTTAGTGTGTGGGTGAAAATCCATTTTGTGTGTAAGAAGTGTTGGACAGAGGACAGGGGACCCATACTCCCCTTTCGAAAATTTTATATAGCATAAAACAGTTATGACTTTTTTGACGTTTATGTCTCTCCACAACCCTTTGAGAAGCTGGAGAATTATTAGCTGGGTTAAGAATATTATTAAAGTAGGAATGTATATTCTGGGGGTGTTACTAATTACAATGATATTTTTGCCTTATTTAATTCAATATGTATGGAAACTAATTAATGAATCAATAAAGCAAATAATGATAGTTAAACAGAAAAGGGGAGACCATGGGCCCCTGCTAAAGCTGCTAGTGGACATGGGCTTTTGGTTAAGTGATCATATAAGGAATGAGACTGATGTATAACCCATATAAGGACTGAAAATATGTGATTGGTTGGGTGAGCAAAAGAACACCATATAAGGAGTGAGATGGGTGGCCGAAAGAACATATATAAACCACATGTTCTCTCAATAAAGTGATTTTGCTCATACACAATGTGTTTGCATGCGCCGGCAGGGTCCGTGTTACACACACCGACAATCCTCATCATCCTCCTTCTCCCTTTGCACAAGGTTTACATATATGCAATAAATGCAGGCAACAATGCAGGATTAGAAGCTGTAACACAGAGCAACCCATGAACTGAGTTTCTGCTCTGAGCTGCCCACCTTAAGGATGTTTATTTCTCTTTGATGACTCTCAAGGGCGGTTTCTTGGCAGAGCCCAGCCTTCAAGACCAGCCTTGGCATCGGGCATGGGTAAGGGATTGTCAAATGGGCTCTGAACCAGGAACCTGGGTTCCTGCTATTAGTTTCTAGCTTGTAAATGATGTCAGAGACACTCTTTAAGACAAACAGAAGAACAAATTTCATGTGTAAATTAGTTCTGTCAGTGTCATCACATAATACCATGATAACTTAAATCTTAAAAAATTCCCCAATTTTAGAAGTCTTGCAATAAGTGGGAAATCTTGCCCCTAAGATCATTCTGAATACTTGAGGCAGAAAAGGGTTATGAATACTACAACAATCCAGAAAACTATTTTTACAGGAAAAATGGCAATGCCATTATTCCCATGGGTAGTCTTCCCAGCAATTTTGGGTCTTGCCACAGGAATTCCAATAAAATACTATCCTGCCCATGGACAATTTGCAACCAGAAGAAATTCATTAGCTGTAAATGATTCGTACAGCAGTTACTTCTACTTGAGTTATATACTTTGAAAAAATCACCTCTGTCATTATGCAATATGAGAACCACATTATAGCTATTCTGAACAATCCAGATTTCCCCAATTCATACCCACTCAATAAAATTTATTATTTTAACTGTAAATATGCTTCCCCTAATCATGAGACTCTGAGAGCATCAGGTGCGTTAAAATCCAAATTTCTCTGTTTAAAATTGGAAGACAGGATTTTTCATCTGCAGTAACAAAAAAATAAAAGACAGACAATGCTTTTCTGACCACCAGCTGCATTGTCATATCTGTCAAAACCAGTTCCATTTTTCTTGCTCTGCAAAGAGCCAGAGTTGTTTTTTTCCTTCTTTCCAGTCATTTCATTGTAGTGCTTTGCTAATGTAACTGTCAAGCCTTTGTGTACTTTGTTTACTGCTGTATTTTAGTAACATTATAAATGCTGCCTCATTTAGAAACTGAAGCTGTCTGTGATACAAGGATTCTGTTTGACTCCTGTTTGATATCCATCTGACCCTTTTAATCAGACCAGATTCTACCACATCAAATATTTATGCTGTCTTTTTGTACGGCTCTAGAGGTATAAGCACCCAACCTGCTGCTCTCAGGGCTCTAAGAAAGAAACCAGCAATCATTGTCCATCTGTACTTTGTTATGTTCGAGCTGGAGGGCAGTTTTCTGCCTTGCTTTCCTTCTCCAATGCACAGGTCGAGCTTGACAGTTCCGAATCTGCAGAAATGGCCCTGCCACCACTGTGCCTCTTACTATTCAGTGCGGCTCAGTAAATAACAAACAACTCCATCTGTTATATTAGGAATATTACACCTCGATCAACCACCACCCTGCCCCCAGCAATTATGCACCACGGAGATGAAAGAAAACTCAAGGATGCAGATTTCAGTGGAGGGTGTGCTGGCCACAGTACCAGCTTTGCTGGGCTTTTCAAGGCACTAAGTGAGCATCAGTCTGGATTCGCGTTGCAGCCCCTTCATTGTTAAATGGAGTGCTTACCCTTCTTTTTGGCATTTTGGCTTTGTTTTCCAGAGTCACAAGGAGAGATGAATCTCCCTGTCTCTCCAGTGCAATGTGTGTCAGCTCAGCTCTCTGTGTTTGTGCACACAACTGTACCTATCATCCTGCTCCCAGCCACTGTTATTTCCAGCTCAAGTTGAACGGCAATTTTTTTAAACACTATTTAAGAGTGTCTAAGATCTGCTTATCTCTATCCCCTTTCAGCCCTTTATTAAACATTCTGTTAGTAAATCTCATTGTGCCTATCATTCCCCAAAGGTGGGAATGGGAGGGTAGTGAGRATTGTCACTCAGCAATACGGTCCATAAGAGCCATACAAATTGGGGATATCTAAAATCATTAATGTCTATCAGGAGCACTTTGTGTATTTTGTCTCTCTGTAAAAACAGGATAAACGTGCACACAGCAGGCTCTTGATGAATACAAAGGTACATCTTTTAAAAAAAGCCTTTTTGATTTTCTTTTATTCTGGAAAAGGCTTAGCTGTGTGAAAGGCCACATCGTTGTTTTCCAGACACTCTTTTTGTGAAACCTCTCATCAGAGAAGAAGCTTGTAACACAGAATGTCTGAAATGGAGCACCCAGAAGATTTCATCGCATCCCTCAATTGCTGGCTGTTAACACAACTAAAATGTTGCCTGGTTTTGATCAAACTAGTAGATCACCTGTTCTGAATGGCTTCCAAAGCACTTGTGCTCCATCCCTGCCCACAAATAAGGCAGATAGTATGCTCAGCAGCATTATGACAAGCGAAGGGAACAGAAATGGTATGTTTATTTACCTCCCTTTCCCATTCTGTCATTTTTTCCTGCCGTTTATGAAACTCACGAGTGATTTGGTTCAGTTCCTGATCACTACCTGCCTTACCCTAAAAAACTGTGTAGGTGTGAGGAATTAGAGCACTAGGGGACCCTTTTGTGTAAGCCTCAGGACATCTCCATATTTCCTAAGGCACACCTTTAATCAGAGGGAATGATGCTGGGCRTTCAGAAATATCTTCTGAATTCTGTGGCCATGTGGGCCAGCCTGTCAAAAGACAGCCAGGACGATATCTGCATCTCCACTCCCATCACAACATCAGTGTTCTCTACGCACTCACCATACTCATCACCACATACCTGGTACCACAACAGCTCTCTCCAGCAGCTTTAATTCCTGTTTGCACCACTAATCCGTGGTGAGGACTCTTGGCCTTAATTTTGAAGGACCGATGTGGGAGCCCAATGGCTTTAATAGGCCTTTCTTTCCCTTCGGCCCACCCACTAAAAAACCAAACAACTTAATAGCCCATGCTGCCATCAGCAGCACATACTGTGCCCCTATTCCTTTTCAATCTTGCATTCACTGTATTTTCTGAGAACTTCAAATGATCTTAAGGAAACTGCAGAGAAGCAGACTGTGAAAGCAAATAGATCCTGGATATCCTTAGCAGGACAAATTTGTCAAAATGTGACACTAYTTATTTCAAAAAAAAAGGAAAGAAACTTCCCATTTTGCTCCAAAGGAATCACTCCAAACATAAAAGAGACTGTGTCAGTCCTCAGCCCTGTGCAGCAGGGTAAGAACAAGATAAGCACCTGTAGTGAACAGAAACAATATTTATAATTGAAATTAAAAGCAATAGATGGACAAAGAGAGGGGAAAAACCTCAGAGGTCACCAATAGTAAATTGCTCAAGAGCTGGAGGTTAGAAAAGTTCCTTTCAGACAAGCACCCACACCTTTCATGGAGTCCCCACTCCATCCACACAGGGCAAAATGAGGCTTTGCCCAAGCCTATGATAATGTACAGATGAGGCTTCTCACCCTTCTGGCTTGCAACCATTTAGTTCTGGGGTCACTGGTTCTGAAAGAGGTTACCGCTGAGCAAAAGAGTAGCCTTAGAAAATATTCTGTTCAATTCCTTTTCAAGGACACTATTACCAAGATTCTGAAGAATGAGCTTCAAAGTAGCAGTGGACAGCAGCAGAGGGTGTATGGATCCAACTGAAATGCACTAACAATATACAATATACCCTGTTCTTTATCCAGAAACCCCAACCTAAATTTTGTAGCTTAAAATAAAACACAATATTTACAACAGAGGCACATGAAGTTGAACAAACTCCTGCTAATAGATGGAACAGGTAGGAATAGGTATGCTGTAATTTTCAAACATTTTGTGATATAGGGATACCACAGCCAGCATGCGAAATAAAAACTAATTTAAAAACCCCCAAACAAATAAAACCCACCAAAAGCTTCAATAAAATTTGGATAACCAGAAGTAGTGCATACTTGAGTGAAATGTCTTGCTATTTGGAAAGAGCACTTGCCTTTCTGAAGGCTCATCACCTCCTGCCCAAGCACTCTGTTTTGATTTTAGAAAACTGTTAGCTTCCTAAAACCAAGCTGATCATCATATCACAGAATCACAGAATCACAAAGTTGGAAGAGACCTTCAAGATAATGTCGTCCAACTGTCAACCCAGTACCACAAGAATCATGCCTAAACTGTATCCCTAAGTGCCACATCCAGATGGCTCTTGAGCACTTCTAGAAATGGTGACTCCACCACATCCCTGGGCAACTTATTCCAATGCCAAATCACTCTTCCAGTGTTTTTTGTTTTTCTTTTTCTAATATCTACTGACACTACTCCCCTGGCACAACTTTAGGCCATTTCCTCTCATCCTTTCACTTGAGACATGGCAGAAGAGACCAACCCCCACCTCATTACAACCTCCTTTCAGGGAGTTGTGGAGAGCAGTGAGTCCCCTCCTTCTCTCCAGGCTAAATATCCCCAGTTCCCTTGGCTGCTTCTCTTAGGACTTGTGCTCCAGACTCTTCACCAAGCTCCACTGCCCTTCTCTGGACTCGCCCCAGCACCTCAATGTCCTTTTTAAAGTGAAACACATTTGCTTGTAAAGAAGCAGTAATTGGCAGCACTCAATAACAAAGACCTTACAGATGATCCTTATCACATCTTTTTCCCCTGCCAAGACACAATAATTGCGTCAATAATTGTGTCAATAATTGAATAATTATAATTTTTCAAAAAACAATTAAAGAAAGGTACTATTTTTTCTTTTTTTTAACAGAACTCTGTTCCAATTCCTTCAAAGCCAAAATTTCACAGTCAACTGTAAAATCACCACTATATGGTGACAAATACAAATCTGCTCTAAAGGACTCATTTTGCTACTGAGCTCCTCACCTATACAAGTTTTCAGGACTGGTTTTTTTGGATCTTGATGGTGACTCATCAAAATAGAACAGGTGTTTAAATAAAACACACACAGAGGCACACTTTTGTGTATATATTTGTGTTCAAGGGCAGTAAGTAATCTTTCATAAATAAATGGCTGGGAGTTGTTTTCCTTCTGTAAAGGAGAGAATAGCAGAGTGATGGATATGTTACCCAAATGCTCGGTATGTTACCCAAGGCAATGCTTCCCACCCTGCTCCGAAAGCACCTGTGGAGAGAAGCTGTGGCTGAAATCTGGCTTCTGGAGATTTGTGTGGCTTTTGCTGTCAGAGGACGTCATTAATACCGATGGCTGCTCCACTTTCTCCTGTGAAAGCCTGGCATCCTCCTTCACAGCAGTGAGCCAGCCTCAAAGGAATGGGAGGGAAAGCAAACATACTGCAAATGCTGCATTACCTCCTAAGCATGGATGCCATTTTTAATTTCTGCTGATAACTGGATGAATATAAGAGAAAAATTTTACAGCAGTGACGTGGAGTAGGATGTTTCCCCAGGAAATAACAGGACTAAATTAGAGGAAGGGGTGCTCTAACCTCCAGCTGCTCTATGCCAGCAGGGAATAACCACATCATCTTCTGAACAGAGACTGTTTATAACTAAGGCATGTGAGGACCTAAATCATGAGTGGTGATCTGAACCCCAAATCAAGCGTGGTGAGGCACTGACACAGGTTGCCCAGAGAAGCTGTGGATGACCCACCCCTGGAAGTGTTCAAGGTCAGGTTGTATGGGGCTCCGAACAACCTGGTCTAGTGGAAGGTGTCCCTGCTCACGGCAGGGGGGTTGGAACTAAAGGGTTTTTAAGGTCCCTTCCAACCCAAAACACTGTATGATAACAGCACTGCCAGATGTAAGCACATGCCAATATTCCCAAACTGAGACAAGCCTAAAAGAACAACCTCCATACTACAGAAAGCATTTCAGCTGCATGGTGGCAATCATGCTCTTCTACCAATTTCAGTGGCAGTTCCTAAGAATTACATTTCACCATTGATATTTTGGGGAGCAAGGGTGGTGCACAGGCAGGCAGTGACAGCATTGCTGGTGTTTAACAGTTGAAACACCCACCTGTCCTCCTGACACTCATCTCACATGAAGCCAAGAGTATTTCCAAAACACTGAAAAGCACAATGGGAAAGATAACTCCTGTAGGTTGCTTTAGAATAAAGTAATCTGCCCCTAGGTGTTAACATCTGCACCACAGGAGCGTATTGCCACATAATGATAGGCTTGGTCAGTATTTCCTGGAAAGGCTAAAGACTGGATTTAGATTACAAAATTAGTGAGTTTTATTTGCTCTGTTTCTTGAAGAAAACTTTAAGACCAAATTCAAAATTACCAGTGTGGAACAGAAAAATTTTGCCCACAACAGAGCTTCCAGAACAGCAATTTGGCAAGCCAGGAAAAACCAAGTGTCAGTGCTGGCAGTGGCACATTTGCTTCTTTTCCTTGCAGAGAGCTATTATGCAGTGTTTTCTAAAATTATAAATGCTCTTTCTGGCTCACTATGGGAAACAACACTAATATGCATCACAGGGTGCAGTGCTATTGTTGTCTTTGATTTTTCTTCCATTTATATCAGCCCTCAGTAAGAATTACACAAAGACAGAGCTGCAGATTTTTTCCTCTCAACTTTTTCGGGTTTCATCCTTTGTTTGGTTCATAAATTCTAGAGTCTAACTAGGACACTATATCAGAGACAGGAATTTACATTTAGGTAACATAATGCAAGAATACTAACAACCATAATCCTCCCTCTCTACGAACACCTCCAGAGCACTTCTCAACTGACCTCAGATTTGTAAAACAGGGATCTGACTTATATGCTTGAAATTGAACATTTCTTTCTCTTTCTCCTGTAACATAACATGGTTAGGGTTATTTTGACAAGTATTTGTTTGTGTCCTGTCCCTCCCCACTTTTTCTTGATTTTATGGAGTCTCACTCCCTGTGCTTCTGCTGAATTAGTCTCTAGCCATGGAGATGGGTCCAGTTTGTTGTCCAGGAAAAAGCCTGGGAAAAGAACCTGAGCAGAGTGGTAACTACAAGAGAAAAGCCACTGTGTTTTTCAGTCACCTAAAAAAATAGTTAGCAGACACCCTCAAGAACAGCTTTCTGATTGCAGGACACTTAGAGAGAGACAGCTTTTCTTCTTCACAACCCCTATGCAAGGACTCAGTAGTAGTGGGTAGGCAAAAAGCCGGCAATGTGCATCAGAACTACAATAAATTGCTATGGAGAGGTCCTCAGTCAGGTTCATCAGGTCTGACATCTATCAGTGCTGACACCCAGGTCCTGTGATTTATGAGATTTTCAGCTCAGTTTAGGTAGGGGGCGCATGTACTGTGGGCTTTTTCATCTCCCAAACCACTTTATTCTTAACAACACTTCCCCTTACACAAGCTCATTCCCATTGTTTGAAGAAGTCCCCCCTGCCATCATTGGTCACTCTGGCAACTTTATAAGCAGGAGAACAAGGGGTCAGAAATTTACACTAAGTTTCATATACATCAGACACTTATTTGTATTAAAAGGTAGTAAATTCAAACAGCAARTTAGACCAAAGCTGGCTTATGGCTAGACCATTACTGTGACATTGGGTAAAAATTGGAGCAACTTGTTTGGAAATATGAGGCACATTTTTCCTCAACCACCCTGCCTTCACTCCAAATTATTGAAAATTACTCAAAGTTCTAGAAGTTATACCTTGAGGCACCAAATAGAAATTGGAGACCAAAACCACATAACACAGGGTCCAAACAAAAGTCTTCAGGAAAAAAAAGAGGGGGAGGAAACTGTCTCAATACGTTTATTATCAGAGAATTCACTTTCAAAAAACCCCAGGATTTTTAACTTTAGCACTGGAGATCATATCCCCTCTTTCCATCAAACAACCATTTAACATAGAGGTTGTTCCAGCTGCCAGCTCACATAGGTCAGCGTTTTCAACAACAGGTGACTAACATTAGGAGCACTTTAAAAGGGAGTTTAGATCCTGTTTTTCAAAAGCTCCAAGCTCCCAGCAGCTCCAGCTGGCTTCAAAGGGGGCTCACTTCATAAAGTGTTTTGGATGTGCTCAGCATTTTTGAAATTCAGGGCACCTGTTTTGAATCCTAAACACGGACTTAAAAAATCCATGCCAATTGTCACTGCACTAAGGATGACACCACCTCTTTAATCTGTGCTTAGAAAGCTCAGTGACATTAGGACCAACAATCTGGCTTTTCCCTTCTTTTTCTCTCAACACAATTTGCAGAACTCCTAATAAAACCACTGTCTATCATGAAAACTGGCAGGCTTGAGTCTAACAAGATAACTACAATTTTCCCTGAAACTACAGAGCAAGTCAATAACATCTCCCCTAATCCTCTTAGTAACTGATGAGTAACACAGGTTCCTTACACAGAAGTGTCCTGCAGGTCAGCCAGAATACAGCAGCCAGGGCTGTGGGATACTCAGAAATTCCACAGGCCATAGAAAAGTGCTGAATCCCAGGCTGGCATGCTGGAGTATTTAGCCCTTCCCGGAATGCCAGCTCCCTGCTATGGGGTGCCAGAAAACATAAAGGCTTGTATTTGCAATCTTAACATCAAAGTCAAGACCTCTACCAATTAAGCCAGCAGAGTAATTGTATTAGCAGCTGATAGTGGCAGATGTCTGTCCTGCTAAGGGAGGATGACACACACACATTAAAAAAACTTCCTCAAGCTAAACTTCTTCAGATTGCTGGATTTGGACCACGCTTTATGGTTTATTCATAATGAAGACCTTCTTAGTTTAGGAACTTGCAGATGCCTAGAGCCTTTTCATTATAYATCTTTCAAGTATTTTGGGCTTAGAAAAAAAAACAACCCTGACATAGTGTTACCAGCCTTGGGTCAACCAGCGGTAACATCTCCCCTCTTCTTCTGCCCTTGAGTACCCACAGGTGGAGGGTAATATAGAGCTTTTGCCAGCACATAGCACRAGAGTCAGAATTAGAAGGTAGAGATGTGCTTTCTCCAGAGGTGCACATGGCCCAGGTCTGCAAGAATTTGTATGCTGGTGTAAGGATTGTCACTGTCCACAGTCTCCACAAATACCTTGGCATCTGTTACTTTCATGGGAACTACTGAACCTTTCAAAGGAATGCAAAAAGTGCTAATCCCCTGATGCAAGTAACTTCAGCCCTGGCAGACATTTCCTCAGAGTCAAAGATAAAACTGAAGGATTCAGCCATAAAGGATTAGAAGAGGTGTCACCTAGAATTAAGTCACTGGCTTTGAATCATGTTTTTGTTTGGCACTGTCAATAGCAAATTTCACCATCTTAAAAACAAGCTTTATTGAGTTTCTTTAAATATATATAAATATAAATATATTTTAGAGATATATCTTGATTTCCTGAGTAGGTTTAAAAGTCTACACAACTCACGTTGTATAGTTTCCATGTTTCACTACCATTTCAGTGCACTAAAAACCATCAACTGACAATGTGAAGAGACCAAACAAATTCCTTTCACAACTGTGCACTGGATGTTTATTTATCTAAGAAAACACAGCAAATAAAATAAGCATCTTGCATGACTCTTTTCAGATAGAATCTATTTTAAATTATACAGACCCTAAAAGGGGAGGGCCTGTTAGAAAATTTGCCTTCGCCTAGAAAGTTTACAGCTCATAGCAAATCTAGGTCTTCCCTAGGTCCAGTTATTCTGATGTAAGCACCAAAAAGAGGTATGTAAATGAGATGTGCTTTTAGTCCAAAGTCTGTGGCATTTCATTTAACAGGTATAGAGATTATTTGGGGTGGTAGGGAAGAAATAAGCCTTGTGCCTTAAAGGGTATTTTCAATTCACCCTGAATATCTGTGACAACATTGAGAACAGATTAAAAATCTTATGAGGGACCCAAGCACTGATCCTCAGTCTGATAAAACCTGACACAATTTGGAAGTATTGTGCCTGGCTCAGGCTGGAGACTGACTGGGCATTTGGCAGCAGCTCTGACACTGCAACAAAGCCACTGCAGCTACTGCATCTTGCAGGCAGTGGGTGGTCCCACTGTACAGGGAACCTACTGCAAAGGCACATGTGGAGTCCATCAAAATATTTCTAACAAAACCTTTTCCTGAATCAAATTACCTTTTCTTTTCCTGTTTCAAAAGAACAGATAGTTTAATGGGAAATGTCATGTTTTCAGGGAGTCATACAAATATATCCTGTGAAGCCCAGGATTTCCAGAGAAATGTTGCTGGCTCTTGCCAAAACTATAAACTGAAGCTATCAGATTGCCATTAAAAAAATTAAAAGAAAAGTGAAAAAACCTCCCAAATTTAAAAGGACATGAGCATTTTTTGATTTTGTCAGGCATTTTCATGGAGGGAGGAACAAGAAGGAACTGCTTCAGATTAGCCAGCAGGAAGCACCTAAGAATCTGACATGACGTGTACTATCATGACACAAGTACTTCTGGCAAAGGCAAGCAAGCTATTCTTTAAGCAGCAGGAGCTGGAGGAAGCCTGTTGGTCACAGAGGATCCATGTACAAGACAGTGGTGCCAGGTGCTGGCAGTCCATGAAAGGGATGCTCCAATTAGGCTGATGAGCATGCAAAGCCATGGAATTTAGGCTGTGCACTGACAGAAAACTGTGAAGGGCACGTTGCACTGTATTTCTAGTTTAAGTTTAGAGACTGGACTATCCAGGAGTAATCATTAATGATGATAGAAAAAAAAAATACTAATGGGTAAAAAGATCCTGCTTATCCTTCTGTATGTTCCCTGTCAGCAAAATTCTTCACTTCAGTTTCATTTCCTTAACGTAGAGTAATTCATACCCCAAGAGACAACTTAGCAGTGTACCCATTAACGTACAATAGAAAGTATAATGAAAATAGACCCAAATTAAAGTTCTCTAAATTCAGTTTCCCTACTCTTTATCTCACGGTGTATTTACTATAGCTTGCTTAAAAATTTAGACCATTTTATTTCTGCCTGTCCTCCAATTTACCAACTCTGAATTAGTGTGCCTCTTTCGACAACCCAAACACAAAAGAACTCTGCAAATAGCTGAAGGAAATGATAAGGACTCCAGGTGCTATGGATCACATTCTGTACACAGAATGACTTCCCCAGAGTAAGCCTACATAGCAGTGCTTTTTGGCATTCATTGTGGCAGTCCAGTCCTTGGAGCACTGCTGTCATGGCCACGTGCAGCCAGGTTTCCATGGATGGAGCAGAGCTTATAACAAAATGCCATCCCTCCCAAGGGGAGCACAGCAGGGATTTGAATATCAGGCCTCAAAAAGGTGGCTTTATTTCAAAAATCTTACCAAGGGTTGCTAGTGGGCCAATCAGTTTAAGTGTGTGATTCTTTACAGCAACAAAACTGTGAAGTCTCTAGAAACCAGAAACCTCTGAAATGTGGGGAAAAAGAGCTGCCTTTTTGCCACAACAAAATTCCTGCTTATATAGAGTATTGGATCAAAGACAAAGTATTTTGCAGAAACAGAGGACTTGCACAAACCTCATCAAGAAGGCTTTGGGGATGTTGGGTGACAGTCCGTCTGGTGTCCTCAGCTACACCGGCTGAGCACAGCCAAGGCTAGACCAGCCTCCTGTCCCTTCCTCCAGCTTGCCTCTGGACATACCCTCCAAGTTCTGATTTATTCCACATTACCAGCAGCAGGGCTGCTCAGTGAGCAACTGGGGAGCACCTGCTGCTCTGGGCAATGCCTCCTCAGCTACTCCCAGCAGCAAGGCAGCAAGAGGAAAATCGAGGTGTCAATTCCGATGTGTGCCCAGAAATTTGTACCTGCTGCAGATGCTTTTGAAGGTTTAGAGCTCACTCCTTCTTTCCCTAACTACTTGAAGCTCTCAGACAGCACAGGGATACAGAAAGCATGGAGCAGTTTCAAGCTTTTTGCATATGTGTCCTTTGGGTCCTGGGGTCATAGAATCATAGAATGGTTTGGGTTAGAAAGGATCTTAAAGATCATCTAGTTTCAACACCCCCGCCATGGGACTTTGCCCAAAGTTTTTTCCACCTTCCAGTCAATTAAGAGAAGGTGCAAAATACCAGAGAAATGGCATTTCCTCGTGATTCTGATAAACAGAGTATATAACCAGCTACTTTAAAAGCTGGCTTGAAATACCACTTGCTTGCTTTGTTCTGAGCACAGTCCCAGGGAGAACATCAGGTCTTGTTATCTTTACACAGAGGAGTTCTGCTAAGCGCCAGCCATCATAAAAATACTAACATTCCTTTTTGTAGAAAACAAATAGAAAAGAAAAACGCATCAACTCTCTTTAAAAAAAGCCAATTAGCACTTCAAAGATTGCCACATGGTCTACACCCGGGAGCATGCTCCTCCCCAGCCTGAGTTATGCAAGCGGAGGGAACATTGTTACAATGATAACACTTTCCCGTGACACAAAACTACACCGTGCATTCGTTTAGACACAGTCTGCATTTTATTTCCCTCAATGGTTTAAAAAAATGCCAAGAATTGGAATAGCATAGGAAAAGCATTTTAATCTAGCCTTAGATAAAGCACTGCTCTCCTCTGGGCAGCAAGCATCCAGCAGCAACAACTTTATATACAAAAATGAAGGGAAGTGTCAGGGAGAAAACTGCAGTAATTGGGGTCACATCTTCTGTGATTTCAAGGAAACCCCCTCCCACATTTTTCTCCATCATCCATGGACACTTCCATGTATTTACAGCTAGCCATTTTAATGATATCTAAATATTTATCTCTGGAGTGGCTAAATTAGTAGGCATTTAATTCTAGTGATGAGAACACCTGATGGCTGGATGCTCTTCTTTGCCTGTAAATGCAAAACACCAGCCACTGAATTCAATTACGTGGCTAACGTCTACAGTTTTCTCTGATGTATCTGAAGTCCCACACAAAATCTGTGCTTCACATGGCTGAGCAGCTAGCTCTCATGTTTTATAGGGAGGGAAGAAGGGAAAAAGTTGTGCTTTGTGGGTTTTTTTTTTTAAATCTCATTTGCAGTCGTACAGTTAAAGCTCACAGATGAATAATAAAAGAGTGTATGCGGCAATGCAGAAACAAACGATGTTCAATGTCAAACACAAAGCAAGATGCAAATACAGTTTTCTGTTAATTAACCAGGCTTTCATCTCAACTACTCTGATCTTGTAAATAAAGCTCACTAGCTAGTTTCGAACAAGTGTGGGAAATTAAGCAAACAAAAAACCCCAAACAAACAAATCCTAAACCAAAACACCTTAACAGTGTCCTAGCAATGCTTAGCTAATTATGTTTGCCATTTTTTATTCAGGGGCTCTAAACAGATTAAAAGAGGTTAAAAACAATAGTACTCAGGAATTGGCCCAAGGGCAAGAGCTCTCTGAATAGTACCAGCCATCAGTCGCTGTCAACCACTGCCAAGAAACAAGGGGGATCCCTGAATGTTCTGAGACAAGAAGGGGTTGGACAGAAGGATGGATGAGAGGACAGACAGACAGAAGGAGGGGAGAAAAGAAAGAACAAACAACTGGTCCCTAACACTAAATAACATAACATTTTCCTGCACCTATGCCTTGCCTCTAAGGATTTGCTTTCCAAGCACTTTATAGAAATTGTTCAGGTCCTTAACTGATCTTCTGGGGGGCAAATAAGGGGGCCTGAAAAGTGTTAAGCTAACTAAGCATGGCTGAGACATGCTTGATGAGATGGGAAAATACAAAGCTTTCGAAAGGGTGAAAAGTCTCCGACCATCTGGTATTGACTGGTGGCATTGAGAAGAAAGGGGAAGGACAAACGGGCAGCTCTCTGCAGCAAGGAGGTACAGAACTCCTTAATTATTGGGTCACTGAGACCATTACCACCCCAAATACCTGTGAAAGCCCACAAAACGAGCTTAGAAGGCTCAGCAAAAACAACATCTCTTAGTAAGGATAGCATCTTCAGGAAAGCAAATAGGAACAGCTTTCCCCAGGATACATCTGCTAATTAGAAATGATGGGTAATAGATAGAGGTGGCGAGGCCCCCAGGTGAGAACAAGGTTTTTCCTGGTGACCTCTCTACCTGTCTCTTCTGACTGCTGCTCTCCAAGGCCCCACAGATGGTGTTCTCTTTAAATTAATACCACCCTGCCAGCCAGAAAGAAGCTTCTGTTGTACTTGGCAATACAGGTGAACAGCCTGCATTTAGATTTCAAAGCAAATGCCCCAGGTGTTCCAGCAATATGGCAAGCAGCTGATGTGCTCCAGCCTTTTCAGGCCTGGATAAGACTCAGCTGTGTTTTCCTGTCTCTAAGACTAGCTAGAGAAAAATCACAACATTCAGAGGGCAAACTTYGCACACAGGAGCAAAATCTGAACTATCTTTGCTCTAAATGGCTTTGTCAGCTTTGAGCTGTGAAAGTACCAGTGCCATCCAAATGAAGAGCCCTCTCCTGCATTCTCCTCATGGAGAAGCTGGATATGTATCCAGCTGACTACAGGTGCAAGCTAGCAAGGAGTAAGCTGGCTTTGACACCCAAAGCTGTGACCAAACCTTTGCCAAAAAGTATTGTTGTGCTCACTCCCACTTTTGGGATGTAAATATGTGCGGCTGATTTCCTTCCCTCCTGTGCGCAGATACTTCTCCARTTATTTCAGCTGTGTACTGTGATCCAGTTGGATTCACAAGCTGGGCAAGAGCAAGCTATATTCATCCTTGAATGGCAGACCTCATTACCAGAAGAAAGTGGTTCTGGCAATCTAATGCATTGCASGGCACTGTGGCTTCCAGGATCAGATATAAGCCCCAGGTCATGGCTACCTCTGGTGGTTAAATATCCCATAGCAGTTGCGATAAGAAGAAATGGCATTAACCATATTTTCCATCCAAATCTTGACGTGAATATCTCTCCCCCAGGCTTCCCTAGTAGGTTCATTTGGAAAGATTTCCTGTGTCTTAAACTATCACACCTTTAACTTAGTACTGTTAAACACTGGCTGTGTTTAATGCCAGAGGGAACAGTTTAATGAGCAGACTCTGTGATCTCTGTATATATCAATTTCTAAGATAACTTGGGGTTCCTTTAGATAGGTATTGAATATATAYGTATTTCGTGCTCACACACTTCAAGAGCCAGTTGGATCTGCAAGCAGAACTGCATCCAGGAAATCTATTCCTCTCTGTCATGCTGGAAGGTGGTAATATTAGAAATATTGTTTAAAGACTTTTTCCTTTAACTTTCTTTTCTTTTTTAAGCAAACTCGCCCATATTGCAGTGCCAGAAGATTGAAAACCAAGCCACAAAAGCATCCAAATGTTTGGACATTTACCTAAAGAGCAGCTGTGTTCCAGCTGCAGGAGCCTGCAGTACCACTGTGTGGTTACCAAGACATCTCAGTAACCTCCCAGTAACCCCAGTCATCTGCAATTCAAGACTCAGGTTTCTATGTGCAAGCAGATTTATGATGAGATGGGTATTAAAAACATTGACAACAGTTTAAAGAGACCACAATAGCTGGACCTACCACACACTGGACAGTTACTGCTTTGGAAGACAGAGAAATAAACCAAAACCACAGAGGATGCCAGTTTTACCAGACCAAGAGCAGTGTGGAAGCTGTTAGGTACACTCATGTGAGAGGAATTGTAAAATATCTGCTGTCCCAAGGAGGAGGTCCCAGAAAATGAGAGCACATCTCTGGTCTCTTTTGGCAATCCAGTTTTATAGACCAATGTGACTACCAGACAGGAGCTCCCAATATCCAAAGGAAGGACTGGGTATGCTGGTAAAGATCACAGCAAAATGTCATGAATATGTGAGGTGAGATGCCAAGAACACGGGCCAAGGGCTGAACTGAGATGTGGTGGCAACAGCCATACAAAACTTGGAGCAATGAGCATCTGAACCCATGGGAGGAAGAGGGAGCATGCCAATGCTTACCAGTGGCCTCATACCCTGTTGATCAGAACATGCTGGAAATAAATCTGAGTTAATGCTGAAAGCATTCAACCCCCGATCCTTGTGTCTTAGAGATTCCTGCAAGACAGCCGTGCAGGAAGCCCTTTCCATCTCTAGGACAGCACCGATGAGAATGTGTCGCCTGCAGAGATCTTTCAATGCTCAGGAAGGAGCAAAACAAAAAGCAACGAAGCTGCTGTACACTCATAACAGCAAGTCCTACTCAGTTTTCTGACCTCTCCAGACCTGCTGGGTCGATGGAGGCACCACGCTGAGGTACCAGCACCCCAGAGAGGGGTTGATGCTCAGACCCAACCCTGCTGACTACCTCCCTGCTCAGTCTGTGAGCTTCCTGCTAATCTTCCTTCTAGCCTGGATAGCCAGAAGAATCAGGCAATTTAATTTTCTTGACTCAAGCTGCTGGAGTTAGGTACTGATTTTTCAGCACATTGACATCTTATTTTAAAACACCTGAGGTATCTCCATTTGTTCTCATTTGACACCTTTGTGGTACATTTCAGGCTGACAGAGCATACAAACACATCCAGCAGATGTGCTTTAACTGATGAAACACCTTGTAACCATGATAGCATTTGGCCACAAATTGGGAAACTCAATGTTTTCCAGGCCCTGAGACAATGAATTTGCCATCCTGACCCCCTGACTATATACCATTGTTAGCTGTAACCAGGGGGCAATGGAGAGAAGATTATTGACTTTTTCTGCTCAGAATCCAGAACAGAGTTTAACTGATTTTCTATCCAGGTAAGAATGGTATAGCCTGTAAGTGAATGCTTATTTCCTCCACAGAGAAAATGCTGAACGTGTAGACATGCTGTCTTTCAAGGGCTGTCAAGTAATGTAAGTATTGAGTAGTTTCTGACAGGATGATAWAAATGGAATAAAGGTGGTTTTGGCCTCTGTGGTAGCTATGATTACTGGCACAGCCAGGCCCTTCACACTAGATACTGCAGAACAAACAATAAAGGCTGCACATCCACAAAGGGGAATAATGAGACAAAGGGCTTACATATCCCAAAATTTCAGTGTAAAGACCCTGCATCAGTGAAATGGTAATGAAGGGCATCTTGTGGTTGAAATTTGCTGGCTGTAGAAAGCAATGGATTTTAGAACTCAGGATAGAAGTCTGGACCTGGGAGGAAAATCCTTA
The DNA here is from genome assembly GCA_018881555.1 of Amblyornis subalaris. Classification (NCBI taxonomy): domain Eukaryota; kingdom Metazoa; phylum Chordata; class Aves; order Passeriformes; family Ptilonorhynchidae; genus Amblyornis; species Amblyornis subalaris. The sequence goes on along the minus strand of JACAXG010000031.1, from coordinate 7,202,638 downwards.
GCAACTGTTTCAGCAAACCACAGTGTTAATCAAGTAAATACATAATAAGCATCCAAGCATGTGTACAGGTAAGTAAAAAACCCCCACCATTCCATATTCTTCATGTTTCTCTTGAATCTCTCAAACAAAAGCAAGTGTTTTTGCAGTTGCCCATAGATTGCAGCTGCAACTCACAGTTCATCATTCAGTGCTCTGGTTTAAYTGCAGCTATGAATACATGCACAGCACACGGGAGTGCTCCAGGAAAGGGCCCTCAGAGAACATGCAAGATCCCAAAAAGGAGACGCTGAGCTTTTTGTGAAATAACGGAAAGTCCCAAAGAGCTGTACTTCTCCCTCRATATGTTGAAATGACACTACTGCCTGATTAAGATGCAGGCGCAGTCACACAGATGTAGGAAGGGAGAGCTTTCTCCCTGGCAGATCATCCAGGGTGACTAGAGACAGGGTCAGTTTGGGCTGTTGGGTTGATACTATGGGCCAGGTATGCTGGTGATGACCTTGCATGCTCATCTGGAGGCAAAATGTGATAAAAGCCAACCAAGCAGAGGAAAAGAAATGTTCCAGACGGCAAGATCTCCTCAAAAGAATGCTAACCTGTCAACCACATTAGGAAAAGCTGAGGGAACAGAAAACCTGCTGCCGAAAAGTTACAGGTACAGGGCAGAAAAAAGGAAGAGAATATCCAGAGAAAAGCATTATGCTTCAAAGATCTGAGTGAGATCGGGTGGGATTTTTCCTGCTCTGGGTCTGCAGCAGTGAGAAACAGATTTAATCTCAGTTGGGGTCATGGCCTAGCAAAGCAACCTCCGCTTTACAGGCTGTACACACCTTTCCCCTCACTATGTAGCAGTCCCTTCTTGTACAGCTCTGGCCTCCCTCTCCAAGCACTAGGAGCAAGGACACCTATGAAGCCATGGCGTACCTCACTAGCAGAGCCAGAAGTGGGAATGTGTGGGACCACGGGCCCCCAAAAGATTACCATATAAGGTCTGAAGATCTGTGATTAGTTGAGTGACTAAAAGATTACCATATAAGGTCTGAAGATATGTGATTGGTTGGGTGACCAAAAGAATACCATATAAGGAATGAGACTGATCTATAAGCCATATAAGGACTGAAGGTGTGTGATTGGCTGGCTGACCAAAAGATTACCATATAAGGAATGAAACAGGTGGTCAAAAGAAGGTTATATAAACTGCATGTTCTCTCAGTAAAGTTGATTTTGTTCGTGCACAACGTTGTCCGTGTATGGATTTACTTGTGCTGGGCAGGGTCTGTGATAGGAATCGCCAACAGGAATGCACAGAAAACAGAACAGAGCTGAATCAAAAAGTGTGCYTCTTGACCCACCTGATAGTACAGAGCGTGAGTAAATGCCACCCTTCTCATATGACAACAAGATTTACTCCTCACCACAGCACTAGGCAAAACTACAGAAATAAACAGTGAAGTGAGAAAGTTCCCCTGCTCCCCCAAAGAACAAGCCAGGGAATCTTTCAGTCTTAGGACATACGATCTTTTCCTTCCTGTTCTGTACTTGAAACAAAAGACAGTTCTCCAAATCATCCCTTCTACACTCCCAACTGCCTGTGGTTTCCACACACATAGTTATGACTGGACTCCACTCTATTTTATGAAAATCTTTGGTTAAATGCAGTTTGTCTCCTTGCTGCCCTAAGTGTGTGGCCATTTGAGTTTTTGAAATAGCTATAAAATAATGCCATAACCTGGGCAGTGCGGTACATCCATMCAAAACCTAAGCAAGTTGGAGCACAGAATTTCCAGTTCCAGAGCCAGCTCAGTTGGATCTGTGTGTATTCCATCATAAACAAACTTTATTACAAGAGGCAAGAATCTAAAATTTACTTAACAAAATGAAGACTCTTTTTGTAGAAGACAGGGCTCAAAAACATAACATTTGTCTGTAGGGAAGGAAATTTGTTTCCTGGTGAAACTGTCCTTTGGTCTGCTGGACCTATTCTGATTTAAGACCAAATTTCTTACTGTGGCAAACAGGAGCGAAGCTCACTGTTCAAACAGATGCCTCTGTAGCTGTACAGTATATTTTAAACTGGTGCCATATCTCTGGAGGTGCTAAAGCTAATTTCTAGATATACTGTTAGCTGTGATGCCATCTGTAACAGTGCAGTCCTTGGCCAGTGAGCCCTACTTTTTCAATATGTTACAGGAAAATGTTTCTAAGATGTCAGACTCCTTCCCATATTCCTTTCCCTCATTCCTTGGGTGCTATTTGAGATGGTTTGAAAGAGATACATGTTTCATTTGCATAAGGTGCTGCTGCTTCTCTGGAGAGGTGAGCTAAAACCAAAGCCTGGTAGACTTGGACCCCACCATGTGGAATATGGATTCTATTATCTCTCCAGTTTTCATACATGGAAAGGGCATTATTAGTATCTTAAAGCTCTTCAAGACTTGTAGCTCACATGTAAAAAACATGTAACATCATGTAATACTGTTACAAACATATGAGGACTCAGAATGACATCATAGCATCTGCTTTTCACTGGGATTTCATGATTTTATAGTTTTTGGCATTCCCACCATGGAAAATCAAAATGAAAATGGCACTTCAAAATATTCCATTAAAAATATCCAGTTTCTCCTCCAGCTTCTCAGAGGATTTAATTCTTCTCTTTCTTTTTATTTTCTGTGTATGGAAAAGCATTCTAAAGCTTCTTTTACTTGATTTAATGGTGAGTGTGATTCAATTCAGTGCTGTAACACGAGTTAATTAAACTAAACAAAGGCCGCATTGTCAACACTTTCAGTAGGAACAAAGAGATATTTTTAAATGCAATAAAAATTGCCAATTCATAATACTGTTTCTAGTCTGCTTACTGTAAATGAAATGAAATGAAGAAAGCAATCAAATACAGATAATAAACCTTAAACGCTATCATTGTTACAGTATTCCCTGTTGTTTGTTTCCTGTTTTCTTTCCTTTTGTCTTTTTGTCTTTTACCCTTACCATCAAGTCTGATAACATAAAGTGACCACGACAGCAAGCAAAACATTTAAGCCAAAAAATTCCTTACGTTCTCTACTTTTTTATTAGAACAGCATACAGAAAAAAATAAATTATTTTTCCTTGCAAGATATGAAAAATAATTAAAACTTAAAATTGATCTTGCACCACCTATTCTTTACATACATTCAGGCTAGAACCTCATATATGGAGAGTAATAAAAAGAAACAGATTCCTTCTGTGGCAGAAAAAAAAAWATGACTTTTTTCCCCCCTCAGGAGACTGAAATCATTATCTGGAGCAGATTACTGGCAGTGTAATAACCACCCTGACTGCCAATGCAGAGTGCTGCACAGCATCCTCAGGGAAGCACTCTCAGGGAAGCCCTGCAGGGGGTCTGCATCATCAGTGAAGCCCTTTTGCTGATGTAAGAACCTGGATACCTCACACTTCAAAACTGCCAAAGCCCCCACACCACAAACATAAACCCACAGACAGTGCGGCCAAAACTTCCACTTTTCTCTTCTGCAGTCTGCAATGTGTAAGCAGAGCAGAGAAGATGCAGGTAAGCCGTGATCACCTGGCTACTTCCACAAGGCATAGAAATTACTTGGATATCCTTTTCTGCCACAGCTATGAAGCTTCAGAAGGGCAAAGTGCTTGATATAGACCAAACAGCCCTYGGACCCCCACAAACCCAGCACAGCGGGCTGGTGAGCAGAATCTGGTCACAAAATCTCCTCAACTGGCTGATACTCGAGCTGCAAAGTTCACTGGAGTTTTGTGAAGTTCTCAAGAAAATAAAGGCATGCAAAATGAGTCTTCATAAAAGGTGTCCTCTGGATAAAGGCACCTTTTAGGATTTCCACTCATGATCTCTCTGTGTACCTCCCACTAGTCCCATCTACTGCTTCCCAACAACCCATCTCTCTGTGTAGCTTAGAGCTTCAAATACCCATTTGCAACTTTCTGGTTCCACAGCCTTTCCATCATTTCCACAAAAGGTCCAAAGATGCGCTTTGTTTTCTTTGCCAAACATCAATATCTGCCAGAATAAGATTTTAAAGATATATCTCATATTTAGTGTCTGAATATRCCATAACAGCTGAAAAAATGATCTATTCAGTATGGGTTCTTATCAAACACCAAACACAGCGTATCTGATTCAGGATATTTATTCCTCTCCTCTTTGAGCAACTGAATAAAATAAGTTGGAGCCTTTATATGAGATCTTCAGAAGCTACAACACTCCAAAATATTCTTTTCTTTCCCAACAAAATGAAATTATCTATTTAAAGATACGAAAGAACTTTTWAAATCCTTTTTTTCCCCCAAAATGTCTCATCTCTTTCCACTTGAAGAAGTAAAGGAGGTTGGTTAAGCAATAAAATTGCCATGAGTCAGTAATAAAAGTCAGATTYGTCCGAAAAGATGTTTCTCAAGAAGTCTTTCATTTCTCTATAGCCACAATGTCATTTTGACATTTTTTACTTTGTTTGATAAAAAAGTCATCATTTTGACATTATTTACAACTGTACTGATGGCTGAAGATTTTCAGCTTTTATGTATTTTTCCTATATTTGTAGCTTTGTAGATTGCTAATGCATGATTGTAGCTTCTAGTACTTTTCCCACCCTTTCCCCCTACATTTTAGAACAATAAGCTAAGCTTCTAACACATTCCTGAAATACTGTTTAGTCTTATTCTCAAGAAAAGAACCTACAACAAGGACATTTTGTTTTCCAACCAGAATCTGAGAAGACATAACAAGAAATGGGGCAAAGAAGCCCCTGGACYAACTCCAATGGGGCAGCACCTGGGGAAAAATTACCTAACCAACTATTCTTCTAAYTGGACAATATTTGATAGGTATACTAATCAACTAAGCTTATAAAAATTGTGGAACTACTGTACCATGCGTGATTTTCACCATATTGTGTACCTGAAGGCTTTCAAGTAAAGGTTTGCTTTTATATTATCATTTTAACATTGTTTGGGAAGGTTTTGTTCTATTGCAGGCAACAGTACCAATGCATATAAAATCCTGACACTGAAATGCCTGAGACTGAAACTATAAAATATGAGAGCTCTTTCCTCAGGTTTTGGAATATTTAATTCTCTCCACGATTAGGCCATAAAATTATCTCTCCTGCTAAAGTACAATGAACAAGTGAAGAATGGACAAAATGATGCCTACAGAGTTACAGGTTACAGCTATTTATGTTACAAAGGACTGCTGAGCAAAACTGGGCTTAGCTAGAACAGAAATTAGGCAGACTTCAAATTTACAGTAAATAAGCACTGACCAGAAGATTGACAAAGGAAATCACATGTACTGCAAATGGTTTAAATCATGGAATCTCCCCCAACCTGCTCCCAAACCAGCCCTAACCTCATGGTTAAGGTGAGGATGCTACCCAAGCACTCTSTTTCTCATGTGGAGAAACATTGCAGGTCAACCTCAAACTATGTTCCAAATGGCACAAGACAACAAAATATTTCAGCCCAAATAGAGAAGAAACAAAACAGAGACATAACAGCAATAACTGTTCATTTTCTAGTGCTCTGACAGAAATCCTATCTCTTCAAAGAGTTAAACAATTTCTAAGGATGATTAGTGAGTAAAATCATCATATTGAATGTCTTGATGAAGGGAGATAGAAAGAAATGGCAAATAGGATGACAGAGGTGAGAGCGGCCTCAGAGGACAAAATGGCTGCATATTCACACAAATAAACRTGGGATTTACTTCCATGTGCTGCAAATTGTGTTGTGGAATAAATGTGCTGATTAAACTCACACATAAATGCTGACTGCATGGTCATTACAACACAACAGGACTATTTCCAACTGTACATATAAAGTGACTGCCAAAAGGTCTATTAAAACTGTGTACACTTACCTAGTCAGCAAACAGGTCAGTGATCACCACTTACACTGGTTTTTAATAAAGAGATTTGAGAATATTCCCTAACCTTACAAGAAACACAGATTTTCATGATTCTTTTGTGAACCAGAATGAGTGCATTATAGTAGCTGGAAAAAAATATAGTAGCTGGAAAAAAAACTAAGACATCTTAGTTTGCCTTTTTTCTTCAGCTACTCCCTTGTAATATRTAACTTTAAGTTACAGTAGGAAAAAAGGAAAAAATTGATACATGCAATATTTTATTACTGATTTTGAAAAAAGCAACAGCAGGTTTTTATGAAAGACACAGTGCCTCACATTGTTATATTCTTCAGGGTAATCTGGCTTGGTTCTTACTGCTGGTAATGGCAAATAGTAGTGAGACTGCCAAGATTTTGATTCTTCATTCCTCTGGGCTCCCAGTATCCCAGAACCTYGAAAGCACCAGGATCTCCTTGGAAATACACACTACAGCGTGACCCTGACGCTGTGAAGTGAAATGAGCTAGACGAAAGGACCCTGCAAGATCTAAACCCCCCAAAACACAGAGATGAGGCTAGAAGTAAAATTTGCACAGTTAATCAGAAGATAACCTATGGTTTGTCAGAAGTTCACGTAAACTGAGATACATCTCTAAATCAGCAATAAACAGACATTTTTTCTACAGAAAACCATTTAACTGAAAAATTCCTAGCATGCTTCAAAACTGCAATCAGTAACAGAGCAGAAATCCAGCTTCAGGTTGGAAAAGGGACTTTAATCTTTATTGGTCCTTTAGTGGTTTACACAGCTCCAGTGCTGAGGATTGAAGAGACTGCAGATGACTCCCAAGAATCTAATGCTCCCAGTGAGAGAGAGAGAAGAGAGAGGCAGCTTTGTGCTACCCTTTGCTCCAGGATGAGTTTGAAAACACACACAAAAAACCCCTCACATAGAACAGAAAGACCAGGTACTTTGCATTTTAGTAGTTGCTACATTTGGGTATACACAGAGATCCAGAATGGATCAAAACAGCTTAAGATCCATTGAATTTCTATTCAACAGCAGTAGTAGTCCCATGTTAGCTTTTTTCCCAAATGTTCTTAGACAAAAAATATGCCATTTCATCCTATGTCAAATGTACTGTGAGTGCTGCTGGAAAACTATTCAGCTGAATTACTCTAGGAGGTAGCACTTGGGTTACATAAAATAATGTCACATATCAATTCGCTTTCTTATGCCAGGTAATCTCTTTCCATTAAGAGGAGTTTCTCATTGAGGAATTTATCTTATTTTATCAGTCTGAACTTCATGTGATTTCATTTTTTTTACCTCTTTTTGTCCAGACCAACTTCACTTTGTGGCAAACTTTCAAAACCCATGTGTCAGAGTTCGTGCCCACCAGAACAAGAAGCATCTAGCAAGATGAGCTACAAGGGTGCTTATACCCATAAGAATGAAACCAAGCAAGGAAAAGTCCTAATTTCCTTCTCAAAACCCTGGAAGAGCACCCATCTATTTTCCCTGTCCCACAGACAGTATATYTGGAAGAAGCTGAACAGAATATTTATGCTGTTATCCTGCACGCAGACTCAACCCATCTCCTCCTATCATGGAACTTACCAAAAGATCACTTAAATCAATGACAGTCCTTCTACGGACTTCAGCAAGCTTTGGATCAGATAAATCCTGCATAGAATCAACACCTGAGCCCCCAGGTAAGGAACAAGCCTCAAAATATTTAGCAAGAACCTTTTCCTTACGTAGTATTTGAACCTTTTAAATCAAGGGCTGGAAAAGGAAAGGTGCCAAGAACAACTCTTTTCTGACATTACCTGTTTTTCCTTAATGTTGCATATTTTGATAGTAGGTAGAACAGATGTTGAAATATAATCTCTCTGCTGAGAACTAAATTACAGTCCCTAGCTGTAGGGGACACTAAAGTGGTAAAGAGGAGAAAATGTAAAATAATTAAAGTACATTTTGTCCAACTTACTTGTGATGAGGCATAAAATAAAATGTAAATAATTTCTATTTGGACGAGATTAACAAAATGACATTGGTCTTTGTAATCAGAATGAGCCTGTATTGTACAACCTGGGTTTGCAACTGAGGTAGTGTGGTACCACTTACCTGAATTTGAACGTAAGGATAATATCAATTCTACCTTCATCATCATTAACACAGCACAAAACCGATACTATTAACACGAATGATAACAAGGAGATGTGATTAGTCTCAACTCGGATAGGCAATTAAAATTTGAAAAAAAAGGAGAGGAAATGTTGTTYAGCTGTATAAGAACAAAGAGGTTCTATTAACCTGGCTTTGCAGTGAAGAAAATTGTCAATATTGCTAACACAGGTTTGCAATTAGGTTGGTGTCAATGCCGCTGAGAAAAGGAGTTCATAATTAGGACAACACAGTTAGTATTGACCTGAATTTTCAATAAAAATTGTGTCTGCATTTTAATTTGGAACTGTAAAATTCATCCCTGGGCTCTACAAATGACCATATAATTAACTTGTAGTTAATTTACAATTAGAGAATTATTTACATACAACATTATTTTTTATATAATCACGTGCCTTTACAAATGGTGAGACAAACGCAGGGTTCCCAGAAGCATCCAACACTTAAAACTTCTACATTTCCTTGCAAAAGCATGCCCAAGGTCTTAAATACTTTACTCACAGAAAAAAAATTACTGCTTCAGAAGACTCTGCATTCTTGCTCCAAACATTGGTTTCTTCATTAGAATTACTAGTTTTAGTTAATCTCTAGTTAAATCTCTATTAATGACCTCACAAGTAACTTGTCATACCCATTTATTTTAAATACTCTGGATGCTTCTAGCAAATGTGATCAAGAGGATACTTAAATAGATATAAATTGGTTGTTTAATCAGCATTATGTGCTTAAATGCAAAAAACCCAAAATGAGAAGAGTATTTAAACATCACTTTTGAACCTGAGTATGCACTTTTTTGCACTTAGCTTCCTATGCAAATCCAAGTCCAATACATCAAAACAACACTCAAAGATAACACAAAAAAAGGATTTTTTCTTAGGGGGAAAAATAAAGCCTTTATGTGCTCTTTCCATGTTTCCTCACAATGGAAAAGGAAAACATGAGTCCAGCAGCATTCTGTCTCCATCTGTTTTATAACAGGCTCACCTCCTTCTTCTTCTTTTCCTTCTTCTTCCTTTTCCTCTGCACTAAGAATCAAAGGTATCTCAACTTCTGTTGTGTCTTCTTGGTTCAACAGTGGCTCTGAATAAATTTGATAAAAAGATGAAGAGTAAGGCTTTTCAGAACAGATATAAAAGGATTAACATCCACTAGAGACCTTGCCATTAAAAACACTGGCAGAGGAAAAGGATCCTTTCCCCCACGAGTACAAATACAAAAGCTGTCCAAAGAAATCTAAGGGGCTCTAGTTCAGAGCAAAGCCTTGAAGATGCTGAACTTTTCTGGGATTTAGCACAAAATCCCACGTGTCTACTCCAAGCATGGGTCTTTACTAGGACACATTGCAATCCCAGAAATACATGTACTCCATGCCCCATCCCTGGAAGTGTTGAAGGCCAGGTTGGATGRGGCTTTGAGCAACCTGGTCTAGTGGACGGTGTCTCTGCCCATGGCAGAGAGGTTGGAATGAGATGATCTTTAAGGTCCCTTCAAACCCAGCCATTCCATGATTCTATGATAGTGTTTTTGCTTGTTAATCTTGCTTTTTGCTTTCAAGACACATGGAGTACCTTCTATKTCCATGCAGGAGCCTTGGGAATGTGCCCCAGGTTTTATGTCTTCATTTGCAGAAACATCCTGTTGTCCTGATTATACAACAAACAGAAAATTGCATCAGGATGATGCTGTGTGCAGGCAAGGCTAAGTTCATCAAAACAGAACATGAACCTGGCACACAGCATGGTACTTCTCAGCCAAGCATCTTTCTTTTTTTTCTAGTAAGTGAACAATGTCAGACTCATTTTATATATGAAAATATCACTTAACAAACTCTAAGCATTAAGTTTGTTAAATGGCTGGTCAAAACTGACCCTGCAGCACTTATATTTCTTCTTCTTTTGCAGCTCTGCCTTGACACTGTTTCTCATAGGAGCTGTTGTAAAGTGCTCGCACTTGACACCTTAGCAGAATGAACAGAATCATCCCACAGGCTTTCACAACCACAACAGCAACACAGAAGGACAATGGTAACAATGCAAGGATCAGTATGGCTAAACCTATTTGGAGACGTGTCTTTCCCAGTAACACCAGGGATTACTGCCCCACAACTGGCTGACACATAACCTCTACTAGCCAACAGCTTTTCCTTAAGGTGGCAGAGGTCAGGCTAAAACCCACTGGATACTGACACTGGAAGAACTAAAGCTTCCCACTGGTTCATTATCTCTGTCTTAAAAAAATGTTGATACAAAACTTTACCTTCAGCTTGATCTTGTTCACACGCCACAGGATGTACTGAATCACCTTCCCGCATGCCTTTGGAGTCTTTCAGGGAATCTGAGGAAAAAGCAAACAAAAAAATAAATCCTGCAGCAGTTTTCATGCTGGAAAAGTAGTTACTTGAGTTAGAGGTAGCCCTTAGGTGCCAGCTTCAGATTTGCCATTTTGATACACTGACCAATTTTCTGTATGTTTAACTACAGTCTTACAAACTACAGAAGTATACTCGTGGGTTTCAATTATTCAAATTGATTTCAGAATCCCTACACTTACTGAGCAGTTTTTTGCCTGCGGTACAAACCTTAAACAAGGAGCCAGCAAGGAAGGATGCATAAGAATAATCAGCAGTGCTACCAAGAATTTTATTTCTAAGGAATGGAGTGGCACAAATCTATGAGAAATAGCACAAACCATCTAGTTGATAAATAAAGTGATTTATTATTTATTTAGAACAACAGTTTGCCATGGTTCGATTTTCAGAAACTTGACAAACATTAAATCCCATAAATCCCAGTGCAAATCCTAGCCTCATGTCAGTTGATGACAGAACTCCCAAGGTCATTATTGGGGCCCAGAGTGCTTTTCTTTCTTGGGGCAGACCATCAAAATGAACTGCCCAAAGCGATTCTCTGAACCAGTGGCACAGTGAGGCTTAAATTATGTGGCATAAACTCCAACAGCTATGCTGTCTGGGATCTTCATAAACAAAGGGCATTATTTTGTTGTGTCAAACAGCCTTTTCTGTCGACAGTCACTTAGTTTTTACGTGGGTATGAGAAATGCATAATGCATAATTCCATTGCATTCAGGTAATATATCAACACAGACACTTGATTTAGTTTTTCTCATCCTCATCACACACAGATTTCACTGGATAGAGCACTCTTTGAGTCTCATTGAAAACCAGTGCTGATCTAACTGGACACTTCTGCAAACTACAGGGATAAGTCCACTCCAGATTATAACAGCAGCAACAGCTAAGCAGTATTTGTGTTTCCATGTGAGACGCTTTCTAAAATGCTGCTTGATGGAAAAAGTAAGTGATGGTGCCGCAAGATCTACAGCACGTGATCATAAATTACGTTATGACAGCCTTGTTATGGCTTAACTTCTGGAATGTTCTTGTCTACAATACAGCCGAGCAAACCTTACAATATACCCAAGGATGCCCCTGTAAAACTCTGTTTCTAAAACTGTCCAAAAATAATCTCTGATGGATAAGTGAGAAAGCTGGGTTGTTAAAATCTGATCCAAATTTAATAATCTGTAGGAAAGGTATGTACTGAAAGTGTGTGGCTTTAATTAACTGCAAATAATCCCCCAAGACAAATATTTAATTACCTGCACAGTTTCTTACTTCTTTCATAGCATGACAATAAGTTTATAAATCCAAGTTTGAAAGTAGAATAACTCACTGATGTACAATTTGCTAAACTTTACATTGCTGCACTTTTTTTCACCCTACTGTGAACTTAAAATGCTACTCACTGTTCTCAGGTGGACAACTGCACCAGTCTTTCATACTAGGATTCTATATAGTAGTATACTGTACTATGAAGTTCAAAGGATTACCCTTATCAGCCTGAATCAGAGCAAAAGTAAATTAGAATTTTATCAAATTCCAAGTTTAATCAAAAAGCCAGTTGAAGGATCTCTTGGTCTGAATGGGAATAGCACAAAAAATCTATAGGGAATTTTTCAAGCAAACTTCAAACCCATTGAGCAAAACTCTAGCTTTGCTTAAGTTTTTGACAAAGCTTTTGGGATATCAGACAAGCCAAGATTTGTCCTACTTGTAACTCCATACCCTAAATTAATATAATATTTTTTTCTGCGTGATATAGCTGCATGCTTGTAAAAGGAATTATACTGGCAAAGCCGGAATCAGAAGTCCTCTGCCTTGAGTACCATGCAGCCAGGGCCCAAACGCAGCCCTTCAAGCAGTCAAAAGTGATGATAAGTGTGATATCACCTGTTTTGGGGGCAGAGACGCAAGCAGCTCTGCCCCATCACTCCCTTAGAGCTCTGTTATCCCACACCTATTGCACAACACTTCATATTCCCAGACCGGTGCCCTTAATCTCAGYTCGCAGGTGTCACCTTTTTTCCCCAAATGAGGAATGACTCCAGTTTCATGCAAAAATTAATCTGCAGCATAAGAGGCACAATTACGCACTGTGGTCAATGACAACAAATGGATTTTAAGAAGCCTCGTGCTTGGCTGATGTATGTGCTCTGTCATGCTGCTGTTTGTCATGGAGCATCACAGAGAGAGGGGTGTCATTGTTATTCCCACCTGTTGGCACAGCTGGCAGTCTGTCCCACTGGCTTTATTCTTACAGGATTGTAATTGAATGTTAAACTTTCATTTTTATCATAAAGAGTTGTCCTATTGCTCCAGGGTTTGAGAAAGCAGTTTAACTGCACTGAATTCAAAATTATCCCAGGTAATATACAATTATAACTTTTTGCAAGTTTTTTTTTTTTGCAAAGCATGTCTCTGAAAATAACAGACCATGGACAGAAGTTACTGCCTAGCTGTAAGAGTCTGCCACTCTTACTTCAGGAGCAGGAACACATTTGATTGGTATCACCATGCAGATTCTGAGTTTCAAAATCCTTAAGGTCAAGACCATGTCAAAGGTTCCTTCTTTTCAACTTAAATATTGCACCAAATATTCAAGCCAAAAGGTTCAAAGACAGATTTACTTTTAGGATTAACAAGAATAAAAAAAAGCAAAGGAATAAACCCAGATTTATGAAGCAAATCTGTGCCAAGCAAAAGTGAAAGTGTAAAACCAAAGGCAGTGGTCAATAAAAATGCTGATGATATGCATTCTGCATGCAAGTTTTCAGTAGGGTAGTGGTATTCTTTGAACTCAGCTGGTCCTCTATGCTCACTTAGCCCTTTGGAGCTTTGTGCAAGTGGGCATAGTTCCAGTATTACAGTCCTAAATGATTCCATGGTCTGCAAGAGCTCTGGCCATCACTAAAGCCTTTGTTCGCCTCTAATTCACTAGGGAAATAACTCCCAATTTTTTAAAATGGCAAAAAGCAACGTTAGTTTTCTCCTAACACAGTTAGGAGAATCTGTTAAGTCATATCGGAGAATCCAAGCTGCAATATTCTTTCACAGCACAGTAGTGCTTAGCTTTTTGATAACATACACACTGGGCACTATTTACTTAGGGTAACTACAAATTTGGACTGTAAAGGTTAACACCCCTCCAGTCAGGACTGAAAAAGAATCAGTGTTTCTGACACCACACTGGAGCACAGCTCCTAACATCACACATGAATGAACCAAACATGACATTTAATTACATAAATAAGCGCCAGATAGGCCACATTTATGTACTGCACATCAGGAGCTGAAGTGCTCATTGAAGTTTGAGCATCCCTCAGTTCCCTCAAAACTCCTCCTTGCTGGCTGGAGTGGCAGAGTCCATGTCAGGAGTGCTCATCTCTGCACCCCTCCGTTTTATTGAAACAAGTGTCTCGTGGGACTGCATGCTTGAATCCACCTGGGAATTAGCCCCAGTCTTTAACAACCTGTGAACAAAATATTTACACTTTAAATAAACTGATCGGAATACTCCCCAAGTATATTCACTGCTCCAGTACATCAACTGTATGTTGAATTCATCTCCAAGATAAGCATGTTGCTTTCAATGAACTATCAATCCTATCCTTCCTGCCAATAATCAGACACTATTTTGTCTAAATCCTGCATAAATCCCCACACTTTTCCATGTCATTCATTATTTCTTTTGACTGTATAAGGCAACGCTGCTCAAACAAAATTGCAAAAGCTAAGGAAGAAGGGAAATGGTAAGAACTGAATGTTAAATGGTTTTAATGACCTTTTAAAATTCACTTCCCCAGCTAGTCTCTGTACAGCTTATTTATTGAGTAGTTTCTAATGTGCAAAACACCTGGGTCCTGTACACAGTGTAGATAAATCACCATGTTTTAGGGAGCTGTAAGAAGATTAAAGAGGGAAAAATCTGGTCATTAGGAAAGAAACAAGTTCAGTGCATTTTATTTTTTTAAGCATGATACTGTGAAAAATGACTGGAATATTTCCAGAGTGAAAGAAATCAAGCAGGCGTCTAAAATTACAGGTAATGGTGTGCATGGAGGCTGCCACATGATTAGGGTATTCTTTTGCCTCGTAAACCAAGGAAAATGTGTTAGAATGAAGTACTATAAAATGGTGATTTATGAGAAGTTAGGGAGAGATTCTTGAGCTTTGACTTTAAAACATTATTTTTATATGCACCGAGATTTCATTTTAATCTATCTTTATGACAGATTAGATTTACTGGAGCCCAAGTTTATATGGCTTGGTAAACCCAGACCTTTTTAGGTGCAACAACTTGTAGAGATATTTTAGCAAGTTTTCAGGTAACAGACCAAGCAGTTCATCTCTGCAGGYGGGATCCACTGAATACTTCTCCCACCTGCTCATGCTTCAAGCTGACAGAAGGGCATCTCCTCTAACCTCACCTTCTGTCCACCTCAGAAATTCCAAGTGCAGCTGGTATAATAACTGTGGACATCCTGCTCCAGCCATAAGGGGCRGGACTTCTTGTGCAGGGCTCCGGGAAAAGAAAAAGCCGAGAAAAACCTGACTGCCTTGGTTAGAGCCTGTCCAGGAGAAAGGGTTGGAGGCGGGAGATGAAAGGAGCAGGATCTCACACAGGATTGATGGGAGTGCAGCTAGATRGTTCCAGGTCAGCTAATATTTAAAAATAAGGGAGATTTAAACAAACCAGCTAAGTAAATTAGCATTCACTGTTGCAGCTGCCAGTACAGGCGAAGGGTAGAGCAGAAATACCTCTTGTGTAGTTCAGGGGCTGGACCCCATCTGGATGCACAATTCAGGTCAGATTGAATGTGAAGAAGTGAATAACCCACATTACRAACAGCTCAAAGGGAACCTTGTGGAAATTATTAAGAGAATAAGTGGCTGGTTGGATGGCGGTGGTGATGTTCGTGGTTAAATAACCCCAAACCCCACAAATTAGCTTGTGTTAGCCAGTTTGCTTTCATGGGAGTCCTTCTAATCAAGGGACAGAAAAATGTTATCACTGTAGTAGGCATGCAGAGGACGGCTATGGCTGGGGGTGTTGAAACTCTTCTATTAAAAAAGGTTCTTTTTCAGTTACCTATAATTGAAATTTTTCAGGCTGAAATTTTCCAGGTCTAATCACAGCCCAAGGGTGAAGTAAAAACATTTTGTTGGTAGCTGCTGAGTGCTCAGCACTTCTGAAAATCAGGTCATTCATTTAGATGTCTTAATATATACTTAAGAGCTGATTTTAAACACCTCTTTCTGAACATATTGGCCTTTCAGTCAATCTTTTTCACTCACTTATCAATGACTAATTTATGTCGATTTGCACAGCTCCCCTGCATTTGAAATGCTTTTTCAGTTTATCCCTTCTCAGTCATTTATGTCTTTAGGACATCAAGATTTTTCCATACTGAGAGCTACAACTGGCCAAAGAGGAATTTATACCCTTTACATTTTACAGGCAGGATACTTACAGGCTTCTGGGTTGCCCAAAGAGAGTTTTTAGGGCTAACCCCTAGCCAAGTCATATACCTAATTCTGTTTCTGAAAACACAAGCCCTCCAGCCAACTGAATCTGACTGCATTTCAGAGAATGTAGAGAAATAGTGAAAAGTATAGAAAATGTTTCAATGGCACTCCCACAGGAGCCCAGACATTGGTGAACACCTGGAAATAATTAATCACTACTTTATGTTTAAAATTAATTAGTATATGATTTAATTAGTTGACCTTCAAATGAAAATTCAGTTCTTATTAAGAGCTAATGAATTATAATCAATGTATTGTGCATAGAAATTTTGCTGTGATTGCATAGTGGGGAGTTATTCTTCACCTGTACTAAATCCAGTTCCTTTTTACATTTTCCTTCCAGAAAGTCTGATCATTAAATTAGATTAAGTAGTAATTGGTAGTAGAGGCAACTGAGATGAAGATGCAGAACACTCTCTGTCACACACACAGTGTGCATGCGCATATACTCTCTTTAACAAGAAATAATCACAGGTTCAAACCAATCTATATATACTAAATGGTCCATTTAAAATTAGTTTGTAGCCCCAGCACAGTCTTGTACAGACAGACATACCAGACTCTGAGTGCAGCCTTCCTGATACGTCCTGTATCTGCTGCATAAACATTAATGACTTTAATCACTTTGCTCTGCCCTTACACTTCATAGAGAGAAGCATCTCTCACTTGAAATATGCCTTGTATAAAGGATCTACTTCCATATGCACAGTAATGAATGCACTTGTGAAGGTGCTGCCTGGAGATGTCAGCTCTCCCACCAAGAGATCATAGTTAAGCATGCAAGGTTTTAAGGGTAAAGTTGGAACAGTTCTTTGCAGACAGTGGAAAGAGAAACTCAGCACAGACTGGAATAAGAGGATACCTCTACAGTGTTACATCTAACATCTTGATATTCTTGGAATATGACTGTTCTCCCCCTCCTTATTTTTTTTTCCTGTGGACAGATGAACGCTCAAAAAGTTCAGTTTGCTTAAAGGCCATGTGCAAACTGGGCCTGTGTGGACTTTTTTCCTGGACAGTATCTCTTCTATGGTAATAGAACAGATATACTTTTACATTAATGTGACATTTGCAATCTCACAGGAGGTTCTCATTTTGACTGGAGCCCCTCAAAATGTAATTCCTGCACTGTCCCACACTCTTATCATGAAAACCCCTTTCATGTTCCCATCCTCCCCCTTTTCTGTTAAAAAAAATGATAAAGATGACTCATTCACAACAAAWATACTAGGTCTTCATGGCAGCAGAGACAGATGTGCTCTATTTTGAATATCACCATATTTCAGAGCAATAAATAACTATGTCAATGTATTTGTTATATCCTAATCCCAAAAATATGAGGGGAAAAAAAMCAGTAGAAAAACTACTAGTCAACTCTATTCAGACTCAAAATACTTGTTTTCGTGCACTCACCAGAGCTGACATTTGAAAGACTTATACTTTCACAGCAGGCATGGAAACCTCCTGTTCTGAGTGGTTTAAACTATGCATTTTGGGAATATGCAGCTAGACTTATTTGCCACAAATCTTCTTTCACAGTGGAAGGACTGGGAAAACATAATTTCTCTAAATGCTTTACATCCAGTTCATTTAGTTAAACTACAGAAATGAGTATGTTCCAGAACCTAGAGATTTTAGGAGTGTTAATTCAGTGGGCAAACAATTTGAAGGCTGCAATTTATTTGGGGAGCAGCAGGTGTTTTCAGAAATGCCAGGATTTTGTAAAAGTGCCATTTCCCAAGCGGTAGCATGGTTTTTGTAACACTAGTATTCATTTTAAAATAACTCAAAATCTAAAATCATAGAATCATCAAAGAATCACAGAGTGGTTTGGGTTGGAAGGGATCTTGAAGATCATTTCATTCTAACGCCCCCAGCAGGGACATCTACCACTAGACCAGGTTGCTCAAAGCCCTATCCAACCTGGCCTTGAACACGTCTAGGGATGGGGCACCCACAGCTTCTCTGGGCAACCTTTGCCAGTGCCTCACCACCCCCACAATAAAAATCTGCAAAGCTGAAAATCTACTGWTGAAAATAAGGATTGGCCTGGTGCATGGTGGCCTTCCTGTTCAAAATTCTTCATTCCATTAAAAAAAATAGCAAGCAAATCCCAAAACATGGTCTTTTCTTTTTTTTTTTTCTACTTGTACAGCTTTACAAACAAAATATATGGAGGAGAGTCTGTCTCACTCCTTTTCCCCTACCAGATGCTTTCCATCTTACTTATGAGGAGAGGTAGGACATCAAAGAGATGCACTTTGGATCTCTCAGAGCACTATCTCTTCTGTCAGCCTCTCAAGAGAAGAGGGAAGAACAGTATATATACTCTTAAAATATCATAGGAAAAGTGAGACAACACACCAAGATGATTTCTTTCCTGAGAAGAGGCTACTAATACAATGGGTTAAAAACCTGGAGGGTTTAGACACTGGAAAGCATATCAGAAGACAGTTATCTTCTTAGTTAGGAACAAGCACTCRAAGCAATACCAATTTGTTGCGATCTTCAGAAGACTGCAGACAGAAAAGGAAAATTGAAACCCAAAGCCTCACTGTGACCCCCACATTGCGAAACACAGAAAAACCCTATCTAATGGGGAGTCTTAAAGATACAGAATACATAAACAGGCCAAATGTCATCAAAACAAGAGAAATTAATGACAGGCAATCACCAACCACACTGGTATTGAATCCATCACTATTTCTGCCTTCTGCTAGCCTTTCCACAATTTCAATTTGTGATGTWTCAAAAGCAAAAGCTACAGTGTTCCAGCAAGGGTTTTTTTCCTTTCAGAATCAAGCAATGAATCAGTTAAAAGAGCACTTAAATCAACCTTCACAAGGCTTTGAACTCATAATCAGGTAAGTATGCAGGCTCTCCAGCATGTGGCTTTGGAACAAAAGGGCATGGTCTCAGAACCTGTCACACTTATCTAGAAAAATGAGAAAAGAGTCAAGCAGCAATGCTGAATTAAACATTAAATCTTTTAAAATAAATAAGGTAATGGATGTTAATAATTATGTTATCTCAGTAAAATGCATTAAAATTTTCTGTTAGTTTTACTTGAAGGCTGTACTGATGGATTGTATTTACTATACATAGCATAACTCCTGTTTTGGATTACCAGTAGCAAACATTTTGTATATCACCCAGACTTTTTCCTGATGTACCCCCACAAAAATGCCAAAAAAAGTAGACCAGCACAAGCAATTAATAGTGTGATTATCATAGGAGTATCAAAAACAATACAGCTGTGCACTGGTTTCTGCCTGTAAACCAACAACTCCCCATGAAAAATTTCAGCCTGGAACATTTAAATTAGATCATCTCTCTTGCTTCCCAAACTCCCTGTCATTTGGCCCCGTGACACTTATAAATATTTATCACAAAATAAACGATCTGAGTGCTCAGCACAGTCTGCACGAGATAAACATTACTTTCTGCCTCTCCATTATGACTTCACCTCCTCCTGTCCCCTCCTGATGTGTTTATAGCTATTGTGTTTTCCCCGCATCAGGAGGGCACCGAACAGGGAGCTGATATTGGTGAGATAGATGTACATGCTCAACTGTGAGCCTCTGAGTCACCCCAGTAAGCCCAAGCTTTGGGCTTATTTCGGGTATGTCATGTATATTTTAGTATTAAGTCCATAACAAGGAGACTTAGGAATTCATGGCGCCTCTCCTACCAGCACAACAGTTGGTGCCAAGTACTTCGTTACAAAGACTTTTGTAAATGAAAATCCAAGCATTTACCTATTTCTGTATTGTTTAACTGTAATTTTGACAATTTCTAAACAAAGGAAAAATGGCTTCATGAAATGTCCTCTGGGGATGGGATATTTCCAATCTGTACCTTTATTCTCACTCAGCTCAGCATCTTCTGATGATGATAGGCTGGCTACAGTTGAAGGTTTTATCTCATCTATAAGAACAAAGGAAATTAAAGAGAAGTTATTCATTAAAAAGAAAACTGATGAAACACTTTACTGAAAAAAAAGTGTTATGCCTTATTGAGGCAAGATATTAGACCTGAATTTCATTTACTGGGCTTCCATCCATTCACTGGCTATTAGTGGTCTGATTGTCTTCTCTAAACAAGATGTAAACTAACATTCCCATACAGCCAGGTCAAGTCTGTATTTCAATTTCTCATAATACAGAGAGAGGAACAGCTATTGGTTTCATGGGTAGGCTGGTGTTGCTATTTGCTCTGAGATTCCTTTTTTCATTTAATTCATATATTTTGAGAAAAAACAATTGAATCATTCTTAACTTTAATCATGTCCATGAATCCCACTGGAATCTAAATGATTCCAGAAATGCTTTCCGGAAAATAAAAGCTTTCATGAATCAGGCCTGAAATTAGCAAGTCCCTAAAAATCTGTGGCATGGAGTTTTTAAATGGTAGAGTGCACAGGTAAAATTATTGTAGTTAATAAATACAACTGGTACCTGAACTTAAAAAAATGTTTTAACTTTCACTGCTGCTTTTTCTTGCTAATTTTTATAGTTCTAAAATCTTCACAAGCTTTTGTTTTCATTTCTAGACTTTCACTTCTTTCAAAAGACTTGTCTCTGATGATTCTGACAAAACTTTTTTCCTGCTATAGCCATTTAGTACTTTTAACTAGATTGAAACAAGAGCTCAGAACCACCTGCCATGTTGTTTTTCCATGTGTTAACTGTGAAGCTAATTGATGATAGACTGGAGGCCAGACTTTAAAAGAAACCCGCACAACTGAAAATTTTCAGTCTTTTAAGACTATTACTGTTTTTTCCACTAGTATTGTTTTCTTTATAATATGTATTATATTTTTCTCTGTAATATCATGATATTTTAGAATAAGAATATATAAATCTATAWATAATGGAGTGGGTAAGAACAGAGCATCAATTTTTTATCCTATATTTTCTTTGACAATATTGAAGTATATGATTTGTCACACTCAGAGGAAGTTTATGCCTTTTGGTTTAGATAATACAAATAAGAACTTTAACATTTGATGGGATTGCTCCTGACAGMGGTCACTTGTATTGTCAGAAATGTTTTAGGCATACAACTGTGTACCTTGGAAAATCAAGTCATTTTCTACTGCCAAGAAAGTGTGCAAAGCAGCAATCTCAAAGTTGCTGATGGTGCTTTGTCTCTGCAATGCATAGAGCAGAAAGCAGCAGAAACTCATTAGGTGGATGTAATTAACTCGAGGTAGTTGTGCCCCTCTCTGTTCCTGTCACTATGTAAACCAGGAGGGAAAATTGTTATGCCAAATAATTTTTTCCTGTAACACCATGTGCCCCTGGCCAAGGAGGTGACTAATGGGCTATGTGTAGGCACGACGCTGTCTTTAGGCATGTACCTAAATCACATTCCTAAAGTATGACATTTTCTGGATCTGGGACCTCAAATGTCTGGATTTTTCTTTGATGCTCTTCATAAAAATAATGAAACATGACTATCAATACAAGATAGCAAAATCATGGCTCTGATAAACCAGCTCTGACTCCTTATATTGGAACAAGTCATAACAACAATTTTGGGAAAAGCACRATGCACTTAAAACACCTACAGTAGCAAAGTAGTAATTTCAAGAGGTAAATATTCCTTAATTCTCTTGGGAAAAAAAAAAGTATTCAATCAAATTGAAATACTCACCCCATCAGAGTGACTATCATTGACAAGCACAGTGGGCTGTATTGGGCATCTCTAGATGCTATAACTGGGTGTAACAGGAACCTCTGCAACTGGAGCCAGGAGCTCCAGGCAGTATTAGCTCTTAGGTGACCTAGCAGTGGAGCAGTACTTGGTATAGATAAAAGCTCAACATTGCTTGGAAAAAGATATGTCCCAGTCTAGTCAGAGATTCAAGACAGAATCTCAATTCACACAGAATAACTCATTCTTCTTCCTGGTCCCTTTTGCCTGTTTAAAATACAACTAGCATGAAAGTGAAAAACCCAGGGAAGGAAATGTGGTTGCCCTCCAGCACTTACAAAACACCACTGTGTGCTTATCTTGGGGAGGATAAATTTTGCTGAGGTTCATGGGAATATATTTTATTCTGTAATACTGTGTGCCTCTGGCTTCACCTCCCACTGCTTGCCCTGCGTGAGGACATACAGAACAGGTGATATAAAGGACATGAAACACAGAAGGACTTCAAGCACGTATGGATAGTGTCAGATGTTAACACTCAGTTGCAGAAGAGTGACCTATGGAGGGCAGGGAGAAAAGCTGCCCTTCCACCTCTACAGTGGCG
Source organism: Amblyornis subalaris (assembly GCA_018881555.1). Lineage (NCBI taxonomy): Eukaryota > Metazoa > Chordata > Aves > Passeriformes > Ptilonorhynchidae > Amblyornis > Amblyornis subalaris. The sequence continues at coordinate 7,180,423 of JACAXG010000031.1, read as the reverse complement.
AATGCACAGGATGAAAAGGAGGACCCTCATCCAATGGATTTCTCATCACCACAATACAGGAAGCAAATCAGGTAAGTCAGGAATCCGGGCCTTCTAAATTTATCTGCTGTGTTTGCTGACAGACCACCTTCAGCTCAATTTCTCCACATTGAAAACAATCCTAAATTTTGATTAAAAAGAAATTCCAAAGAAAACCATTTCATTCTCTCTGGATTAAGCATGTTTAGAGAACATCCTGCACTATAATCAGAAAAAAACCCCAACCAAATGAGAAAAGTAGTGTGCTACATGTAATACTACATTAAAATAAATACTTAAGAAATAAGGAGATAGACATTTTGATTGCCACTTCAGGTCTTTTTGTAGCTAATTCATTCTAGCTCTCTCTCTTGCAAGGAACAGAGTTGTGTAGCATGAAAAATACAACCATAAACAGAAAAAAAAAAAAGAAAACCTCTTGTGAGCACAGAGTGACACTGTATTTCAACATACTGAACTCACTATAATATATAAGCATGTCACCCGCAAAACCCACTGCTTGTGAACTCTGACATGCACTCACAGCATATGCAATATTTTTCTCTATGGATTTAAATCTTCATAACCACTGAGACTCGTGTAGACAACTTTTTGAAACTTGAAAATACCCTGTAAAATCATCAGGATTTGCGTTTTCATCAGAAAGAGCCTAATTCCTGCTTCCTTCTTACCCAAATTTCTTTTCCATCACTTCTATTCTATGCAGAGGGGAAAAAGTTATTTTTTCCTTGTGAGAGGATTAGCTAGATTAGGCATCTTAAGGGAGAATGTAGAGCTGGTAAGCTGGAGAGGTGCTGCATTCCTGCACTGCCACATATTCATTCATAATGAATGAAGATTCGATCTCTAATGGGAAAATTGCTCAAGACCTGAGCTAACCTGGTGAAAATGTACAAACATTCCCCTTTGACAGCACTGACTGAGGTTATTGTTCACCAAGGTGGATAAAACCTAAGACAGAACTTTAAGGAGCTGGGCACAAACCTGCTTCTTGGCTCTGGGCCTTGCTTTCACTGGTGTTTTGCTTCTCTGCTGTGCCATTACCACCTATTGAGAAAAACACAAMAATTATTTATGATACATCTTTTTATTGGTAACAGGAGCAGTGCAATATTAATTGTAATCAATTCAACACAAGCTGCTAATTTACAGCAAAACGCTGTGATAAAAAAAGAGAGCTATAAAGGCAAACTGAAAATACCTGCCAACAGGACCAGTTCCATTTAAACCACTCACATTTTTATATCTCAAGATGAAGATTATAGATTTTATCTCAATAGGCTCACTGGAAATAACAATACCAAATAAAGGGATGTTTCCCTAAACACAGTCTGCAATAAATGAAATTGTTGCTTGAACTTCATCTATGTATTTTATAGAGTATTTTTCCTAGGATTATTTTCCTCCAATAACATTTCAACAGGATCCTTGAAGTGGCTTGTGTTTCTGACCTGCAGAACTTACTTCAATGCCTATGGAAGGTAAGAATCAACTGAACTGAATTTTAAAGCAAAAGCCACAATGCTACTTATCTTAAAGTATAAAAATGCATCACAAATGGCTGTAATGAAGAGAGCAAATCAAACCAAAGTAAGATTGCTAGGACTAAATGCATTTTTCCTCTTTTTACATTCACATTCATTCCCAATTTTCTCCACTACTTTGCATTCATTATCCATTTTCTACCCTCCAGCCCCCTTTTGGAAGGCAGGTACCAAACAGTGAATTACCAGTGAGATTGGGTAATACCCTGAAAAATGTCTATGGGTCTCTCAACCTTTGCTTGCCCTGATTAGAAATATATCAGGAATTCTCTATTTGCAGCGATGGAAAAGGCTCTTTTAGCTTCATAATAACACGAGAGGCTGCAGTGCTGCATGCAGGATTGGATGCGATGGCCACACTCTATCCTTTCCAGCATCACGAAAACAGTGGAGTACCAGCCTTAATGAGGCATTTGAAAAGCTGACTGCTGAGTGTATACATTGGGAGAATGGAAATTCATTCCCAGGCCTGGAAATGGCTTGATAAAGATACACATATTTTTTTGCTGTGATCTTTACTGGCTCCTGGGTTTTCTGATTACAGCTTCTCTACAGCAACACAGCTAAAGTTCCTCGTGTCGCCACCTTGCTTTTACTTAACACGTGGAACATGGTGAAGGGAACAGCAGTGGTCCAAATGTGATTAGGTGGATGGAAGGAAAACAGAGAGAGTCTGTGTTTTCCACAGGCAGATGTACATCTGGTGGCATGCCACATCCAGCTCATATTTAAAGGCTGAGGTATGATGCTTTCCCTCTTTCCTGCAGGCAATTCATCCTAGCATCCAGCAGATGGGACTAGTGGAGAAGTATTTCCAAGGCTGGCCCTGCACAGAGCTGCTTTCAGGAGGAGAGGAGATGGAGCAGGAACTTGACACCCCTCACCCGAGACAAGAGAGGCAGGCAGGGTGCGGCTGATGGTCATCAGTGGGGACTTGGGCTTCCTGCCCTCCTGGTAATTCTTTGTAATGGATTCCAACCAGCCTTAATGGATGACTTGCTACAGTGATTTCTTAGCACATTAGTGAGCTCTAATCTATAAAAAATTGCATTATATGGATGACCAAAATGGCTTGACAAAACCTGGGAGGTTTTTCTTTCCCTGACTTGAAATCAAAAGGTATTATTTCTTTTTTCTTTCTTTGCTTTTTTCTTTTTTTTTTTTCCCCCAGCAATGGTTTCCCAACGATCACAAGCTATAGCTAGTAAAAGTACRCCAATCCAAACCGAACCCCCCAAGAAGGCTGCATCTGTCCAGACCCTTTCCTGTAAGGAGTGTTTCAGCCTATCAGTAGTACCAGGGGACGGTGCAAAAGTCGCCTGCCTGCGGTGCAAACAGGTTAGTGATCTCCTCTGTCTGGTGGCAGACCTTAAGGAGGAAGTTGAAAGACTAAGGAGTATTAGGGAAAGTGAAAGGGAAATAGACTAGTGGAGTTACACTCTTCCATCCCTGAGAGAAGCCCACCAGGAGTCAGAGGACTCCCATGCCTTCTACCATCAGGCAGACGGAGAAGACCCAGAAGATGAAGGGGAGTGGAAATGGGTCCCTGCTCGGGGAGGTAATAAAAATTACTCCTGACCCCCATCACCTACCCAAGTGTCACTTCAGAATAGGTATGAGGCCCTGGATCCAGAGGGTCAGCCAGATGACATCGAAGAAAATAATCTGAGCGGAGAACCTCCCAACTACACTTCGTCTGTCAGACGGATCACTACCTCTAGCACTAAAAAGAAAAGAAGGGCAGTCGTAGTAGGTGACTCCCTGCTGAGGGGAACAGAGCACCCCGTATGTTGACTGGACCCATCCAACAGGGAGGTCTGCTGTCTCCGTGGGGCCMGAGTACAGGATATCACCAGGAGACTCCCTCAGCTGATTCAGGAGACTCCCTGAGCTGATTCAGCCCTCCGATTATTACCTGCTGTTGATACTCCAGGTTGGCAGYGATGAGACTGAAAAGAAGAGCACTAGGGCAATTAAAAGGGACTTCAGGGCTTTGGGTCGAGTGRTTGATGGGGCAGGGGCACAGGTGGTGTTCTGCTSAGATCCTTTAGTGGCASGGAGAAACGATGAAAGGAACAAGAAAACCCACATTATCAACAAATGGCTTAAGGGCTGGTGCCATCAGCAGAATTTTGGGTTCTTTGATCATGGGGCTACTTTCATGGCACCAGGCCTACTGGAGCCAGATGGGCTCCATCTATCAAGGGTAAAAGGATTCTAGCCCATGAATTAGTGGGACTAATTGAGAGGGCTTTAAACTAGGTTTGAAGGGGGAAGGGGATGTAAGCAGGCTCTCCAGAGATGAGCCCAAGGGTGGTAAGCCAGAGTCAGGGGTGAAATCAGCAGCCCAGCTGAAGTGCATGTACACTAATGCACGCAGCATGGACAACAAACAAGAGGAGCTGGAAGCCATTGTACAGCAGGAAAGCTATGACATAGTCACCATCACGGAAATGTGGTGGGATGACTCGCATAACTGGAGCGCTGCAATTGATGGCTACAAGCTCTACAGAAGAGAGAGGAGAGGGAGAAGAGGTGGAGGGGTGGCTYTTTAYATTAGGGAGGCTCTCGACACCATGGAAACCGAGATTAATGATGATAAGTTCGAGTGCCTATGGGTTAGAATCAGGGGGAAGGCCRACAAAGCTGACGTCCTGGTGGGARTCTGTTACAGACCACTCAACCAGGATGAAGAGGTGGATAACTTGTTCTACAAGCAGCTGGAGGATGTTTCAAGATCACCAGCCCTTGTTCTTGTAGGTGACTTCAACCTGCCAGATATCTRCTGGGAACTCAACACAGCAGAGAAGAAGCAGTCTAGGAGGTTCTTAGAGTCTATGGAGGACAAAATCTTGTCACAGCTGGTGAGCGAGCCTCCCGGGGGAGGGGCTATGCTAGACCTGCTGTTTGCGAACAGAGGAGGGCTGGTGGAAGATGCAGTGGTTGGAGGCTGKCTGGGGCACAGTGATCATGAAATGATAGAGTTTTCAATATTTGGTGAAACAAGGAAAGGCATTAATAAAACTTCCACACTGGATTTCTGGAGGGCAGACTTTGGCCTGTTCAAGAGACTTATTCGGAGAGTACCTTGGGAAGCAGCCCTTAAAAACAASGGAGTCCAGGAAGGATGGATGTGCTTCAAAACAGAAATCTTGAAGGCACAGGAACAGACTGTCCCTATGTGCCGAAAGATGAGCCAATGAGGGAAACGACCGGCCTGGATGGGCAAGGAGCTTTTGAAGGAACTAAAGAAAAAAAAGAGGGTGTACCACCTTTGGAAGGAGGGCCAGGTACCTCAGGAAATGCTTAAGGGGGTTGCTAGGTCATGTAGAAAAAAAATTASAGAGGCAAAAGCCCAGTTAGAAGTCAATCTGGCCACTTCCGTGAAGGACAATAAAAAATATTTTAATAAATACATTAAWAGCAAAAGGAAGGGCAAGGACAACCTCCATTCTCTATTAGAAGCGAGTGGGAATTTAGTTACCAAAGACAAGGAAAAGGCAGAGAGCTACTTAACACCTTTTTTGCCTCAATTTTCAACAATAAAACAGGTTATCCTCAGGACAACTGTCCTCTTGGGCTGGTAGATGGTGTCAGGGAACAGAATAGCCCCCCTGTGATCCAGGAGGAAGCAGTCAGAGACCTACTGAGCCACTTAGATGCTCACAAATCTATGGGACCAGATGGGATCCATCCTAGGGTGATGAGGGAGCTGGCAGATGAGCTTGCAAAGCCACTCTCCATCATTTACCATCAGTCCTGGCTCACTGAGGAGGTCCCAGATGACTGGAAGCTGGCCAGTGTGACACCCATCCACAAGAAGGGTCGGAAGGAGAATCTGGGAAACTACACACCTGTCAGCCTGACATCAGTGCCCGGCAAGGTTATGGAACAGACCATCTTGGGTGCCATCACACAGCACCTACAAGATGGCCAGGGGGATCAGACCCAGCCAACATGGGTTTAGGAGGGGCAGGTCGTGCTTGACCAACCTGATTTCCTTTTATGACCAGGTGACCTGTCTGGTGGATGCGGATAGGATCTGGAAGGCTGTGGATATTGTCTACCTGGACTTCAGCAAAGCCTTTGACACTATCTCCCACAGCATCTTCCTGGATAAGCCGGCAACCCACGGCTTGGATAGGTGCACCCTTTGTTGGGTTGGCTGGATGGCTGGGCCCAGAGAGTGCTGGTGAATGGTGCTGTATCCAGTTGGTGGCCAGTCACCAGTGGTGACCCCAGGGATCAGTGCTGCGGCCAGTCCTGTTTAATATCTTCATTGATGATCTGGACAAGCGGCTTGAATCCACCATCAGCAAATTTGCAGATGACACCAAGCTGGGAGCACGTGTTGATCTGCTGGAGGGTAGGAGGGCTCTGCAAAGGGACCTGGACAAGCTGGATAAATGGGCTGAGTCCAACAACATGAAGTTTAACAAGTCCAAGTGCCAAGTCCTGCATTTTGGCCACAATAACCCCCTGCAACACTATAGGCTGGGGGGCAGAGTAGCTGGACAGTAGCCAGGCAGAAAGGGACCTGGGGGTACTGGTTGACACCTGACTGAATACGAGCCAGCAGTGTGCCCAGGTAGCCAAGAAGGCCAGTGACATCTTGGCCTGTATCAGGAACAGTGTGGCCAGCAGGACCAGGGAAGTGATTCTTCCCCTGTACTTGGCACTGGTGAGGCCGCACCTTGAGTGCTGTGTCCAGTTCTGGGCCCCTCATTTTAAGAAGGATGTTGAGATGCTCGAACATGTCCAGAGGAGGGCAACAAGGCTGGTGAAGGGCCTGGAACACATGCCCTACGAAGAATGGCTGAGGGAACTGGAGCTGTTTAGCCTGGAAAAAAGGAGGCTTAGGGGAGACCTTATCTGTCTCTACAACTACCTGAACGGAGGTTGTAGCCAGGTGGGGGTCGGTCTCTTCTCCCAGGCAACCACTGACTGAACGAGAGGACACAGCCTTAAGCTGYGCCAGGGGAAGCTTAGGTTAAACATCAGAAAAAAATTCTTCACTGAAACAGTAATTGGGCACTGGAATTGACTGCCCAGGGAGGTGGTGGAGCCACCCTCCCTGGACATGTTTAAAAACAGACTGGATGTGGCACTCAGTTTAGCTGATGAGGCCATGGTTTAGTTGATGAGGAGATGGTAGGTCATAGGTTGAACTTGATGATCTCAAAGGTCTTTTCCAACCTAGTTCATTCTGTGATTTTGTGATTTTTGAAGTCACTGTTCTGCCTGTCCACAATAGGAGGACCACATGCAAAACAGAAATTTATCTGTACTAGAGGATAAACTTCTCTCTCCCCCACCTCTTTTCTCTTCAAACACAGGCTTGGCACTGTCAAGCTATGCAGCAAGCAATTCATAAATAAAGACAATCTTGTAACACAACAGTGCAGTGGCACTGTAAAAATCTTTATCATTAGGTCAGACCCAAAGAGATTATTGCATCACTGTGAAATGAGCATTGCCAAAGCTTAAAGGATTTAATTATGGTCGAGTGCAACATCTTTCACTCTATGCAGAAAGACTTTACATTCAGAAAAAGCAGGTCAGGCATAAATGGTAACTACTGATGTATCACTGAAAATCATTTCAGCCGTTACCATACTGCACTCACAATTTAAAGCTCCATTTCCAGATGATAGTTGTTTCTACATCCATTATTACAACTGTAACCACGACTTATTTGACTAAAACCAGGTATTTCAAGGGTTCATTCATATTTATCGCCAAGGAACTGTATCTCTTGTTAAGTCAATTACACAGAGGAAACTTAAACTATAAGAGAAAGTTTAAATGATCATCTGGTTCAGCTGATTCTCAGATAAGCCACATTTTCTCAATTCTAAATGTATTATTTCACTGGACATTCACTGTTTAGAACCGGTCTAAGACAACAATAATTACAGGATTCTCAATATGTTTTCTGTCTAACACTTCATTTTGTTCCTTTAGAAAGAAAAATGCAAAAGACTTTAAGCAGCAACTTCACCTCTTGTACTCTGACCCAGCTAAACAGACTGACTGGATTGTGACATGAAAATTCATCTCAATCAGTATACCGAAAGTAWGCGTTGCACCTGGCAAGTGACTGTGGCAGAAACAGAGAAAAGAAAATGCTAAAAATTAAGACTGGACAAGTGATGTTCAAGTAAATGACTTGCAGAAGGAATGGTTAAGCTCTGCTTGGCCTGGAGTATCTATCTCAGGAGAAAGGGAGGAAGCAGAGCATGAATACACTGATAGGAAAGCAAGTTATAGAGTGGAGAAGTGACTAATTCCAAAGGCTTTAACAAACAGGTTTTTTCCACTCTTAAAAAACCCTTATAATGAGTCTCTYGCTGAGTGTCTTTGACTGATGAAGAGTCTTTCTGTAGTTATTCCTCTCCACTGGAACTGGGTGCAGAGGAAATGGAAAGGCTTTAAGGAGCACGTGCTCAAGGCAAAGAGCTGGAAATATATTTTACAAGAGTAAAGAGCCAATTTTTCCACCATATTTTTATTCACTCCTGGCTCTCCTTTTCTCCAGGCAGAAAAGCCAGAACCAGTGCATTTCCCTTGAGTTTTCCCCATGACATTTTTTATAATAAAAATGTCTTTTCCACTGGATGGCTTTACAGTATCTGCCCTCCTTCTCTTTCCACTACTGCAGCAATCAGTGATTGCATTTCCTTTAGGAAAAAAAAATGTATCCTCACAATATTTGCTTTTCTATTACACTGGTAATTGAACAGCAATCTGTCACTCACTCCAAAGGAGATACAAAAAGTGGCAAATGACATGTTGTGTCATTTTAGGCCAGAAAATGTARATGATTTTGAGCCACATCACAAGACAAATGGAAACATCTGTTTCTTTTCCCCTGGCATGACAGTCAGTTCAAAAAAAATAGGAATTTGAGGATTACAGTAGCACCATAGAAACGAAATAAGCACATCAGACACTAAAATTCCTACTTCTGGCCATATATTCTGCATGCTCTTGCCAAGCTGACTACTGCCTGACACATTCTTGCTGTATCCCCTTGGCATTTTCTTTGAGGTCATCAAGAAAACCCATGTCCCTCCCCCAAATAATATATTTGGTGGAAAAGAGTCTGAACAAGGATCAATCAGTACACTCAGCAAGCTGGCAGAGCAAGTGGCACTTCTAACTCAACCAGAAAAGCGGATTCTCCAGGAGTGCCTGCCCACTTTCTGTTATGGAGAGGCATTTAGCATGCACAGTGAGGTGCCAGCTGCAGTGGCAGCCCCCAAATGAAGCAGATAATATGATAAATAATAAGCCAGCCATCAGATGGGAGAGGGCTGGGACAAGATCCTGATGAAAGGCCAGGGGACAAACTCTTGGAGCAGGTTTTAGTATTCTTCACATTTTCTGTGCAAGAGCATGGAAGCATGTGGCTTTTTACATCTTCCACTGKTTTTGTGACAAACGTGGCAAGTAAAAAATATTAATAGCCTGCTGGCCTCTTAGCTCTTCCCATTTTGGAGCTTAGTAAGTGTTATATCTGCTCACACACCTACTCCTCTTCAGCAGCACCTTTCTTCATAAGCAGCTGGCAACATACTTAGAGCCCCAAAAACTGGTGCAAAAAGGCATTTTTCAGAAGAAAACAGAATTGCAGATACCGTATTTTTTTATTTAAAGGAAGAAATTCTGCATAACCAGTACAAAGCAGTCTGTTTCTACCCCTCCAACACAGAATCACAGAATATTCTGATCTGGACAGAATCCATAAGGATCATCAAGTCCAACACCCGAACATAGAGGCTATTAATAATAAAATTGTTTTCACTGCTGAGAAAGCTGTTTTTATATCATCCATAGGGTGTCAACACTCAGCATAAGGTTTCTTCAAACCTCCTTCTCCTTTCCAGGGTAGAAATGAAAGTGACAAAGGGCCAACACCTCAGGTTCGCATCTTTATTTGTGCAGGTACCACATCCTGGAACACCAGGTTTGATCCAGCTACATCTCTGCATGGCTCTGCCATGCAAATCCAGGAGCATCCTTAGCTTTTCCGGGTGGCCAGTGACTGTGGCATCTCTCCATTGGTCCGACCCGTGCTTCTTTCTCGTACAACAAATGCAAGTATAACCAAGATGTGGCAGACAAAGGGTGCCAGTTTTGAACTACCTTTTTTACAGCACAAAAATATTGCCATGGTAATCATACTAATGACATGAAGGTCCTTACTGTATATCAGAGAAACCAATTAATGAGAAAATGAAAAATATAGGCCTTGATCTTACAGTTATTACATTCTGCACACAAGTAGATATGCTGGCTTCAGTGAAACCCCTAAAATACGAGAAGAAAGCACATGTACATCCATATAGACACTTGAGATTACATAGCCTGCAACCATTTTCAAACTATTCCAGTGGCAAAATAATATCAGACATAAACCAAGAAGCACATACATACAAAGACCATTATTGCAGAACTACAAACACATTAAAATGAATCATTAGGGCGGTGGCCTGAGGTTGCCGAACATTTTCAGTTTGCATTTTAATTTCTTTTAATTAAATTATGATTTAGGTCAGTTTTAATCACTACTTGTATATAACCCCTTTGGGGTAAATTTTAAGAAGGGTTAGTAACGAGTTATCTGGGGTAATTGTTTAATGAAGTTATGAGACTTCTTCCCTCTCTGCAGCTTCAACAATTCACTGTGCTGCAGACGCAGCCCTGAACATGCCACTGCGAATGCACCCAGCCCAGCGAAGCTGTCAGCCCAGTAAATAAAAGGGTTTCATTCCCATGCAGCATTTTGTCCAGGACTGTAGGAAAAGAATGAGAAAACTGTAGCTTGAGTGGCTTATCTCAGAGGTTAAAAATAACACAATTGTATTTCACCTATTTAACATCCTGAGAAATACAGGAATCTTGGCTAAAGCCCGCTGAAGTCACCATGCATGTTCCCCTTGCTTCACTCTTCTGTGGGTCACAAGACAACTAACTCAGTTTCATCATCCCTCTCCCTGGCTAGGGAAGAACCAGGAGACAAACAGCTACAGCACCAAATTAAGTCCTGGGCAGACACGAGCACTTCGTTTTGTCCCAATTCAATGGTGGGAATGCTGTGCTCACCTGGCCTTTCACTGGGTATAACTCTCCATTGACTCAGATTGTGCAATAGAGGTGCTGGGCAAGGGACATGGAACACCTCATTGCCGAAGGTGCTGAGCATTGCTATTCCTGTGACTGCTCAAAACAAATGAGGGCAGATATCTCCCGGAAGCTTGAGCTGACCGACACAACCAGAATATGGATGGATATTACACCCTAGATGTCACAGGCAACCTTTGCAGAGGACAAAGATAGCACTGGCATTTTAATGCAAAAAAACACACACACTGTGCTGCACAGGTATTATCACTCTTTTCGTAGCATATAAAAGATGACAGAAATGGCTCCTGTGAGTTGATGCAGAGTTCAGAGCAGTATAGGGAAGCCCTGACTTCTGGCCCTACAGTCAGTCCTATCCAAGAGACAGAGAAAGAAAAGGACCCCATGAGTGAAGGTACAAAATACAACCACAGATTTTATCATTACTATATCAATTTACTCTTTGTTCGTACTTTTCCAGTGTGCCTAAGGTCTGAGTAACTACAYGCCACAAGGGATACCCACATGGCTTCTTTTCCAAGCCACAGTCAAAATAAAACTTGAGACCTATTTTGATTTTTCACAAATTGAAGAAACAGAGAAGCCACAGAGAAGACTACACTCATAAAAAATTGCATAAAATGTGAACAAAACCATGAACTATTTTCCATCATTATTTCTGAATGAAGGGACCAGCACCATCTCCTGCACTGAACCCAAACAATCGTGACGGTTTGTGAAGTTATTCACACCATGCTTAGAAATGAGCAATGAATTCCTTGACAGATGAGTSCCCTGCAGGTGCCTCAGTGTGTGTCACTGTGTAAAATTCTCCTCTGACAACACTGCATTAGTCACTCCAGTAACTTAGTATTTTGCACCTTAGCTCATCTTGGAAGGACAAAAATCTACTCTGAAGCATTCAGGGAAGAAACAGGAATTGCAACTGTTTGCCTGGTGTGGTTACACAGATGTACATTTGGTTGCTAAAAGAAACCCAAATGGGTAAATGGCCRTCACAACAGGACTACCCATCACCTGCGGAGGCTGAAATGAGCTGTGTGTTCCAAGTTGTCTTGTGTAGCCACTGCATGGCAATTTAATAGAACAGCAGAAGCCACTTCAGTGATGAAAAGGATCTTCTAAGAAATGTTTTCTCAGAGAGAAAATACAACTGAAAATATAGATGACATCCTATTTTACCCCTGGCTAAGTAGGTGATCACCCAATATTCTGAAAGCTGTAATCAGTCAAGACAGATGGTGGACTTCAAAACAGAAGGAAAAAGAGAAGCTATCAATCACAGTGGATAGAGGTTAATAGCCACTCTTTAAATATAACCCATCTCCATTAAGGTGAAATGTCTCACAGACATGTTTGATACACGTAGTTCCCAGGGAATTTCTTCTGTAGTACTTCATCTTCATTTAACATTTTATTTAAGGATTAGGTTTGGTGGCAAAAAGAAGACCGTAACTTCTAAGCTATCTTAATAAGAAGCAGCACTTTTAAGGCTGAATAAGTGACTGTGTGTTTTTTTAAGTATAATTATGTGTCTTGATGTTCATTTTTAGTAGATTATGATTGGAGCAGAAATTTACTGAAGAATATGACTGCCCTGTGGGAGGCAAAGTAGGAATATAGCTACAATTTATCAAGCGATAAAAGAACCACTTGCTATAAACTGCAGAACAAATTAAAAGCAATCAGAAGTCAAATCTAGATCATATTAATTCAYACCTTAAAGAGAGAGACAATCAGGCCTGCACAGTGTTAGAAGACCCTTAGAAAGATGTTTGGAACATTTCTGTGTAATGGCAACAAAGAGCAGCTACTGCACATCCCACCAGCTCCAGAGAGGATGGAGCCCACCTCTGAGGGATGCAGCACAAGCYGAGTGCTGTGGACTTCGGTGGATGCATACACTAGATCCCTATGAAGCTAGGGAGTGAGCAGCACAGCTGCAAAATTCTTGGCCTATAAAGGAGAAGCAGGAAGGGGAAGCCTTATGTTAATCACACAATTAGAAGATTAAACCATAAACAGAGGTTTATTTTCTAGTCCCAAGACTATGTGCTTTTTACCATTTCACAAAAACTTTTTTGGGAGAAGGGATGAGGAGCCAGGGTGTCTCCCTCTTGGTGAGAATCCTACTGAATGGCTGTGACCTGCTGGACCTACRAGTTATTGAGATAAGATGCAGTTTTAATTCTCCTTATTTTCTGCTGTGTACTCCAATCACCAGACTGACATCTCTCATGGACAGAACATCCACCAAGTCAAGCAGATGGCAGCTGKTGAGCCTGGATTTCTGACACTGAAATGGTGAGCAACATTCAGACATAYGATATTACCTTTGAAAGCCAAGGGGCCAAAGTGTGATGACTCTATCAGGCAAAGGAACCAATCCTATCAACTCTTTTAAAGGTGATTTGTGTTCATTTTGACCTTTGTGGCTTGGCTTATTCATCAACTTGTTCTTCCCACCAAGTGAATGGAGAGCAAACGAAGTTCATCCTGGGCAAACAACTCCAACAAACCAGCTCCTCACACASGTGATCCTGGGAGACCAGCAGCGTATTAGTCTATCAGGAGGAATCTGGTCATTCATCTGGGGAGCAGCTCAGGAGAGAAGCTGGAGTAAGACAACTTCCAGAATTCTAGTTCTGTCTTCGCATTCMTTGAAGGAGGGCAAGGAAATGGCTTTTGCTGTATGAATTGATTATTTTTCTGCTGGAGGAGGACAAAAAGCAGGCATTTGTGCTGCTGTTACTAGATGTGTTACTCATCTTTGATACAATATTGATCTCACACAGATCACGGTGGGAATGGATGGGGCAGCTCTTGGGCAGGCTCTGTTTTATATCTGAGAAATCCCATAAAGAATGAAAGGGCAAACAGTTTTGCTTCTCCCACTACTGGGAAAMTCTATTGCACACACCATGCTGTTCACTACATATGGGAGGACACATGGGGAGGTAGGTAAGAGAAACAAGGAACATTTTAAATTTTTGTTTTGTAAGGCTTTAGTATAAATGGTTTGCCTTTGGTTGGTGACAATAAATAACATGAGAATGGGTGACCTGTGGCATTTGTGCCAACTGATGGCTGCTACGTGTCATATGCTCCTTGTCATATGTCCTATGACAAGGACGTAGCACTAAATAAAATAGCCATTTTGTCTGTGTGACCACTTTAAGATTGTGTCATGAAGCTACTGAAGTCAGACATGCTCAGTTTTGTTTAGTACCAAACATATTTTGCTCACCTGACACTTCACAATCACTCAATCAACGAATGCACCTGACCAAGGGAAAGGCAAAATTATCTTTGGCTGCTTTTACTCTCCCAGGATGCAGGAAAGGGGCCGGAGAAAAAAAAAGTACCCAAAAAGAGGAAAATTACATGGCATGTTTGCACATGTCAAACCTGAAATACTGCAGGGAACCTGGGAGTAAAGGATGTTTCCCTAAATATCCAGTCTATCCATTTCCCCAGACAATACCTCTGCGGTAAAAAACTACTGAATACAACCATTGACATGAGAATCTGCTGTGCAATTCACAATTATTTTTCTCTACCAACAGTCTAGAGGCAGACRGCAATGTATCTAATAGCATAATAATAGATACCATTAATACTTTAAAGGTTTGATATAAAATTTCTTTAATTAGCATGTCAAGTGTTTATTTTAGCTTACTGCAAAACAAGCTCCTTACACACAGCCACTTACTCGCCTTTCCTTGATTGCAAAGAGGGTAATAAYAAAGGAACCTACCTTCCTCAATCTTCTGTGGAGGTTTTTACATACACTGAAAGGATACTGCTTCATTACCTCCAGCCAATGAACCAGCCTGACGTGCTGGAGAAAAATATTACAGCAGAAATATTGCTGAACTTGGTGGAACAGGTTTCAGAGACTGCCATGAGGGCAGCATGAGGATGGTAAAATTCCAAGTTGTATTCTCATCTTCAATCTAAAAGGACACTCACAACCAAGCAGARGACCCAACACTGGGTTCTTCCCATGCCTCAGTGTATATTTGTTAAATATTTTATAACTGGTCATGTTACCAAAARGAAAATAATATCTTATGTTAAATGTAAATATCTTTGGACTTGCTTTTATTGCTAAAAGGTAGGGATTGGACTTTGGGGGGTGGGGGGTGTTTGTTTTGTGGAGTTTTGATTTTTATATTTGTTTACTTTTTTGGTGATTTTGGGTGGGGTTTTTCCATTTATTTATTTATTTATTTATTTATTTATTTATTTTAAACATGGGATACCTAAAACATGTGAACTATCCCAAAGTTTAAACCCACTGAACCACAAAGCACTTCAATTTTACCATGAGGGAAATTTATCCAAGTTGACTTCAGGCAGAGTTTTATTCAAGACTTTATATGCATTAGCTCCTCAGTTTTTCTTTTATAAAGGAAAAAAAGGCAGCTTTTTGGAAGTGAAGACAAACCCCTACCTAAACAAAATTACTCAGACATGTAGTTGTGTTTCATGTCACTTATTCAGAACTTTCATAATCTTCAAGGCTCCCCCTTAGAAGTTCTTTTAATTAGTCAAAACCAACAGCTAATAACTAGCCCAGGAGAAACTAAATCCTCTTGTCAGACAAATGTGTGCAAATCCCATTTACTTCAATGGAAACAGCTCACAGGTGTGATACATTAGACTCCAGCCATTCAGCAACTTGATAGGAATTCAGTGTCTGGAGCCCAGCTTCTTGTCTCCTCTTCCAGAGGCACAGGTAATGCCACAGAAATCCRATCCAGTTTTCTCCCTAGGCCCCTCAGCAAACACTTTAATCACTTATTTTTTCTCCATCACAACTCTCAAATCTAAATTTAGACTTTCAAATCTAAACATTACAGGTTTGGTTCCTGCCTAGGAGACGAGGGCTCCGCCACCAGCTAGATTAAATCCTGCAGCAGTGATTATGTTTTACAGACTTCAATTCTGCATCAGCAAAATCTACCGTATGGCATCAAATTCAAGGAGTTCAGGCATTTTACAGATCAAGACTAATGCAATAATTTGCCATACTATTTACTTTGCCTTTCCAATGCATTTATTTGTGCTCCACAAAGTGAACGTTAGGTGACCGGGAAACACAGACAGGTACAGAAAAATAGGAAACTATCTAGTGAGCCACAGAAAAAGTGAAACAATATCAGTTAATTCTTGAATGTAAGGAAAACCTTACAGTTTTGCAATACTTTTCCTTTTCTTTTGGTTTTTTTTCAAGGCACTGATACAATGAAAACTTTTAGCCACATTCCATGTAAGAGTATATAATAAAACAACTATTGTTCTACCTATTTAGGAATATTTAAAGTGACACCACGATCCCACCTGTGGGTTAGCCTGCATACAAATGGACATGTGGTTTGTCATCACTGAATTCTCTAATCCAAATATAAAATTGCTATTTTAATTTAATCTGCAGCATGAAAGGAAAGACACCCAGGCGGGATGAAATTTCTTGGGTCCCCCCACACCTTCCAGGCGATGACAGCTATTGCTTTAAGTACTTGCCATTAACAACCAGTCACAATGTTAGTGACAGGATGTTACTAGCAGTTACTTAACATGATAGATGTTAACATTTTTCTGCTCTTTGTGACTCACACTATACCCCAGCCAGAATATTTTAGGAGCTGAACGCACAGYGCTAAGTCAAAATGCTGCAGATTGTGGAGCCACTGGTTGAGGTAYAGAACGAGACATGTCATTTGAGGAATATTAGGTCAAAGAGAATCCATGATAAGGAACTGTCATGGATTAAAGATTAAGGTTCATCCTTTTAACTGTTTCACAGAAGGTGAATTTCTCCAGCATTGGAGCATTTTGCTCTTCCACATATCTGAGAGCAGCATGAAACTGTGCACTCTGAAAATAAGTCTTTGATGTTAACATCTCCCAGTGAGATACAGATTAGGAAAATATACTTTGATCCAGTTTTAGAACAACGTAGACCACATTTACCTCCAAACACATGGACAAGCCGTTCTGAGAAGACTCAAGTAGAGGAAAGTATCCTTAGAAGAACAACACTATAGGCATAATGCTAAGCACCTGTGACTTCTAACTGTGGATAGACGTACCATACTGTGTAAGGTCTAGACACATAAACACYGCAAAAAGGAAAAGGATACAGCAAAAATTTCTTGTAGAAAAGGAAAATGAAGATTATATTGYTCCGTGTTTAGTAGCAGGTACCTGACCAATTTAACCAACCAGACTATGACCCTAGCCCAGCACAACACAGATTACATTTGGGTTTTTTAATTATATAAAGTCAGAATGGGTTAGAGATAAAATAGCAGCAATTTATCAAGATGTATCAGCAATAATCAGTAGCCTATCACATAAAAACAGGATTTGTAATCATAAATCTACCTTAAGATGAAATATACTTCATAAGATTTATAATCCCTTCATCTAGGCCAAAAAGGACTAAGAACTTTCCAAGTGTGTGCAAACTTGGAAGAAAAGAACTGCAATTCTTGAGTTCTTTCTCAAGAATTCAAAGTAAACTTTTCCTCCAAATGTGAATTGATTAATAKCTCTGAGAATCTGTCAGACCACCTACCTTCAGCATCATCCTGCAGGTCCTCAGGCTTCTCTTCTTTACTTTTTGTGGGAGATGGAGGCTGGCTTTTTTGTTCCAATCCTTCTTTAAACATAAAAAAATTATGAATTACTTATATTTGGAAACAACTTCATTGTATCAGATATTACCATGTGTGATACTACAACTGTGAGTATGTTTTATCTCRGCGCTCCATTCAGTACTCAATGCCTATTTTTCTGTTATTAAAATTAATTACTGCATCATCTGTTATAAAATTTATAACATGTATGCCTCTTTCAGCCTGGACTGGACTTTCTCTGACTTTCACAGGACAGAAGTGAAGAAAGCTCATACTGAAATAACATACTCTTTCACAAGCTCTTAATCTCTCCAGAAATAATAGTTAAAAAATGCAACAAAATAATGTTTTAATTTGTAGTTCTAAACACAATATTTATGATACTGCATTATGGAACTATGGAGAAATAATCCAAACTAAATGATTTTTTCCCTCTCAGCTCAATTCTCCATTCACTCTTTTAACACAATAACAAATGAATATAGACTGAAATTAATATTGAAATGAAAGCTAGGGAAGCAAATTTGATAGTGGTGTTAAGGAAATGAAAGCTTTACAAGACAGAAATGTTCTGGTTGAAAAAAAATCCATTCCAGCCTTTCAGCCAGTAAGCAATATGAAGCTGGAGGAAAGGGAATAAAAAAAGTAAGGGAGGCCAAYTGAGGCCTTACTTACAGAGACTGAAGTACACAGTGTTTAATATCAGTTGGTTAAACTTTAAAAATTATGAACTTTTCCTACAACATTTTCAAAGTATCTTGTCGTCTTAACATAAATGATGACATTACTGTTTGTTATGATAGAACTCAAGGCTTAAACTGGTAGCAGAGAAAGCCTGTTAGTAAAGAGGCAAGCCAAGCAGGAAATTAAGCATAAAAGGTATTCGTAAATTAAGACATTTCATGAAAGCAGGTTCCCTAATGAAAACATTCTTCAAACATCATTGCTAAACCACGAAAGCAGTGACTGACGGACAGTTAAAACTCAATTCATTGCACCTACTGAATGTATTCAACCGTGACAGGAAAATGACTTTCTGTCATTTGACTTTCTGTCAAACCTCCCAATTCCTTGTGGCCAACTGAGGGCTTGGGTGAAGGAGAAGCCTAAAGAAAACACACTTTTGTGCATGCTGGAAATAAACTTTGACCACTTGTAACCAGGAAATTTAGGAAGACATATGGCCTCACTTGATTAACCCTTATTGCTGTGCCATGAGAAAATAAGAATCGTGGTATTACTTCAAACTGATTGGCTAATTAACAACTGGGAAAAAACTATCTACATGTGTATTATAAATTGTTTAAGTGTTCCAAAAACTCCCAGGGTTTCTTCTGTTGTCACACATATCCCACACAATCATCTACTCTTTATGTTGCTGTAGATTTAAACAGCTCTTGACAATCAGATGCCCAGCTCTCATAAAGGACTTGGCTCTGCTAAGACCTGTAGATTCTCCCCTTTTATCTTCTACCCTTCCACAATTACATCTATCTAGAACCAAAATGCTGAAAATTTTGAAACAGGAGGTAGGAAAGTAGTCAGAATGTGACAAGGGAACTTGCATGCTCAAGGGGTAGTTGGACTCAATGATCCTTATGGGTCCCTTCAATTCAGGATATCCTGTAATTCTAAGAATATTGTGTTCATTCAAGAGACAAAAAGGGAGTGAATCATTGGCTTTGCATGGAGCCCAGGGAACACAGAAACATCCTCTGCCTGCCCTCTTGGAATACTGGTTATTCTACTGCACTTCCACCCAAAAAACCCAGAAGAGCCATGGGTTGGGAAGGTGGCAGGACAGCTCAAAATGTCAACAAAAATTCCAAAATGGAGATCTGTATGCAAGTAATTAAATTCTATCTCACTTTCTTAACTTTAAGAAATAAGCATTATGAAAAAAAAAAAAGGCCAAACTGAACATTGCTCTTATAAATTCCTACTACGAGGGAATTTCTGTTTCTTTCTAGAACTACATACAGCTCATAGCATTAAGGGCCCTTAGCAATCAGTAAATAATGCCAGTTACTGCACAGCAGAACAAGCCTTGAGGTTTGGCTTGGTACCAGGTGGTAGACTGCTCCTCACAGCACTTAATACAGGACATGTCATGTGTCATGTCATTTTGTTTGCTCATCTGAATTTGAAATTCAAACACAATATTTTGAGGAAAACAAGAGTTTTCGAGTGCTAAGATGAATTTCTTTGTGGAGTGAAAAAGGCAGGCGTAACCACAAGAAAATCTGTGGGGAAAATTAAAGGCAAAAACTGCCAAATAAAGACACACTTTGTCAACCCTTTAAGGGGCTCAAGGAGCAATGCTGATAGAGTTTAACAAGAACTTTAACACAAAAGACAGATCCTGAAAATAACGAGACTTGTGAAGACTTATTCCTGCCAATGGTCTCACTTTCTTTTAAAAAATAACTTGAATATTTATAGTGGACTATATCAACACATGCCCTCTTTGGTTCAAATGCCACTCTGAACTACCTGCTACATTCTTTTTTTTGGTTGAGAGTAATTCATATTAGGGGACTGAATCAATAGGAATGCTTCAATCAACACTTGCCCCTCCACTGATGAATTTTATCACCTAACCAATCTGTGAAGCTTCCTCTAGTCCCACATGTCAAATGTCAATCAAGTTTAAGTGCAAATGTCCAGCCAAGTCTTTCAGGACAATTTGAATACATTATAGATAATATAACCAACATCTTAATTGACAGGTCAAAGATGGAGAGGGAGGAGGTGTACATTCAGGGAAGTTAGAACTGTTACTATCTCAAAAGAAATTATCTTTTTGCACTCTATAAAGAGTCTTCAAAATGCTCACAAAAGGATGTAAAGGCAGTTTCTCAGGAGAACAAGATTTCAATCACAATTTCACTGTTTTTTAGCAGATATCCCGTATTCCAGAGACAGAAAAGGATCTGTGTTTACCATGGTCAAAATACAACTCTTGACCCTTTCTGCTCTCCAACAGTGTGCATGTCCTTCAGAGCAGTTAGCCAGATATTACAGAAATTTTGTCTGCAAATTTCTTTTTAAAAAGAGCACACCTGGACAGGTGTCTGAACTGATAATATTAAAAGCTTTTCTAATTGTGATCATTTGTGCAAAAAGGTTTCTGAGCTCTACCACTGGAAGAAATATTTCTTCTTTATAGGCTAATTCAGAGGGTCAACAAGTCATTTAAATCTCACAGTCTGTCTCCATGTAACCTATTCCCCAAATCCTTCACAACTTTCAAATTTGCCTTGTTGCAAGTGATTGCTATTTTCATGTCAGTCATTTAAATCTCACAGTCTGTCTCCAAGTAACCTATTCCCCAAATCCTTCACAACTTTCAAATTTGCCTTGTTGCAAGTGATTGCTATTTTCATGTCAAAAAACAGTCTCCAAGAGCAAGGGTGTGCACACAATGGAACATGCAAAGGAATTCTGTATTTATGCATCTTGACTGTAATAGGCTTCCCTCATTAGTGTGAATGAGATCCTTTGTCTTGCTGTTCTAGATGGCTGTGGCTTCTAAGTAATGAATAGGTGATTAATTAGGATGCTCAGGATAGAAACAGGATAACCAACAGGGCATTTATTAGGAACAACTACTTGATGGGAAATGACAGTAGTGTGGCAATGGACATAAAGATGAGGTCAGAAGGCTTTGGTACCTGGCAGAGAGTGAAGCTGAACAGGTTGAGGGAGAATACAGTTTCAGAATTGAGAGTCTTTCCTGAGCATTTCTTTCTTTTTTTTTTTTAATAGTAATGATAAGAGAATTGACTTACAATAATAATTGAATTATAATAATGTTATTATGTGCTGACATAAGTCAATTCTCTTACCATTTGTATTGGTTTTGCATGGCCTGGTTTTTGGTAGTGGGGAGGCCACAGAGGTGGCTTCTGTGAGAAGCTGCTGGAAGCTTCCACCATGTCCAGCAGAGCCAATCCCTGATGGCTCTGAGGATGGATGTGCCATTGGTCATGGTTGGGCCAATTAGAAATGGTAGTAACGCCTCTGTGATAACATATTTAAGAAGAAATCAAAACAAACATTTTGGTGCAGTTTTAATTGTAACTACAGAAGAACAGGGCTGAGAACATGTGAGAAAAACAACTATGCAGGCACCAAGATCAGTGAAGGAGGGGGAGGAGGTGCTCCAGGCGCCGGAGCTGAGATGTCCCTGCAGCCTGTGGTGAGGACCGTGGTGAAGCAGGTTGTCCCCATGAAGCCCAGAGAGGGCCACAGGGGATGCAGAGATCCACCTGCAGTCAATGGAGGAGGCCATACTAGAGCAGATGGATGCCTAGAGGAGGCTGTGATCCTGTGGGAGACCTGTGCAGAGAGGGGCCCTGCTCCCAGGCTGGAGCAGCCTGTCCTTGAAGGACTTCACCCTGTGGGATTGACTCACGCTGCAGCAGTTTTGGGAGGACTGTTGCCTGTGGGATGGACTCACATTGCAGCAGTTTGCAGGGAGCTGCTGCTCATGAGATGGAGCCACATCGGAGAAGTTCATGGAGAACTGTCTTTTGTGGGAGGGACCCCAGGGTGCAGCAGGGGAAGGACTCCTCTGCCTGAGCAGCAAGAGAAACAATGAGTGATGAACTGACCAAAACCCCCATTCCCTGTCTCCTTGCGCTGCTCAGGTAGGAGGTAGTGCTGGGAAGGAGGGAGGAGATGGGAAGAAGGTGTTTTTAAGGGCTTATTTTACTTCTCATTATCCTGCACTGATTTTGTTTGTAATAAATTCACTTTATATTTCTAAGTTGAGCCTGTTTTGCCCTTGATGGTAATTGACGAATGTTTTCTCTTGGTCCTTAACTCATGAACCCTTTGTTAAATTTTCTCCCCTCTGTCTAGCTGCAGAGAGGATTGAGTGAGCAGATTTCATGGATGCCTGGCCAGCGTCAACCCATGACACCATTAGAGAAAAAAAAAAAAGAGAAGAAAGAAAAAAAAATAAAAAAAAAAACACTCAGGGAAGACTGACTACTGGGTCACCTGGTCCTTCTCTTGGGTTATGTAGGAAATCATTCACAAAGCAAAGCTGAGATGTAGACCTGCACAGATGTGGACCTGCTATTACTATATCTGCCCTTTTGACTCAAACCCTTCTAACAGCAACTGCATGGCACATGATAACCTCAAAGCACTTCAAATTAAATGGTGCCGTTGTAGCAGCTGCTACAAGACACAGCAYCCAGAATAACAGACTGATGGGTTAAAATCCTATGAGTCAAATGCCAGTAGAAGTGTGGATTTGAGTGTGTATATTTAATAAGTGGGTTATTTTTATCTTAAAATATTTTTCTTATTTTAGTACGTCCAATATATGCAGTGATGTTTTATGACTAACTTGCCAAAACGAACATTCCTGCTTGTTGATTTTATAGTATTAATGTAGATATTAATGGATACTATCTGGCAGATGTAATTAAGATATTCTCTTATTTATTTTGAAGAGAAATCATAGAAAGAAAGGCCTTTCTGCATGTAATGAGATATTTGCACTTCAGGGTGTTAGAAACACAGGACAGATTCRTTTCATAATGTATCCATCACTCAATAATACACACATTTGGTCATCCGTTATTCCTTACTCCCAGTTAATTTTCTAGCTATTCCTAAAGCCTAATCTGATGTGCACTGAAGCCCATGGGCATAYTCCCACTGCCTTCAGCAACATCAAACCAGGATCAGGGGTTTTTTTTCCTCTAATTTTTGCCACTGGATTTAAACTAGGACTGATTCTGTAACCTCCACCTCATCACCGTACTACATTCTTCAAAGTGTGATTGGTACAGACACAATACGCCTACAGCTTGTTTGTGTCCCTGTATTTCTCTGTGTTTTCTCTAGGTCTAATATTGGCTCTCAGGAACACCCAGTCAAAAGGAAGTTGAGGCACAGGAATTTAGGCAAAATTTAGATTTTGATCTCTGCCAAAGGTCCTATACATGTCTGTAGTCTGCAACATCTGCTCTCTAGGAACCTAACATTTCTTTTTTGCTTTAAGCAAAAGAATTGGAGAAAATACCCCAAAGCAGATTGAATATGGACAGCTCAAGACAACAGGGTCATCAATACTGGTGCCAACTGTTGACTCCATCTGCTGCAGCCACAACCCATGGAGCCAAGTGGAATGAAGAATRATTATTCAATTAATATCTTGAAGTGGTGACTAGAAGTTACTTCTTTATTTTCCCCTTTGAACAGTAAAAAGCAGATATCCTCCAAACTGATAAAAATGTGACTATAAAAATGAAAACTCCCCTCAATGCAGAAATTATGTTCGTATTTATAGTTCCAGGAAAACACATCCTACAATCATTAAAAACTTCATCCAGAAACAGGTCAAAAGGTAATAACTTTTGTATATCTGCTACACTACTGGAGTATATATACAAAAGATATTTATTTTTAGCCCTGTAGGTATTGATTGCTGACAGCCAATGCACTGATTCCCAAAATACCTCCAACCGATAAAGGAATAACCAAGGATRTGCTGTTGAAGCTCATAGCATCCTAGACCTGTGAGGGCAGCTGTGATCTGACCTATCTTATAGGCAAAAAGAAAGAGACAGGTAGGGTAATACCTTCCTCAAATGACTTAATTCAGTGATAATTTCCCAGAGCAGATATGTAGCTTTCCCTAAATTAATGAAGCTGTGAAGGATACAAGACAAAAAAGAAGAGACTGGCTATTAAGTAGAATTGCACTTCCTTTTAATGCTGATTTACAATTCTTTTTAAAAAAAACCCCACCAATTTAATTTGCATAATCTCCATAAAAACAACAAGACAAAAAATACAAAATAATTGGGCTTGTAAAAATATACTTGCCATGAAAAATATAAAAAGTGAAATTGGAAATACTAGATGAATACTGCAAATTTAACTGTAGGATTATCTTTGGCAAATGTTTGTTATATAACAAATGGTCTTTATTTTTCTACTTTTATGTATGTACGTACAACTATATCAATCACACTAATTGTATTAAAATTACTAAAAGTTCCTATCCAGTAATCTTGACACCAAAAAGTAATTATATGTAATAAAATCAACAGGCCMGAACAGCCATAAAAGAATGCGCTAATTCATCAGTGCAACACGTATCTATCCGTGTATATCTGTGCTTTCACATCTATGCATAYGCACCATTCTTCAGCTATTTCTAATTTCTAAGTTAATTAACTGGTTGCATAAATCATCATAATCCATTTGTCTTTAGGACAATCTTGCCATTTTAAGTAGACAACATACTGCTTCAAAAGCTTTTACCTCTGTTTTCTGGCTGGTGTATCCCTGCCTTTCTCCCTGTGGCTCTCCTTTCTGATCCTGTATGTTTTCATAAAGGGAGCTGGATGCTCCTGCACAGTCACTGGACCATGATGGGATCAGGGTCACAGAGACTTAGGGGTATTAACTGGTTTGGAAGGAGAGGCAGAGGAGTACAGGGAGCTGTTCTGCACATAAAAGGAGGTCCTTTACTGCACAGAAATGGAACAGATGTTCACTGAGGACCTCCAGGTGAGGTCAGCAGGGAAAGTAACAGAGGGTGCTGTGGTGGAAGCCTGTTACAAAAAGCCTGATCAAGATTAAGTGGACGAAGCTCTCTAGAAAAATCCAGCAGAAGTCTTCTGAATGGCAGCTTTTGTCCTCATGGTAATTACCTAATCCTCTGTCCTCTCCCTTTTTTGTTCCTCTGGCCTTTCCTCCTCTTAYACCTATCCATCATTTCCATCTCATGTCCATCTACATCCACAAACCCTAAACAGTGACGCTTGTTTTAAACAGCAAACTATGAGGATCAGGAAAAAATCCTCTGAAACACTGATCAAGCTCAATGTATTTAAGAGTTTGTGGAAGAGTTTTGCTACTGTTTTCATTTCAAACAAATCACTGCCACTATTCAGAATGGCAAATGACTCAAGAATTGCTCTATTCACACCTTTTTAGAGACAAGTAGAGTGAAGAATTTTAATTATTTCCCATTCATGTTCAAACTAGCTATTGATAAAAAGCAATGAAGTATCACTCAAAGGTTCATAACAGATGATGATATTAAAAAGGTAGCCTCAGCCAGTCTTACCATGCACTATTTATTATCAGGGATGGTTCACCCTAATTTTGTGTTAAAAACCAGAGATGACTGTTGTAACATTGGCAATAATGATTAGCACTGCTTATCTCAACCATGGCAATTAATTTCTAGAATTTTTTTCAGTTTGGTTTATGCTTCAGAAMAGTGATACATTTTAGCATAAAATATTCTTTACTCACCTCTCTCTTTACTCAGCTCAGCCCCTTCTTCATTAGATTCATCTGTCAAAAAAAATTGGAAGAAAGAAAAAGGTTACTAGGAATACCAGCAAACATCTGAAAGGAAATATTTCATGTTTCAAATTGCCCATATCTTAGTCTCCTCCTGTTTAACATTTTGCAGTGAAATCTGGAGCTGCATGGGAAAGAAGGTTTTGATACTAGACTGGTTATTACCACACACAGGAAATGCAGAGAATAAAGAAAAGAAATAAAACTCTGCATAATTTACAAAATTCTGCAAATAAGGACACATATAATACGAAATTCCATTCTCTTTCCTGCAGAGCTTTTGGTTTACTTGACAAGTTTCAGTTTGCTTTGTTTGCCTGGAACAGCTGGTTATGTTAAGACAAGAACTAGCTACCCAGAAGTCATATCACATAAAGAAGTTACTGAAAAATTGCCAGACAGGCACATTGGTTTAAGAACAAAATTATTCTGTGAAGATCAAACTTGGGCTAGCTAGGAACAGAACATTTGTAAATGTAAGATGAGAGATAATGAAAGCAGATTCCTTTTGCAAAAAGTTGCATTTTGGTAGTAACAAAGGAATTTCTTACAAGTTGTTTTGCAGAGTTTTGCTAAAATTATTAACCTTAGATAACATCTTGTTAATTCAACGTTCCAGAGCCTTAATCATCTACTGGAGAGCTCACTGATCACAAAAGTTTATTATAAGTCAATTATGTTCCTGATTCATATAGACTCCATTTATATCCTTCTAAATGGAGCTGCTGAGGGACTTTTTACCAGAGCCTGTAGTGACAGGACATAAGGGAATGGTTTTAAACTGACAGAGGGCTGGTTTACACAAAATATTGGGAAGAAATTCTTCATTTTGAGTGTGGTGAGGCAGTAGAACAAGTTGCCAGAGAAGCTGTGGATGCCCCAGCCCTCAAGGACAGTCGGGATAGTGCTSGGAAAACCTGGACTAGGGAAAGGTGTCCCAGCCCATGGCTGAGTGGGTTGGAATGAGATGGTCTTTAAGGTCCCTTCCATGCAATCATTCTATGATTTATGATTTGGGCATGTGCAAATTCTGTAGCAAGCCCACAATCTCTGTCTAAGGCTTAATATCTTTTGAACTTGCATATGTCCATATTATGACTGACCACAATTTGAACCCAAACAAGCTTTGCAACATAATTAGCAATGCTAATGGAAACTAACAGCAGTATTTAGGTCCTAATTTACAGGGTTAGAACTTTACATCAGAAACTCTGCTGAGATCCAAATGCTGTGACTCTGGCTATGAGGAATAGGCACTACCATCATCAAGATCTGGAGCCTGAAACTTTATTCTAAGTAGCATGAGAGCAGAACAATTGGTTAATAATAGAGGCCTTCACTGGGAATTATAATTTATATAATTTATAATATATAGCATCTGTTATAAGCGTTAAAGTCATGACTGTGAGACTTTTCATGCTTCTGAATCTTCAGCACATGGATCTGCATCCATCCTTCTGTCCCTTAGATCTCATTCACACGTGATCTGGAAGGCAGAAGAACTTTCAGAAAGCACTAAACGACAGCAGATTACATTTCTCTTGAGTACACTTTAGTGTGGCCCAAAGGACTGAAAAAAGTCAATGCACATTTTACTTCCTTTTTCCTTATCCTGCAAACAATTGTTTTGGAGGTGAAAAAGGCACACAGGCCTCTACTGTACAAATATAAACTTGTACACACAACCTTAAGGAGCTTTGACAAGTAGTTTTTAAGATAAGAAAATGAAAAGTCTTGTTAAAGCCCATGGGAATTCTGTCATTGGCTTCAACAGAGCCAGGATTTTCAACTGGAGTTCTGATATTCTTCAACAAACCACTCAGAAAACATTTGGTTAACATAGAGATTATTAATTATTCAGTTTCCAATAACATGTTCTTTCCATGGAAGAATTTATAATGAAACCAGCATGATCAAATTTCAAATTAATCTAAGACTTGACACTAAATCAGCAGAATATAACATCTTAACATACATATATCACCTAGTCTTCTGCGGAAGTTCTTAATTATAGTTCTGTAAATTACTTGGAATATGAAATTCCCAAAGCAACAGAACAGCTCCTAAGCTGGTGATAATGGACACAGACAAGAAATCTGACGTTATTAAAAAGTAGGGAAGTCATTATGCAATATAATTATGAAGAGGCAAAGATGGCTTTGGTGAACTAACTGTGAATTAAAGGCTGTTTTTTTCTGGGAAAAGGAAACTAAAGCTTACTGAAAGGCAGTGAAGTCTCCACAGCATTTCTGAAAATGGAAGTTATGGTCCTAATCACTTGGTGACACAATCTGAGTCATTGTGGTGCCTTTGAAAAATTTACCCCAACCTAAACGTGAATCTGAGTTTCACTTCCGCACACAGCAATCCCCAGCCACTTCATGTGTCTATAATTATTATTCTCTCACTATTAATGCATCTGGTGAAAGTGTTTCCCTGTTAAATATAAAACATTCTCTTTCCCTGACCTTGGTGTGGCTAGCTGAAGTGATAAACACCATGTTTAGCTAACAGAGCACTATGCCAAAACCATTATTTGAGATGAAAACCAGTGGTTTAGAAATCTATATACAAAATTCATTCACTTTCCCCCTGAAAAAAATGATATTACCAGCAGTTTCTTGGTTACTGCTTCCGAAGAAGTAAAAACATTTTTTACTGAAGCTCTACATGCATAATATAAAGCAAAATCAGTGCCAAGATTACCATAAATTAGATTTGTTATACCTGGTTTTGTTTGGGGKTTTTTTTTGTTGTTTTTTTTTTATTTTACATTCCCTATATATTTTCTTACCTGCTCTTGAGGAAGCCTTCTGAAGGTTTGTTTTGGTTTGAAATATGCAACACAGACCGTCAATCCCAAAGCAAGATTGGGCAAAACCACAGAAGAACCTAAGAGTGAATCTTTGACAGCAGCAAACATTTCCTTAAAGACGTATTGTCAACATTCCTTGTGCTAACTACCCCACTGGAAAGACCAGAGGTGAGATCCTCTGCACCTTTCACCTTCACTCGAGAGCTGTTGAAAAATAATTGACTAGGAAAATGTGTGCACACATCTACCCACGCTTGGTTACTCCTCTGGCTGGAGAAGCAGAACAATGACCTGCTTCCCCATTAAAGTCCTGGATTTTGGGAAGGTCTACCAAGATGACCTTGCTAGAAAATGAATGACAAACCTTACAGTCTGGAGTGAGAGGAAAACTGACAGTGACTACCAGAAAGGGTCAGCCCATCCCCAAGAAAAGTCACATCAGTATTTAGAAGGCTTAGGATACAAGAAAACTTTGTAATCCAAAATGCGTCATATGGCCGAGAGTGCAATATTTTCCAGTTTATAAGCTGGGCTATAGTACATAAAAATAAGGTATTAGATGAGTGATGTATGGGAGAACAGTTTCCACTCAAGTACTAAATAATTTACTGTTGAAAGTCAACCTATGATTGAAAGTCTCCCTATAAGTCCCAAGCTACCTGGGGTAACTCTAAAGATCAGAGAGCTTTGCATTGGGGAGCAAGTTGCTCAGAGCATAAGCCTTTGTGTAAGCCACAGGCTCCCTGGTGGGGTCATGTACCAAGTGATGCCTGTGGCTCTTTCATTGCCCTCTCCCTTGTTACCTGCCAAGCTCTGGGAAACATTACTTACAGAATAATTACACCATATCTGCTCTTACTGACACTGAAGAAGAGGATACCTTCTTCTGTCAGATCTTTTTGTTTTGCCTTTTGCCTTGCTGGTCAGGTTGTTTCCCTGTCTCCCTAGTTGTGGCATACAAGAAAACACAAGCCAGATGGCTAAAACCATCAATCTGTGTTAAGATTTATGTTAGGAACAAAGAGGTGAAAGGCTCTAAATACCACTGCTAATCCCCAAAGCCATTAAGCCGCCTCCTCCTTGTTGCTCACGCTTCCATTTGCATTCTCCTTCATGTTGGCATGCGAAGAGCCAGCGCTGTACAAACACTTTATTTTTAACTGTGTATGCATTGAGAAGCTCTCACATGAGAGCCAGCTCCATGCTGCAGGAGGCTGCTGCTTCATCTGCATTCAGGTCCTGCATCCCGGGCTGCTRGCGCTCCCCAACAGCACTGCATGCTGCTGTCTCCTCCCTGCCTCCCGCTAACTGTTCCTCAGCTGTCTAGTCACATCCTTCAGGATTTTTATCTTTTCTCAGCATTTTCTGCAGTTTCCTGATTTCCAGATGTTTCCTGGAAACGTCTCAGTCTGCTCCTCCTTGCAAGCATGGCTCCATGTACTGACCATAACCAGGGGAGAGCTGGGAGGGCACTTTGGGAATGGACCAAAAATCCCCTCTGCAGCTTGTATGAACATGCTGTGGCAAACAGAGCAATGAGACAGGCAGAGATGTACAGGAGGCYGAAGTGACAAGTTGGTGATCATATTGTTGACGTTTTAAAATAACCCCCCCAAAAAAAAACCAACAAAGCCAAACAAAACCAAACCCCAAATGAAAAAAAAAACACTGAAATTTCAGCACTGAGAGCTGCAGCCATCTTCTTGAGCTTATTTGCTGTGCAAAAATAGGGGTCTGGCTGGTGTCTTGGTTTAAAAGACAAATGACTGCTGAGGAAGGAGGGAACCTTCCTGGAATGGCAAGAAGACCCCTCCCTCCAAATTATTACAACTTCAAAAATTACGGGGCTTCCAAGCAAAAAGGTAGGAAAAGGAATAACAGTTCTTTACTAGAAAATATACATATCACAGAACAGAGCAAACAAAAACACCATAACAGAAGTTTCCCACCCACTAAGCAGGTTCCCCTTTGGTGTAGCTACGACCAGGGCGGGCAGGGGGCGCAGGTGGCTGTGGTGAGGCCAAGGCTGAAGGGACTTGCTCACGGCCAGCCACCGCTCTGATGCGAGCTCAGAACCGCCCCACGGGCCATGGAGGCCTCAGCCAAGAGGGAGGAGGGGTGTGATTCCCCTGAAACTCATGCGGGAGGTGCCGATCTCTCTCCTGGTGCTGGCGGTGGCCGGAGTCTCAGTCAACAGGGGGTGGTTAAGACCTTCTCTCTCTCTGTCTTGTAAGCAGCGAGCACAGGCAGGAAAGTCCAGGACAAAACCACAAGATGACTGTCCCCGCTCCCAGCATGGACAGACTGACCCCACCCATCTAAGAACCGCCGAACCCCTACTCCCTTCCCCTCTCCCAAACCATTCTGGTGGTATGCCAGAGCAATCAGACACTCTTTTGTTAACTCAGTCACCTTGCCATCCACCCCTGGGGCTTCATCTCCTCCTCCCAGTGTCTTTTCAGATGACAAAATGAGAAAAAATTCACTGAGAAACCTAACCAACAACAGCTCAAAAAGTTCCTACTTTTCCAGCATGATCTGCCTGTACAGTTTCCAATGGGATAACAGAGGAGGCGTAGCGCAGCAGTCTCACACCTTTGAGGAAAATGGATCCCATTTCAAGTCAGTCTTGAGAAGCTTTTTGGAGCTTTTTTGGAGCAGCCAGTAGTGTGGGCCAGGGTACCCGCCCGATGCAAACACCTAAACCATGATAATATCAGGTTTCCATCAGCTGAAAAGACCAAGAAGGTTCTCACACTCCATATTTCTCTCTCCCACATCCGTCTTTCCAAAATTTTGTGCCAAAACTTCAACCATCCGACTGCATGATCACCTTCATAGCCTTAGGGAGATTTATAATCGTATCTCATATCTATTTACAATCCCTAGTAACTGAAAATTGCTTCTTTTGGTGGCTTACAACTACTGCTGATACCCGAAAGGAGCTTCGTGACTGTGGACAGGCTTTATGTCCACCTCAGCATGAGTCAATGTTGTTGTAGCACAATGAGCCGCACAAGAAGATTTCGTGAAGCCCAAATGTACATATGAGGCTTGCAATAACCCAGGATCTCACAAGCTCTTTTGGTTGTTTTGATTCCTCCAACTCTGTTCTCTGCTGGGGGAACGTAACAGAAAGTAGCACAAAAAAAGGCAATATTTTCTTTGAGGAAAAGCAGGTTTGGAAATCTCTGGGAGAGGAGATCAACTAAAACAGGCCTGACTCTTTTCTCCTCTACTAGTTCAAAGTTATATTTTCTGTAAAGATTTCCTTCATCCTCAGTGCTCCTAAGATGAAGAAAAAAAAAAAAAGGTAAAACAAAAAGATCCTTAACAAGAAAAGTGCATTCTTCCACCTTGGAAGTAAAAATAGGACTTCTTTTGGTTTTGAACATTTGTATCCTTTAATCACGCAATCCTGCATACAGAGCAGCAGGCTCTGTCCACCTGACACYGAGCAAGTTTAATTAAATTTTTTAGTCTGATTTTAAAGCAACTTCCACTGATACACTCCGTACATCCTGGCCATACCGCAGCACTAGTGCCGGTTTCCTTCCTGTGTTGCTTAGTTACACCAGTCCCACAACACCGGAGCCTCGCAGAATGTAGAATGTGTTTGTAGCTTTTGAAGCCGTATCAAATAGAAATCGTTAGTACCAATCTCCTAGGAAGTTAGGCACTGKTTTTTTTTTATCACCACATTGGTGACCTCTTTTATGTAACATATCACTTGATCTGCTGTAAAATACATATTAACCATATGAACCTCAGCTGCATATGAAGACTGCAGTAGCTGCAATTCCCCCTGTGAGGGAACTGGACAACATCATTCTAGTGAAGGAAATGGTGCTCACACCAGGATTAGATTTGGATTTCTCTTTCCCAGATGCTTCTACCTTACATAAAAGGAATGAGACATTCCTTGGGGAAACAGGTGTCAGGTTTTAAAAAAGGACCTATTCCTTTTTTCCTGTCTGCCCTAAAATATTGAAAATAAAGTTTTGTTCACACAAGTGATAAATTGGATGGTAATGTAGTAGTCACACACAAAATGGCGTGTTTTGCATATGGTGATACATTTCCAAATACAAGCTTCCAACAACATATCATCAGTAACCTAAGGCAGAGGCAATCAAATGAGACAACCCCAAATGTAACTGCATCCTTGGAAATTAGAAGCAGTTGAGCACATGAAGTCACATGGTGTCTGTGGCCAAAGAGGACAGGATATTTTTGATGATGACATAAAGTGCATTTGGAATGCTTTACATGAGATGCCACAATACCCAACAGAGCAGGAAGAAAAGATCCCTGATCAAAGATGTATTCACATAACGTATTAAAAAAGAAACACTTCTGCTTGTTAATTTTCTGGTGCCAGGCATTCATATGTGAAGGGCTGACTACAGAAGAGAACAGAAATACCCTTCCCCATCCCAGTCTCTCCCTGAGCCTAAAGTTACACATAGGCCATGATGATTAATAGCTGTCGTTGGACCAGTCCTCTCGTCTTAACTATATTTAAGACCTACAAGCTACACAGCRCCTCATAGCAAGTGCTCTTGGATCCTAACTGTGTGTTGGGTGAAAAACTACTTCCTTCTGCTTGTTTTCATCCTGATTCATCATTCCCTGGGACATCTTGCACCTCTTGTGTTACAAGAGATGGTAAATATCCGTTCCATATTCACCATTCTAATTACCAGGCTCCTCATCTTTCCTGTGCTCCCCCATGCTGTTATCATGCACAACAGCCTGATCCTTGCATCTACATGACCCCTGTGCCTTCAAGAGCATCCTCATCCACTTGCCACTTTGCTGTTTCCGTGCAGCTCCTATCCAGGTGTCTCCCAGGAACTGGAAAGCTCAGGGATTTGGAATGAGTGGACAAGTCCATAGAAACAGCCATTTTGCCAGACTTCTGGATTGACTGAAGGCTCTTTTGTCAGTCTCACAAAAGGAGACAAGGAAAATGTCTACAAGATGCAAAGAAGCAAAGAAGATGAGGCTCCATTTAGCAAAGCAAAAGCAAAAGCTCCTGACAACAGCACTTTTATAGGTTATGGTCCCATTGCCGATCCATGCCCTGCTCCAAGCTGTGACACTGCTGCCATCAGGAATGAGGAGGCAAACGGTTTTCCAGACCATAGTGCAGGCAGTATCACAAGCCTCTATCAAACCATGTTTTGAGGTGATCAATACTTGCAACACACAAAGTCTAGAGCAGTTCTCTGTCAGCAGTTGGCCAGGAAATAATTCCAGTGGGATACCAGRAAGTTTTATTATGATTCAAAAGGAAGTGGGAAACTACCCATTAACSTTTTTTTAGGTATTGGACACCCACTGCCATGCTAGAAGGTGGGAACCCTTTCTTGATCTGCATATCTCCTAAGATGCTGAAAACAGATCTGAACCATCARTTACATACTCTGTCCCCCAAGCACCACTCCTGATCTGCTGCTTGATCACCCTCCTGCACTACTTTGAGACATTGGAAGATTGGGCAAAACAGACAAGCCTAATGAGTGGTAGGACTGGCACAGTCTTTGCCATGGCAAATAAAGACAAAAAGTCATCGAAAAGTTTTGTTTTACAGTTTTATGAACACCTTTAGCTTTTAGTGACTGAGATTTTCTGAGGTAAGTTGTTTTCAGACTAGTTTTGAAATGGACAGGTATTTTAAACATTGTGGCTATTTTACACTTTTGGATTGAGAACAATTTTTACAGCATCCTATTTACACTGGAGTATACTTTATCAGGATTCATAGGTGCTGTGGGAGAGAACTAGAGCAAAGCCAACATCCTATTTTGGTGTGTAGGTTCCTCCAGCTCCCCTAGATGGGCAGTGCTTCCTTGGAAGCCTCTGCTGCTGAGGGCCAAGGAACCATCAGGGGAAACAGTGGGGCTGTGCTTCTCACCAACTGCTTTGAATGAAATCCTTCTAGAAGGGGCCTTGCAGGAGCCATCTCCTTGCAGGAGTATGACATCCTCCAATACAAAGGCAGTTCAAAGGGATGCAGAGAGCATTTTGCACCCTCATGAAAACATCAGCGTGCCACAGTTTCTCCAAACCCACTACTGCCTTCCACCTTCCACCCACCAAAAAATCCTCACTCATCTCTGCCTCGACACAAGGCTCCCACAAGATTGGAAATCTGAGGGGAATATTAAATGCTGGCATGGAGTCCAGAGCAGGCCAGATGGCTATGAATGCATAAATACTGAGGGGCACCCTGGTACACTCTCAATGGCTTGATACACAGCCCTGAAAAGGAACGGGATGCATGGTCATTGCACAGTCACCATCTGAAAAGCCAAGGAGGATCTCCAAGGGACAAGACAAAAGTTCATGAGGCAGAGAATCCAGAGAGTCCCCTGAGCAACACAATACAACAGCTCCATCAGAACTCTGGGGTCAGGGAAGCAAGACAGCCAACAGCATCTTGCAAGCTTTGTGAGGGAAAGCAGTGAGTAGAAGAAGATGATGGTCTGATTGCTTCCAGTTTCACCCTGTGAGAGCACAAGCATTCATGAGCCATCAAGATGACAACTTGGAAAACCTGCACGGGGATGGGAAAAGCAGCTGCAACCAAAACCTTCAGGATGGCCCTTATTGATCAGGAGGAGAGAGCCAAAGGGATATCAAACTTCCCCACATCTTACTGCCTAGGGGACATTTCTGGGGGGCCCCAAGCCCTGGTGGCCTTTGTATACCAGCCTGAACCAGTCAGAAAACCAGAGCCTTGTGACTTATGAGGCAAATCACTGCCCAGGTGAAACCTACCATAAAGGACAGCGGGCACTTCCAGTAAACTGCTTGGCACCTATCCACAGAGTAAAATAAAGCCCATGAAAAATATTTTGTGGAATACATTCAGGTGATGAATTACGGAAACGAATCGGCTCATGAATGCTGCAAATGCAAATAGAGAGGCTAAATTTATCAAACGAATTACCCATTTGATACAGGATTACTTGCTAAGGGCTAACTTACGGCTCCTTTGCTCATGCAGAGGACCGCTCCAGCCCCAGTGCAGTCTGCCATAGTAAGTGGAGAGGGCGATGACTCTCAATACCAGTACAGAAATTACAGTCCCTGCTTAGGAGTTCGCTCACGTATTAGCGCAGGGATCRGCCTTTTTAATACAAAGCCCTTCATTCAGCCATTTAGACAGTTTCCAATTTGATTCCAAGCCTGGGAGATCTCTTAACAATGAATTTCCTCTGCATTTGTAATATATTTGCACATTTATGCACAAGCGGGATGCTGTGAATCCTCCTGGAGTAACAGGAGAATTATTATAAGGCAGTAGCTCTTATCCATATGGTTTGGGTGGGGGCGACAGTGTTTTCATCAACCAGAACGAAAGTAGAAAATGCATTAAATATCATAACCTGGAATAGAGGGAAGAGAAACTTTTCTCAAGATGAAGCAATATCTCTCTCTTTTTCCTAACACCGACTGATAACGGTTCAAAAAGGAAAAAAAAAAAAAGGAAAAGCTCTTGGACTCAGCATCCTTTCATTAGTTCTGAAAGGACATGGTCTAAAAGCATGCATCTTCCATCTATCAACTGGTCTAATAAAAGTGCAAACATCCTTTCTCAAAAAATTTTTGCAATGTTTTGGTGCAGTAATTTTGTTACTCTGTTTAAAGTAGTAAGAAGTAAAATAACCTTGGATGCTGCAGCTTCACAGGACATCCCTTTTATAGCATTATTTTTGTCTAAAAAAAACATTTTTGGAAAAAATATATCTCCTCTCCAATCCACTGGTAACAGGTGGTAGATTTGGAAATACTTTAAGCATTACAATTGAAAATAAACCTTTTATAATACGTGACAGCCACCATGAAAAATAAGCATTTGCCAAAGGTCCTTACAGGATTATCTGTCTGACATATTAAGTAGCTTTGTGTACACAGAATATAGGAGGAAAAGAAAAAAGGTATCTTTGCTTCCAGCTGGCAACTGTTTACAAATACTCTTAATTTTCCTCCTATGAATAGAATCCTACAAGTATGTATCACTGTAAGGTAAACGTTGGCAAATCAAGCTTTTCAAGGGGGATTCTATTTTCTGGTCAGTCTTATAAATATATATACTTAGCAATAAAAGTAATGCCTAATGTCTGGACTCCACATAGAGTTCTATTAGAAGAAACAATGCATTCCAAAAGAAAAAATGGTCTGAGTAGCAGCTCCTTTCCCGGAAAACTCACTCATACTACTAGTAGCAATGAATCCAGTGATTTAAGAACTACACGTTTGAGCCAGAACTGCAGGCAAGGATATTTTATTTGCCTGAAAGACATTCTCTCAGATTAAGCAGAGAGAATGTTCCAACAAGGTGAAGGGAGAATGGCTGGGCTATCTCATTCCACTAGGAGACAGGACTTAAACTATAAAAAGAAAAAAAAAAAATCACTGTTTTATCTAATACATTAAAACTGTGATCCATCTTAAGCAAAGAAAGTTGTTTTTTCCACTGCTCTTTTCCTACTAGAATATACAAAATCTTCTCAGCAAAACACCAGAGGATCAACAGAAAATTCTGCCTGGACCAGGACCCTTTACTTAACCAAACCAGGACTCTTCTGGACAACCACTGGCATGAGAACCTATGTCTGAGTTAAAGATAAGTGGTGCTCTGCTCCCAGTGGGAGCATGCTGGCTCTGGCTTGTGTTCTGTACAGGCTACTGATTACTGAGATTGAATCAGAAATGCTGAGACAGTTACAACTGCTCTGTTACTGCATAACATTGCTACACTGCTAAGACATGACATTACTTCGAAGTCTGTCTCTTCCCCCTATATATTTAAAGTTTGAACATGACAAGGCTCTTGGCAGTTGTCTTAATATCAATATTATTACTTGACTAATTTCTTTGGCTTTGCACTTGCAAAATAGCCCTAATGATATGTTCAACTAATGGAACAATTTCCCTGTATCTATATTCCACTTACTCTAATGCACTGAGGTGTAATTCTAGCTTCATTTCATTATCACTTGACTAGCTCAAGCACTTGCATTTCTTTTTGGATTTATTAATGCACTGAGTTTAAAGTAATAACTATTTATGTGTATAGCTCCATGAATATATTCTTCTTTCTAAGCATTTTGTCCACATCTATTAAAGCAGATATATTTCATGATGTTTCTGAATGCAAGATGCACTTTTAAAATGCCTTGATGATTTTTCTCTAAGCTTAAAGCAATACCTCAGTGTTATTCTCTCCTGTGAGCATTCAGATAGTGTCCTATCCATTTAAATTTAGGGCAAGTCTATCCTTAAAGACTTTAATTTCACTACATTAATAGATTCACTTAAAACCAAAACAAAACCACCAGTTTCATTAATTTCTTCCACAGCTGAAATATCRGAATTTAGTGCCAAAGGTAGAGGCAGTTGCTAACTCCTTGACACAGAACTATGTTGACTAAGTCCTCTGTGCAGGAAACCAGTCTCTCTACAGTAGGAGAGTCTGCTGACAAATTGTTCAAGTCTGCTACGTGAAATGCAAATGGCAATTCACAAGACACCCAAGAAAAGGAACAAACAGCAGATGTGATGGTCATCTGGTGATTTCCATCCAGACCTTCAGCTGATGTTCTCACCACGAGGCATGGGGCTGACTTCAGCTGACATCTCTTGAAGTGGTGGTACCCTGTGGAAAAGTGTCAATTCAAGACGGCAAAGAAAGCCCAAGATTGTACATTAATGGTTAGGGCACTCCTCTGGGAGAGAAACCCAGATACTGACCATTTCTCCAGGGACACTAGAGGAGAGTCATTTGGGAAGTATGTATTTATCCTGCCTTTCCCTGTCTCCTCACAAGTTGGAGATCTAAAGACACTAAAAATAAAACACTAAAATAAAAACCTCCTGAATCACTGACTACTGATCCACCCACAGGAAATCCTTCACTGAGTCAGGAATAAAGTTTTAGATGCTAAACTGGTTCATTTTAAGGCTCTGGCTCACCAGCTAGTAGGTGCCCAGTAACATTAAGGCATATCAAAATCAGAATCATTGTTATGAGAAAATTGCAGCAAGGAGTCTATGAAAATGGGTCCTAAGATATTTTAACAATCTATACCAAGTTATGGATGCCGAGAACTAAACGATCTTTCTCTGGACAGTTGTAAACTTTGGATGAACCTTTTGCATAGCCACATATTCAGAACACTGGATTTAGAGGGTCCCCACCACGACCACCTCTCTGTGGTCACATATCAAAATCACAATTTTAGTTTGAGCAAAAAAATTGTAAAACCTTTCCATGCATGAGAATAAACATACTTTTAAAACTATGATATGGCTGATCATCTACATAATGTGGTGTAATGCAATTATATATTTTTCTATAACATGAGACCCAGCCACACAGGTTCTTTGTACATATGAGTTCAACAATGTCAGGTTTAAAAAAAAAACCCCAAACAAAATAAATCTCCTGCTTTGCTCTCTTTCTGCCTTTGGGCTTGTCATGCTACAGCTCTGAAGCATCTTCTTGTCTCTCAAACTTTCAAACCCAAGTGGGTTTTACATTTATAGAAAGAATACCAGGCTTTAAACCATGATTTCAGRGGCCTTAATGATAAAAGTGAGCATTAATACTCCCAATTTGTTGACAAATTGATGCTGTATTCTACTCTTCTTAATCTGAAGGGCAGGGACAGAGCCAGCAAAGGGACAGTAGGCAGGGTACTGCGACTTTATCCTATGGGTTAGGTACGCTGACAAAAAAATAAAATCACACAATGAATGGATTAGACATGAATGCAGCTTTTGAAATGCATGTTCAGTGTGCTTCAGACAAAAATATTATTAAGCAGTTAGACATCATTCAATGCTTCCTGAATAATTCAATAGGTCTTTAAGTTTCAGCTGCCAATCATTGCAAACTGGCGATTACAAAGTTGTCTACAAAAAAGCTTTGTTCTAGTGAGATGAGACAAAAATATCACAATTTCCATGCTACCAGACAAAGCAAAAGGAGAAAACCACTGTGGCTACAGTGACAACACAGTCCTGGAATTAACGGGAATGTTTGGAATTAACGGGACTCTCAACACATCAAAGCTCTGCTTCCTATTACTCCAAGGCACTTTCCACTAGACAGACAGCATAGGGAGTATTTAAGCAACTGTCACTTCTGAAATGGGTGATAAAACAAAATATTAAAAATTGGATCTTTTCACAGATAGTCAGACTGATGTCAGTGCAAAGCAAAATAAAATGGGAGGAGTTTTGGGGTTGATAAAATTATGGAGCAGAGATTTCTAATGATGTATGCTAAAAATAAATCACAGACTTATCAGAGGAGGGGGATTAGCAAATTTACTATCCACCAGGTTTTCCTAAATTCTAGAAAGCAACCTCCTGTGAGAAATCTAAGATGAATGACTAACATTTCCCAAGTGTTCCGGCGAGAGCCATCTTTCTCCCTTTCATTCTTGCACAGGGACAGCTCAAGTTTAAAGTCCTCATTCAGACACAGTTGGGCTCTAACCCCTGCGGTATCTTTTCAGACCCAGAGAAACCCTGCCAGCATCGTTAATGAAAGAGCAAAGCACGGACAAAGTACACTAGGAGCTATATACATTAGTGCAAATAATTTTCTTCTCAAGAGTCAGCACCGTACACGAGATTTTGGGAAGAGATATGGATACAGAATGGAATGAAGAAATTAGCTGTCTTGAGCATACAAAAGCAGTATTACAAGTAGTTTTAATGGTTCACACATTTTAAATGTCTGCATTTGTCCACGATCAGAGCCTCTATGTGCAGCTGATCTTTAGAGAAAGTTCATATTTCAATATTTGGCTTTGGAAAGAAGAAAAGATGCCAAGTGTTGTCTTTTTGCTGCATCCTTTTTAAAAGTCAAATGGCACTTGATTACTATACCTACCTAGAGGGAAAAACTCGCCCATTTTCTTCTTGAAAATTTTGTAGTCAACCTCCAAAAAGACGCAGAAGATGATACGATCCACCTGTAAGAAACAAAATGATTCACAGTGAAATGATCACARTCATCCATATTGGCAACAGTAGTCAATAAAGGCAAAGAAACTTTTAAGCCAACACRCTTTTATGCTCCAGGCAAACAAGAAAACATCAGAGGGCTGCATGTCTTGACTTTATTGTGCATCTGTGTTGTAATATATAAAATAATCTTTGCAATTGCAGCTCACAACTGTATTCTTTGTTAACTGCCTCCTGTTTATGCAAACTGCTCTTGAGCACAGTATAAATGACTTTTGGCATTCCAGATGAGAACTGGGATGCAATGTTTGATGAAAAAGTCACATGGGGGCTTCTAATAAGCGTACAAAAGAGTAAATGGGTAAGCAAAGAGCTGTTTTTCCAATCCTGTCCGACAAACCTATTTGCAAACCCATTTAGTATTTTAAAATGGCTTTAAAAGGTTTCATGTGGTTTTGATTTATGTGAAACCACTTATTCGCACTATAATACAAACAGAATGCAGCAGAAACACAAAAGCTGATTAGATGACAGGTAGCACACAGGGTAAATAAAACATTTAATATGCCATCTATTTAGCAAGGCTGAGCATATCAATGAACCCACAGCCATAATGTATGCGCCACCCACCAATGAGTTCCAATAAATTCTTTGGGAGATCACTATATGTGAAAAGCTTTTCTAAAAAAGACCAAAAAAAAAAAAAAAAAAAAAGAAGCTAAACAAAACAAACCCCAGAAATCTAAAGCCTTTAAGGTTGAAAAACACCCACACCAGACTTCAGCCTTGTGATTTTGTTCTGTTATCTGTTTGCACTGCACAGCACAAAATGCCTCTGCAGCCAAAACCCAGTTTGGAGGGGAGCTGTGGAAGCCAAAAAGACTTTCCCACAGCTGAGCTGAGGGACCTGCAACCCAGTAATCATCTTTTTCTCTGAAGTGCAYACGAGCTTTACCACAAAGGGATGAAGCCCAAGCAATAGGAAATTCGGCATCTTATGCTGTCCTGGTGTCTCCATGGGCAATAAGACAATCTATCGTAACAGAACTCCTCAAGAGTGCCTTTCCACTGGCTAGAAAAATCATCAGCCCCTCCCCTGCAGGGAAATGGTGGGACGAATTCTCTCAAAACATTAATTCTTTCCCTTATCTTCAGTAGAAAATGCCATCTTTTTGCTGCAGCTGGTCTTAGAAGTGAAGTCCAAGCCTCRGCTTCAAAGACACTGTTACGCTGGACAGCTCAGGACACAATTTTTGAGCTCATTTTGAGTAGAATACTGGAGGGGATGAGAGCAGGCAAACGCTGGTTATGCTGGAAAATACCAGTAGCTACTAACAAGGACATCTCTGAACCAAAGGTGACAATGAAACCTGAATGATCAAAGTAGGGAGGAAACATCACAACTAGCAATAGGACAAGAGGTAATGGCCTCGAGTTGCACCAGGGGCAGTTCAGGTTCGATTTGAAGAAAATTAAATTTTGAAGAAATTTGAAAAAATTTCTTCMCTGAAAGAGTAGTTAAGCACTAGAAGAGGTTCCCCAGGAAAGTGATGGAGTCACCATCCCTGGAAATTATCCAAAAATGAGTAGATTTGCAATATGGTTTAGTGGGAATKGTGGTATTCACTCAAAGGTTGGACTTGATGACCTTGCAGATCTTCTCCAACCTTCTGTGATACTCTATGAGACTGAAGGTACAAGCTATGTCGGTGTTAAGGAAGAAGGAGGCTTATGAGCAGGAGAGAAAGCAGCAGGGCAGAGCAGGGAAGCGTATCACCAGATCTGTCAGCAAGAAAACTGCCTGCTGTTGTCTGCTCATATGATGCTTACAGAGCCAAGCTGTTCTGTGCAYCCCTTGTAAACAAACCAGGCTGGACCTTAAAAATATGCTGGACCATGGCATCAGCTACTCTTCACAAGGGATATAATAAAAAACTCACATACTAGTTATGTGCTCAAGCCAAAAAGCCATACTGATCTCCATATTCACAAATTCGTAACATAAAGCATCATTGCCAAGAGGTGTTACATTTTACCTACATGACAGTTTACACGATCTTTAAGGTCCCTACCAACCCAAACCATTCTATAATTCTATGATTCTACCTAAGTTTTCAGGAGGGAGGCTTTAGTCAGCAAGTGCTTAAATTACATTTCTTGTAAAAATTGGATTAAGATATTGCTGGGGTAACACTAGATTGTCATCTTCTATYTCTGCCTTGCAGATTTTCAAGCATTACAAGTGATAGGCCCAATGCACCAGAACAGACAAAACAGCAAGGATAGAAATGTATAAAGCAGAGGAGGAATGATATCCCCACGCAGAGAAGTTTTGAGTCTCTATATAATTTCATATTCTCTGCTGTAAATCCTACAGACATTTGCCTCATTCTATGTAGTCCAGCTTCTCAAGGTGTTCCCCTTACTTTTATTTATTCAGTGCAACTGACAATGATAAAACTTCTCCATGAGAATTTCTACTACTTCTAATATAATTCCTTAATTTAAAGATAGGGAATGTCTCTAGAAATGGCAGACTATTTCAAAATTTCTAGCTTCCTGACTATACACATCCTGTATATAAACCTGTTCCATTTCTTCTTGGTGTGAGAAAAACTGCTCTATTTTTAAGTATGCATAAGATATTGTGATGACAGCTGAAATCCTGTGTTTATCTGATTGAATGGCATGTGTTGGCAGATAGTAAATCTGAAATTAAACCATATTCTATCATTCTGCCAGTCACTGACTATTTTATCTAACATCCTGAGCTAAAATAACTTGAGATTAGGTAGGGAAAGTAACCCTTGTCCTCGCTATGCGCATTCCAGGTACAATAAGGAAAGATTTAATCCATGTGACAATCAACCTTCTTTGCCTACTGGCCCACAAAAGCTCAGCAGGATTTTTGGGATGCACACTTAGGAAATCCTCTCTTTGCTCAACAAGGAAATCTCTCGTCTCATGCGGCTTGGAAATGGCAGCTTGACTAGTGTCTCACCACCCCTTTACAAAGGGCAAGGAATATGCTGCAGGGACTCCCCCAACAGTGTCCAGGTAAACCCCAGTGCCTTTTGCAGATGCCCAGCTCCTCCACTGCTGATCAAGCACCACTCAACTGCAGCAGAAGTGTAAAGCAGCCCAGGTTGAAGGTATTAAAGTCTGTCCCTGATTGACAGCTCTTTTTTGGAGGCCAGTACTAAAATCAACCATCCCCTGTCAGAGCCTGATTAAATTCTGCTCGCTTCACAGCTATGAATAGGTGGATCAAAGAACCCCAAAATTAAGAGCACTGCAGCACAGGAAGAAGGGAGTTAAAATGAATGAGCTGTTCACTTAGTAGGCAGCTTCACAGCTCAAGGCTGTGAGTACATTTGATTGGTTTTTTGTTTTGCTTTTTTTTTTTTTCCTTGGGCCCTGCTTTCCTTGCCAGGCTTTATTTAATTTTGATGGGGATAGCTTCCAGGTGGTTTTGTTAGCAGCAGTACCCGATAAGAATTAGTAAACTTCTGCATGGCTTACAGGACTCAGGCTATTTTCATAGAATCACAGAATGGTTTGGGTTGGAAGGGACATTAAAGATTATCCAGTTCCAATGCCCCCATCATAGGCAGGAGCACCTTCCACTAGATCTGATTGCTCCAAGCCCCATTCAGGCAGGCCTTGAACACATTTTTTGCAGTAGAATGGACCCTAACACCAGAGTTTTAGAAGGATACAGCTGTATCTCATGAACTGAAAACCTGTCCACTAGGTATAAAAGCATAGTTGGTCTAACAGCAGCAGCACTGACCTTATTGCAAAGAAAGCAGCAAAAATATTTCCTCCTKGTTTTTGCTCATTGGGGTTTTGTTAGTTGTATTTTCCCTGGTGACTTTGAGAGCACTTTACATGTCATGAGTTTTCAGTTTATTGGCGAGTTGCTGCACCTTGGGCAAGTTCACTCACAGACCACTGATGATCTATGAGAGCTCCATGGGAGGTTGGGCAGGTGGGTGCTCAGGGACATGCACAGGAATAATGGAAAGCTGCTGAGGGTCCCACAAACGCTTCCTAAAGGACCCTGCCCTCTACTGCAATGTGTGGGAAGACACTGCATGTTTACATGCACATCTCTGTGTGCAGGTGCTGCTATAGTAGGAATTTATACTCTACAGCTGTATCTATATAAAAAAGATAGAGTGACTTTTCACACTGGCATATAGAGATAGGACAAGGGGGAATGGTTTTAAACTA
Source organism: Amblyornis subalaris (assembly GCA_018881555.1). NCBI lineage: Eukaryota > Metazoa > Chordata > Aves > Passeriformes > Ptilonorhynchidae > Amblyornis > Amblyornis subalaris. The sequence goes on along the minus strand of JACAXG010000031.1, from coordinate 7,135,661 downwards.
AAAGAGRAGAGATTAAGATCAAACGTTAGGAAGAAATTCCTTACTATGAGGGTGGTGAGGCACTGGCACATGTTGCCTGGAGAAGCTTGGGATGCCCCATCCCTGGAAGTGTTGAAGGCCGGGTTGGAAGGGGCTCTGAGCAACCTGGTCTAGTGGAAGGTGTCCCTGTCCATGGCAGGGGGTTTGGAATCAGATGAACTTTAAGGTCCCTTCCAACTCAAGCCTTTCTATGATTCTCTATATATTTTAGCATCAAAAATATCAATGTTTTTATCTCAGCTCTTTTGCTGTGGCCTCGGGCAGGTTGTGTGATTCCTCTGGCTTCACTTCCCTATCTGTCTAGGGGACAGGAATACCTAGTTATGCACTTACACATTGTTTCAAAGAGTTATTGCCAAGCACAATCCACAGAACATGCCAAATGCTGTCACAGGTATAGCTGTACGTATACCCAAGTGCCAAGCTGGATATATAAAACAGATCTGAAGCAGAACACTGATCAAAAGGCATTCTAGACTATTTCATATAACGAATGTTTCCATGTCATTGCCACCCTGTGTCCTAACAAAATAACAGCTTGCAATGAACACAAACGCAACTGCGTTTCAGCACTCCCATGGATTTTATGTGCGTCTCCAGTACCAGGACATTTACCTAGCAGGAAGTGACTGCTTTTTATTATATGTGACAAAACGTTTCATCATCACTTAAATCTTACCAGAAAATACACAATAGAAAAACAATGCGAACTTGCAAAAAATGTTTCCCAATCCCAAATCAAATGAATGGTAACAAACAACAAAGAAAAAGAAGCAGCTTTTTGGTCTTTGTAGGGGCAGCAAATCCTTTTCATGAAACACCCCTGCTTGATCCCATCAGGACCTACTGTCATAAGGCAAGAGTGAAAACCAGAAGCTTGCTGAAATATTTTTAGTTTATCAAAATTCCATGGACTTAATTCAAAACTCAGTGAAGCAAAACAGAAGTTTTTTTATTGACTTCAGCATGCTTGGATTGGTGCTTATACTCCGTAGCACCAGACAGAACATTTGCCTCCTCAAGATTTCAAGTTTGTCTGATATAGACATTTCATTATCCTAAAYGTTACATACTTTCTCAGAGATATCCTTAACAGTCACAGTTCAGAGCTGCCTGAGCCCATTAATATGCCTTGACTACAGTGCCTGTAAGAAAGGAGCCCTGAACCTTCAAAGTTGGATGGGGCTTTGGGCAACCTGGTCCAGTGAAAGATGTCCCTGCCCACAGCAGGGGGTTTGGAACAAGATGGTCTTTAAGGCCCCTTCCGACCCAAGCCYTTCTATGATTCAAYCATGCTGCACATTTTCCTTTGTTTGGACCATGACTGCACAGGCAGCCCTGTTAGTTTTCCTTGCCTGACAAAACTCCCCTTGTAGAGACCAGTGAGAACTAAGCCACCTAAGTCAAGTTTCCAAGGTATGCTCTCATGGAATCAAAATCTCAGCTGTGAGGAGCACAGAATAAGGAACAAGAGATTTTTAATGCACTCTAGGATCAGCCTAGGAGTGCCCTAGCTGGTCCCTGCACACGATGTAAAATCTCTTCTATTTCTGTGACAAGTGCTCAGTTTTCTGCTCTGAAGTCCACATATCTTTCTTGCTTATCTTCAGAGACCCTGTTTGCCATCTCTTTCTTTTCTATTTTTCTGACAGAGTTCTTCTCTGACCGGAACTGAGCTAATGCATTGAACTGACTACATACAGAAGTACAGAGACCAACATCTGTTTCTGCCCCACTAAAGAACTGGTAGATGATGTTCTGTCTTGATGCTGACGGTCTCCCCTTCAGCCTACCCTCTGCCTGAKCTGATCCTCTGGTAATCCTATTGGAACCAACTAACATGGAAATACCAGCTTTGTAAAATAACACAGGCATCTGCCATATACCTCCCAGCAGCTGTGATCCACTTTGCCAGAGGTGCTGCCTTCCCTGAGCACCATGAACATCTGGCCAGCTGTCCAGATAGCAGCCTGCCTGACCAAACAGAGCAGAAAGGACTCCATCTCCCCTTGGAAACCAGTGGGGTCAGGYCAGATGTTTTCACAGACTCTTTCTAAAGTTGAATGCTTCAGGCCCTATAAAAACTACTAATTTCATAGCACTGTAAATTAAAATTCAGCCTTCTGGTATAATTACTAATTTCACAGAAACCATTAAAGCATAGAGCCTAGCCRACTGTCTGCTCCTTTTGACATGACATCATGGTCTATGATTGCAGAATTACTCTCAAAAAGAACTCCAATCAAGAATTTATGGCAAATACAAAGCTTTGGTGCTGCCCCCATCCTCGGAACAAGATTTAAGCAGGGCAGAGGTGTCGGACTAGTGATATGGTGAATTTGACAATCAACAAACTGCGGGATGATGTTCACATCTAGCCTTAAGAGCTTTTCTCTTGGCTCAGCTTCAAATCCACTGCAGACCTGAGCCAAAACACCTCGTGTTTACTTGACCTTGCAATCATCCAAATGAGCCCAGCTTCAGGCAAACAGGACATCTCTGGACTACCCTTCAATCCAGGGAGAGAGAAATGTACTCTCTCAGAATATAGCTCTCTGGTTTTCATGCATTTGAGTTTTGAGATTCTTTGGAATCCAAAGAATCCAAAGATTTTAAATAAAAATCCACATTACTGCAAACCTCTTGCAAGTAATGGTATTAATGGAGTGTTATGATATCACATCAAGAGCAAATATCCATGGCGGACTAGCTGTGAAGAAGCAACTCTTACTTAAACCATCATATTTCTTAGTCAGCCATTGAAGGAAAAAAATCATACAAACCATATGAATTATAAAATTATTTATGCTTATCACAAACATAGTGGAATGGTTTTTATGGTGGTCCTACTGTAGTTAGAAACAGAAAGTTATTATTAGTGCTTTAGTATCCTACTTCATGATGGAATGCATGCTTAGCTTGGAGTGAAAGATAATTAAAAGTCCAAAGGCAATTAAAAAAACCCACAAAACAAACAAACAAAAAGAAAAAACCCCAAAAATTTATTACCAGTTTAAAATATTGATACGAACATCACCCCAGTATATAAGGCAATCCTGCCTCTAAACCAAAATGAAGTAGCAACACACTTACCAGTGAAACTCAATATAAATTTAAAATATGGCTAGAGTGTCTCTCCTTGACCTTTGTGCCTGTTCCTACAGGTATGCTCATATTCAACAGCTGAGGGCTGTTGATACTCCCAGTATCACACAGGTACCAGATACACCAGTGCAATTATCACTATGGCCCAAGCCTATCTCCACATAACTGAAACACTTTAAAACCCCTAAAACGTCCCATTGGAGAACCACTTTTACCCACAGGTCTCAAACACAGGTCAGCATTCAAGTTTTGTGATAGCTCTGCTAGATCCCTGCCTCCAGGTGAAGACTTGATGTGCCCAAGGTCACAGAGAAACAAGAACAGCAGAACTAGACTAGGACCCTGGGGTTTTTTCTCCTGTTCTCTTTCAACCAAAGATGCTACAGATGAAAAAAAAAAAACATCCCATCAATGGTCATATGCAAAGTTCACAAGCTTCACTGCACACCACTGCTTTTCCTTTAGTGGAAATATACTTTCAATGCATCCATATATACATTGTGTGAATCAATAACTCTTTTTCCCTAATACACTGATTGTTTTTTAAAAGCTACTTATTCTTTATGAGAGAATTCACYCTGTGAATAACTTCAATGCTTTTTTAATACAGTGTATTATTCAAGGGCAGGTAGAGCTTTCCTTTTTGGCCTTCTTTGTGCTGAGCTGTTACTTTTTTTGTGTGTGAACAAAGCCATCTGCCTGACAAGCAGAATGGTTGTCCTAAAGAAYGAATGTGGATCCCAAACATGAAATTATAACAGCATTTTCAGAGGAACTCACAATTTTGTTGTTASCCATTTGTGTATGTCCCAGTTACTTATATACTGCACAATTATATGACAAAYAAGATGTGATAGTCCTCTAGTGCTAATATAAACACAGACAGGCTATAAAATAACCAGTCCTTAATAGTCCACATGTGGTTTTGTTCTCAACTGCAAAAAGTTTTTCATTTTCCTAAAGGTGAAAAAACCTGTAAAACCAGCCTAAGATTTAAGGGAACTTCTCAGTATATTTCTTTTGATGGTCACTAAAACTTGTCAGGGAAGGGGCAGGAGAGTAGTTTAAAAATGCATTTGTTTTTACCAAGATATCCATCAATCAGCACAATTCACTTTTATGCCACACAAACACGATGACATAAAGCCCATTAATCTTTTCCAGCTTAATACCTACTGTCTTTTGAAGATACATGTTTGGAATATCTGAAGGCGACCTCCATTTTTCACAGTTCCCAGTCATAGGGCAGCTGACACAGCCAAGATAATCCTGTATTCAGCGAAACTAGGGGAATGAATGGGTTCTGATGAATGTAATTTGCTATCTCAGTGACAAATGGCAAATGGGAAGAGAGGGTGTGCATGCAAATATAACTGCGTTAAATAAGGGCTTGTGAAGGATAGTACTCTGAAAATATCTGATAGGCAGTTTTACAACAACCATGCCTTTTGGAGGAGATAAATCATCAGCTTACTTAGAGTTATCATTATATCCTCATTGTGGAGCTCCGCTGAATAAGATGGAATTGTGGCATACAATCAAGCAGGGCGTTGTCATCCCATAAGCCAAATTTTTGCATCATGTTTTACCTTACAACATCAGTTTTTCACTATCTTTTTAGTACAACTTGGACTTAAATACCCCAAAGTTCCCAATGATTATGAGCAACCTAAACCTCTCTGGGCATCCAACCTGCGGTAGACTAAATCCCGAGAGTGTCATGCTCCAGCTCTTTGCTGGATTGAGGTGTCACTTTGGAAAATTCTCATGTTTTTGATGTTTTTTACCAGTTTTGTTGTAGTACCATGTAATATCTACTGATACAATTCCCACTCCTTCCCAGGGTCAGCAGGAGAATCAGCATTACTTGCTCAGTCCACCACTCAAAAACCAAATATGCTTGAAAACAGAAATGTGATCACCTCCTTKCCATTATCCTAGCGGCTGCTGCAAGATTCTGAATACAAAACAGCCCCAGGTCTTAAAACCACACAGAGAGACCAAGTAATGGTACTTCCTACCCTTCAGAGAGGTATCAGAATCAGAATCACAGGTTTGGGTTGGAAGGGACCTTAAAGATCATCTAGTTCCAATGTCCCTGCCATAGGCAGGGATGTCTCCCACTAGGTWTGGTTGCTTAGGGCCCCATCCAGGCTTGCCTTGAAAACTTCCAGGGATAAGACATCCACAATTTCTCTAAGGCAACGTGTTCCAGCTCCTAAATTATGAGCAATTTAAGTTTGGATGCTAGAGCCAGTGCCAGGAGGAGGCAGAACTGCCCGAGGCTGGGAACCAGCAGGAAGAGCATGTCCTGGAAAGCAAAGCTCCCTACTGCTGTTGCTGAGGCTACTGAAGGGTGCACAATAAATGGCTGAACTGCAGAAAAAGGGCAGGAGAAACAGCTCCTGGAAGATGATGATGGCTTAAACAACTTTTTAAGTGCACTGTTACAGACACGGTAAAATGGCAGTCATGCTAAACTGGGCAAAAATTTTCTCATTGAGGTCAAGCAAACGTTTCACCTCACCTCAGGGGCTGGGATACTTTCCAGCTGTTTTCATGTTATTTTCTAAATTATTGACAAAGGAAAAAAATCTGGCTGGATCTTACAAAGTTGGTTTAAAATTCAACTTTTTAAAGTATTTCCATCAAAAGAGGACAGATAACCCCCACATACAAAAGTACATATGCATCTAAAACCGAGAAGGTTTCATCTCAGAAAGCTTTTCAAAATACACGATTTGATGAAGTCCCTCCAACCTAATGTAAATGAGAGCAGTCCAGAAGAAAACTTCCACTAAGTATTTCCCTTGTTTGCTATCACTTCTTTTATCATTCTCACCTTCATCCTCCATTAATGTTCATGTTTGTCACTCTTTATCCAAAGGCTGATGACTTYAAGGGGCTTTTGGATCAGTGCAGTCAAGTGTTTCCCACCCTGCTGGGAAGACAACAGCAGCACTTGGACACCAATTTTGTCTGCCTACATCTAGGTTTCCAAAAATTCAACAGATGTCATAAAACCTGCATTTTTAGGGGATAAACAGTGCTCACTTAACCTGTCTTAGCAGCAATGTACTGCAAATTCTCCTCCCAGCACCTCCATATAGCCTCTGTTTGAGGGAGAGCATGGGTAGACATGACACTGGTAATAGAAAGGTATTAATTCCTACCCAATGAGGTTGTTAAAACTCCTGTAGTGGAAGCAAAGTGAAGGGGTAACAGACCTGCTACCCAGGATATAAGGCAACAATATACACACAGAGTTTGCAAAACTCTTTTGCAGAAAGTTTTAAATAGAAAGGAGCCTTTCAAAACCGGAAATAATTAAAAAAATGTTTTCCCAAGAATAAAGGCCACATGGCATAACTTGAAACAGCTCTGAARCCATTGCTCTTACTAAAACCTGTACTGAATCTCATTTATGTAAATATTACCTTATCTCTCTCCTTGAAGAAAATGTTTTACGATTAAGTTATCTGTCATTTAGAGATCAAATTAAACCCATTAACGCAAGCTATTAAAGACAATTTTCCAAGGACAAAGGCTGATTTTCTTAACTACTGTATGTGTCTCATTTTGATGCTGGAGATAATCTTTTTGCCACCAGAAAAAGACAGAACCAGGCAAAAAAGGAAGCTATTACATTTACAGTACTGCTAGAAAAAACACTTCCATTCCCAGGATGCTCAATCCAGTGTCTGTTCCAAAAATGAGATCAACTCAGGATCACTTGCTTATCATTTGTCTAGAAGTACATCCTATATGTGCCCAAGACAGTCTGATAGGTTCAACAAAATAATGTGGTGTTTGTTAAATAACGACTCTAGAATGATGAGCTATTTTCACACGATTTTGCAATGCTTGATTCCTAGCATCCTGAAAGAATCCATGCCAGGAGCTGCGTGACCTAAATGCAACCTCTGCGTGTTTCTTGCTTATCAGAAAGGAGATCAGGAGGAACAAGGCRCAGCGCATCAGGCAAATTGGATGTCATATACTTATTCCCAAAAACTCAAGAACTTGAGGTGGCAMCTGGGTCAACTCATGGAATGACTGCACTTCAGAGCTTGCTTTTGGGAYGTCTGCATCTGTGAGAGGCTGGGACCAATGAGGAAGATCTATGCTTGAGAGCCAATATGATTATAGATTTGGTACTGTGAACTGGGACAGCAATCCAGCCAAAATGTCCTCATGTGAAAGGTCACTAAGCCAGCTTGATATGATTGATGGATAGCTTCTACAGAGGATATTGCAACTCTAATATAGGTTGTTTAGAAAAGAAAAAAGCCAGTGGGATATAAATGTTGACTGTATGCCAACATTTTTCATAAGGATTGAAAAGAAAAAAAAGAGATTCATCTCTAAGGGATCACCTTTAAATTAATTTTAATAGATGGTAATAGGCTGACAGTCCTCCGAAAATAGCCAGCAGATGTTCTATCACTTTACCAAGTCCCTRTGCCTAACCCCGGGTATACCAATTCCACAAAATCCATCTTCTGAACGGAGCTGTTTCTGCAGTTGGAATGCTAATGATGGCTCTTAGTGATTTTTGACTTCTACCAGTATGTTTAGTTCTGACGTGGATTGCAGGGCACGAGCTAGCGAGCAGATTTATGATTTATTAGAAAGGACAAGAAGTTGCCTTATTTATGGTACGTTGCTATCTACAGATAACCTTCACTCTATCTGTCTGCTCATCATAAGGTAAAAAGCATCTAAATTACTAAGATGCTGCTCAAATACAATCGAGAACATCAGCACAATTTATACATGCTGCTCAAATGCACTGATGCATAGAAAGTCTCCAAAACCATTTATTGTCAAAATGTCAATGCTAAATGCACAAAAATGTAACTTATTTTATTCCATTAATTAACTAATGTGTGCACAGCACTTTGAAAATGTAAAAGCACTTTGAGCACTGAGAGCTAAGCAGTATTATTTTTACTCATGTGGATGCACTGTATGAATCATACATAATAATCACCTCTTGTGGAAAGTACTTTTGGTCCACTGCCAAAACCTAACCTAGAGATTTGGCACTTCTGTTCAGTAAAACATCTCTAAATGGTCCTGTTTGAGTTCCAGCTGGAAATTTTCTGCAACACATTCATTACTGAGTCCTTCACAATATATACCAGGTATACAGTGCCTTCAAAACTCTGCAATTAACATTGTATAGAGAGACTGCAAACACTTTATTGCATTCTCCTCATTTGTGCAAAATATTTGAGRAGAGTGGCTCACTAGTGTTAGCCATGATTTAACTCCTCCTCTTTGACCCGTACAAGATGCAACAGGTATAACAGTGTAACACAGGATAGGGATTCCCTTTCACCTTTGTGAGAGCTGTAGCTCAGATTATTTTCTGATCTCCTGGTGAAAGGCATTATGTAAGAACTTGATAGTATTATCATTATCGATCCCCATGCTGTGATTTCCTCCCCTCTGATCCCCCTCTGACTGGGCTTTGTTTTTCCCTCTCCTTTGTGACTGAGGAGGTGCTATGACCATGAGTTTTCCTTCCCAAATGAAAGCTCAGAGAACCTTCACAAGGGTCACGTTTTGTGCCTACAAGCACATCTGTTGCATCTGTCTTGAAAAAAAAAGCCTGGCTATCCCTGCTTTGCACATATTTGCTTCTCCATGATCACATTCATAAGGCTAAGTCTAAAATAACCAGAAACCAAAAAACTACATCATTCTCCTGTTCTGATTAGTTAACAGGAACAGTGATGACTTACAGCTGGCCTGAGTACCACCTGTGAACAGGTCAGTCCCATGTTTACAGACTCCTGGCTGACCTGGTGGTAATACAYGCCATCCTTGTTATAGCTCTCAAATCAGGAGATATTTTATGCATGCCTTGTATTTGTTTAAACACATGCCTATCCATAATATAAATTAGTGTGTATGGGATTAATCTAGCCAAGAATTTCTCTGGTAAAAATCTGTCCRGATGTTCAGATTTAAAGAGTTTTAAAGAACCTTGTCTGTAACACACCACACCTATCTCTATTAACAACTCCCCTACTATACCCTTGATAGCTGATAGGTATGTTTATTCAGCATCATTTTTTATTCTCCAATTAATGGAGAAAGGAAAACAAGAGTGGGAAATATCTGATGTGGTTAACATTGCTCTATAAAGCTTGGACCGATTTGCTCCACTTGAAACAGAGAAACTAATTTGGAGATTTTTAAAAAGAAAGAAAAGAAAAGGAAGGATATTTGAACTGACTGGCTTTGAACAGATGAAACTTTTTACAGTGTTTACAGTGTCAGCTTACAAACCTTTCTGGGGGCAGCTACACTGCATATCTTATCCATAAGGTAAACACAGCAAGATCCCATACTGGCTCCCAGTATCATGTGGCTGTGCAGGACCTGCATGGCCAAGCTGAGCTTTGGGGGGCCCCAGGCTCAAAGCAAGGGGTGTCCTGAGCCTATTGAAACATTGCTTTGCGAGTGGCAAAGACAGAGAGCTCGCCACGGAGCCAGGCAGAATTAGAGCAGGAGCTGAGCAATGTCTTTATCTCATTTTAGCTAGACAGAAATAGAGAAAGAGCAGGGAAGGCAGAGGAGAGTCAGCTGCTGTGACAGAGTGGGCCGGTCCTGGTGCAAGTCAGTGTGGCTCCTGGGGGGCTACAGCAATTTTCAACAGCAAAACCTCACACCTGGCACCTCACTTTCATGCAGTTGCTCCACAGGTTCAGTAATGGTGTTAAAAAATCCATATGGTGCAGGCAAGATTCTAGAAATATACATTATTCAATAATAATAAGCTACAGAGTTATGTAACACTCTCCACTGGCTGTAAATCTACTGTAAGTGGAGGGGGAACAAGAGAAAGAATAAAAGCATATCTCATGCAAATGCAGTAGATAAACCATCTCAACTCCAACAACCAACTCCCATAACAGACACGAGTCTACCTGGCACTTCTTTTCCATGACTCCTACCTACTCCAAGTTCTTTGCAACCTCAAGCGCCTCGAGAGGACAGGGAGTTCTTGATCTCACAGAATGGGTAATTTGTGGCCCTTTTCCACATCACACAGACAGGACCTGACTGTAACACCTTTGGAGTCAAGCAGCTCCATCCAGGTTCATTACCTCTGATTTCACCTGCAAGTATGCACGGAGCATACACAAAGCTGATCTTGGAGATGATTCCAACTGATTTAGCTTCTGACTCCAATCTTCAGTAGTCACATGTTAAAACTCACCCAGCATGTCCCTGCATTTACACTATTCCTCATTATTAAAACCAAACTRTTACTTGCTGTGGATCATGTCACACCCACCCAAAGCTCCACATTCTTGTATCTGGTAACTCACTCAAATTTCACTTCTGGAAGTCTAATGTGCTGAGAACTAACTTGAACATGTCTAAATCTCTGAAAAGTCAAATCAGTTTTCTCAAATATCTTCTCTTATAGAAATATCTGTTCCAGGGCTGTGATTTTTAAGCCAAGTTTCAAAGCACAGTGATTGTATACGGTTAAACTACAACCCTCTAAAATGTGGATTTATAATACATATAATGGAAGTCCTATAACTGTAACATTTCCAATGTGACATCTCTACAAATGCCAGTTTTCAAGGGATGTCATATGATGGTATGAACTGCCTCTTGATTCACAGCAAGATGATGCTTTCGTGGGGGAGGAAGACTTTCATTATTTTTCGATTACTSTGCAGGATGAAGATGGCATCTTCCTCCTTCGAAGGCAGCTCTGCCTACTAAGAAATTCTGTTGGAGTGATTGAACTTCTGTGGGACTAACACAGCATTCCATTCRTACTGCCTCATGCTGTCTGCAGAACTAAAAACATACTGTAGCTGTAAACACCATATTTACAGCCTTAATCATGATGACAGCTTAAAAAAAACCAGCATGTCACAAACTAATGAAAGTGGGTATCTCTTCTGCCTTGTCATTTCTGAGCTTTTAGGAACTCAGGTCATGCTTTCACCTGTGTTTTCCAACTACAAAAGACTAGAACATATTAAAAGCACACACAAAATAGCTTAAAAAACATAAAATCTGTGTCTYGTAAGCCATTCAAAGCTCAGGCTTTCAGAGAAACATCAAATATCACAAGAATTGGCAACAATAAGACTGCACTATCCATTCTTCTGAAGTTGAGGAACACCAGAAAAACACTAAAGCAGAGGCAGGCAACCTGGTTGAAATTCCCTGATATGATTTGCAAGGTTGCTCTGACCTGTTCACACTGAACTCGGTTGGGCTCCTTTGATTGTGAGAGGACTTGGGCCAGGCTCACCTGTGATGACCCTTGCACACTTCTGCCTCCATGGAAGAGGACAAGAGGTCACATCCCTCCTGCCATTAGCTGTCTCTAAATGCCTCACAATGGATATTTTCTCTTTACTGCACTGAAGAGGGAGGCGGCATTTTTTTGTAGAACGGGTTATTTTCTCCTGGAACATTGAAGAAGCCGCTCTGATGATTTGCAGAAGGAACAGCTCTGGAAATGAGCCTTTCTYCTGCTGCACTTTTCTTGCCGTGTGCCGCAGGATGTACTGCCACTTGGATCTGTGTTTCTAGGCTTCATTTCCCTGCAGAGCTCTTCCACTGGAGCCTGGAATGCTGCACTAGGGAATAATCCCAGTGATATGAAGGACCTGCTGCTGCAATGCTGCCAGGCATGGAGCAAGCCACAGAGCTGCAGCTGGCTGGAGCTCACAGTCACAAAGCTATCACTATCCTAACCTTTCCTTCACTAAGAAGAAAGAGTCAAGAAAACTCCAAAATAATTTTGAGAGGATCTTGCCTGTAGCCTTGGAAGCCTTTGTGGAGCTTCCCAAATATTAGGTTTCAACCTGACCTATTAAGTTGATCTGGAAAGTTAATGACTTCAATCATACTGCCTGTTGCCAACCCCTGTGAGTATGAGTTGGTTGATCTGAGAGTCCATGATGTGAGCTGGTGAGTTGGGAGGTGTTGCAGACAGGATTCCTTCAGTGAACATCAGTACAATTTGAAAAGAAAATGTTGTTTTCAATAAACAGTACAGCCATGGACAGGTTTTGAAGCCTGAAAGCTATGGAAAGTAGCCATTAAAAATATTTTCCATCAGAAGAATCAAAACGTGATCTCTGTTGAAATAAGACAAATACACAAACCACAATTTTTAGGAGKTTTTATGGGTTTTTTACCACAATATAACTTTCAGAACCAACTACTTTCTTTATATTCATGTTGTGTGTATTTAAAAGGTTCAATCTGCCTTAATTCAGAGCTATTTTGATTGAATTTTTTTCATTGTTCTTTTATGCACTATTCTTTTTCTTTTCTTTTTTCTTTTTCTTCAGGAAGCCAGGCTACAGCAGCTCATCAAAAGGAAGCAAGGTGGCCTGAATTTTCTCTTCCTTGTTATTGTGATGTATCTACAGAGGGCAATCTGATCTCATCACAAAACAATTGCAGTAAAGATATCTAAGTGGATGTCACAGCTCTGCTGAAAGATAATAAAGTGAAATGAACCAAAAAAACAATCTTTCCAATACAAATCACATAGTTAAGTTGTAGTGAGTTGCAAACAGAATATGAGTACTGGAGGAGGGAGATAAAGCCAGAAATGCCTGACTAACACTTTTATATTATTTTTAACACATTTGGGGAGTGCATAATTAAGGGATTTACAGCATTAAAACCTGGAGCTGTTGTGCAGCACTGCACTAAATAAGACGATCAGTAACAAGGGAAAGGGTGAATTACACCACTTTCCACTGCAGTTTGAACTACTGTCTCGTAAGATAAACACTATTGATTGCTTTTAAGCCTCCTCTCTATTAGGAGACTTCTGATTTTGGGAAATCAATAATAAAAGATAGAAGAATCTCCCCCCCCCCCCCAGTTCTCTTCACATAAGCCTGCAAACAGGAAAGGGCAGAAACACACATTAAATTGGAAGATATCATCCCTGATGTGCAGGGTGGAGGATTTGCCCCTCGGGGTGCATTCTTCTTCAGCGCTGAATCTGCATCAGCATCCACAAACCACTGTTTTAATTTCCTGACAGAAAAAAAAAATGTCTTGCCATGCTTGTTTTAACTTTTTTTTTCCCTTCATTTTTTGTATCTCAACTGCCTTAGTGATTGAAAATTAACTCCTTAAGTAGTTTAACAAATATCTTTTCTTTTTCAAAGCAAAGGCTTTTGTTAGAGGCCAAAATTGCYTCAGCTTTCAAGCTGTGGGGTCCTTTCCACTTCTTTTGTCTATTTAAAAGCAAAGGAACGGGTGGTGGTATTGAATTACCAAAGCTGGTGTGTTGGAAAGCTGTTTGGGTCTCTGCTTTTTGGTGTTTTTTTTGTGGAGGAGGGCTGTTTTTAAAGGCCCATACTATATAAGCCCAAGAGACAATGCCAAATCTCTAAGAACAGATATACACAGAACACTTCATAATGCATATTTAGGCAGACATTGTGCATTATATACCATGCAAGATGCCCAATGAGCCTTCCAAGAAAAACAGCAACACCAACTGAACCCAGGCCAAGGATTTTCCCATTAGCATGAGCAGAGGTTAGGCAGGCATACAGCGTTTCCCCCATCTGTTTCCATTTACAGAGACGACCACTCCTAGGAATATTATACCTAATACACAGCTGGATAGTCTACAAAGAAATAGTTGTGGTTTTTCCCTGACTTCTGCTGCTAAATGCCTGTCTGCTTGGTATTCACATGATTTCCTCTGAAAGTGGTGAGGTTTACCCTAATATGACACTGCTTTTCTTACAGTCTAACAGGGAATGGTCATCCCAGGCTGGTATTACAGCAGAAATTTCTCTGGTGACTCTCTTGTTAAAGCAATTACCTGTGGCCATTATCTGAATGCATCACTGAAGTCTTTGATGGCAAAATGTTTAAATAAATATGAGGGAACAAAAATAGCTAGCAAATACCAGGAGATAATTGTGTGGTTAACCCTATAAATGAGTGTTATGAGAACAGTCAGAGGAATTTTTAATAAAGTAATCACAAACAGATTAATCGCTTGGAAAGCAACTGGGGATTTTTCTCTTCCAAAGCAATGGGATTTTCAGCAGACCCTAACAAGTCCTCATCTAAGTAGAAATGTGCTTATCTATATCCATCTCCCCCGATCGCCTCACTTCTCACCATAAAGGGAAATCAATATGAGGACTTGTTATTCAGAGGAGTCTCAAGAGTCAGGCACTGCGATCACACCTCTAATCCTCCAGGAATCTATTTCCAACAACTRCATCATCTCCAATGCCACCAGCACATTGTTTACAGCTGCTCTGCAAAGCCTGTGATACAGCAAAGCAAATAAAAACAGATATGGGGTATCGGTGCTGTCTCCCTGCCTCTGGGTCTGACTCAGTACCAAGGGTTGTTGCACTAAAATAATGCTTTTGATTGCTCACATTTCTAGGATTGAGACCTCCCTTATTAGACAAAACTCTTTGATTCTCTGCACAGTGCCTATGGATGGATTTCTCTCACGCTCATTTGGCTGACCAACTAAATAAACAAGGGCAGTGGAAGGGTTAAGCATCAATCTCCGGGTTCCCCTGGCATGCCAGGGAGCTGCTGCTAATAACACTGGTGGCAGTTTCCTGAGATGTAACTCCCAGAGTGATGAGGACAACTTCTGATATGATGAAGATTCCTCCCTCGCTGCAGCAAAACACCCCATTGTTTAAAAGTTTTGAATGTGCTAACAGCTAATTTATTAAAGGAACTCCGGCHGTGTCCATGTTTACAGGGCTCAGGCTGCATACAAAGAAAAAGCCTATTCCAGGCACATAAGGGGAGCAGAAGAAAGCTGTATTTTAGGAAAGGCAGCACAGTGTGCCAGAAGAAGGGCTGGACTGATGAAAGGAACAGCTATGATGTTGTGCTGAGACTTCTTTCAGCCCTGACTAAAATGAGCACAGTTATGGATTGGAAAAGAAGAATAAATGAGAATAAGATGTATTTTACAAATGCTGAAATAAAGAGAAACAAGTTCAGGCTATAAGTCCTGAAAAATGTAAAAGTTTCCTAGATGCTCAGATATGGTAATGGAGGCAAATGTACGTTGTGGGCAGACAGACATTTAACCAATGTCTTCTTGTAAAGTGTTTTCTCTTTTTAGAAAGGTTCATACTATAAAACCCTATAAATCTCAAGCTAAAATTTCTCAGCCCAAAAACTAGTCTGTGCTGGAAACCAGGGGCATAAAAGGACCGAAGAGAAAGGGAGGCTGCATCTTCCAAAAAATTTTGCTTTTAACTAAGAAAATAAGATACCTTCCACAAATTTTGAATGAGACAAATCCCCCATCTTCTGCCCAAAAAATGCTGTAACAGACATTTACAGCCACCTCCAATAACAATCACATTCCAGATGTCTCTCTCTGACAAGCTCTTAGAATGCCAAAGCCTGAAAATGGAAGAAGTCCAAGAAAGAAATAGGTGTCCTCCACATCTAACAACATTACCTCATTACCTGCAGGTACAGGCACAGCCTGAGTTTACAAAATAAGGCTAAGTCCAAGGAGCACCTGGTTAGCAAGCTAATAGGCTAAAAAATTCTGTATAGTTTCCAGACACTAACGCTTATGTGCTAGATTCTCAACTCCTAGCTGTGTTCTCCTTTCACTGAGAAGTATTCATAAAATAATCTTAACAACTTGGCAGTATTTATTTAATTTAAATATATACACTTTAGCTTTCACTAAAATCCCATTGTTGTAAGCCAACCACTTGATGTGTTGTCAAGTGACACTCTAATGAGGACAATTTCCGGTGGGCTTTAAGTAGCTGAGGGGGAAAAAAGCAAAAGCATGGATTGAACACCATGCTGAAAGTACGTTTATCTTTTTGAGGTACTGCCTTCTCCCTGGGCCTCTGATGTATGCTCTATGAAAATACATGTTTCTATAACAAGCCTGCAGAAATATGATGACATTACCTCTTCCGTACTTCATTCTGCCTATGTTTGAAGTATCAACTTAAGATATATATTCACAACATTTTTGGCTCTGTGAATTAATTTACATGGTAAGTAGCATTAATTATAAGTAGCAATGTTCTGCTCCTTGCTATGCACAGTCCATACAATCCATGTATGTCTAGATTAACAACTCCTTGCCTTGGTGGGACTCCAAACAAATGGCACGTGGTCACTCCAGCACAGCACAGTCACGTGTGTGACGGGGCTGCCCTGTGCACAAGGTCTTCCTCATTCAACTTTACCTTTTACCTATCCCTTACTCTTTCTAGCCCCACAAGTCTCCTTGGAAGAAGAAATAGCATTTCTAAAACCTTAACTGTGTACTATGATTAATCCTTTCTCTCTTCCAAGGAAGCTGCTCACAGCACTACTCCATCCCCTGAAGTCTTGTTCCATCCCCATTTGTCCAAGATATAATCCTGCCACTGCCTTGTGACTCGCAACTTTTGAAGCAGTCAGGTCTCAGTGTGTTGGCTACTTTCATCATCTGAAGCACCCCTAATATATCAATTTACCTCAAAATGCTTAACAATCATCTTCCATCTGTGATTTTACTCCAAACTTGCCTTTAGACAGATTTATATCCAACTTCTCCACCAAGGACTCATTAATCTCCTGAAGCTGGTCATCAGTCTTTCCAGTGCTTTAGCTCCCTGCACCAGAGAGGTGTCTAAACAACATTTTCCACCACCATTCTTCTCAAGGAGGCACAGTGGGAGAGTTTTAAGATGATCTTAATGCTCCACTTTGGATGTTCTGCTTGCTAAGTTTCATTAGTACCTGGTATGATTAACCACAGGCAGATGTGGCTCCACATGCCTATCAGGAAAGCCAAGTAGTGGTGTCCACAGTGGAGACATTGGAAAAAAAAAAAATCAAGTACAAGAAAAAGGGACAAGAAAAGACCCAGTCTGAAGGAACACACAGAAGAGGATTAAACCTTGGGCTTTAATTGGTAGGGCACCAGTACACTCCTTACAGCAGTGCCAGGGCTGTGAAGTCACTTGAAGGGTTATTTTGATGCTCAGCCTATGGATCAGCTGTGCTTTTGCAGCTTTGGATGTATGTATCTCTCTCACCTTGTCTGCAGCTCATTCACTGTGATATTGGCTGGTAGCACTACTGGGCTCATCATCTCTTTAGTCATCACATTATTGTCTCTGTTAAAAACCATCCTACATCACTCTTCTGAGGTTTCTTATATTGCTCTAAATATTTCACTTATAAACAAGTCTGTGACATTTGATGTGAAGTCATCCATAATTATAAGGTACCGAAAATACATCCAAAATAACCCAACATATTTTTTGTGTCTATACTCTTGCACTAGGCTGAGGCCAAAATATTTTAATATCCATTTGCAAGGGGCCAGAAAACGTCCCTCCTGAAGGTTAGGTACTAAATTAAATGAAGACCAATTCCTTATTTATGGATGATACCCCGGTAAAAGTCACCACAAGGTCAAAGAAAGACGGAACAAATATTTATACATCACCTTTCCAGATCATAACAAGTGAAAAAGTCGTGRTATGTCATGGGAAAAAAAATTCTGCTGTCCCCTCCTTCTGCAGGACCTCTGAGGACTATCGTAATTTCACCTSATAATGCATGCATCAATCTGAGATATTCAAAAGTCTGAATTATTTTGAAGCGCTTTTCTGATGTGCTTTCAGAAGCTCTGCCACTAACAAGCTTCTTCCTTCGATGCTTTTGATTATCTTTCCTAAGCTGCTGGAGGTTTGGATGGCAGTCATGAACCAGTTTCCACAACCAATTTCAGTCCATAAAAGCAAATTAGGCAGAGAAAAATTCTCACTGCTTCTTGGTACTGCATTTTCCTGTTTGTCCAATATATTCCAGGAAATCCTGGTCATCATATGGATCACAAAGGCTAAACCTGTCATTACGTGAGGATGTAGACATCAGCCTCCAGTGTTGATAAGGAGCCATAATACCACATCCAAACTGGTTAAAGAATGTTGGTGGGGTTTGTGGTTGTTGGTTTTGTTGTTTTTTTTTTAAGTTCTAGCTTTTGTTAACAAAAAAAAGAAAAGATGAGGAAARCTCCAGTAGAGATCAGTTATTTCCAAAAGTATATGTAAGTTCAAGACTAAAAGCACTGATTTTTAACAGTCTCAAAAAATGAGACTGCAAACAGAAATGGCAGAAGCAATATCCAGGGCAGCATCACCGAAGAGACACGTCAGATTTGTTCACTGGCTAAGTCCAGCAAATTCTGCCATCATTAGATACCACAGAAATGTCTGTCTGCCTTCTCCCAACAGCTAAAGAATATTTAAAGATACATTACTTATGCTCTCTCTAATCGCCTGCTCTCAGCCTGTGGCTGGGGACTAATTACAGTAACTACTAAAAAACCAAAACATATATTATGCTGTATATTTTACTGAAAATACACTATAATGAATTTCAATGGGAGAAGAAAAATGGGGTATTTAAATCTCCTGGCAGAAATGTGGATTTATGAAAATCAGCCCCTAGGATGAGGTGATGAGAAGAAAGTACTGGCACCTCTATGCTAACAGGATTTCTGACATATATACCTTTGTAGGCCAAATAACTGACCCTAAACCCCTCAGTCTTGGGACCAAACTTGCCCTTTAACATTCAACAAATTGTAGACTAGTTCCAACCTGACAAGTGTGGTGTTCAAGGCCAGGCTGGATGGGGCTCCGAGCAAGCTGATCTAGTGAAAAGTGTCCCTGCCCAAGGCAGGGAGATTGGAACTAGACRACCTTTAAAGGTCCTTTCTAACCCAAACCATTCTCTGATTCTCTAAGTACAAGCTGGATGGAACAATTATTCTCAGAGAACAAACAGCAACTATGAAGTTTCACACTGCTTTACAGGACCCATGTGAGGATGAGACAGGCTTTTTAAATGCTTTCTCTAATACTTTTTCATMCCATTTTTTTCCCTGAAATAAAAGCAGGATTTATTCCTCTAGTTCCCCTAGTCTTAGACAGCTATGGCTTTCTCTTGGATGTGATGGGAAGAAGAGAACTTGTAATTCATAACATATTGATGTCAAAATCTTCCTGTCATACCTGGCAGATGGCTTGATAAAAAAACGAGGAACGTCAATAAACACAGAAAAGAGCTGTTCTTTAAAGTGGGAAGTATGGTTCCATTCTTTGCTAGCGTACACAGTGCAGGTCKGGCATATGCCAAGGACACCCCTGAGATGCTCTTGCTTGCCCCAGCGAGGAGCTTGGCTTGCTCACAGCTTCCTTCCCTTAGATCAGCTGAGGTGTTCCCAGTGCAGACAAGAAGGAAATTGTCATGAGACTGGGCGTCCTGGGGCCCTTTGAAACCCTCTCTTTCCACACAGGGATGTGTTCATGAAGGACTGGGTCACATGTGGTCCCTGAAAGAGCCGGGAGCCAGGGACTCACTGATGTGACTCGCACTGCCCTTATTTCCCTTTTCCACAGGACAGCTTCTCTGCATAACCATGGTTTCTGTGCTTCTCTTCAACCACCAAAACTGCCCCAACCTGTAATGAACTTTGCCCATGTAACCTGGGGAAAACCTCTTCCTCAGCCTCTATGCCAAGCTGAACCTTTAAAAAGGAAGGAAAATCTGCACCAATGTTGGCCGGATACAAAAGTGAAAAGATCAGGCAATTCTGAAAGGTGGATTTACAATCAGAAAATTCCCTCCTTTTACCTCACACATTAGAGAAAAAAAGAAAATCTGAGTATAAAGAAGGAATCATTTCAGCTTTCCTGCATAGAAGGGCAAAAAGCAGCTTCGGCTACCAACTTCATTATTTTTGCAGCCTTCCAAATTATGGCTCAAACAAACTGCTCTCAGTTCTAACATTTGTTTCTGGTTTCAGACTAGTAGAAATCTAATTTCCTTCTCCCCAAGAGCAAATGTCAGCACAAGTGGGATCTGAAATTTGTTGCTTGACACCTGCAGCAAAGAGCTAAATTGAGAGTAATATTTCAAAGAGGTACTTGGGAGGTATGCGCTAAAATTTGGTTAAAAGGCAGGCAAGCTTGGGTACGGTCCTCCCGAACACAGCCTCTAAAACATATTCCCTGTCCCCCTGGACTGATCCAAGGCAAAGGAAAGGGAACTACTACAACTGCTCTGATTGGAACCATGTGGGCCAAATGTGGTGTTTTAGGAAACTTCGTAAGTCTGGCTCAGAAATAAGTATTACGATTTTACACTTCTACACACACTGGCCAAAAGAGCCTGCCTACACAGAATCAAATGGTTTGGGTTGGAAGGGACGTTAAAGACCATGTTATTCCAACTCTCCCGCTGTGGGCAGGGACACCTTCCACTAGATCAGGTTGTTCAGAGCCCCATCCAACAGTAGAAACAGTTGACAACTAAAATGAATTTCTGATATTTATGATTCAGGATCATTCCAAAATAAATTCCTGATAGTGACACACGGACAGCATCCTCAATCTTCCTAGCCTTGCTTTGGTGTCCAGATTCCTATGCCACCACAGGCAATCTGCCTCTGAGTTTTATGAGAAGAAATCAGCATCCAGGCTGTGAGCTACTAAATGCAACCCAGGGATTTCTGGAAATTTTATGACATTCAGCATCTTATAAATTAGTATTCAGAATTTAAATGTAGGAAATGAGAACATATCATTTCTGTAATTATATTTATTGATATTTACTCTAATTCATCTGTAATATGCACTATTCTAACCCAACAGTGGAACACGTGAGTTACCTGTAGTTTCATACTCCAGGCTGAGAAAGCAGGCTAAATGCTAGCCAGCTCTGACTCCATGTAACAAAGCCCACAAATTCAATGTATTTTACCACTTAACTGGTATAGCTTGTGTAATCCTTGTGGTACAATTGCTTGGAACAATTCCAAAATTTGCAGTGCAGTCATCTCATTTTGGTAATAGGTCTCTGAGCTTTAAACCACACTGGCAACTTCTGTTTAAAGATGTCAAAGTGCATTTTCAATTGTGACATCAACCTGAACAGACTCATATCTTAATATATAAACAAACACACAGTCAGGACAACCGAGTTATGGAAATATGAGCAAAGAACTGGGTAAGATTAAAATCAAACAAAAATCAAATTGCCTTCCGTTTTGTCCTCTGCTACAAACACAGGGGTATAAGAATGTATATGGCATTTCAACTTACTAGAGTAGAAAAGATGCAAATTTACATTGTTTCCACAGTGCAAAAGGACAAAGCAAAACTAAAAGGATGTGACAGATCTTAAATGGATCTAAATTGTCATAGCTCCATTAAAGTCATAGGGACCCAGGTTGGAATCCAGTCATCTTCCATACAAAAATAGCAATATTTGGATAGGCTAACAGTTATTAGAAATTCCACTGGCATGGAGTTGCTTTAATCTTCAAATCAAGCCATGTCTCAGAGGCGCTAACTGGAAGATTGCCATTACTCTCAGCACCCTGTTCTAAAGCCTCTACAGAACAAATAATTAATGCAAAGGATAGATTATGCACATGCAATAGTACAAACATATTAAAAGTTCTGACTAAAGTAAGAAAAAAAAGATTGCCTGTAGCTGGCCACCCACAGGGGCCATTCTACTATTTTTAAGTCAATTAGTTTAACTTCTCTCAAAAGTCGGCCCTCTCTATCCTCGTTACTGGTGACAAACACAGTTTACTGCACTTATTATTCCTTTAACAGCTCATTAGAACTGGAATTCATCAGTGCCAAAGGATCTAAAGGTCATTTATCATCAATTTCTTGAAATAGAAAAGCAAAGACAAAAGCCATCTAAAATATCCAGAAGGATTGCAATTATTATGAATGGGGTATATTAGAAAACTGAAACAAAAATCCAGCAGCATCTGTATTTGTGAATCATTATTAGAGAATTAAAAGAAAGTGGGAATCACTGTTTCCTAGCTCCTACAGSATAAAACCAAATTATGTTTTCTTAACTTTTACAAGTGGAAACACATTCAGGATGATTCTCAGACACTGTATTGATGAGGAGCACTGATGTGCCAAGAGCAGGAAGCGTCTGACCCACAGATACTATGTGATGCAGTATCCTCTTACAAGAAGCATCATTTAGAAAGTCTCAAATTCACTATTAAATCTGGTTGTTTTCCAGGACAGTGACCGCATAGATCTCGTAAATATCCACAGAAACCATATATTTCATTATTACTCACTTGTATTGGTCATTTCCAGAAATGCTGGATTATGACAAAAATTATCAGATGCATTTTAGGAAAAAAAGTTAAGCATCCTGCGTGAAAAATTAATAATTATGTATAATTACAACATAGTAATAGGAATTACTGGATAATCTCTTAAATTCCTATAAGGAAAATGCCTCTAGATGCCTTTAGCTGAAACAAATGGAGTTGAACAGGAAAATAGTCTGAAAAGATGAAGAATTTATCAGAGAATGACAAGCTTTTTATACAGTTTTGAACCATCTTATAATTTCTATCCCATGGGCATAACACTTTGTCCTTCATTTTTTAAAAATACCTCTGCAGAAATATTATTGTTACTTCTTATATTTTACAGTGATTTTTCATAAGGGAAACAGTTTCACATTTGGGGAAATATTTAGTACATAAAAATGACTTAAATGCATATGTATTAGTCTGGGAAAAATGAATGAAGTGGGATTTAAAGAACAGGAGAATTGAAACAAATGGAAGTTCTTAAAGACCTGGTGCAACAAAAATCCTAGCCAAAATGCATCAGGGAARATTGTCTATACCCCACATCTGAGAGGCTATTAAAAATATAAAGACTGGATAAAGACTATTTTAGATATCCATGCCAACCAGCTCTAGCCTGCTTTGCATCATGAGTCTTACCAAGGCCAGAAGGGAGAGCTAAAGGAGGAATCCCAAACGCCAGCCCTAAGAACACTGAGTGCTCTCTCCCCTCAGTTACCAGGAGCAGCGGCAGCTGAAGGTTCATAGCCACCATGTGAAAAGCTGGCAGGGGGCTGAAGTGAAGCAGAAAGGTGTCCTCTCAGAATCTGGAGACCTTGGAGGCCATCACTGTGTACTGCTGAAAGCATCCTCTGCAGGAGAGAGGTGATCTACCACTGAGTTCCTTTCAGTCATAAAACACAATGCTTTTTGCTGAGGCTGGGATTTTACATTTTAAAATTTAGGTTAGAAGCAAAGAAAGGTGATCATGTTAATGGAAGTTAACAACTTGCAGCTCCTCACCTGAGCACAGTAACCCATCACTCCCAGTACCAGACATTTGTAAGTGAAACAGTAACTGGCAGCACAAGAATTCTATAACTTTTATTCAGGCCCACTTATTACACAGCATCGTAAGCCATTTAAAATGGAGCATTACAGAAACACACACATCTTTTTCAATATGGACAAATTAGAAGCAGTGACAGGATCTTCTAATCTTACCTGAACTTAGGCAGGTCAAAAAGACAGTTTTATAAAAGCATTAATGCTTTAATACTCTGAATTAATGTGGAGAAGTCTCAATTAGTCAACTTCTCTCCTTAGCGAAATCTCTCCTCTCTATGTTTATTTTAATTAAATACCAAACCATGTCACTAAAACACATCCCTGGCACTGTGTGGGAAGCAAGGTAGTTAAAACGTTTTTTTTTTCTCTTTGAGGATATAAAGACAAATACATAGAGAAGGAGATAGCTTCTTTTAAAATGCACCACTGATATTCCCTACCTAACACAATAAATTGGAAAACCCAAACATATCTAATACATATTTATGAGAGGCAGCATTTAACTGCTCTGTAATGTTCTGAATAAAACACCGTAGAAGGTCTGTGTAGCTTTTTCTGGAGGCGGTTCCACATGTACTCAAGTGCAAAGGTGCAGACACCTTTGGTCAACTGTCAGGCATGAACCAACAAACCTCTTTGCTCATTATGGAGCAATGATGCAGGCAAAGGTCCGTGTGTGGGTACTTGCCCCTGCACCCATGTGCACCTAGCTCTCTGTGCTCAGCACTGCACATAGATGAGACCATCAGTTTATACACCAACAGGTACCTTATCTTTTACTGTCCTTTAGTATTCCCTTTAACTCCATAAAAAAAGGAGCTTTTTGTTCTCAAAAACGGTTTGAAAAATCCACTTTTCCAGACAAGTAGCCTGAGACATTTCACAGGGCCCAAGTGTTTGGCATTATTAATGTTCTATAAGCTTTTTCATCATGTCATTACTAAATAAAACATCAGCTGAACCCTTCTAAAGCTCTGCAGATATATGAAGCAGTTGTTAACTATATTTATATAAGACATTTCTGCTTTGCCGCTATAAACCATTCTGACTGCACTAGATTCTGATTCAGCACTTTCAGGTGTAAAATTCATGCAAAAAGGAGAAAATCTGGTTTGTTAACTTCCTATGGAAACAGTAAGGAAAGTCACACTTAATTAACTCGGGAGCAAACACTTTAATATGGTAAGAGCACACATCCGTACCTGAGAAAAAGCTGTGCAGTGATACCAGCCAATGTAGCGGAAAAAAAAGAGTCAAAAATCTCTTTCCATTAGGAGTATAATTAATAACAGGAGTCCCCTATAGTTACACCAAAATTACTGCAAGAGTTGCAGACAGCTACTATTCCCTATATATATGTATATATACATAAAAATATTTATTTGAAATATAAAGTACTATGTATCTATATTTAATATATTATATAAATTTTATCTTATTTTATCTTATTTATATTTTATATAATATAAAATTATTTATTATAATATAAAATTTCTCTTTCTCTCTCTCTCTTTCTCCCTCCCTAAACTATTACCCATGCCCAGCCTGTCCAGCCACTGCTGGACACTGCAAAGGCGCCAGGAAATGAAGATGATGTTTCTGTACTGAATATTCTCCAGTGGCAGCTTTGGCTGGAGGAGAAGTATGTACAGGGACTTAATGTACAGAGTTGGTGGCTGGGGATGGGGTGCAGTTCCAGTCCAGCCTGTGCCTTCTGTGCAAGGGCACCCAGGAAGGATTTCTTTTGCTTCTGCTTCTCTTCTCTAGGCTTTGAGCAACCCGGTCTAGGGAAGGTATCCCTGTCTACAGCAGCAGGGGTTGGAACAAGATGATCTTTAAGGTCCCCTCCAACCCAAAACATCTGTGATTCCAAACTTTAAATTCTTCAATTCCCTGAGTTTAGTTCAAATCAATTTTTGGACTAAGGCAGCTTTGCATTGAGCAGCAATCTCACCAATAGATGGCCACTGACCGTGGGCTCACAACCAAAGTATGTGCATTTCAGCTCTGAAACAGAGGAGCTGCTACATCAAAACAGACTGAGGGTCCAGCCTCCTTGTCTGTGCCAGATGCTTCAAAACAAGTTAGATTAAATTTTGCTGCTAGCAAGATTAATTCACATACTAATCAACTCAGTTGAAACCATGACAGCGGTGAGCCYCAGAACAGATTTTGACCCTTACTGTACAATTTTCAGCCTAAGAAATAAGAACGATTTCTTCTGACCACAACAGATGATGCCCAGAGCAAAAGTGACTGGGAGAAGACTGGCATGCAGTGGTAATTTCATTTAAGCTGGTGTAACCAATTTCAGGTTTTGATCTTTGAGAATAACGTTACAGAATAACATTTTCAGAAGTGCCCAAGCAACCCTTGCCCTTCGGCTCCACTGGCTTTTAGCAGGTTAATGCACTGAATCATCCAGGGACGTTTGAAAACTTTGCCAATACACTTGAAGCTTTAGATGTAAACCAAGAGAAGAAGCCTGGCTTTGCACTGTGAGCTCCATGGGACTTGTTTTGAGGGAGCAGGAGCAGCTTTTTGTTCCACTTGTGGCCGGCACTAATTTTTCACAGCAGAGCAGCAGTTGCCATACCTCCATGGCTCCACCCCACTGCATCAGAACAAACATGGGAAATAGGAGTCTGCTGATGGAAGAACAGACAAGTCCCCAGTTTGTGCTTATCTGGCCAGCTGAAGCAAGCACACTYCCCCTTCCCAAAAGTTAATGGGGACTTTCCCTGGGGCAGCCTGGTTTTTGTTTTCCCAGCTCCTCTCCTGGCATGAAGAGCTGTCACCAGGCACATTGCAAAGACGCAGAGTATGTCATGCTTAGTGCAGGGATAAGAAATGCATCAGAAATGCAAGGCGACTAATTTTGGACACTATTTTTAATTACAGACACTTCATTATTTATTTTTCACTCTGAACATCTTATCAGGATGATCAATTCCTTGAACCATTAATTAAATTCTGTTGGCATAATGTAACATTTCAGGCCTCTCTTTCTGCTCATTGTGTAGCCAAAGATAACACCTCATCTCTTTGAATCTTCATTTCCTTGGAATTACAGGCTGTTCATTTTCTTTAATTCTCCCAGATTCCATTGTCTGAGTTTTCTTTTTGCACTGAATGTAGAAATGACACACCCAGAACAACACCATGTATCACTCCTAGTTTGGAGAGTATATTCCCAGTTTGATGGATGAGACAAAGCTCTCTTTCAGGTGGGAATGTACTGCTAAGACTATGCAGATGGACTGTTTTTCCTGTGGTAGAGCAACATGAATATGGATATCCAGCTGTAGTGCTTAGGTGTAATCAGAGAGGCAGATGCAAAAACACAMTGACAAGAAGGTCAATATGTTTTGCCTAATAACAAATTCTACTGTTGGTGCAGCTGAAGGGAAAGGTAGGCATTGAGAGAAATATATTTCAATAATTACTTCATTTTAAAAAACGTGATAATTGCATATGCACAGAGTAACCACTGGAGACCAATGGCAGAAGATATGTTGGTTGGAAATGCATCACAAAAACAGATAAATACACAGTAAATAGTGAAAAGATGTATTAAATGATGAATCAGTTAAAAGAAATACATAATTCATGTGCATCTAAGTATTCTAAATATCGGAGAAAGCCTGGCATGTTCACACCCCTAGTTGCAAGTATACTCACGGCCAGCCTATGTATGCTGATATGTTAAATATTGAATGAGGGACTAAGCAAGCTCAGCACGGGAAGACTCAGCTGTGAACAGCCAAGCCTTGGGATTATGTAGCCAATGCCATGGTGTACCCACTGCCATGACCAGCAGTGCTCCTGGAATCAGCCCCATATTCCCTTTGCCTTTGCCAAGATGCTGCCAGACAACTCTATGGCCTGTGGTGGACACTGGGAGCTCTGTCCTACATCCTTCCGGGTGGAGCATCATACCCATCAAACCCTGCAGGTTTCTACACAGCAGAATTGAGTGGATGGGTCAGGAATCCCATTCCTGAATACCCATCACACAYGGAAGTGTAGGGAACCTGTGCCCCTGCCTTTGCCTTAGGGCTGAACAGCACTGTGGTCATAGGGGAAGAACGTAAGGCTTAAAAGCAAGCAAATATCTTATTTGCCTTTTTCCATGATTATTGCCACAATAGTTAAAACACAGGCACTCCAAAGTACAAAAAAGCCACATAAAGTCTCTTCTCCAAGCCTGCAGAGCCAATGAGAATGATACCACAGGAGCATAAGACACCACATGCCACATGTTACCAATTTCTACCCAATATCTGAAACCTGATAGCCAAAAAATATGAAAAGATTGCACCAAAAGCACAGTCTCTGCTAAAACACTGAAAGAATTAGCAGCATGACTGGCCTGTGCAAATCTCCATGCCCATTCATGCCCTACTACACTACTAAGTCTGCCTGCTAAGTGCAGCAAAAGGTAAAATTGGTCACAGCGATTTACAATAAATCAATTCATTTATCTTTCCACTGTTTAACCAATATATATCCCCATACAACTTCAATTAGCCCCGTGAACAAACTGACACCTGGCAAACAGAACCATAAATGACCCTTTGATGTCATCACATCCTAAGCCGAAGTACACAGGGGGCRTTTATTTTACTAGTGGTCCGCATTCCTGGGTATACTTTACAAGGAAAAAAGGAACAGAAGGCACTAATAACACCTTTGTCTAAGTGATACTTCTGTAGCTGTTAGAAAGTCCCTAGTCCTTTCTTAGAAAGGAAGAGAGCCATAAGGAGGTGTCTCCTGAAAATCCTTCCACTGAAAGAGGGGTGGCAAATATTCTAACGTCATAAAATAACRGAAAATAAGACAATGCTGAGATGTTTTTTCAGCACTTTGTCTAGTCAGCAAATACATAATGAAATGCAAAATTGAAAAAAAAAACAACTCACCAAAACCCATTGCTGAATGGGGAGCATTTGAAATGATGAAAGACAACGAAGCATCATAGCCAGGASAGTCCTGAATTCTGCCACTAAATCGTTCTTCGAGAAAACAGTACTTAAGCGTCTATCTCTTTTTTCTGCAAACTCTCATAAGGGCAATTTGATTGAGTTGCAGGTAAATAACGTAATATTCAAGAGATAAAAAGTTCCTTAATAGTGTGAAGCAATCCTATAAAATATCCCAGCTGCACAAACAAATCAATAACCTGAGTGAGGCAGAACAGTCAAGGACTTGAATTGGTGAGATGAGAGATGGCAGTCCAACACAAGCCTGAATGTTCTATTGATATTTCTGAAGCTCTTATGTTCTGACAAACAAAGGCCCAGAAGGTCTAAAAGTTGGGCGTGGACTTTTGAGACTTTCACACTGAACTATAAGCAAGGAAAGAAATGATAAAGCCATGACTCAGCTTTTACAATGTTTCATCTATGTTGAGTACATTCAAAGTTGCTTCCTAAATCATCCACGTCGATTGCTCCCAAGCCAACATTTAATAACAAAGTCATTTGGGGCAAGTTTTTAAAAAGCATTTAAGTGTTAGAAATTCCTGACCTATACCCAGGCTTTTGTCCTCTTTCTGCTTTGTTTGGTCAAGTTCACTGCCAAGGAGCCTGAGACATCAGGGATCCCCATCAGAGTCTGAGATGTCCTGGCTAGATTTTGAGTTTTTCCCTCTCAATCAAAACACCCTCTGGGATAGTTTAGCATAAGATTAGGTGTATCTTGCAAGGTAAATGTAATGCACTCAGTAATTGATAGCGTATTACACTAAATTTGTTAAAAGAAAAACAAGTAACTAAGGCATTAAACCCCACAATATACATTGAAGATGAATAACAGAGAGAATAATTAACAGCAGACTCTGCTAGATATATTCCAAGTTTAATCAACCCAGGGGACAAAATGATAGACACAGTATTTCAMCCACACTTCACAACCAGAATTTCTCCTCCAGTGGAGCATATTCTGCAAAACTCAGTGCTGGTGAAAAATATAACCTTTCTGGCTTTAAAGACTTGAGCTCAACTATACAAGCCTCTTGTTTTTTAAAAGCCCAACTGTCTTTTAGCTTCCAGCTGAAACAGGGCAGGCCAGTCCCTCAGCTGCAGTTAATCAGCATGGCTCCACCAAAATCAACAAATCTGTGCTATTTAACACTAGTCTAAAAACTGACCCTATGTTATTTCCCAGCATACTGTCCTCAGTTGGGACTGCAGATATAATTATTTTGGTTCTGGCATCTGAAATATTTCATCAACAGTGAGTTAATTAGGTTACTGCCAGTAGAGTGTCTTAAACCCCCATCATTTTTGATGTTTGCTAAAACAACGCATATTCTGCAGCTGAGTAAATATTTCTTTGCGGATCATAACGTAGGAATTGGTTCTCACTCCAGATGTAGATTGCGTTTATACAAATTTGCACTGYGGCTTTGATTTGAATTCTCTCATCCTCTGGTCTGTGACAACTGAATGCCTGTAGASTCACAGCCGTATCAGTAGTGATATTCCAAACTTCTACAGTGCCTTTCTCTATTTAGTCCTTTACTCCAGTTAATGAACTAAGCCACAAGGATCCCTGTGGGGTAAGAATTGTTCTATTCATTTTACATATGGGAAATTTATGATGTAGAAAGATAAAGTCACTTGCCAAGATTGTGTGAGAAACCGGGAGTAAAGCTGGAGAGAACTGCAATCAATACATAAGAAAAGTTCCAGTCTTACTGAAGAGAGATAAATGTTTGCAGAATTCAAGCCACATTTTTAAAATCTTGTTAGGTAGACAACTTTCATCCAACAAAATAGAAAAAAAACCCACCCCATGTCATTTTGCTGAATGATAATTAAATGCTGTGCATATTTATTTAATATGAGAAGTTTTGGGTTTTTTTTTCTCCAGGAAATCATTTTCCTCRAAGTTTTCAAGTTATATATATTGGAATTTCCTTTACAGGGGAAAAATCATGATTCTGGGTGGAACCTGCTGGCATTCATTAACAGTATTGGCTCAGATCTGCAACATTTCTGGAAGTGCTGGAAAAACAAAAGGGTGTTTCAATCCTGACTTCCCTGACAGCAAAGGTAGATCACATCTGAGCTATTTTAAAAATTCTGTTATCTGTTATGACATGTTGAAGAACAACAAAAGCGTGCTTCACTGATTGCCCCATAAGAAGTCAAATTTTGATGTTTGGATTGCATTTTCAAGTTAAATAGTGCAAAAGAATTGCATACAGATCTTTAAGAGAATACTACAGGTCATACAGCTCAAGTCAGACAATGTTTTCAAATAACAATGGTTAAGTTGACAGTGAGACAAGTAACTGTCCATGGCATTAATGGCTGCAGCAGCAGAATGAAATGCTGGGAGACCAAACAACCTTTGACTATGACATGGCCCTCATTTCAGAGATGAGTACTACAGAGTGTGTGAGAMTTGCTTCAGGAAGGACTACCCTATCATTAGCCATACAGACTTAGGCTCAGCCATTATAAGTATGTTAATGAAGATGCCAGTCAGGAAAATTTCCTCCTTCAAGAGAGGAAAAAAACAGTCACACCTGTTTAAGTCAATGGACTTCATCTTGTGCCTTTAAGGAGCTTTTGGTGGCAATGCAGTAGGTGCCTATGTCCATGTTATAACAATACAGAAGAAAACGACAGCATCATTTACTTACGGAACAACGAGATGAAGCAAAATATACTTTCTAAAAACTATCTTGCTGTACCATACATAACCCCCCTCCCCCCCACTTTGTAGAGCAGGTTGAAGTAAAAAATCATCAAACACTTTAATTACTAGATAACATTCTCTCTTTAGTATGGAACTGTTTCTTTTCCTAGCTAATGTTCTCTATTTCCAGTGGAAATATTTATTGAAATTGAGATCCTGGTCTTGTACATTTTCATATTTCAGAGGTCAATTTGCATACTAATCATGCTCCTCTTCCATATTCCACAATACGAACAAGTTCATTCACAAAATGTGGTACAAATTGACAAGGCATAACAGCTTCTATTGAAAATACAAATACATGAGCACTGTCAAGTTACAGCTTAGAGCAGATATTTCTTTTCAGCAATGTCAATTTGCAAATAGGGTAGYCACAGAACTTCTGGAATTCATGGAGCAGATAGGATTCAGATGAGGAAAAATTGTGAAGTGGCGAAATAAAGATCCTAGGCAACACTAGAAAACATGAAATGACACAGTGAGAAAAAGATGGAGAGAARAGAGAAGTGGAAGGATGCATATTCTGTGGAGAGATGAAATGAAGGAGAATGGGATCAGAAACAAGGCTGATGTTAAGCACAGAAGGAAGTATCTCAGAAATGCAAACTATTTTTTGACTGCTAAATTTTGCTATTAGGCAGAACCAAATAATTCACTGTCTGCTCTGCAAATAACTACTTGCAAATGCGTCCTTTCATTTTATGTATTTAATTTTACTAGCTCTTCCACTGGTGATAAACACTGGACAGACCTGACTTTTCTRATGCTCTTTTCTGACCAAAAAAAAATCTTCTTTACTCATTCTTCAGGGACTAACTGCTCATAAAACACTAAACAGAAAGCATCGCAGGAAAGTTCCTGCATGGCTGAAAATAAAACCTAAAATCACATCAAAAGTGTTGGCCCAAAGTCATTTTCAGTGAACCACAACTGTTATTTCTCATGCCAGCTGGGAACATAAAGAGACTTTATTAATGCATGATTTCTGCATTTACCTCATATTTCTAACTTGGAATAAATCAGAAACAGACTTAAAGGCCCCATTCCACAGCATGAAGTAAACAAATGTGTTTTACTATATATGCTTTTCAGAATGAATTAAATTCACACAGCATTTGTTCAACTTGCTCACAGCAGACAGCTTTCGTTCTGTACAACAGGCTGTAAGAAGAACAGGCAATACCGAGAAGGCTGCACTTAACCTTCAAACAACAGCAGTCCCATCCACTTCTGCCTCCTCCCCACCACTGCTGCGTCACTGCACTGAATAGCAAAGGAGCTAAGTAGATTTTTTTGAACAGTAAATCATCTGTGACTGCCACATGAAAATATAACTTTTATTCAGCATTATGTTGCCAGGCAAGAACACTGGTATCTCAAAATTTAACAATAATTTGATGCAAGAAGAAAGATAGGAACTCAAACTTCATTCTCATCCCTACCAAAAGTGATGCAGTGAAGAGAAGCAGCATGAGACTTGGGATGCAGTGGCTCTGGAAGGCTGCTGGCTGCTCACAGCTGATTCCATCTCATCCTCAAGTTTCCTTTCATGGCTTATTCCGAGGAGGGCCAACCCAGGTATCAACAAACCACATATGATCTGTTAACAACACCTAATCAGAAGAGCTCCCGCTTCCACTTGACTTTTTTTTTTGGTCTTTTCTAAGTTTAAGAAAAAGACTGCTGTTCCCAAACCCAAGCTAGTCAGATTTTTTGTTGTTGTTGTTGTTCAAAGGGGAACATGAAATTCTGCTCCAAATTCAACCCCATGGATCTGAGGTTGAACAGAAAGGAATGAAAGTTGGGTCAAGATCAGGCTGAAGCTTTAGCCTTTGCTTTGAAGAAAACCCAAAGAATTCCTGTACATGCTCCTCAGGCCACTTTTAGCAGCCTCTAGATCCACTATGAGACAAGTGCTGCATGAAAATATAGCTCAGAAATGCAATAACTACATTATAATAACATCTGAATTGCTTCTGTGAATGAAAACAGCAGGTTATGCTACATCAACTACACTTTTCCTGACTCAGACTTTCAAAACATATTTCTATCAGAGACTAAATGATGATGCCAACCTCTCACTGCAATCAAAAGCAACCACTGCAGTTCATATGCACAGAACATCCAGCTATCAATCAGGTAAATAACTTGAAAAAAATTTCATCATCAGAATGGAGTTTGGATTAAAGTTCTAGAAGTGAACTAGTGAATCATTACTATACATACCATTTTGGTATTTTTGCTGAGCAGCACTTCACTCTTCCAAAAGACTCCAACAAGTCAATAAAGTTGAACTAAACGACTTTTAAAAATAAACTCATAATCTTACATCAGGGCCAGCACCACTAAAGCTAAGTAATGTCTCTGGAACATTGTTTACCTGAAAAGAGAGGCTAAAAGCACCATCAATGCTCAATTCTTTTCCCCTTTGGTGTGGTGGATACCTAAAATGTCTTGGTGTCCATCAACCATAAATGAAAGGGTACTAAGCTAAGCATAAGAATTACCTTAAGATCAGAATTTCCCCACTAATTACAGTTTACTGTGGGACTTAAAGAATACATGCAATGAACAATTTGTTGCTTATATGGCAGTTACTGTTAAGGAAAAAATGTATGGAAGAATGAATAACTCTGAGAAACAGCTGTGTTTGAAGTTAAATGCATAAGCAGTCCTTACAAAATGTATTTTCCAAGCTGTTTTTATGTCAATTTTTATAGTCATATGGGTGTTTTAGTGGCACAAGCACAGATTTCCATAAAAAAATTCTTCATCAGATTTACTGTGTCTTCATTTCTGTTTCACATCAGCTTTTAACATCAATGAAATTAATCTGGCTGTACTGGTGAAAGACTGGGTTAATACTCTGGGGCATCTCAATGGGAGTTTTTAATTTATTGACAGCATTTTATGTTCCAAAGGAGACACACAACACATAATAAACAAAATAAAATGAAATAAAATAAGACAAAACATTAAATCTTGGGTTAGTTCCTCTGGGATAAATATATTCAGACATTCTGAACAATTAATAAATTGGATCATTCATATAAATCTCTCATTTCTTAAGTGAAGTGTCTGTTTAGGTCCCATTTATGAATAAGGGAAAGGGTGGTACATCTTGTCCCTCCACACTGTGTCCAGCCTGGTGTTTTCATGGACAGTTTCTAGCTATAATGAAAATAAGATACATCCCAAATGCAAAAGCAAACACAGAATAGAACACCATCTACAAGCACAAATTGGAAGGAACGACAATCACGTTTAGCAGGCGCATATTAAGATCACTGAATTCATGTGGCAAGCGAATATTTTGAACAACCTTTCATTACCCTGTTGCAYGTATCCCTCCTCATCATCACTGGCAGTGGCAGGCTCCTAAGAGGGTCTAACTCATCTGCCCCTCACTATTCAAAGTCTAATGCCACTCATTCTACAACTCATTCCAATCAATACCAGTTCCATTACATTTCACAGGCAGCACTATTTTCATGGAGGAAAGAAGACGGCATCCTGCAGGTGTACATAACCTTTTGACAGCTATGTATGTTAAAACAACCTGCTCAGCAATGCAGTTATATCAGTGAAGTGCTGTCAATCAGAGAACATTTCTACATATGATCTGGGGTTTTGGGTACAAATTCTGGCTCCTGTTCAGGACAGCACTTTAGCAAACCCCTGAGCTAAGCACTGAGGGTCTTTAAAGCCACTGGGCTGTAAGCAAATGCTTAATTACAGAATTAACTATGTTCGGAATTGAGTACAAACAGCTTGATCTTGCAGTAGATAAAAACCATCAGCTGCCATCATATTGAGAGTTGTTACTGCTCAGTGCTGGGGTGACTGAAAAGTTTGGGTGTGCACATACCAGCTAGAATCCATTTCTCCAGCAATAAGGAAGAGAGGCAGAGCTGTGCTAAGGCTGAAGACCAGTTGCTCTGTTTCCCTTAAAACAAATTCAGCACTTTGGAAAGTGGTACATCCCTTTTCTTTATCCCTCTTTTATTAACACAGAAAAATGAATCACCTCCAGGTTATATTTATTCTATATATAGTATATATATTATTTACTTAAGCCCAGAGAAGGATGAAAAACTCAAGAGAGAAGGCCAAAAAAGAGGGAAAAAAAAAAGCTTAAGATGGCAAAGTACATTTGAAAACACTATCCTCTATGGTCAGGGTATTTTGTGTGGGGCGACTTCTGCAAGCTAAGTGGATTTTAAGTGTTTTAAGTGAACTCTAATGAAAGACTCCTTTTCAGCCCTACTTTGCTTTTAGCAGCATTACTGCATCCTTATTAGCATTCAAGTTTATTAATTGCTCATTGCATGCCTAAAAGTATTTTTGGGAAGTGATAATAGCAGCACATTCTGTGATGGAAGGAAGACTTTGTTGGCACTTAGGTACTTGAAACGTGTGAAGTGGTTTGAGAGTGAAGGAACTTGAGCCCTGGGTGAAAGTGTAAGTAGATTCCAGAATATCTGACAAGCAGGATTTAGAGCCACAAGTTTAACAAGTGTACACTTCTGCAGTGTCAATGTCAAAACAGAAAGAAGACATGTCACTCTCAAAGTGGCATACTATTTTTTTAACTGCTTGAGACTTTAAGAATGCGTATTTGATTGCTCATTAAAGCAATTATTGTTATAGAGTTTCTTAAGCCATTACGCTGCCTCTTTGTGAGATTTTCTACCCAAACCATTCAACTCTCTTTGTTTGCTGTTGAAAAGTAACATTTAAATTATTTAACAGACAACTGGTGCAGTCTGGTGACCAAACATTCAAAAAAAACAAGCAGAACTTCTAATGAGTGAAAAGTGAAAGCATTTTGAAAATTGCAGGGCTTAAAGAACATCACACATCTCATCTGAGGAAAAAAAAAATCTCAAAGAATACTATTTATCATTTCAAACACATTTCCTTGCCTGCTGAGGGAGGGAGGGAGACAGAGAAGGAGGGAGGGAGGAAAGCAGGGAGGGAGGGAGGGAGGAAGGCAGGAAGGCAGGAAGGAAGGAAGGAAGGAAGGAAGGAAGGAAGGAAGGAAGGAAGGAAGGAAGGAAGGAGTCTGAGATCTTTAAGACTGAGCAAGTGGATGAGATTCTGTTATAAGAATAGATTGCACAATCACAGGAGCCCCAGCCTCAACCTTCAAAGCTCAAATGTTTCCCCTTAACAATTTTTGTACATCAGAGAGGCCAAAAACTTAGTGCAGAAGAAATAGGACCAGAAATCCTCTTTTTAATGAGTATGTATATGTCTTTTCCTCCTTCTTCATAGATACTGATTATACCATAAATGCTTCAACCTGTAAGAAGAGGCAGTCTCTACACTCATTTTAAAAAATAATGAAGAATTTTGCCTATAAAAATAATGACACTAATGAATTACACACCCAGTTCTTCATGCCTGACACAACGGTCAAAGAAAAGGTAAGGAACAACTGAAAGCAATCTGATGATACTAGTTTACAGAAGATGGTTTATATCTGTTTACTCTCACGGATTTCTTGTTAATAATTTACAGGAGCTACAGCTGAAGTTATGAAGTGTGCAGTATATTACAAGGAGGTCCACGGCATCAAAAAATCTGCTTCCATTATAAGAAATACTAAAAAGGCCAGCAAGGGTCCCTCATTTTACCTGCAAAAATTAGCTCTCAAACTACTGGGAAGTTTCAAAATAGAAGAAACTTTTGCAATATGTTTGTCTTCCTTCTAAAAATGCAGAATTACTTTTCCACAGAATTGTATTATCTTGAGGAGTACTCTGAAATTCAGCCGTGACCCTGAGATAGCTTTTCTAGTCAAGGAAAGGTTACAATTTCTCAAAAAATGGTATTCACAGAGATGGCAAGAAATAAGACATTTGCTTTTAGATTCCCAGTTTTTCAGCCATTTTAAGTACTGCAAACTTGAATTCACAAAGAGTAAGACACTCAGCTTCTCCTACTATATCCCAAGGATTTATGAAACAGGCAGTAATATTGTTATGCTACCTGTCAAGCCCTTTGCAATGAAAAAGTTTAGTGTTTCCTCTGTTGTACAAACTAAGATTACACTCARAATGTTTATTCACAACATTTACCTTTTTCATGAATATGCATTTTTTTATTTTTGTGATCTTACTGATTTTTAATCTAAGTTGCACAGAAATTAGAGGAAACTGAGTGGTATCTCCAGGCCTGTAAGTTGACATTCAGCCACATGCTGAGCATGAATCCAGTGGTCTGTAATATCTTCCTTAGCCCTTATTCTCAGCAGGCTGTGTGGATACAGCTGCAGGCAGATTTCTAGCAGCTAAGGACTTGTTGCTCACAAATTAATATTTACATTGTTTCTTCAGTTTTTACTATATTATCATTTATATGTTGGGAAAGAAATCACCATCCAATTAAGATTAGAGACTATAGTCACCCATTCTAGCAGTGTCACTACTTCACCCAGAATGACATCATGACATTATTAGTAAAAGTATTATGTGAAATATCCAAGGTAATTATTTTGAACTATTTGTGTGAATGAAGTTTTTCTACATGCATGTGATATCCAGGTCTGTTCATCCCTTTGCTGTTGAAAAGCCAAGACACGGACATGACAGGCTTCCAATTTGCACCATAATGGCATCGAGTCCCCATTCTCCTTGTTTCTGTGTTTCTTCTTTGTTACCTGTGAAACAGCCATGCCATGAGCATCAGCCTTTTGTGAGTCTCCCAACTATTCGACTTTGTGTCTTCCAAGAATTGTTTATTATTGCTGAGCTATTCACTGTTGGTGGCAGTGTTCCCTCAAGTCTCCCTGTCTGCCTCCCAGCCCTACCCCACACCACTCTCCACAGCCAGCCCAGACACTGAGCACAGCGAACGGCAGCGAGGAACTGATCCATCACGAGACAGACGCGGCAAAAAACTCTGCTTTCTCAGCTGTCAGGCATGCAAAGCGTCTGTCACAARGGGCTGTGCTGGCCAAATGGGTTTTCCCTTTGGTTGGAAAGGTGAGCTTTCCGTCCAAAGCGGAGACCTTCTGTGAGGTATTTCCTGCAGAGTGCTGGCTCCAACCCCAGCTGCAAACAGCATGGCATCTGCACTCAGCCGGCTCTTTCCCTTGGTAATACATACAATCTGGGCAGCTGGCTTTGAAGGAATAAAGAAAACTTGCCTAGCTACAATCTGGCCTTTTCTTTCTTTATGCCATGCACTGCTTAACAATAGCAGTTTTCACTATCAGCTGCCCTCAGTCAGGGCTTAAACCTTTGCAGATACCAGCAATCTTCCATTTCACTTCCACAGGAACTGCGGCAGCCAGCAAACCTACTTAAGCTCATTACACTTTTCCTGACGTTAACTTATGAACACCACCAGACAGCACATGTGTATGTGAAAGGATGCTGTATCCCACTGCCTGCTCCCCATCCAGTTGCCCACGGCACGGCCAGTCCCCACAGGGAGCTGCAATACCAACCAGACACACGGCAGGCAGCGGGTCAGAAATAGCACCAATCCACTGTCTCCTTTGCCTCTGTGCACTCGTTTCCTTTTCACAGCTGTTAAATTCAAGCAAGGAATTGAAACTTCAGGTGACACTGTCAAACCATTTAAAGACTTGCTACTGTATGGCATGATATCGATTCAGTAATGCTCCTCCAGCTCCTCCTTTGGGTAAATGAGACCAACTATCCACAGCTTCCCAACACAAAACCCAAAGTCTTTCAAAGCCTAGTCTTGCAATGATAAAACACATATGATGTAGGTGCTGTTCATCCATGGGAAAGCCCTATAACCCTTCTTGCTTGGAGGAATTTGTATTTTAGAACCAGGGAATAATCAAAATTGGTGTCTCCTTGTTATTGCTCTTTGCTTTTTTTTTCCTGGCACCTGGGTTTGCCTTTTATTTGATACCATCAGCTGCAGAGAAAGTCACAGCACTTACAGGCATCTTTACTCTCCCTGGACATGAATACACACTAATAGCTTAACAGCTCTCAGATCCTAGATAAACCTGAGCCCTTGGAGCATCCTTCTGTGCTCTTATCTATAGTGGCTAAAACCTGCCTCAAAGGTACAGGTACAACACCTCTCCATAACAACACATTCCTGCTGCTTTTAAAAGTGGATTATGTGAATTTGGAAACATACTGGTGATGATGGGATGGCGGGCACGGCAACTAAGCTCCTTCCCAAGGACCTGAGCTGACCCATGCTCATTTTAGGGAAGTTAGCTCTGCTATAACTGCACATCAAGAAATGGAAAGTAACAAAAGCATATTAAAAAAACGAGGAAAAGGTGGCACCTCCACCAATTCAAGTTCCCCATAATGGTGGCCTCAGTTAACAGTCCCAAGATGGTCACATACAGAGATACAGGACTTGTCAGCCCACAAAGCAGATTTTAAACGGCTGGAGATGCCTGAAATCACATTTGAACCCCAGCAGGGCTGCGTAATGCCTTCAGCTCTCTAGGAAGAGCAAATTGCAAAGGATGTGCTTTAGGGCATGGGGTCTCATTCATTCCCCTGGCCCTGCATGCTCCAACTAGGAGCAACACTGATTCCTTTCCCTGGGTACCCTCTAGGGTAATTCGAATGAAGATGGATAAATTGTTAAAAGATGAGAGAGATGGGGGGATTACACACGTGTTATTACCAAACCCTATTTAGCAGTAAAGAGATGAGTAAATCTGAAGGTTTTATGCATCTTTAAAGCCAATGCTGGTGTCCTCCAAAAGCCAACAGTGGTGTTTTAAACACAGTTATAATATACCTATACATCATCTCTCTGTTGCTTCATCTGAATCATTAATGTCATGATGAAGAAAATGGTCTTACTTCCTAGGTAATTACTGTATATCTATTTAAATGAATTAAGTCTCTATTGAAAAGGCTTGTTTGTTCCATATCCATCCTCTTAATGTGTATCTTTTCCTTCATTATATCTGGTAAAATGTCAAGCCTGCTATGTTGGGGAAATCAATAATTAAAGAGCTTTACAGTAATTACTCCAATAACACACATTCTTGCCACTTAACAATACAAATTAAATCCACTACATTAAAATTTACACTAACAACAGACAAAGATGCATATGTCAAGCACTAGCCTTCAAAGAGTATCAACACTGCTCAGAAAGTCATTACATTGAGCGACAAGTCTCTTGCAGAATATTTTACGGAGTATTTTATTTGCTCATTTGTGTTTGTCGTCAGTGAGTTTCAAGGTATGAGATGTGAGTCAATAACAGAACCACAGCAAGCAAGGAAAAGACCATGCTTTTCTAATATGGCACAAACAAATTAGTGTCATTTGCAAGTAATTTCAGTGTAACTGACCTGCCTGCAGCTGATCTGGTATTTACAGCAAATGCCTACATGGACACATATGCAATATGAGTACAATTTTAAATATACACATACAAATAAATATTTTCATGTATTTATTTATAAGTTTACATTCACTGTTTTGATAACATGCATGATCAGATGCATAAGATACCAGGCATTTTTCTTATTTAAGATTCTTTTAAAATGAACCAAATACAGCTCATTTCATTATTTATCTGAGAATTCATATTTTGGCGTATTCTAACCAAAAAACCCCAAGATGTACAAACAGGTGTAGATGT
Organism: Amblyornis subalaris; assembly: GCA_018881555.1. Taxonomy (NCBI): domain Eukaryota; kingdom Metazoa; phylum Chordata; class Aves; order Passeriformes; family Ptilonorhynchidae; genus Amblyornis; species Amblyornis subalaris. Next base: position 7,094,950 of record JACAXG010000031.1, on the reverse strand, counting down.
GGACATGTAGGCATGTTCATCCCGAATTACACTAAAGGCTTAAATTGCAATAGCTGACTTCGCATCATTAATCCCCTTATTATAGGGAAGACCAATGACAAAGTTTTAATAACATGGGTTCATGGATACAAGAGTTGCACAGCTAAAATAAGAGAGCCCGTTCTCTCACACCCGCCCCAACTGCTTCGCTACTCCTGAGTCACTTTCACCCCAACACAACCTCATGGTAAAATATATTTGGGATCAGAAAGGCTAATTTTCCCCTTCATCATTTGCCAATCACCATTTCCCCAGGGCTGGAGTAAGAATGGTATCCCCATTCCTGGAAGTGTTCAAAAGGCATGTGGATGCAGAATTTGGGGATATGGTTTAGTGGTGAACACTGTGGTGCTGGATTAACGACTGCACTCAATGATCTTAGAAGCCTTTTCCAACCTTGAGGTCTCTATGAAGGTGGGGCAGGAGCCAGGAATGAGTGTCAAACTGCCGCTCTGCCGGGTGGCAGAGAAAGAAATCATGACCTGACAATCCAAAAACTCTGATATCTAGAAGTCTTGCTGAAGGACCAGCTCCAGCATTTTCCTTTAGGGCAAATTCTCTACTGAGGCAGTAATTTTAATGGCATAAGCATATCTGCTGAGAAACGAACATTTCTTAATTTAGGTTCTTATTTTAGAATAACCAATATTTTGGTCTTACCTACCTCAGGCAAAACAGGGGTTTTTTTCCTAGAAGGGGAAAAAAAAATAAGCAATCCTAAACCCCGACTGAAGTCATGCCATAGGCAAAAATCCTGAAATTACTTAAAAAAAATAATCTGCCATGAGTATGGTATATTCAAACCAAGTCTCATTTTAAGTATCACTTCTTCTTAGTTTGTAATAGGTGTCTGTGCTGCACATGTGGAGTTAACCAGCAAATCCCAATATCCCAATTGCACTGAAGTACATATTAACATGATCTTGATTTTCGATTTTCCTATTATCATATATATAGAATAATTTTCTTTACTGGACACTGCTAGCCAGGCTTGAGCACAGAGGGATGTAGCAGTGACTTCAAGGTCCCTGACTGAAGCAATGCTGTTTGCTGGGAAGTGTTGAGATGTGCTCCTACAATGAACTGGAGATCAGGGCCCCCAGAGTTATTTAGGCTTTTCTCTCATTTATGGAAAAGATGAGACTCTCTTATTTTTTTGTTCAGCTAAGTCACTGATATTCAATTTTTGCTGAGATAATCACTTGACATTTCACAAAATATCACAGTAGTCTTCCTTACAAAATAAGCCTTGCTTATGCCTTAGGTAGAAGAAATGGATGTRTTAGACCAGTGTCACCAAAAGACCAAAACCTTCAACCCACACACCTTTTTGGTAGGCAACCACAACTCCTTCTAGTGTTATTGACATGCTGTCAGACACAGCAAATGCTCTGTTTCGAGACATCTTTGAGTGTGGGGAATGGGGTGGATCAGGCCCTACCTTGGTGGGGCAGCGCCCTGCCCCCATATTCCCCCCAGCCCTGCAGTGTCTGTCCATCAAGGGACTCTGGAGACAGACCCTTGGTGTCACCTTACCTGCCCCTGAGTGGCCGAGACACTGGAGGTCCCACCTGGAGGGGGCAGGCCCAGGGGCGGGGCCAAGGTTTTAAGAAGTCTCAGCACGTGGCTACCTGTCTCTTTTTCACCTACTCCATCTTGGAGGATAATATCGCTGGAACCCAGGAGTTGGTAGCTATGCCTGTTTTTCTATATCTTTCCTATCTTCCTGTTTTCCTCCCTTTCTTCGTCTTTTTCTAACTTTCTTCTGATGGAACATAACATCAAATGAGMTATAAGGTTTTTCTATGTTTAATGTGCTAAGTTTAGGCTAGGAAAAGTGATGTTGTGTACCATTTACTCTTTTGCCAATGTTCYTTAGTTTTCTATAGTTCTGCCAGTAAATTTTTGTGTGTTTTTTACCTCTTCGGAAATTTTTGTTGAATTTTATCTTTGCRCCTACTCAGAGAAAAAGAATCTTTGTTCAGCCCYAAGTTTGAGTGACCGGGGSGTAACACATGCTTCCTGATCTTATTGACTGAACCTTAACGACTGATGATGGAGTTAATTTCAAGGCCACTGGTTTACACAGGCACATACAGGATTATTTTAGATGTTGACATGAAAAAGCTGTAAGTGAGATCGAGTGGGACACAGAGGGAGCAGGCAGAGCTGCTGTCTTATTGAAGAATGATAAAACAGTATGGTTTGGACAGGATCTTCCAGATCATCTTATTCCAACTGCTCTGCCATGGGCTAGGACACATTCCACCAGGCCAGGTTGCTCAGAGCTCCATCCAACCTGGCCTCAAACACTTCCAGAGACGGGGGACCCACAGCTTCTCTGAGCAACCTGTGCCAGTGTCTCATCATGCGCACAGTAAGGAATTTCTTCCTAATACCCTAACTAAAACTACTCTCTTTCAGTTTGAAGCCATCTTGTCTCTACCCCTACCCTGGCTATCCTGTGTGTTTCTATTTTCACTCTGTGTTATACTTAAAAAGTGTGTTTTGGCACCAGGGAAGTGATTCCCTGGAAAAGCCTGAGCGTGATCTCTGCTGTCATTAAACCTGAAGGTAGCGCTGTGCGTTAGGCTGAGTAAACTTTAGATGAGGGCATTTCACATGCTCAATGTACTTTCRATATCACATAGGTCATGAAAGGCTAAGAGGTGTGAAAGAGACTGGAGAGGGAGTAAAGTGTAATCACAGGGAGAAAGAGGGGGAAAAAAGGTAGCAAAAAGATCAGCTGTGAAAAAAAGCTGCATTATCCACTGATGCTTAACATAGCTACCACACAGAGCAGTGCTTGTATCTTTTGTATAATACGTATCTTTTTTCTCTTTGTATGCTCCTATTTATATTTAACAAGACCTTTTATTCACCCTCTCTGCACCCAAATAATAAAAATAAAAAAATCAGAAAGCAAGCCCCACTGGGACTCAAATCAGCTAACACTTAGACAGTTCCGATGGCAGCGTAAAGAGACCAACATCGTCATAGTCTCTTGACCTACATGGGAAGCACTGCTATTGCGCTGAGGCAGCATAGAAAAAGAGATAAAATGCTTTCCCTTGAAACAGCCATGAAATAATGCAGACTCTGCTGTGTGCTAAGTGTACAGCTACTGCTGCTCTGACGAATGCTGGAGTGCTTTTTCCCCACACATTGCTTCAGGAAATAAAAACTTAAAAATCCAAGAAAACACTCGAAATAGACCTGAAGTTCATTTTTTTCTGCATTTTCAGTTTTGATGCTAGATAGGTGTTTGACACCTCCCTTGACTACATCTGTGTTCCTCTAATCCATTATTCTCACCCAGATTTTAAACTACATTAATTAAGAGGATATGGCAGCAACTTCTGAACTGATGCCCTGCTTGTATTACATCTGGGAAATGGGATTGTATCAGCCTTCAAAAAATATAAATAGTGTGTGATTTGTAAGTTAYAAATTATCCATGCCTACTAAATTAACAACAGATAAATGAAATGTACCCTTTTCATCATATTCGTCCAAAACGCTAAAAAAGAAAAAGAGTGCCAAGCTGCCATTAGTTGCACAGTTYTCAAAACAAAGCCATACTTTCTGGATGTCTGATATTTCTGTCACATGCTATTTGTAAGCTGTCTGTCATTTTGGGCCATGATCTCCCCGGGCTGGAATCTCCTCTGCCTTCTCTGCTTACTCTACACAGAATGGTCCTTACTTTAGGAGGGTGAGATATCAACAATTTTAAGTTAATATTTCTGGYAGAAATGGTTGAAGACAACAATTGCATCTCATTAGCTTCTTAGCTAATTATTCCAGAGCTGGGAATAAACATATGTTTGTCAGCCCATTTCCCACCTTTGTGCTGAAATCTCAACAACTATTATTGAGTGCTAGAGACTACACTGCACCTCCTCTTTTTGGCTGAAAATAACTTTTTCTAGCACTTTCTAAAAATACTACGAAAGCTACACCAAAAATGAATAYGTCTTGAAATATGGAGCATAGTAGTTAATGTCAAACTTCTTACAAAAAAAAAATTTCCAGAGTTTATCTGCATTTATTTAGAGTATGAATTTTCCAGGTGCCAAATCAAATACTAAATATAAATATTAATGAAACATTGTGATGAACCTGCAAGACATAACAAATACCTGACATGGCATGCTCTCAGTTTTTATATTGGTAAAGAAAACATTCATTTTTAATTACACCATGTTGCTTATGTGAGTTGCAAAAAAAGTAAAGAATAACGGGTGCTCACAGAGGCACACCAAATTTCTATATTTTCACATCCTGAGCTGCCAGTTACGGCAGGTTCCCAATAAAGGGGATTTGTGRGGTGACAAATGACATTTTTGTGTGGCCTCTCCAGCCACAATGTACAGCTATAAAGACCAATGAAGGAAATTCTTTGTTCAAGTCAGTTCTGAAAAGTAACGATTATAAAAAATGCAACCTTGCTTTTTATATTACTAAACAGTCCCTTCAAGCAGTGAGATGGAGCTGTAATTTTTGKTAATTAAAATATCATTATTACCCTATGCATACTGCTCAAAGGAGCTTGAGCATGTCAAGGTTTCTGAAGAGAATCCCTTACTCTTTCTGCCTACTTATTTTTTATATCTGCCTACATACCTTTTATATCACCAGTGAACACCTAGGATTCATTCAGTCTTAGTGAGCCACAGGCTTACACTGACTGTCCAGTTTTTATAGTTAGATGAATATTTGGGTAATAGAGTTTGTCTGAAGCCAAATTAGAAATCAAATAAAWGGTAACATGACATGCAATAATTTTCAGTGTCTGATAGCTTAGTAGTAAGGACCCATTTTAATGCTATGCCAACTCCATAATCCCACAACATTGAACACATTGAAATGCATACCTCCTCTATTAKATTTAGTTAGCAACTTGCTAATATTGTTCATCTGTTCCAGTATTTTTGTAAAATCCTCTACTTGGAACAAGGAATTATTTTATGATTGAAAAATCAGCAAAAATAAAATGAGCAGCTGTTAACCTCAGCAATCACAGACCACATGCAACTATAAATGTATAAAGCACTCATTTTTCAAAAATTACATTTTTTTTAAATTTCTCTCCATTTGTTGAAATCCAAGTTTGGATACACCAAGATGTTGCCAATTAATCTAACACACACAGCAGAATGATCACTTAGCTCTAAGCAAATTGTTCATATTGCACATTACATCCCTGTTCATATTTACTCTACAGCTTTACATTTGGACATAGCTAATAACCTCCTTGGTAGCATTAACTGCTTCGATATTTATAAATCCAGATCAAGCAGGATAGACTGCAGTGAAAATCCATGGAACCACTGAAACACCACCAGGCTTCACACTTCTACTATCTAATCTCTGCCAAGAATGTTACTTCCAAATGTCGATTATTGAAGGTTTATCCAGTGTCAGTCACCAGCACATAAGTCATTCTAAAATAACTACTTGTCTCTCATTTTAGAGTGATTAAAAAAAATGCTGATGAAAAACTAAAATAGAATGGGGCAAATGGGTCCACAAAAGAGGAGGGGGGACACAGATCTGTCAGGCTGGCAGCTGGGAGAAGGGGGCTGGCCTTGCTCTGCATAAAAGGGTAAGCCCTCCATGGGTAAATGTAAACTGGGAGAGGAGAAGACCAGGTAAGACAGACTGGTGTCATATTAAAACCAGGTGAAAAACATGAGGCTGTAGAACAAGACTAGGACGGTAGCTGGATACAAAAACCATGAAGAGAGTTGGGAGCCTCACTAACAAAGGCTTGGCTTCATCAGACATGAGGAAAAACAATGGGACAGGAATAATTAGGGGACACCAAAACTGATCAGGTTAGGGAACCGGGCAGTTTCTCCTAATGGGTGCCTGGAGGAGGAGTCACCATGGCATCTTTCCGTGCTTGTCTCCCAGCAAATATCCCTGAGAGGCWCYATRGWGCCTCTCAGGGACAGCAGCTTCTGCCACCAGCTCCTCTCTCAGCCGAGTACAGAGGGCCCTGATGAGTAACAAAAGATATCAAGTGGATGCCTCATCACAATTTCTTCCTTTAAAATCACAGGTTGCTGCAATTCAAGACCTAAACAAAAGAACATCAGGAAGGCTGTCATCACTAAGAAGTTAAGAAGTGCATGACATAAACGGCCCATACAACCTCTCTGCTCCATATTCAGATGTCGTGGCAACCCAGAACACCAGTGACACAAGGTAGCAGGACTCATATTGGAGAAACACTTTCAAAATTGTCATATCTTAATTTTTGACTGCTTTGCAACCAGAAAAAAACCRCTTCTTTTAAACACTTTGTGCCATTTTTATGTTCTTTAGGGGTCTTTCTTATGTTCCAAGGGTCTTTTGAATGCCATAATTACAGTGGGGCACGTGCAACATCACATTCTTTGGACTTGCTCTCTGAGGTTCAGTATTGAAATTGAATCCCCTCGAGATCGTCAATCTTTTTGGTCAATGTATGTAATCTTTTCTAATATGAACTTATATGTAGGTTTTGTAGCATAAAATTCCTTCTGGCACACACTAATGCTTTTTCCTCCTGAACTAAATTGTTGGAATGAGCTGCTTTGAAAGCTGTCATGATGACATAAAACACTCTATCTGCCTCTTCCCTCACTGCCAGTGGGCAGTATTATTTCATAAACAGYCTAGTTCTGGCCTGATGTTGCCCASAGTAAAAAAAAAAAAGAGCCACAAAGCCAAAAGGTAATCTTCTCAAAACATACATTTTAAGCATCCGGTAAGTTCTAACCATATGTACAATGTCACATAAAAATAAATGGGAATATTTCCACATTACAAATTAAATAGCTAATGGAAGCAGAGGAGAAACAGTGGCAGAACAGTTATGGCATCTTATTAAAGATGTAGAGGGTTTTTCCAGACTTGTGGCAGAACTTCCCCCTACAGACACAGCTGTAATGGGCACACATGTCCATGGCCTCGCAGAAACTGTAGCTTCACCCTGTGAAATGATCTAGTGCCACCTCAGAGGCTTTGACCTTCTGATCATCAATGCAATCAGGGAGCATTTATATTTCAGGCGGGACTCATCCTCAAATATGAAAAGYAGTTTTATGCCAATCCAATGCTTCTCCAAAAGTAACCGCTTTGTGATGTGCTCCACTTTTTGTGAAAAAGACTTTTCTGAGAGTGGAGTCAACCAGCCGTGGAGCATTGACCACTCCAGCACTTTAGGGAAGGAGCTGCTCATCATCTCCTGTTCCCATTCTGTATTCTCTAGGCTCCCGAACCAGAATACAGCAGCCCTGGCACTCCAGAGTATTCCTTTTTTTTCCAGCACACTATTAAAATGATGAGGCCATGGCATACAGAGGCATCTGAAGGAAAGTTATGAAGAGCATCAGTGAATTTTTGGACACAAAGCCTTTTTCCCCAAGATGTTGCCTTTCTCCCCAGAGAAAAGGAAGAAAAGATGAAAATAAAACCAAATAATACATATTACCATTCTTTGAGGTCTTTTCCGACCTTAATGACTCTACGATTCTATATTTTCTCCTTGACTTCTACAGATGGATCTTTAACCAGAGCATCTGAAGTGGCAAATCACAACAGAASTTTGAAAGTACTTTTCTTTTATGGTGATATACCTATCTTTGACCTCTTGCTTATCAATGTAGTATCTACCTGCCTGCAACTGCATCGAAACCACTTAAAAAGCCAGTAATATCATGATCCTGCTTTACTGAAATGACTGCTGCAATTGAAAGGAAAGTCAGAAGTAGATGAAAACCTATTTTCACTAATGCAATAACAATAAGTCTATAAACATATTAACAATTTCCTGCCTCACTCTTAATTTTATTTTCTCTCCATTATATTCATTTAGAAGGATAAAGATACCATTTTTTATTCTGTCTAATCTTTGTTGAGCATCCAAGCTAGGAGATAGAAAAATGAGATTTTTGGCATTTAGACAAAAAGGCAGATATTGTGGGATATAATTTGGGTATAACAAATTATTGGGCAGGTATGTACCTGTAAATGGTACTTAGTTCTGCAGGTTTATTACAAATATGGTGCATTTGTCATGGGTCCACAATGTGATTCCAGCTATTACTTGAGAGAGTAAATAGTACTCAGGCAAATTCAACAGCTTTAAGGGCAAATCCTTGATGATGAAAGCTCGCAGAAGCCAGTGCTGCATGACTTGGGATTGATCAATATGTTCGATGCAATTTATGGGTGTTTTTGTTTGTTTGTTTTCTTTTTGATTGGTGTTTGTTTTGTTGGTGTTTGTTTGTTTGTTTTAACTTTATTACTTCAAATTAAATTTATTTCTAATTTCATTTGTAGAAAGTGGAGACAAACCATTAAACCAGCATGCTTTCAAATAAATCCTAATTATGTACAAATGCAAATGCATCAATGGGGCTTGGACATGCAATTAGATAGCTAATTATTATTWAAAAAAAGACTTGCAGATTGTAATACATACTGTCAGGTCCTGTGTTCACAAAATATAGTATCATCTTCAGTGGCCTGGAAAGAAGCTTTTGCTATTTTTATTGGGATATAAGTGATGGATGGAGTCACCAGGGGGAGTGATAAGAGCCTGCCACAGTAGGAGGTGGTGATGTGTCACCTCGCACTTTCCTGGCAGGAGCTTACAAGAGAAATGGTAGGACTGGGATGTTGGTTAGAAACATTTCCTAAGTTGTGGCTTTGTCCTGRGTGCTGACAGCTGTACCCAGGCTCCCACGGGAGCAACAGAGAGATCATAAAAACCAGGCAAGAAGCACATTTGCCTATTCCACCATTTCAGTATTCTCTCAGCTTAARGATTTTGAATCAGGACTTCCATGGAAATTAATGTATTTTCACAGTTCTGCTTATCTGCAAAGAAACTTCTCCAAGAAATGTTTCCTATACAAGTCTTACTCAGGTCTATCCATAATCCTTTGAAAGGATTTTTGTCTCTTACAAACACATAGCCCAACCAGCGGCACCATTCCAACAATCACCTGCAAAGCTGGGAGAAAGGGAAAGCAAAGTGCTCCAGAATAAATTTCCATCCCTAGGCTGCTAAAGGAGCATAGAACTCACACAAGTAAAATAAAGAAGAAACTTTCTCTGCAYGAGCCACCAATCAGCAGAATATGATTAGATCAAGATCATGATAAAAACAGATTTGCCCAAAAAAATATCTGGAAGAMGCAGTAACTTGCTAATGATATACCTCACAAGCTTCTCACTTGCTGATGTGAAGGAGATCTTAATCCTCCTAGAAAAATCACACACCCAAAAGCTGTGTTKATGGTTTTTTCAAGCATTTTCCTTTTGATGTCTCCACATTTCCAGATGTTTTGGAGACTTCATGGCTCTGATAGCAATYAAGAGAATGTGACACAAATCCATCTGACATAAGTTATCTTTTTGTATCAGGATTTTGCCACGTAATATTTCCAGCTGCATTCTTTTTGAAATACTATTACTCCTTACAGAAATGTTAAACAAATCTGTCATTTACCTCTTTTTCTACTGTACCAAACACACAAAAAGAATAAAAAGAMTGAAAGCATTTTAAAGCATTCTTAATTCCCTTTGCCTACAAGGAGCTAAAACAGTTTTCCAGAACAGCCCATGAATTGAGCATCAATATGAAATGCAGATGGCAGCACTGCTCAGCGTGCATCCATCCACACCCACCAACTTCCCTGCTGGACCACTCCGTTCAATGGTGTGAGATTGCTTCAAATGGTGGGTTCAGCTCATTCCTAGAGTTCCGCATTACAAACGGCAACAACAGTAAAAAGCATGAACAGAGACGGGGGCAGGAGAAGACAGGACCCAGATGAGCCTTGGTTTAAGAGTAAATTTAGCCTAGCAATCTCGGGCAGCTGTGGCATGATGGGATTTGTCATAAGGACTTTTAGATCCCATACGACCAATGTGAGTGCACTCGGGAGAGAGAAAGGCTAATGCTGTCACATGACCTAGGTGGCACTCCATGTACCTGACTGCTTCTGCCCTTTGGGATTTTTTTAAAAGCACTCTCTGGGATTTCTCTGAATATATAAAGCCCTCACAACTCATCTGCCTTTTCTAAGGCTGTGCTTTGAAGCAGCTACTCAAAATAAATAATATCCTACTCTGTGAGCAGCCCTGTTGTAAGCAAGGACACCATACCTAAAGTGAAGTTGATCACAGGGATTAAGGGATTGCAGCACTTTCTCCATAATCAGCACATTCCTTTTCTTTCCAGGTGTACAGTACCATGGTTACTCTAACTACAGCCTGAGATACTTTTTCTCTCAACAGCTCCTGTTTCCCTTTTTTTCTCATTCACACACTTGTACATTATTTCTGTTCTCACAAAGTTTAACCTGGCTATGAGACTACCTTCCATTCATATTCCAATATTCTGTGGTGTCCTATGACTTTTTGTTTTTCAACAAAGGAACAAAGTCAAGCCATACCAAATCCAGACACCAAAAACAGACTAGGAAAATGCTTATAGTCGTGAGCCACAGGGGAAAAACCCTCAAGGTGCTTGAAACGCTATATAGACTGGATATATACACTATATACCCAGTGTCCTATCCTTGCTGAAATCTTTGATTGTTTAGGCAGAAGTCTATGTCAAAATCCATTTCAATAATATCCTAACTGACACAGCAGCCTTCTCTCATTTAGTAGATTCAATCACTAGTTGCTGATGGAAGGTAGAAATAACAGCTAAAAGATGCCATTTACAGTACATTTCTCTCATGACTGTAATGTTTTATCACTTACAATCTTTTGGACAAGATTCCATATCTTGCTCGATGTATCATGAAAAGGGAAAACAAATGTGAGGCAGCGGCAGCAGCTTTGTCACATCTTTACTGAACTCATTAATCAATATTTGTACCATTAGTGAACCAAAACCGAGGCAGGACAGCAAAAGACACAGAATACTGCCTGCAGCCTTGGGTCTATTTCCCCTCCAACACAAATAATTTGCCTGTATTTCATATTAGTAGATGTCACATCTGTTATTCAATTATTCAAATACTTCAGTATAATTCATATTTTATGAACCCAGAGTAAAACCAGGTTAAATGGTTTGTGTCAGATTATAAATCTAATCTGGGTACTCCAAGCAGTCAGGTCAGATTAGCAGTATTTCATTCCTTTCTTAGAAAAATCCATTACATTGAAAGGTCCTCAGCATGTACAGTTGATAAGTGGGAAAACTGTCATTAAATGAACGAAAACACTTTCAAATAGTAAGACTCATCCAATCTTTGTTGTACGAGGAAAGAAATATATATAATCAAAAAGTAATTTAAGTTTCACATATCTCTTTTCCTACAAAACAAACCAAACCAAACCAACCTAAAAATACCTAGGAAACATTCATTTATAACAGAAGACATTCATTTTCAGAGTTCTTTGGGGTTATATATATTTCTGTCTGGATAAGTAGATTATCTGAACTAATTTCCTTTCCCTGCATGTTCTGTATGCTGAATTGAGGAGGAGGGAGATCTGGTGGGTTTTTGCAGTAAGAAGCATTTGCTTGAGGAATTCCCTCTGATGTGTTTATCTGATGTGTTATTGGCAACATCAGCTAATGACTATTCATTACATAAAGTGAACATCTTTACAGCCTGCTCCACACACCTGCTGAAGAGACAAAGCCATTAGGAAGAGTCTGAAAATCCTGCAAGGATACCTTCTCTGGAAAGCCCCAAATAATCTTGTCTTGCTGGACGGTCTCCTCATTTCACATGGAAAAAGGCGCTGGTTCTAAGAGATGTTAAACCCCTATATATCAGTCAATAAACTTTCATCTGTAGGCTCAAAACTGTGAACTGGTTTTGCAAAACTATTAAAACTATGTAATATTCAGTCTGCAGAGATTGTTTTTCTTGTTAGCGTGTTATATCTTCAATTTCCATGACAAAAATGCAAACAAGACATAAAGGGTGCAACAGATTTAGGTCATATCTTCCAAGGATGCTACCTGGCAGTAAAATGCAGAGCTGGATGCTGCGCTTTGCCCTTTTTGCAGCTGATTTCTTGCTTACCTATTACATTGCCTATGTCCTCTGCACTGAGGCTGTAGAAGCCAAAAAAGAGATGTTTTAAAGGAATCATCTTCAACCTTCTCTTGCAAGAAGGATGAGAATTCCCTACTCACTCTGCATAAAGACTGTGAGTGCTTAGTCTGCCTTTGAGGATCTAGAAAGACTTTGAAAATTCACAAGAAAATATCAGATTCTCATTACTGCTGTGAACCTTATTCAAACTCGGATTTAGATAACCAATTAAACTAGAAACAGCAATTATTGTCATCAAGTTTTCTACTAACACCTAAGGCATTGGATCACTGCATCACTGATGATCCTCAGTATCCCCATCTCTTAACCTGACTTTCAATGACTAAACCTATTTGTTCACATTGTCAAATGTCTCAGGGAACATTATTTATTACTCTTTCATCAACTGTACCTGATTTTTTATCATCTTCATAGATCAGGTAAACCAAATAATAAACCTTAAAGGCTGATGGTCATGAAGGAACAGCCATTTCCAAACAGAATCTTCCAGCGTGACTTACCTTGTCAATTGGCATAAATGAAAACAAGACCAAATGCGTGAGGTACAGCCACTCTTTCAGAAGGGAAACAAAAGGAGGATCTTGTCATTCTTGCATTTTGGGGATGCCAGATGAAAGCGGACAAGCATCTAGTAATAGCCAACTACACACCCTGTGTTTGCTGTCAGTAAATAACTGGCCTGCAGACATGCCACGCCAAAATCAGTAAGTGCACCTGTAGGGATTCTGTAATTTACCCTGCTGCACAACCGAGAGTACAGGGCAACTGGTTATCCACAGAGGGTATGATTACCTAGCATGAAAAGGAGTTTAATGACTTTGCAATGCCCTCTCTTTGATAACCACTTCCTCTGTGTGATCAAAAGTACGAGGCTGCATACCACACCATGGAGTTAATAAACAGTTTCTCCAGGAAATCTCTTCCCAAGCACCAAGCCACTACACATTTCTACGCATACAGTTGACCTTTACATAACACTGAATTCCCAGGTGGTATCCGAAAATGATGGACCCATCTGTAAAGTCATTCTTTCATCAAATTAAATGTTTGACAGCATCCAGCAGATTTGACTTTCATTTAAGCAGAGATATAGTAACTTGCCCTGTTTTCAGCAGTCTGAAATTTGAAGGTGAACACACAGATTAATTATCTCTTTTCTTAAGCCATTACCATTTTTAAGATAGAGCTTCAGCTATCTAGCAGAGAATATGCCTATAAAGTAAGGATTAAACAAACTCAGAATTGAGTAGATGCTTTATTCGAGATCAAAAGATAGGCAGCTGTCAAAATTCATCTTCGATAATGCACCATCCATCAGCTTTGATTCTCCTCCTGAAGTTTACATTTTTCTTTCCAGTGCTTCAGTAATGTTGTTTCACACAACACATCATGCTACACTTTATATTCTCCTATAAAGGTGATTTTCATTGTTGTTTCTAAGCTTGTATCCAAGCTTAACTTAAGCTTTGCATTTTTGATGAAGTAAATAATATAAAAAATACAACTGGCAAAAATGCATTATTTCCTATTTAGACTCTCCAGTGATTACTAGCAAAATGCACTGCATACCCCATTAAGAAGTATTGCACTTCTGTATACAAACTTTCCTCCTAATGGCTTGTTCTTTCAGAATGAGATTACCTCATTAGCATGGTGGAATGAGTTTGGGTAAATGAATGGTACCTATATTGTCAGTAAAGCTGAAATACTATTACATACATACTTCTCTAGGGAGATTCAAGTAAGATTTAAATCAATTCACACCACATTTTTTATTATGTAAGAAGGGGAAGAAAACTGGTACATCTGGTGCGAGCTGACCTTCCCTTAGGACACAAAACTATTGATCCCGTTTTCTCCAGCATCTGTCATGGTAAATGCAATTAAATATGTGGTATGCTGTAATTCTCATTTGTCATGCTTTCCTACAGGCAGAAAGAACCTTTCCAAATTCTAATATTTTACCCTTATAATATCTGAGCCCACTATCAAGTGACAACAGCTGGACCTCACTAATCACGAGGAAAGTTCACTTTATATTCCCTTCTGAACTCAGACCTCTGATGTTTCTCTAACGAACAGATTACAAATTCCTCTCTTCTTCAGCATCTGATTTCTTTATCATGTAGAGGACACTGACCAACTACACACTCAAGTTCACAAGTGCTGTTTCAAACAGCTCAAATTAAACCATCCACTCCATATATAACATCACAACAGAGCAACTTAAATAAACAAAGCACTTTAACACAGAGAAATGGCTGTTATCAATATGTTGGAAGAATACCCGCATTCACTAATATTTCATATGATGCCTTTCTGGATTTAAAATAGACTTGGTATCACAGATCCAAATGATTTTAAATGCAAACTTTGCTTCACTAACCAATTCAATGATGTGTGCATTATACAGATAACAGTTGGTCTTTTATCTGTGTTCCAAACAGAGATCATGCTCCAGACAACTTCTTCATTATTAGCCAACAATATCACACTGAGCTTTCTATCTTTTTTACACAGATGAAAGATTGAGACCTGTGCTATATATCCATGGCATTCAGAAACTATAACCTCCATTCATTCATGCACCCCAGTCACTTATTAATATTTGGCAGCCATAGAGTCCTGAATGTACCGAAAATCGACCTATACCTTTCCTATACCAGTCACTCCATCACAGATTAATAAGCTTTTTATTAAAATGTCTGATTTTTTTTTTGGGTGCAATTTTGAAAGAGAAAATCAAGTCAGTAGAAGGAAGCTTTAGAAGAATCAGAATCTGGCCAGTTTTTGAAAGAGTTGTTAGTCATTGTAAAGAACTAGAGCTTAGAAAAATGATTCAAATTTAAAAAGTAAGTTTTTTTGTCTATGTAACGCACATATCGTGCACAAGCGTTTTAGCAATATCTTCATTGAATTTTGACTGCAACAATTACAAAGCAATTGCTTTTACAGGTGACTTGCTTAAGATTTTGACTAAAAACACTCCAAACAACTCCTCCCACAAGTCCCCAGCCTTGGAAACTTATTTACAGAAGATCTATTCTTTGGTACCACCATGCACCACAGCGTTACAAGCCAAAAAACAAACTCCACACCACTAAACCTAGGCAATCCACCTCTGACATTTCATCGGGAACCTCAATCTGCATTTCTATGAGCACTGGAATAAAGGTGGAAAAGTCTGGCCACATAGGTGGCGTAAGAAATCTACGAAAACACACTGCCTTGCTCTAGGGCAACCTTCAAGTAAAACACCGTAACTCTTTTCTTAGCAAGAGCTGTTATTCACAACAGCTTTGCTCAATTTCAGGATGAACTCTCAGAGAGATTTACCTAGAGAGAAAATCTGAAGGTTGAAAAAAGCCAGACTTCAACATAAAAATTCCAGTTCGTAGGTGTGCTGGATTTTAAGATGCACCTTTCCTTCATATTTTAATAGGACCTCAGATAGATTTAATAAAGCGCAGACAGATTTCTGAATGACTGCATGGGAAGCAGAGCACCACACAGTAGGAATAAAGCTCTGACACTGAGTGATCTATAATGTAAAAACTGTCAGACTTTGCAGGTTTTTACTAAATCTTTAGCCTAAATTACTTTGTTCATCAGAGCTACAGAGAGATTAATATGGCCTTAGAGCCCTAGAGCCAACTTAATTTGGTACTACAATCTGTGCTGGCTAGTTAAATGGTTTTGGGTAGATCTTTTTCTTTTCCCATCCCTCACAGATGCTCAGACCACTATGGGAACCTGAGCAGGATGACTGCTTCTGTCAATCCAAAGTGCAGAAAGCCCTTGCATTTCTTTTAGTGGACATGAAAATCAGAATTCATCATTATCAGGAAGACATTCTTCACTGTGAGGGTGGTGAGGCACTGGCACAGGTTGCCCAGAAAATATGTGCATGCCCCATCCCTGGAAGTGTTCAAGGCCACGTTGGATGGGGCTCTGAGCAAACTGGTCTAGTGGAAGGTGTCCCTGCCCATGGCACGGGGGTTGGAATGAGATGAACTTTGAGGTCCCTTCCAACCCAAACCATTCTATGATTCTATTTGAGAAAATGTCTCCATCACCTCAATTAAGACTTGTCCCATTTTCCATTGTTTTTGGGACAGAGACACAAAACAAGTTGAGTAAAATTACCCCTTTTGAAGAAGGGTTGCAAGTGAACAATTCTGGTGCAGGGGCAGCTGGTTTTATCCATCCAACCAGACCAATGCAATGACCGTACATCTAATACATGTGCTAGAACCAGTTTTCTCATATAAAGAGCCATCCTTCCATCCTCTCTCCTTTTCCAGCAAATAGGTTTGAGGACTTAGCACATTTAGAGCACATGTTGGAGCATCTTCTTGGCAGTTACACAGGTTCTGAGATGCAATTTGAACATCACAAAGGAGTAGTCTCTGACCCAAGAAAGCTCTTAAATGTGTGCTTTACTCCACAGTAGCAATCCGAGTAGTTCAGTTTCAGTGAGCTAACACTGTACTATTAAAACACGTCTGTTTCAGAGCATGCAAAAATACTGAGGGTGTCTTTGTGAATCTGTTTTGCTTTGCAAGGAGTTGGGGAGTTTTTTCCTCTGCTGATTTCACAGCTCAGAAGAAGGAGGAAAACCTCTTGACTGAAGATGATGGCTGGCAACTTGGCATATAGAAAACCACAACTTGCTCTTTGCTGCTCAAAATGAGTTTTCAAAAGAAGTGAAAAGACTGGGGAAAGATGGTTTGGTATGAAACATTAGGGTTTTATCCTCAATCACCAAGTTGAGTTTTTGACAGGAGAGGAAAAGGGTAGACTAGCAGCCCCAAAAGTGATAAACAAGTGAGAAACTCCTCAGGACAGCTGATTTTTTGTTTAAGTAGAAAAACAGGCATAACTGTAATCTCTGGGGATCCTGATCAAAGCAGATGACCAGCCTTTGCCAAACAGACCATCTGATCTCCATTTTATATCAACAATAGATGAACTGACGAACTAGCCACAAGTCTGACATAATATAGGCAAAAAGCTTTCAGCCTACAATAAACTTACCTTGAGGCTACAAGAATGTCGTCTTTGAATGTTTTCTGGCATTACTTGATCTGTCTCACCCAATTAATACTAGTACACTACCCAGCTAATACAAGGGCTTCAAGGATTTGTTGCCTGTCATCATGATGGTAATGAAGCATTCAGCACAAGATAAGAGTTGTAAGGTAGTTTTGTTCTGGTTTTAAAAATATACTCAGTGCAGTCAAATTCCAGTATTATGTTGTAATACACTTTTATTAGGTGGAGGTTTATAAATTCTTCTTCAGCATTCTGTGACTCAAAGTTTCTTAAAAATATGAAAAACTYACCTGCCTTTCAACATCTTTTTAGGAAACTCAGTTTCAGATACACACACACCCCCACAAATATGTATACATAAAATAATATACCTATAAATATGTATTCAATATGTATTCAAATGGTTTATAATTACCAATATTTCAATCAGCACTAATGCAAGTAGGACATTCTAAACAGATTCATTCTGGAAAGAAAAAGATCTTTATTTCTTCTGTATGAGAGAATGTGAGATTTTCAAACTTCTTTCAGAAATGTTCATGCTACATTGTCATGAATGTTCATTTACCCTGACGAAAACCAGGGTAGGGAAATCTAAGCAGAGCCTCCATACATTTCCAGGGCTAAATAGCTGCTCTAAAGCTTTTATCTAGACTGAACTCCCACTGGGAATGTCAACATACCTTGATCTCTTTGTACTCTATTCCCCATCTATAAAACGAAGATTAGTCTATGCCAAAAAGGAGCTCTGTAATATATTAGAGAGTGTCAGGTTCTTCAATCACAGGAACCACAAATTTCTATGTACCACTGCAAATAAGCTCACTTGAGTCCAATGCAAAAAAGTTTTGGGCTTTCATTCAGTATTATACTTTAACATCTCTTTTTAAAACACAAAATCTATCTCCTCTGCAGAATCTGAACAAAAATAATTTCCTGAGCTAGCTGCAATCTCAGCATAGTAATTACTCTATCTTTTAATATGCTGATTTTAAAAAGCACACTTACTGAGAAAGGAAATATGTGATCCCCTGCGTTTGGCAGTACCATGAACTAAAAAATAGTGATAAAGAGTCTACAAATGCATTTTTTGGCTGGAAAGCAACATATTCCAGAGAAGTTTATCTTATTATTTTGCATATCTCTAGACATTGGATCTGCTCTGTCATAAATGCTCTTACTGCCAGTTAACCTTTGATTTTAACAGGCAGCCCATGCCTGACATTTAATTAGTAACCTAATTAAATCTTCTGCTGTTCTCAGCTTATTTTATCATTTAGAAGCAACAGAAAGAAATCAAGGCAGACTTCCATAAGGAAGAAATTACAAGTGTCTTTATTAGCTGTTAGAACAGTCATTCYGGCAGTGTAACGAGATAAGGACTTGGATAATTTCCTTAGTATTGAGATGTTTGTCTTAGATCCTTAAAACCATTCCCAGGGCTTCTTTTAGTAGTTTTATGGTAACGACGAAATTGTGAAAAGGAGAGGTACCAACGTATTATGTACTGGTTGTAATAATACTACAATATTAACACATGGTTCTCCTGCCAAGGTATGATAGAAAGATGTCCATGGGGACAATGGGCTGTGGTGAGTGGATATTGATAACCTAAATGACGATCTGTAGAGTTTTGTGTCTTCTCTTCAGTTGAATTTTACCCACCCTATGATGATTTCAGCATTACTACTATATGTCACGAAGTCATTAAGACACCTGACCAGGGTAGTTGCATTATGTTTATTATAAAGTTAACTTGTGATCCTGCATATCTGAAAAAGTATTAAGTCTTCCCAGCCTAGGAGAGGAAGTTTTTTTGTCCAGCTGTTCTCTTTTTAGATACCTTTTCCATAGTGTTTTGTTTCTGGAAAGATGCTCCCACAGAAAACAGGTTTCTGGAAGTTACAACTTTTATGGAGAAGTCATTAAGAAGGTGCCCATGCAATCCCTAGCTGGCTGCCAGCCACCTGCTGGCTGAGCGCTCTTTGGGCAGTCTTGAGAGTCACTCCATGCAAATGAGCAAAATGAAGCCTAATTCCATTAAATCTCTCCAGTTGTTACTGTTTTGTACCATCTCTGTATATCATCCTTTATACGGATTCCATCAGGGTTGGCCCAAAATCCAGCGAACATCAGTGACCTCCAGGAATTGAAACCCCTCTGCATTTTTAGGCTAATGGGGGTAAACTAAAATTCCCCAAGTCAGCTTAGAAAATCCAGCAGGCCACATCACCCAGTTTTACTTTTAGTGTGCATCAAGTATATTCACATGACAGTTAAAGCAGAGTAGGTAATGTTCTATGTTAAATCCCACCTTGAATTACTGCACACAACCATCCCGTGCTGACCAATCCAATTAAGGGCAACTGAAATCAATAGTTCCTCTCTTGCTGGCAAGGATCTGGGATCTGGGACTGACGTGTACCTTCAGCAGGAAGGAAATCCAGGCAGGAAAACTTTGCACCCAACCCCGCTAGCTTAAGGTCTTATTTATACCATTGCACTTATTCATTTATTTAGAAATCAGAAAGAATTTCCTTTTTTTTTAATAACTGTTTGTGGAATTGTTGAGGCAACAGCCAGAAATGTCATCAGTAAAAGTCTCTGCTATGGGTGYCTTATTAGATGATCTGCTTATAGATTTTTGAAAATTACTGTTCTTTAAATCAATTTGAAAGTGACTAGCACCACATGATTTTCTATTTGTACTAATTACAACTAGAGAGCAATGTTAGGATGAGATGGTTTAAATAAAGCTTGTTGAGCAGCATATTGACTTTATTTTATAAAGCCTAAGTTGTTGCAAGTTAATAATGGAACTTAGAGCACATGTGGAAAGAAACACGTTTAGTTCACCCTTGCTGTGCTAGTAGCTGAAGACCATTTCTATTTAATTAAAAAGCACTGTGCTACATCAGTATTTATATCATTCTTTTGCTGGTGGTCAAGGAGTGAACATCTGGAATGTGCCTTTTAAAAGATCATGAACACATTCAAACTACTTTTATCTTGGAAGTGATTCGATGTATCTGATCTACCGTGGTATAAAACTGGAGGGGCTGTCACGTACTGTAACCAAGCAGTTTGAAGGGAAAAACATTTCCAGCCGTACCATACAACAGTTTCCATATAACTCAGAATGCATTTAGTAAATGATCCTTTCCATGAGAAAGGGGCTAAGCTGTATCACAGAACTGAAGGAGAGCTAATGAATATACACTGAAACTAGGATTTTAAATTTATTATTGAGGATTTGACAACTGGATTTTCTGAATTATGAGCTCTGTCCTCCAGTTACTGAACTAACCTCTTTTCCCTTCTGTATCATGAGCAATAATAAAAGTTTTGAGTTTGAGAATTTTGTTTGATTAGTTTTTCTGTTGCCAACACCACCTATACTTAATATGCTTTGGGCAGATTCCAACAGGCAACTGGCTAGATGATGGTAAATTCACCTACACAAGTTAATAAAATCTAAAAAGAGAACAAGGGGTCGTGCACTGAAATGAGCTGAATGGTGCAGAAATACATCAGCAGATTCACAGCACTGCAGACCCCTTCAATCACAGCCCAGTGAAGTTCTGGCTGTCAGACTTCCCGGTGGTTAAACACTGCAGTCTTGGACGGAGTGTCAATGAATTTTGACTTCATATTGGTCCATGCACATGCTTCCTTTGCCTACAAGGCATATTTACAATCTACAGTTGAGTTGCAAAACCAGTAAATTACTTTCTTCTCATCATGTAGCTTCTCACGTTTGCACAGTGACACACATCTGCCAGTCCCAGTCCTGCCCCTTGCTCCAGTGCTGTTGTCCAAACTTCCCGCCCTTTCTCAGATACTTCCTGCAGACCAACAGAGCTCACTTACAACTCCAGCACTCAGAAGAAAAATCTCTTCAATTCAAAACTAAGGTATCTATTACATGAGTTAAATAATTCCTCCATAGATATCATTACCTATTAGGCCTCAAATTATATTACTCCAAACTCTTACTTCTAGAAACTGGAAAATACACTCGCTGATTTTGTAGAAGTTTACTCCCTCTTCCTCCTGCTTATTTAAGACTTCATCTTTCTTTTTCCTTTGAGGAGGGAGCAAAAGAGGGGAGGCAGCCTGTCAGCCTCTCCATGCTGGGAAATCATCTGCCACATGTGTTTTTGATTTCTGGAGCTTTGCTCAGTTAACCAGGCATAGAGTGAGCTAAGAAACCCCAAGGCAGCAGCTGCCATACCTGGAGAACATCCTTCTCTGGCTGACATGTACGACAAGCTGCTAAGTCCACTGGAGTAATGAAAAAGATCTTGAGCAGGTTTTGGCCCATGCCCTCTAATAATTGAAATCACCTTTCCATTTGCCTCCCACAATTATTAAGAAAGAAGCAGTATTATATGCTGGTTTACAATACTACAAGATGCACAGGGAGGAAATATTAACTCTGGTTTATCTGCTATAAAAACAACATTTTTACCCTTAATTCCTCACAAAAGCTGAGCGATATTCTTTTAAACAGAAGCTCTCTGCACTCTGTACACACAGAATTGACATGCAAATGAGGTTCCAACACAATTGAGGTTGACAGAACAAAGAGGAGGTCTCTGTTCCCACCAGTCTGCCAACACCAAAAAGAACCTTCCATCTTTAAATTTTAAATAAAAACTTTGAATGGTCCACAGGCTTGTTCCAAAACTCTTCTAAAGAACAACAAAATTTAACTTTCAAAGGTTATTTATTTTCAAAACACTCCATAATAAAAAAAGTAACTTAAAACTTTGCATGAAGGTAAATTTTCCTGACAAAGGAAATAAATAGTTAATTTTTCAAAATGCTCCCATTTCTGGCTGGCCTGATTTCTAAATGGTGCTTGTACCACAGATGCATTTTGTTATCTGAATTTGGGCACAAAAAGCTCTCTGGCTGTTCCCAGGAACCAGCTGGCTCATGAAGCCCGTAGTGCTCCATTGTGTGACTTTCATTTACAGCCTTGAGAAACATTTCTTAGTGGCCAGATTTCTCCCCTTTCTTCCTAGTTATCATGAAGATACCAAAGCTAAGTCAAGGTCCTTAATATTAAGGATACTTAAAGATATAATCTTCCATGATAACAAAATATTTTTTGAGGAATTAGCAATACTGTCACAAATAGACATCTTTAATTACATTTGCAACATCTTGTAGGTACTGAGGAACTTAAAATTAAATTGAGRCAGTCTAAAATAAGAATAGAAATGAAAGTAAATTAATATCCAACAAAAAATGCAATGGACAASAGATTTACCCAGTATATCCTTACACTGCAGTTCTTTAGGTCAATTTTGCACCTATATACTATTGACACCATTAACTTTAGGAACCAGGCAAGATAAAAATGAGGACAATTAATGTATATTAAAAAAAAATTGAAGGATTTGGATTAAATAGCATTTTCTAAGCACCTGCTTATAAGGATTGACCAAAAACCATTTTAAGGCAGACCACGCCAAGAAATACTATTAGTCTCTTTTGGGAAATACTTGWTATACAACTTGCCAGATGTCACAATCAATAAGATATCTTTTATTTTAATATGTTACACACTAGTGTTTATAAATGTAATCTTTTACTGSCTCTTTGGAATGAGACTTGACAAAGGTAGCATTACACCATAATGCAGAAACCAGAATAAACTCAGTCTTCAGATCGAGCTGAAATGAAAACACTGGCAAAAATATCCTTTAAAAAAAAAAAAGCAATGCACAAGTCCACCCACAAGAACAAATACTCAAATGCCTTATTGTCTTTGAGAGGAACAGCAAGTCTGCATACATAAAGCTAATGAAAGGATTGCTCAATTTATCTGAGCAGAAATGCTTTTAAAACCTTGATAGAACGTGCAGATATTCATTAAACATTGTGAGCTGCTCACAGGCAAATGGGCATAACTTTCTCCCAKGGGAACATGCAGCAGATGATCAAAGACGAGCAATGAAGAATAAAACTGGCTAATATGACAGTCAAGGCTGGAAGGATTTGCTGAGATAAGAAATGGTTCTCAGCGTTCTGGCAAGGGTATTGTTGTCAGACGTTCAGTGATTTCCATTTACAGAGAGTTTCATTGCTCTTTTTTATTTCTAGAATTAGCATATCAGAAGATGAAGCCTGGAGTTTTATGGTTTTTTTGCTTAATATCTACTCAAAAGCATGTGTTTCTATACCTTTTGATTTAGACTACAAAGAAAAAAATGAAGAAAAGAATTCTATCCATCTTTCAAATTTCTTGCTTTCCTGAAAAATACTTACAGGCTATCTTGGCTGATGAAATGACATAAACCCTGCTCAGGTAATCAGAGATGGTGCAATGGTGAGCACTAAGTAAATTTAATTTCACAATTAATATTACACAGTTGATTTGTGATCATTTTTTAAATGCAGTCATAAATTGTAGGTACAATTTCCCCAGAATTTAAAAAAATTGAAAAATTCTGRAAGTCTATACAAAGATAAATTCAGCATTAGATATGAATAGGATAAATAAAAATAGATTGATCACATTTAAAAATCTTGAGTGCCTTCATGGAAATTATCTAGACATGCTAATTTTTATTGTACAAAGAAAATAATCTGTAATAGTTTGAGGCTTTTTAAGAGAAGTGATTTCATCAAAACRAAAAATGTCTATGTACCAAGAAACAAAAAAATGAGGAGACTGAGTAAGAACTATGTCAGATAATTAAAAAACTGTTTAAATATAGAACCAACTGCCTCRTAACTCACAATCAAGAAAGATAGCTATCTATACACAGGAAAAAAACTGGCATGAGGAAGAGGGAAAACAGCCCGCCATGAATAAACAGGCACATGTACTCAGAATGGCTTCAACAGTGAAAAAAGAGCTGGCCATTAAAAACATGAAGGAAAAATAAAGATTCAGTCTATGGATATGTAGAGGCCCTGCATCAACCTGCAATGTAAACGTATGGAGATWATCGTAGAAATAAATTCCATTACTTTTGCTACATGATGTATCAATAAGGCACTTAACAGAGGTGGTGATGCACTGCAAGTAGGAATTACAGGGAAAGGAAGAGGAGACAGAAGAAATTGGCAGTCATTGGAGACATGAGTAATAAAAGGGTGTTTTTTTAAAACCATGTTAGGAACGAGTTACAGCAATTTTTCTTGTTGATTAGTGAACAAAAATGGTTAGTTGTTAATAATGCTGTRAAAGGTAGAAGCAGTTAATAAATCTCTCTCCTGTATCTGGAAAATAAGGCAGTAGATATAGTCATACCACTTAATGATGATAACATTTATCTTTCATTCAAAAAGTAACTGAGGGTGATGTCGAAAAGAAGCTTCTAAAGTTAGACCTTTTTAAAGCAGACGACCTGCATAAGCTTCAGGACAGCACCTTCAAAGAGTAGTTTTCAAGGAGCAATTTTTACCTCAACATCAATTTTGAATAACTSTTTGAACACTATGAAAATTCAAGAGGTTTGGAAAAAAGTAAGCATGCTAATATAGCAAAAAGTAGAGACTAGGTAGAGACCTGTCACCTGAAATCAGTCCTGGGCAAAATTATGGAACAAGAAACACAGCTGTTTTTCAAGCAATTAAAGAAGGACTATATAAATCAAAAGTGTTTATGGTCTTGTCAATCTAACTCAAGATCTGTGGCAATGACATTACACGCTGTAAGGTTAATGAAGTTAAAGGTGCTGAGATGATAAACTTCCCTGAGGTATGCAATTCAGTGCTGTCTAATATTTTGTTTAAGAAATAGGAACACTACAAATTTAATGCAATACATTAAATACATGAAAGATCAGCTAACTGACAGGTTTTAAAATCGAATTGGATGTTTTCCAAGCAGAGGCCAAAAAGGACCAAACCTCTACTCAACTGCTACTGAACATAAATCCAGAAAAAAAGAAAAAAGACTGCATTTAAGCAGTGAGGACTTTATCCTAGAAAGCAGCAAGAGAAAAGGACATGCCRCTCACGATGACTAAGGGTGTTGGGTAGCCACTTGATGCTACTGCATGTTCAAAAACTTTTGACAACTGTCTCCGTGTTCAAGAAGAGAGAAGAGAAGGTCACAAGAAACAACAGGCCAGTCAACCTCACCTCATTTCCTGGGGAAATTATGGAGCAAATACTCCCAAAGCCACCTCCATGCACATAAAGGACAAGAAGCGGACAGGAAAAAACATCAGGGAAGCACCAAGGTCAAATCCTGCCTGACAAACCTGGTTGTCTTCCATGACTTCGAGGACAAAGGAGGACTAGTAAGAGAACTGGTGACCTCCATTTCAGTAAAGCTATACTCACTATGGTATCCTGTATAATTGGATAAATGATTTATAATGTGGGATCTTGAATCTTGGAGAGATTCAACACCCAACTGGACACAGCTCATAGCAGAGCTTTGAGCAAGGAAATTGGACAACAGGTTTAAAGAGCTCCTTTCCAATCTGAATTACTCTGATTCAGCTTTATAATCAATCAAGCATGAGTTCCTAATACAACATTACAGAGTCTTTAACCTTGCAGATTAAGGAAACGGGTAAAAAAAAGAAGTTCACTAAATTCAGGCTAGAAATAAGGGGCAAAAGTTAACAGCAATGTAACTAGAACTTTAGTGATCTTACCAGTGATGGATTTTATAAGATGTATTCAAAAATTAAGACATTAAAGTCAGAGTACTTCCATATCTTGCCTCTTCTAGAAGACCTGTGAGTTCATCACCACTCTCTTCTCCAGCCTTATMATCTGTGCATCTCTGACAAGAAAGTGATATTATTTTTTCCCCATTCTAATTCTTAGGAGAATTATACTCTATTATCCCATAGATGGAAGGAAGAAATAATAAGGGAAGGTGAAACCACTGCAGTGCACATAAACCAAGAGTAATGTTCCAGCATTCAAGAATTCAAACACTGAAATTAGTCCCAGCAGAACATTAAATCACTGCTCCAGGATGCCATCAGAAGTATAAAGCTGGGTAAACTATTAGGAATTCTACAATTACAAGTATCACTTGGGGAGGAATTGTGACAAAAAGAAGTGATAGACACATCATGTTGTGAATATACAGCATTACTTCTTTAATGTTTATATGCCCACAGTGCTTTGAAAACAAATGCTTTGTGCATAAAGAGACATAATAAAAAGTCTTTCTACTTCATGAGACCTCATTTTTAGAAAAAATATTTTTCCCTATAAACGTTTGATGTACACATCTGCTAGAGCTAAAAAAGTTAGAAACTTTTTAAAAAATAGTCACTAGTAGTAAAACCTGCAAAACATACAGAATGTAGTCAGGGTGCAAAACTTTGCCTGTAATGTTTATATGGACCCAAAACAACAAGATTTACAGGATTCCTTTTGTAACCTTCTCCACTGAAAACAGTATTTTGAAAATTTTATTTTTGATTACAATGTTATTCAGTGCACTGAAGTGCATGGATGCAATTTTCAAAATAAAATTAATTATGATTGGTCATAGCTTCACAGGCAATTTGAAGAAGTTAATTACACATTCAAAGTGCTTCTTTCTGTCTTCAAATTAAAAACAGAACTGACACCAGCATTACTTAACAGTTTATATAACATAATTATATCCTTTTATTCATGCATTTTGACCAGTGTCTAAGTTAGTTCCTGCCATCAAGACAGTTCCATAGTAAGATTCTGTTGGGTTTTTTTCCCAAATAGCAAATGCAAAGCCCAATGGATTTGAGGTATAAAAATCCAAGATATTGTCAGATTTTCAGAAAAGAGTGCCACAAAAGCTGATGCAGCTTCAGGAGTTCATCCCTATTTGGATCTGCCCTCTCCTACACTTGACACTTAGGAACACAGTTTCCACTTTAAATATAGGAAAATACTCAACTGCCACTTACACTTATCTTTTATCCTCTCTCTGCTATCAGATCCTCCTTTCATCTCTGACCGCCCACACAGCCTGATGGTTTGGATTTCARTGGTACAGACATTCTGTGATGTCCACAATATATATAGTTCTTGCCATATGCACTTCTGTTACTGTTTTCTAAGGACTTTTCTAACACCACTTCATGACAATAGGGCCAAATGTTTCCCCTTCCACTGAGAAAAACAAAAAGGAGATGGGAGAAAAACAGAGCCAAAATCCCCTTCCTTAATAAAATGGAAATAATTTCCCTGTAGGAAGTTGTGAACTGGCAAACAGAAGAGATGATAAACCCAAAGCAAAGGTGGAAATGGTGGCCCAGAGATGTAAACATCTGAAATGCCACAGAGAAAAAACACACTTGCCCATATGCTCCAGGTCCTCATGGGAGGATGTGTGAGTACTGCTGATGACCACCCACAATACATGCCAAATCTTCCACAGAGTAACACTGCCAAAATTCCAAGTTTAGAAACATATATCCCAGACCCTTTTTTTGTTTGGTTGGGTTTTTTTTGTGTTGTTGTTATTGTTGTTGTTGTTTTCTAGATTTTGTTTTCTAGCATACTTGTAGAAAAAAATGCCAAGCCAACAAATAGAGAGCATCTTCTACGTACCTACTATTGGATTTTCCTGACTATCACGCAGAATAAACAACAGCATGGTTACAATTCTTGAACAAATGGGTTTGAATGATCCTACATTCTGATGTGAGGATATAAAATTCTGCAAGGAAAGATGCAGTAAGAAAAGAAAAGGAACTAGTGTAAATACATTAGGAGCAATAAAAATGAAGGAAAGGAAAGGAAAGATCCTTTAGTTATAAACACTGTAAATGGAGAAATGGAGACAACTGATGCATTCAATGCCTTTTTGCTTCACTTGTTACAAAAATGCTCCATTGTGATCAAACCCTTAAACATAATCAATTTCAACAAAGAAAAGGGATGAAAAAACTGAGAAGGAGTGCATTTGGACATATGTAGGTAAAAGAATTGACACTGAAGCCTGTTGAAATCACTCCTGAGAGTTCAGTGCAATATTGACCATTCTGAAAAATTCATGTTTGATGGGAGAAATCCTAAAGGATAGGTAGGAAACAAGGAAAGGTAAACTTGAGAGAATGAGGATTTAGGAAATTACAGAGCAATACATTAAATTAGAAAGGTTCTAATCTAGAAAATACATTTCACTGTCCCCAGGCAAACATCTAGAGGAACACAAAATGCCTGAGTATGGCCAGCACAAAGCTGCTAAAGACAAATGCTGTCAAACCAACCTAATTTCCTCAAGTGGACTAGACAGAAAGCATTGAATGGAATCTACCTTGGCTTCATTCCTGTTCCTGACATATTCCACATGACGTGCTCCAAAACAAACCACAGAAATATAGGTTAACATGAAACCACAACAGAACAGATGCAGGACCATCTGAAAACAAGCTCCCAGAGACAACTACCAGTGATTTCCCAGCAAAACTAGAAAATATATCACAACAGGCATCAATGGCTCTGTTATGGACTCTGATGTTTGACTGTTGATACCATTAAAGATGGAATGAACACACATACAAAACTGGCCAGTGACAAAACATAGAGGAAGAGCAATTTATTTTGAGTATGAAGTTAGAAAACAAGTCTTGCTGAATTGGAGTAGCAGTCTGAGATCAAAGACTTCGCCTACAGCACACAAGTCACAAATACAAATGGTTAGCGCCAGCCTATGAAAACAGGATTTGAGGAATTTGATATGCATCACAGAATAAGTGACTAAACAGTGTGATGAAAAATTTGCCACAAAGGAAGAAAACCATTATTCTAGGAATGCACTAAAAGGAGTGTAATTTTTAATGGCTATTGCTATCACTGGTTCAAAAACAACGAGGTCTGAGAGTATGAAAAAGGTAAACTGGTGAAAGTCCAGAGAAGACCACAAAGGAAATGTTTAGAATAGTGGTTTCAGAAAGACTCAGAGAAATAAATACATGTGTGTGTTCAGAGTATGAAAAGATGACTGAAGAACACACTGAGACACGGCTGAGTGGACAATGACCATCAAATGCTCCATGTACCTGGTCTGGGGAAAAGAGAGCTCATCCACTGAACTTGCAGCAACATAAATTTAAGGTACTAGAGCAAATTACCTCACTGTACATTCAGTCAAGCACTGGGACAGAGCAACCTAAAGAAACAGCAGAATCCACATGAGTGGAGGACTCTTTCATGATACAGATTAGATCTGAGTCTCAGGATTAGGTGTCATTTCTGAAGACAAGCTAGGACTCAGTATTTACTAATACAGTGCCTTCTGCTTGAGCTGACACACATACGGCAGCTGGGATGTTCCAGCTTATTCCCTGCTCCAACGGGACAAACACATTAATCACAACACACACCCGGCAAGAGCTCAACATCAACAAGGCTGATCAAAAGAAAAAAGTCTGTGAAGRTGTGGAGCTGTCAATGTGAATGTGTGGCACCTTCAGTAACTACTGGATGCTTGGATTTTTTCAGTTTGAGTCACAAATTCAGCCAGCAAAATTGGTGTACAGACCTTAGATAGTCTCCTAAGGGTGAGAGCTGTAAACTCTGCATGCCTGGGCTAACGGCAACAATATAGAGTAATGTTTTTTTCTGCTCAAAACTTTCTAAGGCTCCTTGTTTTTTGGCTTTTATGTAAGATTCCAGAACTAGGAAGCTAAAATGAGCATGTGCCTAAAGCAAATACAGAAATAGGATCTCTCAACCAGTAATTTATATCATACCAATCTTCTGCAAGGGATGTAAACAAAATATAAAGTGCTATTTTAGCATACATGCAGCCTCTAGGGTTTGTTTGTAAAATGTACTGGATCAGATTTTCAGTATCAGATGCATAAGTTATGCCAGGGAAAAAAAAACCCAAACTGAGAAACTGAGTGCAAAGCAGACTTCATTGCACATAGCTGTCCCTTCCAGGCAGAAAGTGGATTCTGCTGCATGCAGCGACCTGTCTTCAGCATGTCATTCTCTGTTTCTCACAATTAGCAGGGCATCAGGCCAGAAAAACACRAAAACGTGAGGTTCATCCCATTGCCTGTGTATTTTCATATATTTATCTGGTGAATTTGAAAATCTTCATGCTYAATTCTAAGTACATGCATCCATAGATAGACTGGCCAAAGAATAAAATGCAAAGTGAAACCCTCCCCGAACCCCAGAAACAACAGAGAAGCTGCACACTGACTTTACGTTTCAAAAAGAAGAGCAATTCTAATTAATTTCTCTTCCTCCATGAAAAATTATGTTTGAACAGATCTTAAACACCAAACAGCTGATCCTCACAATCATTTATGAGACAGGTAAATATCTCATTTCTTTTTATAGAAGCAAGTGGASACAGCTCAAGGTCCAGGCTGGAAGCATTTTACCCTCCCTAGAATCATTGCATTGTTTCAGTACTAATTCGGTGAAATAGATGGTCTGATATGGAAGGAAAGGTTCACAGGTGGGCTTTAAATGATTCTCTTAAGTTCACAGTGCAAATCATTATCAGAAATTCAATTTAATCACAGGAGTTCCCGAGGGTGTTTTATATGCTCAGACCATTACAGTAAGCTACTGCGAGGAACAATGATAAGGTAATAAAGAGGCACCTGAAAAACTTATTAAGTGTGCTTTTTACATTACAGATACCCATGGAGATGACTGAGTTTTTCAAAATCATCATGGTATTCTACAGATTGCTTTACACAGACAGGATCACAAATCCACTTCAGGCCTTTAGCTTTGTGTCTACAAACAACTTGAAGTGAAAGGTTTCATTCTGGTTTTATGGTCATCAGGGACAGGGCTATATAGAATGAATATCAGGCCTGCAGAAAGCAAACGATGAAGGAAACACCACATGTGAGGGGCACAAGCTGAAAATATACAGGGAAAGGGCTGGCTCATAGAGACCACATTATGTGCATGCCCCATATGGGGTCCATTTGGAAAACAGAACAGGCTAAAGTAAGGCCAAATTGCAGTAGATGGGGAAAGAGACATGAGAAGACTCATGGACCAAAGAAAATTCAGACATAATTCTTGTGCTAGCATTTAGATGAGATGTAATGGCTCCTCCTGAGCCAGAAAACCCTGAAGAGGTTATAGGTGCAAAACAGAAAGACCTGTTATATATACAAACAATTGTTCCATATTTTCGTAGCCTTCAGAGATGCACATGCCTAACAACATCCCCAGCCTTCAGTGCTTCCACTGGGGAGGGCAACTTTTTGCCTGATTTTTAATACCATCCTCATATTAATTTCAGCTTATTACACTCTGGCATGTGTTCAAAACTAAGAGCTTGGTTAACCAGGCAAGGTAATGGTTCCTAAGAGTCACTGGAGTTCCCAAGTGTGTGTGTGTGTGTATACATACATATATGTATACATATATATATGTATATATAGCTAGGAAACCTGCTATTTCTTTGGATGTAGCTCAATTTACCCAATTTGCATACCTTGCAGAAATATTGCTTAAAATAATTAGCTACAAAGTTATTAAAAAAATTATGACTTCAACTCATGTAGAAAATGGACAGTAGTTTACAACATGCTATTTCATGCCCTCTCAGGGTGGCTATTTTCTATCGTTGTCACAGGTGTAGATTAACATCTTTGAGAAGCATTAAAAGTACCTGAATTTACACATGCAGTAGGATCTCAGGAGCTGAGTATCCTACTGTACCAGATTTTAGGCACCCAGAATCTTTTTCAGCAATCTGTACCCAGCTGGGATACTCTCTCACAGGAAAGAAATCTGCAGAAGTGCTCAGGGCAGGTCCTTCCTCTGAACCACCACAAAAAACTCACTACCTGCTAAAAAGAGTGCCCGGGCAAGCAGGTCCCTGCCACAGGGCAATAGAGAACTGTTAACAATCTATACATTCACATTTCCAGTCCGACCCTCTTTACACCCTTGAGCAGAAAAGTCTATTAGAACAAGAAAGCTTTCAAGCAATTAAAAGCCCTTCACAGGGGGAGGATTTGTGTAAAGAACTTTTTTCCTGTGGCCTGATGTCTTACTTATGTCATGCTTAT
Source organism: Amblyornis subalaris (assembly GCA_018881555.1). Taxonomy (NCBI): domain Eukaryota; kingdom Metazoa; phylum Chordata; class Aves; order Passeriformes; family Ptilonorhynchidae; genus Amblyornis; species Amblyornis subalaris. The sequence continues at coordinate 7,062,789 of JACAXG010000031.1, read as the reverse complement.
GTCTTGTCTGTGCTGCATGTATCTCTCTAAAGGCACCCACAATACTTAAGTCTTGCAAAAAAAGCTGTGAAACAAGGATTCCAGATGTTATTATTTCTTAAATCCTCAGCAGCACACTCCCCCCAGCCATTTGAACAATTCATTCCCAAGTCCCATGCACTAAAACAACTTAAATCTGTTGTCAACCATCACAATACGAAATTACTCTCAGAGAAGCTCTGCACTTTATGATAAATGTTGAGAGGAGATTAAGTAACTGTGCTGCTGCAGCATCACTCCTGCCTGAAAAATCATGGAGAAAACCATTAATTTATTCTTGTCATTCTACCTAGTGCTTATCCATGGTGTTCAATAAATTCAATACTAGTTTTCGAGGCAAGCAAAGCCAGTGACTTCTAAATATTATACAAGCTATCAATTAAAATATTGGGGATAAGCTGTTCCTCAATGATGAGTTTTATTATTACTCTCCAAAATCAATTAATTTTTGTCAGCACTGGTCACTTTTAGAAGGAAAGATGYAAGAGGTTAGTAACAGGGCATCAAGATCCTGACAAAAAAGCACTGACTTATGGGCTTTAAATAAGATGAATAATGTGAATTAGCACCAGGATTTAGAACGGTTGGCAATGACAGAGCTTGCAAAATTTAATACCTTTCAATTTAGATGTGCTTATTACAAAATAATGATCTCTTCTGAAAACTGCACTAGATACGAGGGCCAACACTCCCTCTGCTATCCAAACTCCACTGACACAACCAGGGAAGGCTACAGAAGAAAGATTTCTGACAGTAAAATATGATGAGCAAATGTTTCAGCTTATTGTTTACAGTAGCTCATAACTGTCATGGACAGTGAAGTCCCAGGAGGAATTAATGAGACGTCATCCCCTGGACTGCAAATAGTAAATTTCAGATAGGCACTTGCAGTTTCTTACAAATATGTTGCAGGTGAAGCAGACATCTTATGGAGTTTAGACAAGTCCTTTTGCTGTGTTGCTACTGGCAACACTAGATCTATATGTTCTTGAATCTTATCCCATATGAATACAGAAGATTTAGTCAATACAATTTTATGAATCTGGAAGCGTTATGCTAGCTGTGATGCCACTAAATCTTATGTTGCTGCCTAAACCAGACTGAGATACTGTAGTAACTCTTGGGCAAGCTGAGAAAGTAACATACTTTTTGTTGCTAAAATGTCAAAACCCCAAAGCAGACGACATTCCTCTCTGTCATTAATATAATTGGTCTGCACAAATCACACAGAATGAGATTTTATTAATTTTCCTTATTTCTGATTCTCCCCCCAAAAAAAAAACTAGTGCATTTATATGCCTGCAAAAAATTAATTGTTTCTATCAATTCCAGACAATTTTCTGATTTTCTACTTTTCTGTATTCACCCATCTTTATTTAAAACAAAGCAAAGATACAATTTCCAGTCATTATACCCTGGAAACCTCAGGGTGGGAGACATGGGTTGGAAACATTATTTTTGTGATACAAATCATTGCTGCAAACTATTGTCAGTTATTTTCCTTCTCCTCCCTTTCTTCAAACTGCAGTTAATCCTCCACATCATTTCTTACATCCATCCATTCCCTCTTCCTGCCCTGGGGATAAATGTCTCAATCTGCTTCTCATCAGTCATCATCAAACTCCTTCGCCTGGCTATTTTGTRCCAAACTGTCCCCTACACAAAATGATTTTATCAAATTTTTCACTCTTACTCAAGACTTCATAGACATTGCCTCCTATTTCTCTATCTATATTTTATAGGCCCAAGTAAAGCTATGAACAGTAAAAAATTAAATTCTGTTTTGTTCTCTGAATTTACTACCCAAAATGGGGACCAGAACTTCAAAGTAAGCAAATTCARTGGGTTGGGGTTTTTTCCCCCCTCCATTTCTAACATCTCTGCTGGTGCTAGACATGGTGGCAGACACTCATGTATGGGGAAATCAGGGGAAAATACAAGCAGTGCAGTTTTAGAAAGAATGATAAGTGATGGTGAGATGAGACGTAAAGGGCTTTCACTGAGGTCCAAAATATCCTGAGGTCCCACTGACCTTTGATGCTCTCACATTAACAGTGGATTGCTGGGTTTCAGGGATGAACTCAGCACATTCCACTGGTGCCTACTGTCACTTGCATGGCAGCAGTGGCAAAGCTACTCCACTTCTCTCAATCTGCCAACAAGCATCTATCAACAAGCACTTTAGCAAATTCAACTCCAGTTATCTTTTTTTTTTCCTCTTTCAGTTACTCAAAAATTATGATGCAACTCTACACAGCAGAGTATTTTCCATATAAACTGTGTTCATGACTACTTCATGGAATTAATACAATCCAATGACCAATCTTCAGCCCTGCACAAATTGCAGAGAACAGTAGGAAGACACATGACCATATCATGCCATTGATTTTTAAAATAAACTCCCAACTGGAGTCAATAATGAAATATGCTTAAAAATCAATGACAGGCCTACTACGTGGTGATTAAATCTGTAAAATGAAGAAAACCCATTAAAACTTTGATACTTCAACACTCCCAAGTCACTCACATCTCTGTCTCTGAAATTCATCTTGATTGCGTGCCAAGACAATATATTTGACTAAAATGTAGCAGTAAGAATTCATATTACAACTCTCAAAAAATCCCTCAAAGCAATATTTACCAAAATCTGCAACACCGAAAGGCAGTGTATAAGTGGCCTCAAAGTGCCTCAAGGCCACCATTCATACTTCAAAAGAAAACTCTTCTTGTGATGTTAAAATGCCAGGGCAGATGATGTGTGTGATGATTTCTCAGGCTGAAACTGTTGACTGATTAATATTGGTTGCATTTCTCTGTCTAATCATCCATTTTTGATTTCATCATAACAAAAATTCACAGCAACCTTCAGCCTTCCACCAGGAGGTTGTTAGTACAAATTTTTGAYGTTAGACTGAAATGGCACACAAAACCTTGTCACAGAGATATAACCAGGTCCTGGCTACACYGCCTGCAGGAGAGCAGTACTGAGAAACACTGGATATTAGTCAAGATTAGGGACAGAGTGATTAGTTTGCACTGATGTCCCAATACTTAAAAAGAGAAACAATCTTTAGTTTCAGGTTCTGCAGCTGTCAGGGATGAAAGTGAGATAAGCTGGACTACTGCTTTGGTCCAGACGGCAATCTCTGTTCCTGTGGTCTTTGGAACATCACTGAAAATAATACTGCATTGTTCTCTTCTTAATAAAAATGCAGGTAAATAGCACAGCACAACAGTGATTTACTGCACACAAGTGTACAGCAACCTTCAATTACCATTATCAGTGGTTCTTCCAGGTGCAGTTAGTAGCAAAAAGAGCCATTTTCAATTATCCATGGATTCCTCTTTAAAAGTTAAAGACCACCACCCAAGTCCCCACCCAGAAGTGTGGGAAACCTTGATAGCTTCCCTGGAGCGATCTSTATAGGAAACAATTCTTTCCTGAATTGTAGGGTTGCTTTATTGAATTGCAGGGTTTAAAACACTGAGAATTCTGCTGGTAAGTGGGAAAGGAAGAAACATGAGGAAAAAGAGAGGAAAATTAGTTAGCAGTAAATCAGCATAGGTCTTTCATGTGAGATTTCAATCCCCAGGGGCATCTGGCAATTGCCTTTAGCTTCAGCACTCTTCCCATGACTTTGGGTGGTTGATGATGCAAAACTTACCAATGTTAGTTACTCTTCACCACGTTTTCCATGCCAGGTGCACATGCAGGTTGGCAGATACTGAGACAGTTGGGGGAACCCAGAATTTCAGGAGATAACTCTGGCCCAGAGGGATGTGCAGCTTGGGCAGCTCCTTTACCACCTCACCTAGGGAGTCAGCTACAGGATTGAGCATCCCATSCCGGAACAGCTCAGATACACCTCTATTTGTAGATCTAATCTTGTACTTCAGAGAATACTTGAATATTTTACTAGGCTTAACCCTAAACTCCAAGTCACCTCACCACTTTGCCCTCTCCTGCCAGGACTGAAAACATAGCAGTTTTTGGAAAAAAAATGCAACAGATGAAAGCGCTGACAGTGGGAGCCTTTGCCACCATGGAAACCATCAGAAAATAAAAAACATCCATGCTTTTAGTCAGTCATTTTCTTGCCATCTTCCTGACTTGCAGTGGTTACAGTCATGGCCATCCAACCTTGAATCTCCACCTACCAATGCTGCATRCTCTCTACCTCGATACTTCCATTGGATTTTGAATTCCCTTGATCAAGAACACCAGAAACTGATTCTGTGCTTATAAAGCCAACAGACACACTGAATCCTTTCCAGGTCATACACAGTTGAAGATAGACAGAAGATTAAGCCCTGGATTAAGTTTTATTCAAACACACCAGGTTTGTGTATTACTGTAAACATCACACTCTWAATCAACAGACTTCAGACCCCAAAATACTGCCAGCATACAGCACAATTTGACTTGTCTATAATGGTTTCTATGCATGTTGCTTGAAAAGAAAAGACATCCTGTATTCTACAGAGTATTTCTATGTCTTCACAGTGACGGGCTGATTGGGGTTGGAACTAGATGATCTTAAAGGTCCCTTCCAACCCAAACCATTCAATGYTTTTATGATCTTTTTTTCAACAACCTTAAAGTAATAGAATGAGATAGTCTTTCCTCAAGTTTGCCATGAAGCAATGCATCAGGAAAGAAAAGTTTATCTCTTTAATTGATTTTTATGCCCGTGCTTACATGCCTGCATCATAACCATCTAAAAGCATGCACAGAAACTGCAGCAGCTGAGATGCTGCTCCAAGAAAACCAGAAAATCTGCTTAAATCCAAGCTGTGACTAACAGCATGCATGAAGCTGAGTAGTGTTKAAGTGTAATTGTGTAAGAGCGCCGTGTACAAGTACAAACAATAGACTCACATCCTCTCTTCCAGCTATCAGACACACCTACTTACTGCTGGTGGCCCTGAAAAGAAAGAGGCCTTTGCAATGTGTCCCCAAGGTCAATGTAGTAGATAACAGGAGGTGAATTATAAATGGCATGCTTTACAATGAGCTGTTAGAACACCTGCTTACCATTTACTTCTCCTAACTTAGTTTAAATTATTTGTGAGGTCTCTAATGTTAAAACATATATAAATGTTAAATATATTAATGTTTAAGCATTAAAAACTCAGGTAACATCAAACTTTGGGGTTGGCAGTGATACTGTTTTCACTTTGACCGCTCTAAAAGTATGGCACAAATTAATAATTCAATTATGCAAATACTGAGTAGAGGTATTTTTATATTTCTATATTTTATATTTAAGGTACTTTTCCCYGACCTTTGTAAGACAAACATATACTGGAGATGCATCTGACTTGGAAAACATCCAGAGTCGAGCAGTTTTGTTGGCATTAACCAAAAAGATTGGGTAAATTATGGAACCAATAAAACTGCCAAGATTTGTACTTTTCTAAACTAGTTGCTGCATTCCTGATTTATTAGTGAGAACTTCAAAGGTTTGTCATAAAGATAAATAAAAGTGCATGGACAGGAGCATAATACACAGGCTCGACAGTTGTAAAATACACTGTTTACAGTGAGCTGAGAGAGAGCAACATTTCAGGTCATACTTTATATCCAGCAGAGCAAAACATCAGAACTGATATGACTGATAACTGCTGTAAAGAGTGCAAACCCATTTTCCTAAAGATGGAAAACCTTTAGGTATAGCTGACCAGCGTTCAGCTTTAAAAACTAATGTTCACTGTGACCCCTGACCTTTCTCAACAAAAATCAATAGCCGTTTGGGAAGGAGAAGAAAGCAAAATCTCTCTCTTGCAATACGACAGACAGAATGTAAAAATGTAAAAAGTAGGACAGCAAACTGATTAGGAAGATTTGTGCATCATTAAAATAATGCCCCTGGGCCACCACCTCAATAAATCCAGGACAACAAAGACAATGATACTTTATCCTTCAAAACTCTCTCTCTGTGATTCATATGCTRCAATAGATAGAGAGCTGTGAGAGCAGGGAACAGACATACACAACAAGAGAAGCAGTTCAGCCAATTTTACTCCACAAAGAACAGAATGAGCACAGATAGTAGCTTACAAATGACATTCTGGCAGCCTGGTAAGGTCAGTGCCAACTCTGCCATTCAATTTGCTGCAGTCAGGCTTTCGCCATGTCCCATCACATCGTTCTTGGCCACACATGCCAAATACTTTTCCACTTTGAGGACTGAGCTGTCATTTTTCACTTTGTTACCCTGCCCTTTAACTGTCACTAAAGTGACACTGATGTATATCCCAGGAAAAGGAAGGACAATTCTCTAAATTATGATGTGCCAGGAATTCGTTCCCTTTTAAATATTACAGTTGCTGAGTTGCTACTGCCTTGTACCTTATTAAGGCTAACATTGACAATGTTGGTGGGTACACAGTGCACTCATTAACTGGTTTTGCAGTTGTAGCGTCTGAAGTTAGGATCTAATTGCCTGGAAACACTGTTTTTTAATTCAAGTTCTTCTCTATTTGTTCTACTTAAAAAAGAGTATATTCAGTACCTATATGCAGTTTCACAAGCATGAGCTTTTGTTTTGGTTTGGGTTTCTTTAATCACTATAACCAATTAACTGGCGATATATAAACCAATACCGAATTTTAAAATTAATGATTAAAAGTGAAATTTCCCCAAACTTAAAAACCCTCCAAACAAATATCTCAGGAAACACATCTGTGATACAACAGAAAAACTATTGCTAAGCACAATGAAGCCTTGGCATGCCAGAGTTGATTTCTGGGTAGAAATAATAAACACTACTCCTGAAATAATAAAAATAATTGGCTGAAAAAATAGATATCAATTAATTTAGTGGAAGTTTACCCTTTAAGGGATCRGACTCCAAGCAGGGACAACCTTGTCTTGGGAGCAGAGAGTAGCACAAGGCTCTTGCAGGCAGCCGGGATGGGTGGGGATGGCGAGGGCAGCAGATGGTGGTGGTTGCAGGGGGCACCTGCGCAGAACTTCCCATTTGCATCCCCACAAACCAAGACTTTCTCCAGGTCTTTAAGATCAATTCCCAGTTAGCCATCCCCTGCCAGGTGTGTAACACCATTAATGATGATGTTAATAAGGCAGCAAAGGTCAGATCTCAGAATTCACACTCTTGGGGATCCAACCTCTAAATTCCTTGGCACCACACCAGGTATTTTCTTGGAGACCAGTGCTCCCTACCTGCGTTTACGAATCTGTAAAGCCTCCTATACCTTTCACAGAAGGATGAACAGCTGTCAACTACTTGGTGGTGTTTCTAAGAAGATTTGCATTCTCTCAAAAGTCTTTCTGTGCCCCTAGTTTTCAAATTGCTACTTGTCCTTTTTCTTAATCTTATGACAGGACTCTTCAGGATGAGAGGAAATGGCCTTGGGTTGAAACAGGGGATGTTTAGATTGAATATTAGGAAAAATTTCCTCACTGAAAGGGTGGTCAGGCATTGAAACAGGCTGCGCAGGGAGGTGGTGGAATCACCATCCCTGTGAGTACAATCAAAAGGTGTGTAGATGTGGCACTTTGGGACATGGTTTGGTAGTGGACTTGATAGGGCTGGGTTAACAGCTGGACTTGATGATCTTAGAGGTTTTTTCCAGCCTTAACAATTCTATGATTCCATGACATACCCTCAATACTTAATGCAGGGAGAATTTTCACACCTATTATTGCTGTACATCAGCAAAAAATCTGGTATGGTGGGTTCTCCCAGCGGTGGCCAGAGASCTCCGGTGCGTGGCATGGACTTTCAGCCTGTGCAGCACAGCACAGGGAAAAACAGGCTCCCCTCCYAGGAGGGCCAATTTCTTTCTGCTCCTCCAGTCAGAGCCACATAATTAGGAAGTGCCCACAGAAATTAAGAACATTCCTGGGGAAATTCAGTCCCTTCCCATACTGCAGGCACCAAGGACTCACCCAAGAGTGATGCTCCCTCAGGCTCCCTCCTAATTTCTCCCTTATATCAAGTACATTTTGGGCTCTAGAAAGGAAAACTGACTTCCTGGCTCCAACCTATGTTCTAACAGCTCATTTCAACATCAATTTTGACAATTCACAAGGAGATTTGGAATCCACTTCTGCACACTTCCTATATTCGCCATATTTTAGTTTAATGGGGACTTTTTTTTTTAAAGAAAAAAGCTTTCAATGGCTCTTTTATTTGAATAATGATGGAAATAGCATGCTATCATTCTGGGTAATATTTGGAATGAATAATGGTGCATTTACTTAGCCAGAACCTCACTGTAACTCAAAGATCTGATGTTTTCAAACTTCAGAGTCCATAAGTATGCACGAATGTTCTCAAAGGCAGCTAGAATAGCACAGCTGAGCTCACGGTGCAAACAAAAGCCAAAACTCAAAAAATTTTATGTAACTGTTGAGGTACTAAAAACTATATAAAACTCCAGAAACTTCTTTTAGAGTAATGCCTCAATTTGAAAAGTTTTCCCCATGATAAATTCAGTGAAAACTAAAAAACCCACTTTCCTAGCTATTAGTCTTGCTTTTTTTCCCCCTCCTTCTCCTACATACTTTTAAAATGTCACTGCTCAGAAAAGCCAAGTTAATGGCCCCAGATTCTGAAATCTGCCCAAACCTTCTAAAAAGACCACCACATTTCAGAGCAAAAAGGACTATTGGGTTTTCTGCCCATTTCACCAGTGACCTCTGTCAAACCCATGCATAAGGGAAACACAGAAAAGCAGGAAAAAATGTGTGCCCACTCCCCAACAGACTGTTCACTTCATAAAATTGGCCATCCAACAATATAACAATTTTCTCTAATTTCCTGCCTGTACTCAAGTTCAAGTGGTCGAGCCTAAAGCCTCTAAACTTTTAGCATTTCCCCTGCATATCTAAGACTAAACATACTATATAAAACAAACTTCCAGTGTTCACCAATAAAGTTAATCTTTGGCTGTGATTAACAAAACAAAACGAATATTTTCTGAGCAACTTGACAGAGTAAGTGTAACAGTCCCAACTGAAGCTTTATTTTAAAAAGCTGAAATATCTCTCTGTAATTTGTTTTTCATATAATAGGGAACATTCAATGACCAGTTCTTTGCTACAATAAAATTAACACTCTTCAGAAACAGCAATTTTCCTTTAAGCAGCCTGAACTGTTCTGTAACACGGAAACAATGTATTGCTCTAGACTGAATGCTGTATTGAGAACCACAGGCATTTTAGAAAAAGCAGGAAAGAAACTGAATTAAAGAAAATATTAAAAACTTGTCATTTTCCACTCAATGAAACAAAACAATAGAGGTAGGTAGTGATGAAATCCATTGTTGGGAAACCAGGATAASGAATAGCAAAATTGTAGTCACAGCTAAACTTCTAACAGAATTCTAATGTTTTATTTCTTGATATGTAATACTGTATTCTGTAGTTTATTCCACTCAGAAAAGCCAGAAACAGAACAAACAGAAGAAACAGAAGAAAAAAAATCGCTTGATAATTGCACAGAAGCCCTGTATAATTTTCTCCTGTAGCTTTGTCCTCAGGTAATGACGTGGGATGACACTACGATGGTTTCCTGCCTGGCACTATTGCTGAGCAATGTGTTGTTCTTCTAATAGCTAATGTGTCTGTGTCCCTAAAGAAAGTGAATATACTGACACTCACTGCAGAAATATATATTTTCTTGAAATTGAGCCAGTTTGCTGTCTCTCAACCTCACAAGCTGTATCATTAGCTATTTTCAAAGACACAGGATTTAGAGATTTAGGGAACTTGGAGAAACTTGAACTAGGGAATTGCTCTCCATGCTGTTCTCCTTTCGGTAAGCAATACTCATAAAAGTTCCATTTCATGACATCTCAAGTACATTCCCTCTAATAAGTTGGAAGATTGAAATCTACCTAAATATCCAATTCTCAGCCAAAAAATTATATTCTGCCCTGAAGTTAAACATAGTGAAAATATGATATGAAGATGTTGCAAAAATGTATGAATGTACCGCCAGCTACAGATGCCAAAGGCACTTTTGATCAGCTGACTTTGGGATCAGCTGAACACATCTGACAGGGCAGCAAGGTTCACTTGTTGCCTCCTCCCATAGCAATCCTACCGCAGTCTGCAAGGATGCCACACAATCAAGTTGCCTATGCAAATTAGCGCATCCTAATTGGMAACAGCTGAGCTTAACTTCTAGTGAGCCCATCCAATTGTATAAGTCAATGTCTGCTGGTATTGAATGTTGGTGCTAATAGTGTTTGAAGTTTGGGTGGCTTGTTTGCCTTCCCCTGCCCAGAGAGATTTAAGAGAACCTCGAAGCAAGCAACACCAGCTCAATTTGGCTACATGCTGTTTTGTCATTAACCTTGATATTAGAAATATTTTATTTGTACAGTTCTGAATTCTGATTTACATACGTATGAAAGAGAACAACTGTGTGGGAGCACTTTATAATTATATTTGTAAAATATACTAACACTCTTCTCAAGAATCATTCATTCCTACAACAAAATTGACTATCTGTCCTTGTTCATGATCTATCTCATTTTTTATGAAGCAGATTTAAGAAAGCATCAGAATTTCTGTCCTCTGTGTAATAGCCCACAATCTAGTCTGGCCTAGAGCACATGGCTTCTGTACCCAATGGCGCCGCTGTGAATGAAGTGATTACTATCCTTTTTGTCAACTTTGGCCTCTTAACCTGTATTGACCAAGCAGTTATCAATATCTAGCTCAGAGTGGAAACAATCTTCAGCACAAAGTGAGAACTGCTTTTCCAAAATGTCCTGAAATAGGACTATTTTACGTAAAAAAAAAAAAGGGCTTCAATATATGTATTTATATTTGTACCTATGCTCTTTTTATACATATAAAATTATGACTGATAATGCAGAAAAAATGCAGAATTTTGAACTTTGATTTTACCCATTTTGGCATAACCCTGCACTGAAGTCTTTGCAAATAAACCCACAATTCCAACATAACAGCAGTTACACTGGACCAAGATGAAAGTCTACCAGGGACCCAATTAATTGCTTGTATAAGAGAGGGCGAACTGGGCATGCAAATAATGGTACCTCCCCTGAACACAATTTCATTAGTGGGAAGAAAGCATTTCAAATGGCCAAAAACCTTCAGGTAATTTGGCAGCAGCAGCAGCTGAATGTGTTGATAGTCAAAGTGGTGATGACTCACCCATGGAAATGATCATCTGTAACCACATCTTGAGGCCACCAAACCCTGACTTGTTTCTAGAATACACTGCACACTGCAATCTGCATTCAAATCTTTCCACTAAACAGTATTCTACTGCCTCCCCAGGACCCAAAATGGACTTGTTCCCATGTGCTACCCCACAAGTTGGAAGGATTTTACAATCTGCTGGGTGGCATTGCATCAGTCCAAATAATGTCACCTACAGAGCTCTTATAAGCCGACCAGTAAAATGAGTCATTCATTCTTTCAGGAAGGAATTTCACAGTCTGTAAGTCAAAAGCTCTGTTTGTTACGAACATTTTCCTTCTGATGCTAAGAATYTGGAATCAGAAAATTCAGATTGACTGGTCCCTGGAAGAGAAAAATGTCTAGTGCAACACTGGTAAATGGACCGTGGGTATGGGTAGAAACATCTGTTACTTGAGCAACTTGGGCTTTCTTTTTCTTTCAGCATGGTAATATGAAGCACCAAAAAGAAACGACATCTGGCACAGAATTTCATTGTCAGCAAGACCTCTTGTGACTTGCAAATGCACTTAAATCTGGGCATGCAGAAAACAAAACTAACATATTTTCTGGAGTGAAAGCACTGAGCAGAAAAAAGATCAAGATACAGATATTATTACTCTATTTTCCTCTTTTTCCCCTTTAAAAAGAAAAAYGTCTTTCTCCTTTCATACTCCAAATGCAAAATTTAAAATATTCTGAAAATCAAAACATTCCTGATGAATTTGTTTGTGGAAGTGGAGTAGGCAAATGTCAAGTGACAGCTGGCACCTGAAATTTTGTAGAAAATACCAATACTATCAGTCTCCTGCATTGTTACTGACCAGATGGTTATTTATGGGCCTTTTGACCTCAATTTCTTTTAAACTCGGATAGTAGAGTTGAACAGAATAGAAGTTAAGGGTAATTATTTTTAAAGAACTGCAATGTAAAACCAGAGCATTATTTTCTTCCAGACTGACATCAACTTCAATACAAACCAAAGGCAAATTGTCTGGCAGGAAATGAGGCCATTTCAGCTGCTGATTCCAACTTTTACTTCACATTTTTTATTTCCCTAGGTAGACTATATCAACTATATAAATCATCAGCAAAATTTGCTAGAAATTACCCCAGAGAGTATCCAGTCTATATAGAGAAGATTTATCTTAATATTATTTTGAAACCACATGTAAATGGTATCATTTAAATGCAACTTCTGTTAAAGGTGTGTTTCAAATCACCTCCATGCAATAGACATTCTAATGTGAATAACTATGTTTTCTTATTTAACAAAAGCAGCGTGGATGTTATAATCTTTCTAAAATCACCTTTTCAGACACACTCAAAGCCTCGTGCTTTTAAAAAAGGAGAAAAATTAGTTGAAAACAGACTGAAAAGTCTACCTGGATATCTTATCTTTTTAAGCAAGAGAGGAAAGAACTGATCCTGAACACACACTGCCACTAAAATTACAAATATGAACACCTACACAGCTACAGCTCTACTAAGACCATGCATATTGTTACTAGAAGTAGATCTTATGATATTTCACCTCTTCTTTTGAAGAATTCCAGACTTCCCTGTATCCCCTACAGCCTTATCCCAGTCTTTTCAGTTTTGTCTGCAGTAGTGTTTTGCTATTTGTTCTGTAAATCCAGCACAGACAACCTGTCAGGTTCCRGCTCCCCACAGATGTTACTCTGTAGGATCATATTCTTAAAAAAGGTGATGTTCTGGTCATGCCCATTCTAAAGGAGGCCAAAACTGTCATTTCTGGTTCATTCTGAGAGAGGAGTGGCTGAAAYTATTTTAAGGTTTTCTTATATCATAGAATGGATTGGGTTGGAAGAGACTTTAAAGCTCATGTAGTTCCAATGTCCCTGCCATGGGCAGGGAAACCTTCTACCAGACCAGTCTGGTCAGTCTCATCCAGCCTGGCTTCCAGGGATGGGACATCCACAGCTTCTCTGGGCAACCTGTGCCAGGGCCTCACCACCCTTAGAGTAAAGAATTTCTTCCCGACACCTAATGTAAACCTTCCCTCCTTCAACTTAGAGCCACTCCCTCTTGTCCTATTGCTACATGCCCTTGTAAAAAGTCCCTCTCAAGCCTTTTAGTTTAGTTAAAGGAATGTAAAGACATATAGAAATGAAAGCTTGATGGATGAAGGTGTCAGTTCTGTGCTACCTGGGCTCTGCAGAAGGCAGGGATGCAGCACCCGCTCTCACGTACCTTTATAGGTCACACGCATCCATGTTTTCTGTTTGAAAGTGACAGTGTACAACACTATCCAAAGACCATGAATAATTGGTATGGCACTCCTCTCCTATATTGCCGGATGAGCAGGAATAGACAGATGTGGGAAAATTTACCSTGCTGCTGAAGTAGCAGTGAAATAGCTAAGGAAAGGATAACACACAGTGCCCACGTCTATGGAAAAATTTGTTGCAGGAATGGGTGCACTGTAGCTGGAATGGCAATTACAGCAAACACACATCCACTGAAACGATCTGGGACTGTTACACTGCTTTATGGTGGCTCCATTGTCTATGTTGTTGGCGAGGAAAAGAGCACTCCATCTGACATGCCATAAACAGGAGGACACAATATGAGCAAACAATGCCCTGTGTTGCTTATAAATAGRTGCCCCTCAAAATTTTGTCAGTATTGCAAAAATCCCATTGAAAGCAAATCTAAAATTAGTGGAGGATGTGAAATCACAGAGAGGTATGGATAAAACAAGGGAAACTTGTATAACAAGTAATGAAAGCAACCTCCAGAGACAGAAAGGACATTCATGAAAGAAACACAGCAACGAAGAAAAAAAAGCACAATATAAGACCACAAATTCTTGCTCCCCCATAAAATTGTCATAGCTAACTTTATCATGTTTACATGGGATGTTGGCTTGAGTTTAAAGGAAACATTCACTATACTATATATAGCTTGCAAAAAAAAAGGTTTTCTCCAAAGCTTCTGGGAGCATATGTTTTTCTGAATACATGGAATAAAAGTAGTGATTTGTACCATTAGAATATATGTTCTTCTAAAATGTGTCTGCATGGCTCAATCAGATTTCTTCATTTAAAAACATAATGCAACGTAATTTTATTCAACTTTTTAGAAGTGAAATACAACCCATGAATAAGCTCTTTCAAATCTCTGCCATGAGAGCAAGTTCTCTAAATGTTATTCTGAAGCACCAGATAATGACTCCCAGCATCTAAACCCCAAACCACTTGTGAAAATTCAGTCTTTCAAAGTGCTCTAACTCTATTGCTTCCAGCTGCTTACATCTGCCCAAATGTACTGAATCTTACACACAAAGCCTGTAAATCAAAGGAAGAAAGTGGTGGAAAGCGAGAGTAACAGAACTCTAAAACACGGGGACTGAAAAATAATTTGCCGCTATTAGGGTCTACTGAATTCAACATATTTTCAAAAACACCACCAGCACTGAATTTCCTAGACAGCTCTTTCCACAAAAGGACCCATTTCAATCTTAGATACCTGATACTTCAAAGTAATTTCTCTTCTAAAACCTGTACATTACCACAGTCAAGAATGATTCTCAGAGGAATCTCATAGTAAACATATATCCTTGTGTGTGACGTTTTAAATATCTTCATATACAGAGCAAATAGCATGACAGCTGAAACTCTCTTTCCTTTACACTACAAAGATCATACTTTTTACAAAGCAATCTAAAATACTTATATAGCCAGTTCCAGTAACCTGCACAGTCCTCGTGAGACGTAAAGGTCTCAGAAAAAAGAAGTGTTACTTTTGAAGACAAACAGCTTAACAAACGAGTACAAGTTCTGATGCTTCATGATTTTAAGTATCCAAACAGACAGGCAAATGCTCATGAATCTGTTAAAACATTTAACAAAATGTTTTTAAAATGTTACAGCACTCTTGATTTCTTTTCTTTAAAATACTTTTCTAGCCTTCCAGCTTATTTGGAATGTTAGAAATTGTGATGGCAGTATTTCTTTTTGAAGAAATATGTAGCTAGGACAAAGCTCATATGGAAATGCAACCTCTAACGAAGTCACCAGAACTAGATTCTTTACCTTTTATCTCTAAAACATTTGTCTGTTCATCACCAGAGCTAAAGGACACTTGCTTCATGTGGTGGTAACAGCAGTACCCTCATGCTTGGCCTCTGGAGAACAACCTCATTCACACACACATTACAGTTGAACATGCCTCTCCCTACCACAAGACTGTACAGTCCTTTTTGTACCCCTTTYCAGTTTTTCAATGAAACTTCATCTTGGACTTCAGTAGAAGGAAAACCTCAAATACAGCAAAATTCAAGGCTGGAAACAGCTTTTTAAGACAAGTCTCTTCATAGTTCTAATTAAAAAAATCTTAATTGTACCAAATTTAGTAATTTTAATTATATAACTATATTCAGGTGGGAGGCATGTCCATTATCCAGATAAATCATATACATGGACTAGTTTTCCCTTTGTTTTAATTTCTCTATATTTTGCCAAATTTGGCACACTGCTGTACTGTAGTACAACTAAACACAGGAAATAAAACCAGTTTCACTGAAACCAGCAAATTTGTTATAAAATTCAATGGGAATAAGATTTCAGTTTAAGAGCAGGCTTTGAACTGAGAACAAATGAAAACCACAGAAAGATTTAAGAGTAAACCAAGTTGAGAACGAAACAGAATATGGTTAAAATGACCAACCTCCTTTGAAAATATACCATGAGAGTTTGCCAGATCTCACTGCTAGCTCCTGTGTCTCTATCTACAGTGTGTACACATGAGCACAGTATCTCTTTCAGATGCTCATGCCAGTTAGATTTTAGATCGTTTCATGCACAGAAGGTGATTAGTGAGGTGAGGAGCTTTCATGTTGGGATTTGTAAAAAAGAATTAAGTGTCTCACCTAGGTAAACTAGACAGTAAAGCCTAAGTAAACTAGACTAACAGGTGAAAAGAAAGTTCCAAAGACACAGAAAAATGGTATAAAAAATATGATAGAAGAAGGCTTTCACTAGGAACTCTGAGAGCAATGCTGATACAAAAATTGACTTTCAGAGTTATTCCATTGAAACGGATGTAGTCCAGCACACTGTGCTAATAGAGGGAAGGATAAATATTTTCAGGGATCATTGACTGACAGAAAATGGAGAAACCATTTTTCATGCTGATGGAAGTATTCAGAAAGGAAGTATCTCGAAAGGTGAAATGGATGAGGGATGCAGTGTGTGCTAAAATGGTTGGAAAACAGAGGCCTTCTCCACGACTTGGCTGAGAAAGCACGTTAGGATGAGAGTTCCAGGGAGTATGCCAACAAAGAAATAGTTTCCTCAAAGATATAATAGTTTAAACTACTGTTCAAGTGTTCAAGGCGAGGTTGGATGGGGCTCTGAGCAACCTGGTCTAGTGGAAGGTGTCCCTAAGCATGGCAAGGGGGTTGTAATGAGGTGATCTTTAAGGTCCTTCCAACCGAAACGATCCCGTGATTCTATGATAAAACATTTTACTAATACTGAGCTCAAAGCTCAGTACTGTGTGCGACACACATCGACTTAAATCTAAATCAGCCCTCAACTGGTTTTGAAAAAAGTTGACATACTTAAGCTTAAATATTTTTTCCTCTTCTCATGATCTCTGACCCGCATATTACTCAGTGTTGTCACTTAGTAGATAGGGTGTCCCTTCCTCCACTCTCTCTGGGGTTTTTTTTTAAATGCCGAGTGAGATGCATAAAAGGTGCATTTCATCTAGTCAGGTTGTGTCATACCCTTGGCTAACATTCAAAAAATAGAGAAATTCTGTCTAAAAAAAAAAGACAAATGGCATCAAGCGAAGCCTAAAATGTCAGCATGAAGCATGAAATCAACTTATTCTTCACACAACTTTCACCATATCAATACTTGCAAAACTTGCTGTTTCAAATAAAAAAATGAAGGATTAGAGCCACACGGTAGCCACCTAAATTCCTTCACTTGCAATCTGCTTCWCTGCTTGCGATCTCAGGCTTCAAGTGTCTATGTGGGCCACATAAACAAGCTTCTACAGAGAGGGAAGAGCCCACATTGCACTGCAGAGTGTGCTAGGAAACTGATCTTTATTTAGCTTCAAATGTAAGGCAGATAAGTATTTATGAGATTAACTTGGCACAGTTAGCACAAGACTTGGGGAAATGTTGTAAATTTACAGGTACAGTTGCCACTCTGAACAAAGAATTCCTGAAGTGGAGGCAAACTAAGAGAGTCTTCCCACTCTCTATCAGCAGATTTCATGGTGTGCTCCTGGCACACTTGCTTTAAGTTCCAGATTCACTCTAAGAGTTAAACTACTGCTTTATTCAGACTTTATTCAGCCTCTAAAATCCTTTTCAACCATATACATATGCAGCCAAACATTTAATTATATTTTGCCACACAAAGTAGAATGAAATAAACACTCGCTTTAAATGTCATTATCTTAATTATGGTAATGGCTTCAGGAGAAACCCATGGAATTATGGCTGATGATATTAGTCTTCTCAGTCTTAGAAAATAATACACACCCAACAGCTACGTAAATCTAATAATGACAAGAAATAGCAGAGCAGAAAGGTATCTCTGAAACCATTCTAACAATTTAGTGTATGCTGCTAAAATCAGTGGATGAAGATGGAAAAAGATGCCCTGTCTTCGAAGGAATCAGAGTTCAGCCTAGCTTTTCAAGTTTAGCCAAGAGAAGAAGAGTTCTTACTTTTATCCTGATAATACAGATGTTGGTTTCCCGGCTAGTAATACACCCTCTGCCTGAGTGGGATCTGTCTTTACGGAATGAGGCAGATTCCCAGACTGGAAATCCAGAAATACTTTCCAAGAACTCTCCAGCCTGTATGCAATGGGCTGCACTCCACTATGAAAGATGATGGAGGAGGAAACAAAAACAGGAGAGGGAGAAGATGGAAAAATTTGGTACAGTGATATACATGAAGGATCTATGACTAGAGGAAAGCAAGGGAAAAGAGAATTAGGACTGCCTTTACTCTGTGTCGATGCTGTCACTTTGCCCCAAATCAGCCACTGTGTTGTGCCTGTGGGAAATGTCACCTTGAGATAACAAAGCACAAACACCATGAATGATGCAACCACACCTCATTTATTTTAGACTTCAGTCTAAGACTTGATTTCTTTTCTTGTAAGAACTATGACACAATAAGCTGCAGAAATAGGTCTTAACAAATTAGTTTCGGTTCACTTGCAATTCATTATGACTTCTTTGCTGCAATGATATAGGAACCACTGTCTGTGTACTGTGCACCACTGAGGGACATGGTCTGGACACCAGGGCATGTACAGCCTGGTTGCCCCACACCTACTGAGTAAATCTGATTTCCTCAGAATGCCTCAGAGGAAGTGTATTGTTCATACTCCCTTGAGTGTGTGCTGTTATTAGGGAATTAATGAAAAGATGCAGATGTAGCTCTTGCTAGGAAAAGGCCTTTGATCATACTGTACAAATGGATGGCACTGTTGTCACATTTTAGAGAAAAATGTCAGCAGTTCTCGTGCCATACTGTTGTCTGAATCTGAGAGGATCACTGCTGCTGTGTAAACACCTTGATTTCAGTGTCACCTGCAACTGCTAAATGCCTGCTCAGCATTAAAAGGGCACAATTGCTGCTAAATAAACCTAAAAACTGGCGGGTTTGTTTACAAAATGATGAATCTCCACCAAACCCACACTACTTCCTTCTCTTCCTTCTGAGGACTCACAGTGAAATGCAGAAAGCAGACAAGACTGTGCCTCATAGAGTTAACGATGAGATTTGATACTGCCAACAGCAAATCTCAGCCTGTTGTTCTCAGAATGAAGAACAGCTGGTTATCTATGAGGTGTATTTTCTGGATTGACAGGGATATTATGTATAGTACACTTCAGCAAGGCATAAGGAAACACATTCTTCTCACCATCTGGGAACATCCCCCTGATGTCACTTAAAAATAGGTTACACAAAGGGGATGCTAAGGGCAAAGACTGTGATAATAATGCACAGGGAGAAACCCCTTCAGATACCAACAGCCTGTCTGGCCCTGACAACAGTCACTGCTGCAGTGCTTCAGAGGTCACTGGAATGGGCAAGGCTCACTTAAGAAATATTGCGTGAACAAGAAGAAAAATAGCCCTGAATTTTACAGCCTCATTATAAGAGACAACAGATGGATGCAGAGAGATGTCAACTACTTTGCGATTATTATGCCAAAGGATATTTTAAGGAAGGACTTAAAGGGTTTAACAAATTTTAACAAATGTTTTCAGGGAGAACAAGGGGAATAATTTGCAGAGTGTACAAAAGGTCTTATCTCAGAATATAACCGAGAGGCTGGCCCAGCTGAGGAGGTGACTTCACAGTGTAGAACCATAAGGAAAAAAGGCCACAGAAGTGAACATATCCATCTGTTGTGCTAGAAAAAGGCATTGTAAAAAACAAAATTAAAAAAAAAGAGTAAAATGGCCAAGGCAACAGATGAGGATATGGCCTTTACAGTAGCATCCCAAACGGATAAGAAGAAACGATTGAATTTGGGAGACCCAAAGGAAAAAAATAAAGATAGCTGGAACCAAAATATGAGATGATGTTTGGACCAGAGTTTCAGCTCTGTGCTTAGCTAATTAAAAAAAAAAGGTTTATCTTAAAAATCTTCCAGCCTCAGACGTGAATTTGAGGCCCTAGTGAAGGTCTAGTGAAGTAGTAGCAGCCACTCATTACAGGATGAGGGGTAGCAATTTGGGTTGCCGTGAGAAGTGAAGGAGACAGAGGGAATTATTTTGGGAAATGTGACTGCTTAGGAGCTGAGACAAGGATTGAAAAGCAGTAAACGTCATGCTTGGGTAAAAGAGTTCACCCTCACTTCTGTATGTGCTTTAAAGAGGTTTCTGACTAACAGACAAAAACTAACCAACCCCACAAGAGTAGAAGAGTGCTGCTCCCACTCTCTCCTAGATATCCTTAGAGAACTAATTGGGCCGACACCACTGGTTCAGCTTTCCAAATATACAGAATTGTAATACTTTATTGTTAGGAGAAATGGCTTCCCCTCAATGCATTAAGCCTTATGTGTTTCAATCATAAAGATGCACAAACACCGTGAGGGGAGAGCAATGTATTTCAGGCAATTAGATGTGAGATGACATAGCTGTCATTGCTCATTGACTGCCTTTGACAGTATCTACTGCAAATGGCACAGATCCCTATGGAAGTCTTTCAAAAGCTCACAGTATTTAATCTGCAGGCATTTTAATTTGAAATAAAAGTGATATTTTCTTCAAACAGTCTGAGAAAAGAGTGAACAACAACGATCCAGATAGCCTTAAAGCACTCGAGGGTAAGGCTGTCAACAGGTGATACACCTTGTGCATGCTCACAAGCCATGTACGTAGCTTGAATTTTAGAAGACTGAATGGCAAAATCATGCATATGTTTTTAATGGCACAACAAAAAGGTRTATTTGGTTCATCTTCTAAAGAATCTGAATATCTTGTTTAGCTCAGAGGTGTGTGTGGAGAAAATATAAAAAAAAACCCCAAACCAACAAAATCCCCCCGTTCCAGGATGTGTTTAGAACAAAAAATCCTGTCTGGCTCATATTATGGTGTGTTATCRAACAGAAACACACTGTGCCCGCATGCTGGTTATAGAGGTGACCCCACCAGTAATTTTGGAGTAGTTTTACCATGCTGTGGAAGAGCTCTGAGAAATCAGCTTTAAGCACACATCTAACAGGAGGAGAGAATGTAACCAACAGAGAAAGCTCTACCCTACAGCACTTGGTACTCAGCAAGTGGGTCTTCTAGGCTGAAGATGAAAGAAGCCCTCATCTTCCTCCCACACCAGCAGCCACAGTCCAGCACTGTGGTGTTTACAACACTGAGCATGTGCCTTGGGTGCACAGCCACGGTCGAGCTTCCTGCTCAGTCAGCCCTCGTGCCTGCAGAAATTACCTGCCACTATTTTAAAGAGGGATGTACTGACTGTRATGTATTGACTGTGTTCCATTTCCATGTTGATCCAGGTTCCACTTTATCCAGGCTAYCCCATCGTGGTACCCTCAGAGAGCCCAGTGTTGATTGTCTCAGGCAGATTCTCCCAACAACTCACAGCTTTGACAGCAAAGAGGACATGGCTCTGCCATACTGAGACATTATTCCTTCATCATTCATTGCCATTTCCCCCCTTTTTGTCAACAAATTCCAGACAAATTTCAAAATTCCATATCAAGCGAAGACACAATTTATCCAAACCACTATTTTTATTCCAGCTGTTTCTCCTCTAGGAAAAGAAATTCCTCACTTTTGRGCAAGGGATCAAGTGAATACTGACAGCATTAGCATTATGGAAGTAAACAACATGCATAAACATGCATGAAAACAGGAAGATATTGTAGTATTGCTTGGCATCGAATTTCCATCTGGAATCAACTGTGCACTGCAAGATGAACCAAGKGAACCATGTAGTTTTCATAAATAGAGGAATTTTTTGTGGTACACTAGAAGTTAAATTAAAAAATGACCAGGTTGTTCCTATAACAGGCCCAGGYGCGAAATTTTTGTAGACTCCACTTCCAGCCCAGCAGAATACTCATTTCAAACAGAAAAACACTRCAGAAAGGGATGCAGGCTGAACAGGAGAATTGCAGGCACAGCAGAACTTTTTGGGATCGGTTTTTGTCGTAAGTAAAGGTTCTGCTTCTTCAACAATTTTCAGTTCACCATTCTATGCTGTGTTTCACAGCAGCACAAGCCTCAAGATTTTTCCTCTGGAGAAATCTTGCACAGATTGCTCGAACCAGTCCAGCCACAGGCTGAGCAATCTGTTCTGGGTTTTTGTTTTGTTTTATTTTTTTCTTTCTTGGCTTTACCGCAACGATCTCTTTAAAGGTACCACAAGCTGTTCCTTTCTCTACCAGAAAACAAAAAATTATCCTGAAATTTAAAGTTCACCCTTTGAATCGTAATGTTYCCTACCAGGAGTACATGCTTTAAGTGGATGTTTAGCTGAGAAAAAATTCAATAGCAAACATAAATTGCTACCAGCATTTTGACCATTTATCATTTTTGACACAAGACCTTGCAAAAGTTGCAGCCATAAAGGAGTATTATTCTGATAATAAATTGCAAAGTGAATTTCTATAAAAATCTTTTCCTCTGTTATAGACCCCAGATATTTTAGCAGTTTTAGGCACTTGTGCCAGGTATCTTCATGCAGTCCAATGACAAGTACGCTTAGCTCATGTATTTTCTTAGATTTACCAGTACAGGTAGTTTCTTGGTATTTTAAAGGGATCAACATAGAGGTTTGCCTTCCTGTAGCACTAAAAATGACTGACCCATTGTATTACATGGGATGCAGAGAACTTTCCATTCATTCACATAAGAGAGACATAAAAGGCTGTCAAAAGCTGCCTTAGAGGCTTCTAGAAAAGAAGACTTGAAACTCAATGCACCCCAGCTTGCTAACAGATGTTTGACTCAACATTGTTGAAAGAGAAAAGGATTTTGACCACCTTTGGTTTGACCAAGTCTATACTATTTCCCCATTTTACAGACAAGAAAGATTATCTCATTTAGAAACCCCAACAATTTTGAGAGAGAGTCAGAAAGGACCTGAACCTGCTGGCATCACTGCCCCACACATTGACCAGGAATCTTTTTCATGTCATCATCTGCTGCCTCTCAGGACTGGGCTCCTAACATATGGTCACAGAATCTTGTTTCATGTCCAATAAAAAGTATATTGTTGTTTTCAGGGACTAACTGTTCTTAAAAAATGTAAGGATGAAAAACTAGGTAGCAAGATAACAAAAAACATTTCTAAGTATAGATGGCTTGTTCCTAATCTCATGTAGGACAATCTAACRTCGATCTGAGCCAAAAGTAGGGAGGGAGCTGCTCCAATTTTGTTGACAGTAAGCATAAGTTCATTTTCCAGAGAATCATAGAATGGTTTGGGTTTGAAGTGACCTTAGAGATTATGTCATTCCAGCCCCCCTGCCATGGGCAGGGACACCTTCCACCAGACCTGGTTCCTCAAAGCCCTGGCCTACAGTTTTTAATGTAGAGCCACAGAATAAAAAGAGCTGTCTTGACTAAATTACATTAACGTCAGATAACCACGTGCTCATCAMGCCATTTTCAAAGCCACAAATAACACTCTTTTAAAATTCTTTATATGTTTATTGATATGTGTCTGAGCACRCAACGAGGGACTTTCCATGCTATATGTTGCAAATGGGACATTACTTCACAAGACAAAATTTATTTCTTTCTCTCCTGTAAGAAGGAAGGGCCAGTGATTGACCATCATTCCAGATCAGAAGGATAAATTATTAACTTTACTTGTACGAAGGGGTTCTCTTGATGGTTTTTTTCTGGTGGCTTCTTTTATTTTGTACTTTTGGGGGGGGGGGGTGTTTGTTTTTTTAGTTGTAGTTTGGTTTATTTGGGGTTTTGGGGGTTTTTTGGGGATTTTTTTTGTTTGGTTTGGTTTTGGGTTTTGTTTGTTTGTTTGTTGTTTTTTGTTTCCTCCTTGAGGCAGAAAAAAKATACGCTTTTAATGGAAATGAAATGAAAGTGAACATGATTTAATAATGAGAAAGAGCAGAGGGAGAAACTCACATAATTCAAAACTCATTTTGTGATATCCAAAATGTTTGGAAAATGTTTTATCTCCATTACAGCACTTCAAGCTGTACTAAGTTCCCCTATCCCGAACTTCAATTGTTAGCTTGCTAAATATTTTCCCAGAAGGAATATGAATTAAACATTAAAGGAAAAATTCCACTAAATACACCCTRGAGAAAGCAGGTGCAGCTCTTAGAGAAGTGCCTGGCCCCAGTTCAACTCGATGGTGTAAATTACATCTCCAACGTCCATGTTGTTAGCATTAGAGTAAATTACAAGCGGATTCTACGAAATCAAAAATGTTATGCTGATGTAAAAATATGATAAGAGAAGGCAGGACTGGGAGTGGGGAAAGAATGATGAGAAAAAGTGAGTGAGTGTGGCAGAGTAATGTGATATATATGAACAAACACCACCCCTATGAGTTATAGACTCCATTAATGCCTTTCCTCCCTATATTTACTTTTTTGCCTAGAGGGAATGTAATATAAAGGAGAATTCCTTGTTTCAGATTATGCTTCCACTATCCAAAAAAAATTTTCCACGAGTGTGGAGACTTCAGTAAATTGGCCCCATACGTCACAACAGGTTGTCAAAACAAAGTTTTATTCTGCTTTGCAGAGCTGGTTGTTTCAGAAGTGAAGACCTAGGAAGAGACCGATGCTAAACAGTGCTGAATGCCCCCTGCAAGGTGCTAAGTGCCTCGGATGTCCATTAAATAAGTGCGAATTGAGAGCAGCCAGCAATTCACAAGAGAWGCTAAAATGCTCTGCAACACAGAGCTACAGATACGTCAGATCCTTTTTTTGGTGGTGGTGTTTTTTTTTTTCTTTTTCCTTTTTAACAAGGTCTGCATGCTGCCACTTTTGTCCCTGTTCTTTAGAGGTGAAGACAGCACTGGAAATGTGCTTGCATGCAGCACTTTCCCATCTTGTAATCCCTCACAGTTTTGTTCTAACTGGCACATATTGGTGTGCAGGAGCAGGGCTCCCCTGTCATCGCCACCGATCCGCTCCATGGGATCCTGCCCAGCTGCAATGGCAGCCAGAGCAGGGTTGGGAATCTCTGTCCGCCCCAGCAYGAGGATTTGGTCTTTAGAGGAGCGGAGGCTTCCGCGGAGCTCAGGCATGTTCCTTGGCTCCCAAATGCTGGAGGGTGCAGAAGGCATCCTGTGGGAGTCAAGGGCACCCTCCGCACTGCAAATGGCACCTATGACACACACTCTCCTTCTCCCTGCACAGGCAGCGAGTGGTGATGACCTGCTGCATCCATCCATCAGTGCCAGCCCGAGAGGCACTTCATTTGAACACATCTGGGACATATCCATCCTATTTACACCATGGCAAACAGTATGGGAAGGGTGATCTGCATAAAAACCCAGATATCCAGGCACATCCTACGTGGGAGTAAGTCCTTATTGTGACGTTGGAAAACTTAAATTTCTGGGTGGTGGTTCCTTACCAGTCCAAACATACAAATCAGCAAACAAATAAATTTACTACAATCGGACAGAAATGACTAGCTATGACAGAGTGGGGGATTTTTCCATGGAAATGCAGAAACAGACCCTGGCTGTGGTGGACGGCATAATGCAAGGCACTTTCATCTTGTATTATCACATCTTGTCACATTAACAGAAGTACTTATTTCAATTTCCACGGTTTGGAGCAGCCAAAGCAGAACTTGCAGCTGATCTAAAACCATGAAGCAGGCTGAGTAGCTTTAGAGCAGGCACAGTATTTTCACAAAGCAAGTACAAGTGCTTTCTGTGAATAGAAAAAATACTGTCGTGACATGACTGACCAGATCTTTAATTGTTCTGTACAGTACAGGAGCACTTGTCTGACATAACAAACACCAGGAATAAAGCAAAGAGGAGATCCTCTGAAACAAGGGATAGACACAAAAAATACTTCCATATGAATAAATGGATTCTGAACAATTTCTTGTTCACTGCTGTTATAACAATCAATTAGACATTTCCCGTAGGATGCTGCAATACACAAAACAAACACAGCAGCAGTCAGGCTCACTAAAAGAAACAGACCTTTAAAAAAGACAAGTGACATAATCCATTCCCTGAAAACCCAGGAGGAGGAGGGAGAAGGAATAGAAAGGAAAGGGGGAGAAGAGAATGATCTCTCCTCGATTTGACATTTTATTTACATAAAGTTAGATCTAAGGAAAATGTAGGATGGTATGATTTCAGCCTGTGATTCCAAATCATAGGCTGTCTGATGTAAAGTGATGGGGCACTGAAAATATCCCTTTCTAAAGCATTGGTTCTAATTAATTTAGTGCTTGTTGATACAAAGCTTTGTTAAATCTTTTCCTCCTTCAAACATCTGTCAAGGAACAAAAATCTGCTCTTACGCTTTTGTTTCTCTAGAAACCATCTGACTTGGAGTAGAAAATGGGAATTAGTGAGACCAGTGTGAAAATAATTGGGACCTGCGTGATCTGTGTTGGCATGAACAACCCAAACCACAACCCAGCCATTAATAATGTAAACTGCAAGGCTTTGGGAGGCCAAGAGCATCTCCTAGGATACATCCGGGTATATAATCATGACCATTTTGGAGACGAGCACCATTTGGAACGTCTGCATTTGGGAGGGGTACGAGCACCAAGGCTGCATGAGTGTGCTTGAGTTCGCAAGTGACGTTAGGCAAGTGCAAACTTGCGAAGAGGAAAGATGGTGCAAACAGAGAGAAGCTGAACAGGATCTGATGGGAATGGGTTTATAATGCTTGACTATCATATTAAAACGACATGCCAGAAAAAGGATTTGTTAAAACAAAGGCATTGAACATTCACTGGGGGATTGGAACTAGATGATCTTCTATTGCAGAATTATATTCTCTGATAACCAGATTTTAAATAGCCAGAATGTAATCACCTGCAACACATCAACCCTAATGGTTTACCTACCATAATAATGCTAAAATTAAAAGTCCTAAGGTGTTTTTTAAAAATTTTAGCTACTAAAATCTGATTCTCTTGAAGTCAGAATTTGGTGCCTGGCATCACACCTGTAAAGGGGATTACATCTGTAACAAATACACCTGTAATGGCCCGTGAACCCTTGGAAAGGCACATGCAGCTCTGCGGCACCAGGAGCATGACTTGGCTTTGTTACTCCTTTCTSCCCCAGAGCTGAGGGAGGATAGGCACTGCTCTCTAAACTTACATTATCAGAATAAATTAAAGCTCTACAGGGCAATTCAGAAGCCAGATTCTGGCCAAATGGTTGGAGACAGACAGATAATGGAAAAAAAAAAAGGCCCCGACCTTGCTGCCTGACTTTCTCCACTAACCCAAAGTAGGATGGGGAGAGTTCTGATAAATAAAATAAAAATGAGGATGAAACAATCTAGCCGCATGAGCTTAAAAATTGTATTTTGCAAAGTGCTCAGTCTGCTTTACACTGGCCTTGAGCACGGGGAGCTGAAGAAACAGGAAAGATTTTTAGGAGTAAACACAGTGCAGTGTTGTGGAAGAGGAGGAGGTGTTCTGCAAACCTGGTGTTACCTGTGGTTTTAAGGATAATTATTAAGCAGCTGCCTAAATGGTGGATCATATCCCATCTCAGTCACAATGCAGCACAAGAAAGAAAACCTCTCTCAGGCTTCAGAGATGAACTAATAAAAATGAAAGCACAAATGCATTTTTTTCCTCTGGGATTTACTTTTAATTACCATGAAGGCAGGCTATGTCCAGATGTGTGAAAATAAAATCCAGGTACAAGACACACTGAAAGCAGGATGAATGTCAGGAACTCTCTACACACTAAGTCTCTTTATGATACATAGCATAAGAAAAAAGCATTTTAAGCAATTTTTGCCATAGTCAAGTCAATCAGAGACTGCATGTACCATTATGGGGCATGTGTCCTCATATCAGCATGGCAGACATAAGTTGTGACCATACATGTACACCAAAAGCATAGACATATTGGTACAGTGTTATTGAGATTACACTGTTAATCAGGGGTTCTACAGCACAGCAAAGGTTAGGAAGTAAATCCTGACCTACAGAAGCTACTGACACCACTCCCATTGGAGTCGAAAGAGTTGGAGTCAGCCTACAGTCCCTGCTGGAAAGAGCTTTTGAATTTAAATTCTAGCAACAGCAAAGACAGAGCAGCATAACAATGTTGGACAGTCAGATAAACTGAATCCAACTGCATAAACCATGGGAATCCGAAGAGACTGAACTAGCAATTTTCAGAGTACTAATATTTTATAAATCTTCCAGGTGAGTCAAGCTCAATGGGTGTATTTTACTTCCTAAGCAAGGAAAGATAAGTAAAGAATTATGATGATATTAGAGATTCACTTAAGTTCTGTGTGATAAGGTTAAAGAAAAAGTTCAATTATGGTGCAACGTTCCAGTTAACATGAAGATAACAATAGGCAGGTACTTGTTACCTGATTAGCTGAACAAAAGAAAAATGAATATTTGCAAGGGAAAAAAAAATTTGGTAAAAAATAATTAATCTTGAATACCTACACAAGCGTAGGTGACATTTGATAAGCTCAGTCATTAGAATTGCAGAAGCATTCTTTTTTAAGGAATTTACTTCACTGGGATTTCTAGACTCACACATTCCTTATTCTCCCTTTCCCTTAAAAGAATTGTGAGATTTTTTCACAAATTTCAATCTGCTCAGTAATGAGAATTTAATTATTTAATATTATTTGTTGTTTGAGACTGCTCTAATGAAGCAAAGGATAGCAGTGAATCTAATGCAGAAAATAACTGATAGATTCCTTTGCATGTTACCTGTCAGTCTTTTCACTTTGATTAGCAGAAAGTAAGAAAATACAATTAATTCTCAAAATATATACCTACGTGTAAATGACACATTGCTTATGGCAGATAAAGAAAGAATTTATCACTGGTGTTCATATTTCGTTGATAATGCAAAGGGCAAATGTCTCTTTTCAGAATGGCCATGAAGCAATGAAACAGAGTAATCACTATTATTTATCCCAAAAAATAGAAATACCTCTTACACAGGATTACATTGTTCCTCATGAATAGTAGTTTCACTACTCGAATAAGTGCAGGAGTGTGTCACATTCTTCTGGGTTTTTAAAGAAATATATGTCACATGCAAACAAACCCATTGTTGATAAATATGGTTCTACAGGAAAGGGTGTTTCTAGGAAAATGTTTTACTCCAACTATTGTCTCTGCCACTGTAAATCTGAATGAGGGAGATAATACTGATCACACAGCACAGTCTAAGCTTTTTAGCAGAGAGGAATGCTACAAAACTAGCATAGTAGCCTACAATCTCCCAGTAAAGCTCTATCACTCATGTTCTTGCAAAGTTCAATGTATTTCCACAGTTACAAGGAGTTGGATTCTTAAAATCAGATGCTCTTGTCAGGTGACTTAAAGCTCAGTCAGGTAGAGCTGGAGAGCAGGAAACTGTGCCAAGTATTGGGTTATTATCAGAGAGAAAACCTTGTATGTCCTGTTTACAGTGAGCAATATTCATAATTGCCTGCACAGGCTTTTGTTACAGATTTCCAGCATTCACTTACAACAATCTTCCTCCTCTTCTTAAAAAGCAGATAATAAAATTCTAGTGTCAGAGTCATCACCCAACACATTTGTTAAAATGGCAATTCCAGGAGCTGCTGGCCAAATCACAATTCCTGAAATACATGAGGATTTTGAATTCTCTATACTTTGGTTGTTGGAGTGCTGCCTTGCAAAAACCCACTGACTCAAGTCTCTGACCATTTACCAGCCATTAAAACCTCTACTTCTCTGTGCTTCACCTCTATTAGCTAAATTTTGGAGTAGAACAATAAGGATAGAATATCAATCACATTTAGCATTGCTTCCCTTCATCAGCAATGGAAAAGCAGCTAATAAAAGAAGGTCACTCCTACATGGCTTAACTTTGGAGAAATCTCCTCAAGGGCAGTGGCCCTATAATGATGTAAAATATCTTCCATATTAAGGATCACTCCTGAATAAATAACTGGAAAACTATTCCAGCTCAGGTGATATGATAATCAGCTGAAATTTATTTGATATTAGCTTCTCAGTTCTCGGTGCTTCTATGCGTGCCCACGACAGGAGCTGCTGAGCTAACCCTGCAGACAAAATTAACTGGTAATTCCAAACACAGGGAGGATAGAGAGCTAATTGGAAAGTCCCCTAGCATTAAATAATTCCCATCTGTCTTCAAAAGCATAGTATCAATCACAGCGACTGCTGCACTGGCCTTACTTTTCTGGCATTCTCCAAAGAGGAAATGGGAAAAGTAMAGAACGTATAAATCATTTTGATATAAAAAGAAAGTGCTTAGGCAGCCATGTAATGAATCCCCAGCACTGTCATCTAGGTTAAAGGCCATGAAAAGTTTTGTAAGGTCCTGAATATAAACAGCAGAGAATAATGGAAAAGTGGTTCACAGAGCAGTATGAAACTCTATCTTAAACAAGCACACAAGCTACAATCTAAATAAACCCATACACCAATTACCACAGGAAGGCAAGGACCAAGCTACATGTCTAACTCTGAATCTTTGGGTTTTACATTTTGTCAGCAAATATTGGATTGCCACTTAGATTAGCCATTTGTGATCACTTCCATATTTTGAAAAATGCCTGGGTTATTTTTAAATAGTCCTTCCTTCTTGCTCTCCCACTAATTAGAAAGCAGGAACTCAAGCATTCAGTGGGACTCAGAATCCGAGGGTGATGCTATCTCACACAGTACAGAACTGCAGGTTAGCATTAATCRTGGAAACTGTACAGAACAATTATCAGATAAAGAACAAAACGGCTTGTGCCTGGTTCAGAGCAGAAGCATGCTCCCCTCTGCTAATAAAATGAAGTAAAATAAAATAAAAACCAGGTAGCGCTGGTTTTAGAAATGAACAGGTTTTCTCCATCCTACTCAACACATGCCATCCTGGACAACTTCTGACTCATGCCAGCAAATGTTTGCTGTGGACTCTGCAATGCACTGTCTGTGTCTAACATCGCATCCTGGTTATTTGTGTGTTTGTGGTTTCTGTACTTATGTTTCTCTAGAACCTGTGCTGCTTAATGTGAACTTACAGATGACAAATACACCAAAATACACATGCCCTTGAAGAAAAA
Organism: Amblyornis subalaris; assembly: GCA_018881555.1. Classification (NCBI taxonomy): domain Eukaryota; kingdom Metazoa; phylum Chordata; class Aves; order Passeriformes; family Ptilonorhynchidae; genus Amblyornis; species Amblyornis subalaris. The sequence goes on along the minus strand of JACAXG010000031.1, from coordinate 7,031,799 downwards.
AAAATCAGGTTTTATTTGAGGCTTTTGTGAAGAACTGATGCCAAATGAGATTCTGAAGAGATGTGCAGATTTGAGGTGGGTCCCACCCTCCCATCCGCAGCCCCTCYGCTATGCCTGTCCCCAGGAATTGAAGGAATGGGCAACTTCAGCTGCCCAAACCAGGGATTTACCCCTTTATGCATCAACATGGATATACAGAGGTGGGGTGGAACTAGATGATCTTCAAGGTTCCTTCCAAGCAAAACCATTCTGTGCTAATGAAATATATTAATATATTTGCACTTTTGATGTCCTCAGTGTAACAATTTGATATTTGCCAATAAAATTAAAACATAAGTTTGCATATTAGTAATAAAGTAATGTAAAATAATATTTGTATGTTGGCTTGTAGAAGCCTTGGAAGATTCCTTGGCCAAAATATGATGCAGAACAATAGACAATTTCAATAAGCATGAGCATATCAAGAAGAACATTTTAAAAGATAAAAGAATTTGACTTTACATAAAATTATCATGATACTAAGCACTGATTAATTTTTTAAATTTAATATAATGATCCTGATTTCCAATATACTTTCCATCCAGCTGATGAATATTCATGTTACTTTAACGCTGTCACACAGGGACGAAAGAACATGACATACAGCTCACCAAGAAGCAAAGACTGAGCATTAAATGTATGCATTAGAGAAAGGGCATTCAACTACGACATTATAACTCTCAGCTCCACTTAGTGTGGTTTAAGTAGAGATAGGCAAAGAGCCAAGGATACTTAATAACAACATTAACAAGGGCAACAAATTTTATTTCTGTTTTCTGCAACTTAGCAGCCAATTCCATATTTTAGAAGTTATAAAGATTCCTCTAAGCTGTGAATATCAGTGGAGTGCTTACACACATGCAGATTATTCACATTAGCTTCTAAAACCTACATTTTGACCAGTCCTTCTGAAATTATAGATATTTTATATACCTACTACTCTCTCCTGATTCCCCCATGCAGGATTTTCAGTGATTGACTTTAGCACATTCAAGTATACTTTCATAGTATACTAAGTGGATTTCCCCAGCTTTTCAGGAACTACTTTGCTCCTTTGTCAGACAGATGAAAATAGATTTAAAGCTTTTCTGCTACTGACCCAATGCTGGCATTCAAGTGGGACAATCTGATTCAGTTGATACAAACCAAAATAATACCAGTAATGAGAGATTAAAAATTAAACTAAATTTGACTATTAGAATATCCTAAGTTGGAAAGGACCCACAAGGATCATCAAATCCAACTCTTAGACCTGCACAGGACCATCCCAAAATCACACCATGTGCCTGAGAGTGTTGCCCAAATGCTTCCTGAACTCTGTCAGGCTTGGTGCTGTGACCACTTCCCCGGGGAGCCTGTTCCAGTGCTCAACCACACTCTGTGTGAAGAACTTTTTTTTAATATCCATCCTAAACCTCCCCTTCATGCTGCTCCCTGGGGTCTTGTTACCAGAGGGAAGAGATAGGTGCCAGGCCTTCTGCTTCCCCTTGTGTGGAAGCTGTAGACCAAGACAGACAACTCTGCAACAGGGTCTACATGACGGTGAGTTTGGGTAGACAGATCCCTAAGATCTGTGGGACAAATAATACAGAAAGTCCCACTTTTGAATAACCAGGGTTAAGTTATGAAAGTCTCCAACTCCACGAAGCAAAGATTGACTGAAATAAATTTAATCTACAAGATCACACCAGTCAAAAATTGTTTTGGTGGATTAACAGTTCCACAGAAGGGGTGACATATATTAGGAATTATCTGTATCTTTTCACCTTCCTTCCCAATAACTTAACCTATCATAAGCTCCATATCACACACTTCAGGTAATTTGATCATACGTTTAYACTAGATCAGATAAAATCTGTACTTCTATTTGATGCAGTAATGCACAGATCTAATATTTACAAGCATAAAATTGTGGTCTAAATTTAGTTCCAATTGCTACTCACCATTTAAGTCTAGTTCCAATTGTTATTTACCCAGGTAGCAATTTCTCTTGTTTTTCCTTATTTTTTTAGAAACTCATTGATAATTCCCATCCACATGAGCAGTAATGATCCTGAGCTCCATCAAATGCTCATGTAATGTGGGTGTGTGCATGGTCAGTCTCAGGAAGGCTCAGTGTCAGGTAATCCTTCAATATGGGCCACAAAGATGCTCAGAGGGCTGGAGCTCCTCTCCTGTTAACACAGGCTGAGAGAGTTGGGGTTGTTCAGCCTGGAGAAGAGAAAGCTCCAGGGAGATCTTATAACAGCCTTCCAGTAGGAAAGAGGCTTATAAAAAGGAGGGAAAGTGATTTTTTTACAGGAGCAGACAGCAATAGGGCAAGGGGGAACAGTTTTAACCTGAAAGAGGAGAGATTTAGATTAGATGTTAGAAAGAAATATTTACTGTGAGGGTGGTGAGACACTGGAACAGTTGCCCAGAGAAGCTGTGGATGCCCCATTGCTGGAAGTGTTCAAGGTCAGGCTGGAGGGGGCTTGGAGCACCCTGGTCTAGTGGAAGGTGTCCCTGCCCATGTCAGGGGGTTAAGGTCCCTTCCAATCCAAACTGTTCTATGATCCTATGATTCTGTGACTATAGAGAAACAGGTCTGAAGAGAATTCCTGTTCTGAACTCTCACGCTGAGGGCGACTGAACTAAATGCACATAAGTACATAGGGGAAATAAGCATTTATGACAGTTTTTAGTCAGGTAGATTTAAAACTGACACACAGCATGTCTTTCAAAGGCATAGGATAAAAATACTGTATCTCACTTGAAGGGGACTTCCTAAAGAATTAAAAAGAACCTTTATTATTCAATAAAACTCTAGTCTATAGCTTCTGCTATACCTTTCAAGATGTAATTTTTCCATGACTGCACAGCATCAGTAATTACTCACTGTTGTGGTTCCTTTTATTTAGCTGAAAATGGTACTGGTCTTCTCTCCCAGTATTAAAAGCACCACAGTAATTGCTGTAGCTATCTAGGATAAACACTAGAATTGTCCTAAATTTTAATTTCCTCTTACTCACATTCACTTTTAAATCTGGCTTTTGATCACAGCATTGCTAACTACTCTTTCCATTACTACTGGAGTATTTTAGAATTACTATGTTTTCTTTTATTTTCATTCTAATTTCCCCTATGAAATTTAAATTATGAGACTGATGAGTCTTAAAAAGAAGCAGTCCCAATCCTGGAATTGCCAGACTGAGATGAACAGAAGTGTTAATACACTTGCAGTCACATTTCAGCGTGTACRCGCCTATGGGCTGTGGTGGTTTCACCGAGGCATTTGACTGGTCAGAAAAGAAACAGGCTTTGAACTGTCACAAGGCAAGTTGTTATTCTTCCTCTGATACTCAGGATCCCAGTAAAGAGACCAGGTGAAAGGAGACAAGCAGAAGGGCTTGTAATTCACCTGGAGACTAGCTGAGGTGAATCAGTCTTTACCTGCTCTTAACAACATTGAGGGAAAACTGGAGATTGGAACTGGCTGGCTGTAGCTGTAGGGCCCATGAACAATTTTTTTTTCCAAAAAAGACCTGTCTTGCCCCAAAGCAAGGAAGGTATCTCATGTTCTTCTTATGACAAAGACAATAGATACCACACGGGGGAAGCAAGCTTCATGTGCACTCATTGCTCAGGAGGAAAGGGGAAACTAAGGGGAAGAGGGCTTAGGGAAACCAGACAGCCAGGAGTCAAATGCTAGAAGTGAAAGAGAGCAGTAGTAGCTGTCTAACTCTTTCCTCAAGAAAAGTACCAGAGAACTCAGTTTTTCTCTCTTCTAGAGTACAAACCAAGCCCTTCCCAGCCCTGCAGTGAAGAAAGCTTCTGCCAAGTTATGGACATGTAATATACAATCCAGCTTGACATTTAATCCCATATGAGGGACTTGTATAAGCCTTCACCCGAGCACCCGAACCAATGGTCTCGTAACAGCTGGCTGCAGTCTGGCTTACGTTATCACAATCCACACAAACAAGAGCAAAGCTCATTTCATTTGGATGATGGGGTCACCGGCATTTGGCAAATGTTAGACTAAGCATTATTGATCAAACACAAGGAAAGTGGTAGAACACAAGGATGATGAAAAACTTTTTGGCAACTTGACAAATGCACTGCTTCTTTGAGTTGCGTCGCTCATCCATATGTGATATCTACATGCACCAACACCTGAAGACAGGACGGCAATGTAAGAAATAATACGAATATTTTTGCCTGATCTCTTCTTTCTCAAGAACCATATCAAACATACAAGAGAACCTGACTGCACTAGAAGTCTACAAATTCCTACTGTACAGAGCCTTTTGCACCCTTTCTCATCTTCTATCCATTACTTTAACTCATTTAAAACCCATGTTGCTGCGGTGGTGCAAACCACCTCGGAAGGGAGGCCGGCCCGTCGTCGGTGGTGGGCCGTCTCTAGCGTCTGACGCTACCCACATCTCCTCCCCCGAAGGTTGACAGACACACACCGTATATGGTTAGAGTTCTAGAATCCTCTGTTAAAGCTTGTACCCCATTCGTTCCTTCCCCTGAGTTCCTCCCCCTCCTCTTCCGCATTGGATGTTCCCCTGTCCGTTACCCCYGGCCCTAATCTTACCGGTCTGTTGCTCTCCCCGCCTACCCTGTTGCTCTATATAATCCCTCACCCCGGGCAACATTTTGGCCTTTTGGTCTCTGACCCTCCCGCAATAAAGCCGTTGTTGGGAACCACACCAGAAGGTCCGTCTCGCTCCTTCGCCTCCTCCCGTCGCTTTATCATCTGCCTGCAAGAGTGGGCTCGTCTGCCGAGTGTGCCGGTCGCGCCTCCGATAAAGCTCTCCCAGTCGGGGGCTTTTGGGAAGGTCGCGTTGGTTGCCACCGGAGCAGGCACGGCACCATGTTTAAAATATTCTGAAAGAGGCAATCAGCACTCTGCATTTCAGTTGTCCAACTGAACGTGTTACTTGAAGAATGTTCTCCTACTTATATTGTTCATATTTATACCAGCTGTAAGAAACAACCAGCCTTGACAGTTTAAGATTTGGATGTTTGGTGTTAGATGATGCTGGGTTTAGAAAGAGAGAAACTTATGCAAGAAGTTTATAAAATATGTGTTAGCAATTATTAGGCAAACATTTTCTGTTTACTGTAGTACTTCTCATAATAATCAGGTTTCCTGAAATCATGAAAAGTCATGAAATTGTCATTGTGCCATAAATCCCCGTTCTTAAGTCTTTCAATTGCCAGTTTTGCTAAGTGGAAGAGATGTTATTTTTTCTCACAGGAGGATTTGAGAGCTATATCAAAACACATATTATCTATGGGGTTTCTTATCCATATTCTTTTATTGTACCTGAAAACATCAGCTTGTACCACGTGGTTGTTGCTTAAAACTAATTTAACAGTGTGTCACGACAATTTCAGGTTTCTTGTTGCAGGCTAAAAAGTCAGATCTTGTTTCTGTAAACCTACAGGTGTACTGAAAACATTAGATAAATCAGAATCATTAAATATAAGGTTTGAAGAAGTAAGGGGCATTCGCCATTTCATGAATCTTCATTGGTTTGGGATCTACAAGGGAAGAATGACCTAAGATTCATTTTGCATGTGTAATGCTTTAAAGACTGATGGGGTTTACACAAGTCTGAGAACTGTATATTCTCCAGGGCACTGCTCAGTGTTTATGTAGTCATGGAATCTGAACTATCTCACATTTGGTCAGAGAGCTTTTTAAATTTTGTCATGTATCTCCGTTGAACAAGATTAGTAGCTTCATACAAGCTTTTATTGCAAAGAACATGATTAACAGAGATATTTTTAACTCAAAATTTCACTACCATGCCAAACGTTCTCACAGCATATTAGCTTTGTGATCCTCAAGAGATGCACATATTTCTATACTGCTGTTGCCCAAGTGTAGCTTTAAGTGACTTGATCTCCCAGAGTTACAGTCATGCAGTTGACTTAGCGACGCCCTGGTAGGTGCAGCATGGCTTCAGCACCTGAGGGTCAAACTGCCACTCTGTTCCCCTTGGTACTCAGATATTTTGGTCATAAATGAAATAATCCTTGGGCCTTCAGTGCTGTCTGAGCATGGGATCCCTGCACTGCCTTCCCAGGCTGGAAGTAGTGGACAGCGCTCCTGAGCCATGGTCCTTACTAGCAAAGAGATAACTGTGCTGCCGCCAGCAGCAAGGCAATATCACAGAATTACAGCATCATTCAGGTTGGAAAAGATCTCTAAGATCATCAGGTCCAACCATTAACAGACAGTTGAAGAGGCACAACTATTTCAGTAAACCTGACAGGAGAAAAGTGGGAAAGTTTCCTTCTCCGCTTCATTGAGAGCAAGTTGCACTTTTGTTCCTCCACTTGACTGTTGACATGACAGAGAAAGTGTTATGAGAGGAACAGCACGTGCGAAGTGCTTTCTATCAAACAAGGAGAAGCAGCAGACACTTTCTGAAGAGAAATGCTTTTCTTCTCAGTAATGAAGATGATGACAGAACTAGCACAGCTTAGCTTAGTGACTTCTCTAGAGTAGCTTCCAGAGCCCTGCTGCCACAGAAATCAGGGCACAAATCAATCTTGTGAACGACAGGACAAAAGTCCTCTCAGGACATGTATTTAACAGCAGCTGTAAATATTAGAGACGGTCTTTCTAACACAGTGAAGATTAAAACAAGCCTATGCTATCAATCTGCCTGGAAAGACCCAACATGAGAGAACTAGGTGGTGTTGTCTCACTGCAAGAGATGATGATAATGTGCAAAGTCAGCCTGGACAGCAATATTTCCAAGTAAAATTAAAAGGCCAATTTCTTCCCCTTAGTAAATAGATTGGGAGATGAGGAACACTGGGCTAATCCTACAGGGAACTCAAGCTGCTTTGTGCTGCCCTTGTACCTTTTCCTACAGGAGAGACTGGTGTACCCACATGCCCTGGCACTGGGACACAGGACACTCCACTGCAGCTCCCAAACCCTTCTTGAGCTCATCAGGGCTGCTAAACTGTCACAGATACAGCAGGACCAAAAGAAAAAGTCGTGCCCTTTCCTCATCCTATTTTTTAACTTTTTTAAGAATGGAAACTTCTAGGAGAGGGTTTATGCTATCAAGGGTATCTAGGCAGCAGCTGATGCTTTTGGTATTACTGTAAACTAAATAATTAGAAACTCCATAAATGTGCCCTTAGAAATCCTATAGCCTGGCTTTTTGATTTGCCCTCAAGGATCCAAATCCATTACAAAACTTCCTCTTCTTTTGCCTTCCAATAACCCATTTAATATTAGTCACAATCTATTTTTTACTGTACAAAACCACACAAAAATGTGTCATGGATTCAACTGAAAACCACATTTTAATATGAATCACACATTTTCTAATCCCCCCCCAAATTATTCTCTGGATAACGAATCAGATATTCTTTTATTAGCATATTTCATTTCTAAGCCTTTCAATACACAGAAATAATATTTTTTAGCAAAAGACAGCTCTTAGACAATGAAAAGACATTAAATTGTAGATTTTAAAATTCCCTTTCTACTGAAGTCTGTATATATATTGAGAAGGTAACAGAACAATTGTGCTACCTCAAGATTCATTAACTGCTGATCTCGCACACAGACAGGCAAGAGAGAAAACAAGGAAAGGAACCTTTTGAATATTTCATTAACTGTGATATTCAATTATTATAACAATGCCACTCAGGAGAGCTTGTACTGAATTTCTGTTAGAGATGGGGATTTTAAGAAAATGATAATTGACCAATGTGAAGACTCACAAAATTGGTTTTCAGTTTCATTAATAACGTGTATTACTCATTCTCCCTTCAGAAACAGGAAAAAACTGTTTATATTGCATTAAAATTCTTAGAATTTGAAGGAAGGTCACTGAAAGACAAAAATTGAAATTTCCCCTATTTTTACATGAATAATGACAAATATATATATGATTTCTGTATTTTTCCCTAACGAAACACATACCCAAAGGACTAATTTTTTTTTCTTTCTTTAACCTCACCAGAGCCTACTTAGAGTGGCTTTGTTCAAATTGTTCCTATTTTTCACATTATTATATTTCTTCTCAAAACTTTTGACATTCTCAACTGTTATCCTGTAGATTCTGGTAGCTTGCAGCCAGTCTTTTCCTTTTAATTATTAATAGGCACATTTTTATTTTTCATTAACTACATGTCTACAATACAAACAGGTCCTATGCCATGTCATTAAAAAGCCCTTGGCAGAAGTCATCTTTAAAAGACTCTTGTATAAAGTGATGTTTCCCCCACTTTACTTCCCACCCTCTTAAGAGATCTAGAACTTCAAAGGAAAAAATTTTGGCTTAATACCTTACCATTAAGCTAATTAGAAGAAGAACTGCTAATGAGTGTAAATTAGTAATAATAGCTACAACATACACCCAAGGAAAGAAATCCTGTATCTCAGCTGATGGAAAACCACTTGTCAGTCAAAGGCACATCAACTGAGTTGGAAAAAAAATCACACTTTTAATTTCACAAGTATGTAACTTAACATCAATAAGGGATTTCCAAAGCATATACATGCCTAATATCCACTGGAATCCACAACTGTTTGGCACAGGACTTCGAGCAACCTGGTCTAGTGGAAAGTGTCCCTGCCCATGGCAAGGGGGGTGGAATGAGATGATTTTTAAGGTCCCTCCCAACCCAAACCGTTCTGTGATTCTATGAATACACTACAGCTTGTCACATTTATGTTTCCACAATTATGCTCAGAGTGCAATACACATATGAGAAAAGACAGGAGGTTGCTGTTTTCTACATTAATCTTTACTTTTCAAACACTAATTATTTAGCAGTCTCATCACATCTTTGATACAAAGATCAGATGTCACAGCCACAAGTGCTAGTTATCCAATTACACACAAAGCACATCTCTATTTTGAAAAGCGCAGTTAACGCACACATTTCACTTGCTGAAAGCCAATTCCCCTCAATTTCACTGACTTCAGAAATAGTGGATGAGCAAAACTGTCCCTAAACCACAAGCAGACAAAACCAGCCCAAGACAATCCTTTTATCTGCAGCTAACAATTATGTGCCACTAATGTCCTCTGAAAAAAATGCACCCAAATCCCACACTGAAGCTCAGGTAAGACACAATAAGGTTCAGCAGAAGTGAGCCCACATGTGAAACGTGTCTCTCCTGCACTTAGCTCTAACTTCACCCCAAGCTGCTGCAGTGGTCACACAGACACTTCTGAAATTACTGCTAATGTTTAAAAGGTCTTACAACAAACTTTATTCCAAGGTTCAGGAATTCTGATAATACTTTTGAAGTCTGTCCAAAAAAACGCATCCCAAACAAAAAAAAAAACAATCCAAGCACACATGAGTTCAGATGCTCAGAAAGCTTTATCCAAAGTCTTAACCTCCCCATTTGTAAAACTAAGATGAGAATACCCATGTTACCTACCAGGCCTGTCAGAAATTCCTTGGCTAATATTTGTGAAGAGCCAAGTGCCAAAGTTGCCCTTTGACGCTGATTTTGTCAAAATTCTTACTATCCAAGGCCACAGTCCAATAAGGCTTGAAAATAAACTGCCCACTACCAAGTAGGACACGATATGATAGACTGCACTTGAAAAATAGCTGTAAAGAAACATTTGTATTTTCAGATAACAGGATCTCTCTCTATAGAATGGTTGTGCTTAATTCCTGTCAAATATAATAGACATAATAGAATTAAACAAATAGATATAATTTAATATAGTTTTTTCACAGAAAAGGACTTTGTTCATATAACATTGAGAAGTACTATTTTATTACTACTTTTTTTCGTCAACACAGTTATTGGAAAAGATATTTAGTGCAAAAATGAGATATGCATTCAAATTTTTTATCTGAATAGGTAAAACTGACACAAACCTATAAATTCCCTTTACTTTATYTTCAATATAACCATTTCAGTTCAGCTAAAAACATGTTTATTAAAGGTTCAATGACTGAAGATAAACCAATCTTTAACTACTGTTGACAAATGATTGCTTGGGGACTCCTGCTCATCTAATAAAGTGAATCTGCTCTCCCCACATTTCTCCTTGCTATCACACCATAAACTATTTTTATAGCATCTTCTATGCAATGCATCACTGGGCACTTTACATTAYAAAACTAATCAGCGGATAAAACACCACTGGAGCTTATAACACTGACATAAAATTCAACATCGAGTAAAGCCTAAATCAAAAAGAAAAGTTCTCTTCATCGATTTGCAGACTAAGAGAAACGTGCACTTCTTGTACTTGAGGATGGAAGAGAAGTCCAGTGATACAGACAATTCAAAGCTTAGATTTGATACAGCTTGCACACAAGCCTTAGAAATTACTTTGAGAGATTTCAAAGAGCCCAGCTCACATAGAATGAAAATGTCAGATGCCAAGCCCATGAAACATGGGCATTCAGTTTTGTAAGAACACAGGTTTTAAATGTGCACTAGTGCCTTGGCCAAAAGTAATTACAATTCTTTCAAAACTGATGATTGCTTGCATTATCTCTGTTTTGGAAAGTAATAAGCAGCTGTTTCTCTCACTACAGAAGTGGTCAAATTGTTTTATTGAACCACTGAGAAGGCAGAGAGGTAAAAATGGTTTGGAAGGTAAATTTAGCTCAGCCAAAACCTGATGAGAAGCAAAATTACCCAACACTTAAGATATCTTGAAAATAACAGTCTAATCTAATGGTTTATTTCAGAAATTTTTAGCAAGTACTCCCACCAACAGTACTCCCACCCTCACCTATCAGGATTTGTCTATAATTACACAAAGTCAAACCAATCATAGATATCGGTGAAGTATAGAGAAAAAAATTACCTGTGTAAATTTACAGCTGAAAGAGATTGCACTACTTAGTGTTAACAAAAATCCTCATCCACATGAATAGCACTCGTGCAGTAGTGATTATCAACCAGGTTATATGGGCTGAATTCAAAACTCATATAAATCAATCTCCAGTGTATTTCAGAGAAGAAGGACCTTTAAAAGCTCATCAGCCATGAAATAAAAGTCAGGACTCGTTAAAGTCCAAGATGCAAAATAACTCTATTCCATAGCTGGAGAAAAGAAGGGACTTTTAGCTAAAATATCTTGAACTTTACAAGATCTTAAAATAAACAGTAGCAAAAGACACACTTCATGTTGAAAAACAACACCGTAGCAAGTTCTCCAGTGTGGGATGAGGACACATCACAGGCATCATCACAGGACTTTATATAGTGCAAACACCATTAGGTGGGCTGTATGTGTTAACAAAACCAGCCTGGAGAGTTTCCATACAAATTGTCACATGGAAATATTTTTAACTTGCAAAATCAAATTAAAAGACTTCCCTTATAGGAACAAGTAATAAAGGATCAGAGAGGGAAAAGGGGTTTGAGACAGTGTAATCAAAGGATGGCCAAGCCTATTAGCAATGATAGAGCTTGCAATAATAAAACAAGAACTTCTGAGGTCTACATTCCAGTCTAATTAATTGAACCACTGAGAAGGCACAGAGGCAAAAATAGTTTTGAAAGTAAATTAACTCAGCCAAAGCCTGATGAGAAACATTATTCAATAAATAATTATTTATATTTTATAATAAACATTGAATAATTCACAACCCAGTATTTTTATTAAATAAAATTATTTTATTATTAAAGTATTATAACTGAATTTACAACTCAACAGTCACATCTATTTAGTCATACCCTGCAAAATTATAATTTTATACTATACATGTAATACTTCATAATGTTATAATTATAATTTAATTTTCTTCTTCTAAATCCAACTAACAACTGAGGAGGTATCAGATAGTCCCAGTGCAATAAGGGTTTGGTATTGCTGCTTGGCTTTTAACARAAGTGCAAGTTATACATCTTTCTAGTTGCAAAACAAACCCGAAATGTATTAGCTCACCTGGTGTATATTACTTGGACTTAAAAAGCAGTAATTTTTGCACTTAGAAAAAGAAGCTGGATACACATTGCGGCTCATAAGCACTAATCCCACCCGGAGCACTTCTGTCCCGGCAGAGGCAGTGTTACCACTCTCCCACCTGGGATACCAGGACATTGCTGCACTGGTGGCTGCAGTGAGGCCAGGTATTGTACCTCTGCATCAACACAAACAGGCACAGACAACAGTCTGCCTTGACTGTGCTTCCCATTCCTCTCGTGGAAAGAGATGATATGATGACAAACAAGAGTCTGCAAGGAGCAAGGAAGGATGACAACCAAGATTAATGTTTGAGCATTTGATTGGAAGATGGAGCCTCTGACCCTTGGCAGCTGCTCCGYAAGTACACTTTGAAAGGAGAAACAAGAAAGTGTAGGAAACAGAGAAGTAAAAGCTAATAGTGGGTTTGATTTACAACCTTGGAAGAAACTTGGGCTGGYTTAATTGACAGTGATTTATGGCTTTAAGCAGAGGGTTGCAATTCTGTGTTTTTATAGTGATAAGCAAGAAGCACGTTTTGGGTGTTTATGRGCTTTAAGTATAATGTAGCTTTATAGTTTAAGTTAAGTTTAAGTTAAGAATTTAGATGTTACAATAGAAGTGTCCATGAGTACGTGACATGATGAGTGGTTGGTCGAAAGACAGCTGCATTGCAGGTGTCAGGTTCTGCAAGGATAGGTTAATAAATCAAAACAATAGTCGTTTTAGCAGCTTATTGGTCTAGAAAGTTATAAACTGTCATGTAAYGCTGAATCCTGTGACATTCGCCATTTTGCAATGTGTTGTTAAAATCTCACGCTAGACTRAGACTGATGCCTTGTTGTTATTTTAGCAATAAATTGTTAAAGTCACTTCTGTCCCACCTCTCTGATTGAGAAAATCCAATGAGATAACCAGGAGTGCCGGAGAGGCACTCCTGAAGCAAGATTTAAGAGACTTTAAAAGTTATAAGAAAGTACTAAAAAAACCCTCAAATATATCACCCTTGATATGTGAATGATTTTAGATCACATACTTGCAAAATAATCACCAATCCTTTTATATTTCCTTGATCTGATCCATACTAATCATGAAGACAACAACATCAAGGGATTAACCTTGGATGTGGTCAAATGATCTTGCAAGATACAGCAATGATATTCCCAGTGTTGCTTATGACTCTGAAAGGTTAAAAATAAATGAAGCAAAAAAATGTTTCAAGGTGCTTGTATGGCTTTGCACCAATGTTAAACCATGGAGACAGAAGACACAGCAACTGCAGCATCATCTGCAGCAGATGCAGCAGATGCAGTGTACTGGATGCTGGGACAAGTTTCCTCATAAAGAGCCAAAATACGGCTGTGAATAATTATAGGGGAACAGTCACTACTAGAGGGAGCGTGGCCTGGAAGTTGAGCATCAGCAACAAAGAGCTAGATTGCGAGGCTTTGTACTGAACAGTGACTGAAAACTCCTGCTTGCTCGGTGGAACGTGGTTTGAAAAGCTCTGCCTGAATTGGCCAGAAATTTGCATGATAATCAACGGTAAAATAAGTTGAGCTGAAGAATAGCAGAAACCTGCTTCCATTTTTATAGGCAGGATGGGAAATGCAGGCACACCACGGGCAAAAGGAAGGAAAGCAGCCTGGGTTTTGCAAATCAAGGTTGAGACTTTTGTCATTAGATCAAAATTCAGCTGCACTTGAGGTTTTTACTGATAAGCAGATGTTCGGTCACTGTCACATGAAGGCTTAGGATGTCATTCAATGCACCCCCAATGTCTGACAGGACAGGACTGTTTACAGAGGATACAGGGTACAGAGGCAGCAGAATTAATGAACTGGAGACCTAGCTTACAGAACTGGAGGACAAAGGGTCCCGAATGTACTTCTGCTTCATAACTTTCTGTATTATTGCCACAAAAATCAACTTAATTGGTGCCTGAACAGCACAAATACAGATAGCTGTACATGCATGTACACATGAGTGTGAAGAGCCTGAAACAGTTGCTCGAACACCAGCCACTCCTGTCCCATTCCACTCACCTTGCTGTGTCCGTGGGACATTTCTATTACTAGGCAGAAACAACATATTCAAGAATTCACTGTTCCTTTCTTCAAAAAAATAGACAGGCATTTTAATACCTCATGGACAGCCTCAACCCTTAAGTACCTCTTTGGTAACGACGAAAGAAAATAAGAATCTGTTGTTACCATACGCCCTGGTTGTCTTTTACATATTCCAGATCCTATATTCACTAATTAATCAAGCATTGAACTTTCATTAAATCTGGTGTTCAGTTGTGCTAGGTTAACTAGAAATAGGTGATCACCTAGCTCGGCCTTGTTCAGTAAACTGAATGCCAGCAGAATGCAGGACAGATGTATGCAACCACAGGGCGAGAATACACTGGGAGGCATTAAAGGCACTATGAAAGGCATGGAGGATGCCAAGAGATTAACAGGTTGTCCTAAACTTGGTGTCCTTGAAAATCTTTCCATTAGAAGACTTTAAATGAGTTTACAAGTGCAAATAGTAAATCATTACATATCTGAGCAGCATAAGTAACTAAACATACTTGCATCCTGGCTTAATTATGATCTAGTCAGAGAAGTACATTTTTGTGTATCAAAAAAGTCTACAATCAGGAGAATCATTATCTGGAAGTACACTGGGAAATGGGAGGTGGCAGCCAATAGCTACATGCATAATTCAAATTGCAAGTCAGGATTACTCACTGGTTCACATCTTCCTGGGACCAAAACATTAGCTCCAACAGTTATCAAAATGGCAATGCAACAATACAAGTTGATGAACTCACAAAGGAAAATCATCTCACAACTGTGAATAGCCATTTACTAATAATAAAACATAAAGAAATGTAAACTCAGGATAGTGTTAACTCTAAAATTTCTAGGGAACACAGATGTGGGAGATGAAGCATCTCCAACTATTCTATTTCTCAAAGAAGAAAAGTTTCCTGACAAAGGTTGTTTCTTATTTCATTTGCTACCTTGATCCGAGTATTTGGCACACTCTGAACAGATGATGAGGAGCAGACACTCAGCCCGAGGTCAGTGCCCAAGAATTCAGCAGTTACAAAAGACCCACATTGTCTGCAAAACAGACATTCCTGCTTGCAAACATGCAATATTTTTGATGGAGTGAAAAATGTCTTTCCAATGTAGATGGACAAGCTCTGACCTATGACTATCAAACATAACATTACTCTGACAGACAGCAGAGTGGAAAAAGTGAAATTAGATTCTGATTTCAGTCACAGGAATAAACCCACAACAAATCCACGAAGATACACTCCTTACAGAGAGTGTTTGGTCCTTTGAGTTCAGAAATAAAACCTGACAACAGAGAAGGATCCTTCTGAAAATCACAGTCTCAGTCTTTTTGAATGAGGCAATGCTGGCTGTAGCCAAAGAGGACCACCAGTGGTTTGGCAGTGGTTACATCAGATTTTCTGATGGAATCTGATGGAAACTTGAAGCAGCTAATGGAAAGACCTCTACTTGTATGCAACACTCATAGAGACAGCAACATACCATCTCTCTGTGTCAATGTTTTGGTTAATGTTCTTTTTCAGTTAATGGCTTTAAATTGAAAGAGGGTAGGTTTAGATCAGATATTAGGAAAAAATACTTTACTGTGAGGGTGGTGAGGCACCGGACCAAATTGCTCAGAGAAGCCGTGAATGCCCCACTCCTGGAAGTGTTCAAGGCCAGGCTGGATGGGGCTCTGAGCATCCTTGTCTGGTGGAAGGTGTCCCTGCCCATGGCTGGGGGGTTGGAACAAGATGATCTTTAACATCTCTTCCAACTGAAGCAATTCTATGATTCTATGCTTAGGGAGGCCTTTGGGTTCTCAAAATTACTTAGGAAAATGAGAAAGAATACTAGAAAGCTGTAAAAAAAACCCACAAGGAAAACCAAGTGTACTCTTAGTGAAAGAATAGAAGCAATATTTAAAGCAATCAACAGCAAACAGTTAGAAAAAGCAGAGGCGCTGGAGAGAAATACAAACTAAAGCCTTCAGTGCAACAGGAGCTGCCTCTCAGGTGGATTGGCAGACTATATAAAGGAGAGGAATCAACTTCCAAATTGCAATGCAAATATTTCACAAGGTTCTTTCTCTCAGAAAAGATAATTATCCTCTTGTAAATACTCAAGGAACATACATAAAAAGAAATCTTAATAGTGGTGTTTCAAGAGACATCTCATAGTCCAGAAAATCTACAGGCAAGGTCACCTTCATTTGAGATCAGAAAAATGTTCACATGCAAGGAAAGGAGGGGAAATTAAAAAAAAAAAATGAAGCATCACATATTATCCTATTATCACAACCCTAATTCAACTAACATTTCATTTTATGAGCATGGCTGAAGAAAGTTTAAAATAAGTTACTATATGAACTTAATGAAGAAAACAAGCCTGGTTCAGTGGTGAGATGGAAATGTGGAAGATTGGCTAACTGTTGCATCATGTATAACTACATTCTTCCACACCCTTTAGCTGCATTTGCCAGTAATAAAAATAATCTCATTCCAGATTTTAAGCATGACATTCTGAAGTGCTTGATCTGTCCCTCACAAGAAGTTAGATTCTACTAACCGCATCATGTATGCAACATTAGGCAAAACACAGAAGGAAAAAAATGTAGATTTAGGGTAGCTCAGAACTCCTTTAGTTTCAGAAGCTTCCAAGCAGAAATGATGCAAATATTTTTTTTTTAAAAAAGTCTCATTCGATTAAGAGGATCATGTTTTTAAAGTCATGTCTTTCACTCCTTCCATGAGGCATACATTGACACATTCCTGTAAAATCCACTTAAAAATACATGCTCTGCGCCCAAAACCTGCCAGAGGTTAGGGAAAGTAATCTTCAGAAAATAGATAATAATTTGAAAAATAGGCTCCATCTGTAGAACTCTTTATAAAAGGAAACAGAYGGAAAAATGAATTTCTGAGATCTCCCTAAAAAGTAGGAAAATTA
This sequence comes from Amblyornis subalaris, assembly GCA_018881555.1. Taxonomy (NCBI): domain Eukaryota; kingdom Metazoa; phylum Chordata; class Aves; order Passeriformes; family Ptilonorhynchidae; genus Amblyornis; species Amblyornis subalaris. The sequence continues at coordinate 7,014,833 of JACAXG010000031.1, read as the reverse complement.
AGGTCTTTCATTACTTCAGCCTTTGCTGCTTCACAGGCTTTCCACACTGCTAGTCTTTGCTGCCTTGGGGGAAGGTAACTATGATTATACAGTGCAAAATAAGTAGCATTAGCCCTAAGGCTGGATGGAACACCTAAAAATTTCTGACTCCTTTCAGGGTTATGAATATGTACACTGACATTCCCACTTCTCCCTTAATAAAATGAGCAAGTTGTGCCTGAGGCCACTTGAGTTCCAAACAGCTTAACTACGGAGCCTCAGTACGAGTGTGATTATCCAYTGGCTTCTCCTGGGTGACCACTTTGAGTTCCTCTGTACATATCAAATATGCCCTAAAAATATACCTGTGTTGTTTTTTCTTTCAATAAACCTGCCTTTAGGGGAACACTGCAACAGTTCAAAAAACTGCTGGTTTGTCACCCCACACCTTCCAGAAAAAAATGACCTTTTATATTTGCCCAAATCTCTCCAACATGAAAAAAAAGAGAGAAACAAAAACCAATCCCCCCTCAAAACAACAAAAAAAACCAGCACAAAAGTTCCCAAACAAACAAAACCCCCCTTCCACCCAAACCCCAACCAATCCCCCCATCTTTCCTTCTCCAGCTAGCTGTGTAGATCTATGTAATAATGAAGCTGACTTTCCTTTTTGAAAATGCAGTACGGAGAAGCAAAAAGCATCAATGAAATGTTTGACTGCACAGGTTGATAAAAGATTAATATTATAAAGAAACAATACTACTAATTTGGTCTAAATGCTTAGGATTTATAGCTCTGTGTGTAATTGATCTATAGAAGTGGTTTTGGCAAGCACTCATAGTGCTATAAGAAAAWAAAAACAGTTTTACTGTCTCGTTCCACAATTTAATATCACACTGTAGGTAGCATTTCCACAGTGGAAGCCCACATCGCAATCTGTTTTACTGCCAGAAAAGACAGTTTTAGCAGAAGAGCGGTTTAGGATGTTATCTCATCCACGCCTGTTATTTCATCCGTGCCTGTTCTAAACCTAGGGACGCACGGTGCAATGAGGACAACAGATATTTGCAAGTCCCATGATTGGCACTTATAACATTGCTCAGCTGCTTCGGATATTGTACATAATCATTCTATGCACCAAAATAAATACATGAAAACAGTCCACAGTATTCACCTAACACCATATGTAGTGCACAAATCATTTAAGGATCCACTACTTTAAATTAAGCATCRGTTTCCATGATACTTCTCTCTGCCCTAGGGGGGAAACCTGCAACATTTTAGGAGGTTATCAGAATAAGTAAAAATGAAATATTTGACAGACATTTAGTACTAACACCTTTTTCAATAAAACTAAAAAATGTCCTTTAAGCAAAGAAGAAAACATACTTTATTATGTTAATTTTTACAACTTCACAAGATAATGATCAAATCTGTGCAGCAAAAGTCTAAATTTTGGCTAATACTGATAAAGCAAGGAAGGGACAGCTGGTTTTGGCAAACCTAAGAAAGCAAGCAAGACTTGTAGATCCRACAAGCTTTGAACAGAATGCCATTGCACACATGCAAAGTGAGGTTTGACAAGGCAAGACTGGGAAACAATCAGCAGCTTGTCTCAGCCTTTCCAGGCTGGATGAATTCAAACAGAAAACAGCACACTAAGATTCTATCCATGTACATATTTTTCACTTCATGGTCCTACCAAACCCCCTCTAACAAAATGTGAATTGTAGGTTATGGCTCTCTCTGTGGAACAAGGCTCCCAGGTAAAAGCCAAGCTTGCCTTTTACTACATTCAATTCAAAGTTCTGTAATGAAACTATAATAGAACCAGGCCAAAAGCTCAGTCCATTTAATCATCTTTAAGTCACACTTGCTGGAACCAAATCCAGATAAATCACAGAATATCCCCCAGCTCAGTGGTTTGRCCACACCATACTCCTAAAGCACAAGAAAAAGATGAGTAAAATAACATTTAGAATAGCAGCATGCACAGCATGCTCCCTGAAGGCTTTGGATTTGTGCAGGCACCCTGATATTTTACCAACATGTGCCGAGCTCATCCCTGGACACTCCTTCCTCTTCTGACCCCTGGGTGTCAAGCTTTCCCATCTGGCTCATGTAGTTAAAATGGGGCTACAGTTTGAGGACAATTTGATACAAACTAAAATAAAAGCACTTTATTCAGAATATCCAAAATAAGCAACATAGTTACACAACTTTATAAAAGACAGGTGAAGAAATGAAAGGAAAGCAATGCTTTAATAATACTGTTTCCTTTATACATCTCCCTGCTCATTGCACAGTTCCACTCTCTGTGCAGTTTATGCCTGAGGTTGTATCTGCTAGACAGTACCTACACCTGAGTTTTGTCAGAAAATTTCCCTGTAAGGGAGACGTTCCCCATGGACAGCTTCCAATAAAAGAAAACTCTTGGAACTACCTATCAGAGCTCACCCTCATGTGTCTCCATCTTCCCTTCAAACTTTTATAGCAAATCTCTCATTTGAAGTATCCCAGGTGTCCAGACAGACCTGATCTTTCATTCCAAAATGCACTCTAATCTCACCTTAACCAGAGGGTGGTTTTACTATTTTTTCTAATAAAATAATCATTGCTTTCCTCCCTTAGAGATGCAAATGTCTCTGTAAGACAGTACTGAGTGGTTACTGAGCAGCTCTGTGTCCTTTCACAAAGGAAGGAAACCTCTCCCTGCTTTTTTGACTTACTGCAATGCTTCTCTATYAAACACTACAACTACATCAGAAATAAACACCTAACAGGTACATAAGCACATGTAACTCCTGATTTGACTSTGGACAAACATGATGTTGATAAATTTTTTCTGGGTTATATAGGGGATTTATGTGACTCTTTTTTTAATAGTACAATATATCTTTATTCTCATGTTTAAGATTAATGCTTGTGTAATGCCCACAYGGTCAGAAATGTGTCCTAACACATCCTATCTTGTACCTCCCATCATCTTTCTCAGATTTTGCGAACAGCAGTAAAATATATCCCACATCTCTCAGGAGTCATCCACTTGATCCTTCTGAATAAAACACACTTCTGAAATAAAAACTCTGCAAATTCATCACATCTTTCAGATGCTTCTCTGAGTGTTTCCGAGGACTGAAAGAAGTTTCAGCATAGATACCCAGTGGGTATGGATGTTTAACTACCTGTATAGACAATGATCTGATGGGCAGTAAGGTGCATAAAAAATGATACTTGCTCCGTTCTACTTCCTTTCAATCAGCTCAGTCTTTTCCCTGTAACTTGGGAAATAGGACTTCATGCTCACTCAGTATCCAGGAAAACATTTCTGTAGTTGAATAGGCAGAAGGTACCTGGAGCCATTCCAAACTCCAATCAGGAAAAGYGACAAGAGGTCTTAAATGCACAAATCGCTTTCTATTGTCCTCGCGTATAATCACAAGCTTGGCCACGCTGTTAACAAACTCCTGCACGTCGTATGGACTCTTCCCAAGGTAAAGGAGTGAATGACTCATTCTTGCAGCAAATCATTTTGATAGCCTGCAAGTTTTAATGTAGCCACACAGTTCTTGTGGGCATCTTGTCCTTCAGTAAGACCATCACGTTCACTTGGCAGCCTGCACTACACAGTAAAGATGACCCGCCCCTTATCTGCAAGAATGCACCTCTACAATCCTTTGTTAACTTGTTGTTGACATTGCCCTCCCTATGCTATGCAAAATTTCCTGTTTGCTCTGTTTAATGCCTTAAACACACACAAAGCCTGCTAAGGCAAGATGGAAAGAGATATATGTTGAATTTACAAGTATATGATATATATCAACATATATCAACATATGCTATGTTTTTCCACATTCTTCATCCTTCGACTAGTACACAGAATACTAATGTTCACAAAACAAACACAGGTTTAGTATTCTGTACCTCTGAACAAGAGGTAAAGTACACTTTTGTCACATCCCCATCTTGTTATACCCACATGCTCTTAAAAATATTCTCAAAAACTGCTAACTTTTCCCTAGCATCCAAGTACAGTGTGTCTCCAAATTTTAGAGACATTTGTGAATTTACGGCAGCAGGGTGAACAAGCAACATTGCCATACAATGTACAGGGAGCGAACTGGGGACAGCAAGAGGGATGAGCTAAAGAAATGTCMCCTATTTTTGAGCATCCTATTTAAGGAACCTAGATTCTCACTACTGCTGACTCTAGTCATTTAGCTGTTGAAAGCCAGACCTTAATACTTCTCCTTGGACATGTCAAGAAGTTCTATTAAAGTCATGCAGGATGACTCACTCACAGGCCCAGACAGGCATTAGTTCTCAAGGCAGCTTTCCCGGCCACCATACGATCCTTTCCCTCTTTTACAAGCATCCATGATTTTTTTCCATCTTCTCGATTCTGCCACATATGGTGTGACACAACATCCTTATGAAGCTCCTTGAAACAACAGCATCTTTTTCTACTTAGCTGTGATTTGTCCAAAGCACATGCCATCTGTGCATCCTGGAGAGAAAAAAAAAACCCTGCAGCTAGTGAATGCCTGGCAAACTCTTAAGCAATGGAAAGCAGGTCATAAAATGGGACATAATGGGCTATAGATCTTGAAATCAGCCCTCCCTAAATTATCCATCTAGGGCATTATATGTTCATTTTGCTGTTGCATATTGATGCCACACACAAATTTAAACCACAGATCTACATGACAAGCCACCACCATCACTACTGGTTTTTGCTCTGTTGAAGATTTGGGGAGACAGAAGAACAAAGTCCAATGCATTCCACAACACCCGAAACAACCACCATAGATCTAGAAGATTTGGCCCTTCTTCCTCAATGGGTACAGAGGCACTTCCATGTAAAAGCATAAGTAATTCCACTCGCTGAGATTAGAGAAGGGGGGAAAAAAGAATCCCCCCAACACTGAAAGTTAGAGACAAGCTTTCAGGATGCAAATGGACCTCAGTTAACATTAATGCTACCTCAAGGTTTTTATATTCTTTGCCTTTTAAAAAATTAAAATAGCTAAAAATAAATGACAAAAGCCTGGTAAAGAAACACAATTCATCCACTTTTATGACACAGAGCTAAATGCTCTGCCAACAGGCTTCTCCACAGAGACCTCAAGGGGTGACCATTACCCCCCTGACCATTCAATCCTTCACATCCCCTGCAAGGCTGCCGACAGACACGGTAATTGCTGCCAACAACGATAATGCTTTCTGTGTTGTGAAATGGATACCTGGCATGGGACTATTCAGCTCGTTTCACAGAGGCCAGCCGTTGTCAAACGATCATGATTTCTGGCCACTACAGAAAAAGCCTCCATGGAAAACTCTGGGGGGAAAAAAAAGCATATGACAGTGACACAGAGGGGAAGAGAATAAATGAAGTGACATCTTCCTGTCACAACGTTCTGCCTCTTTTCTCCTTTCCTCTGTTAAATATGTAGCATCACCAAAAACCCAATCACTCTAGCCATTTTACTCTGCTACTGCCTGGGGCTCATAAGCACACTCTTGGTTGTGCTGCCACCTCTGCTGAAACCAGAGGTCTTGGAAGACCAGCCTTGGGACCCTCCCAGTCTCTWCTTGTTTTCTTGATGCCAGACCTGAAAGCAAAATGGGAAGGGACGGGAGAACATAGAAAATGAACTATAAGACTTGTGAGGATTTTAGGAATGACTGTGGTCCACTCTGTGGGGTTTTTTTTCTTGATTATATAGAAGTATATTTTTTAGGATGGGCCCATGAGAACCAAGGAAGAGAATGAAGCATACAGAGTGCTGTATTTTTACCACCAGACTGCAGGAATCCAGTCCTTTTCCAACTTTACTCATTTTAAGTAGAAATGGTTTAAACACAATGACTTTCCAAATTTTTACTTTATCAAAAACCCTGCATATGAGCAAAGTTCACCCTCATTAATGCTGCTTAAGTGTACATATGTCCTTGACATTTTGCCACGTCTGTGGAATAACATTTATTTTTTATTAAAGTCTTGATGCCATTTTTCAAATACTTGAGCCAGTTCCATTCAGATTCATAGAAAAACGCTTTTCAGCATTATCATGCAAGATGATTCACTTACAACACTGTCTTCTGTTAAAATTATTCAATTCTGCCTGAACAAAACAGGCAAATAAAATCCCTCTAGAACACCACCCAAGCTATTCGCTGACATAATGGAAAAGTTTTAATGAGGACATCTCCATTTTTCTTCTGAAAGAGTTGATTATAAAATCCCACATACAGTTACTAGAGCATTTGGCAGATTTAAACGTTGTCCATGGAAGCACCTTTTATCATTGTTTCAGTTTTCACCTATAGGCAATCTACCTTAAGAATTCTGAAAGGAAATTTGCATTTGTTCAGCCTTCTGCTCAGAAATCGTTATTAAGCAGGTTACAGGTTAACTGACAGGCTAAGTAGAGCTGCTGATAACTGGAAAACATTGAATCATTTATAAAAAGAATCATAAAAACACTATGTGTAAATAAAGGTTTTATTACAATAGACTACAGAATTATCTACTTACTCTCTGTTCCTGTGATCTCTAGCTTTGCTAAATAAGATCATGGTACCATCCACCAGCCTTTTACCTGCTATATCAACACTGCAACATCCTCAACAGCACCTGGAGCRGTTTAGAGCTGTATTCTATGGGATACTACAATGTGATGTGTGCAGGCAGCTGCTGCAGGAGTAGAAGGATGTCTAAAATAAAATTACAGTTCGATATGTGCTTGGTGAAATGGTACTGGGGAAAAGAAGGCAGATTCATTCATATCAGCTCTTCTGGGATAAGATACATCCTTTTCATAATTTCTAGTTTTTTTACATATTCTACAGCCTGTAACAAAAGATGACCTGCAGGCACTTTCTTTCAATGCCTGTCACAGTTAGGTTGTGTGTAACAACCTAGAAGGAGAGCACCACCAACGTGCTAACACTTCTTCATGCATTATTTCAAACTGTTACTGCTTTGGGGATGTATTGTAATATACTTACTGAATATCTTTATTGCTATGATTTAAAGTGATAACAAAGGACAGAGCAACTGGTGTCTTTCACTATCACTGGCTGACCTGGGAGCATTTGGAATAAATGTATCCACAAGGAGGTTTGAGGGATCTGTTTCAAGCACAAGTTTTGGCTGATTTAAATGAACTTATTCAAATCTCCTTTTTAATATCAAGAAACAATGTAGAAACAAAGAGAAAAAAAATGCTGCCCCTTCTTTCAACAGTGATCAAACCAGATCAGTGGAAGACTGCATAAACTTCTCTTGCCACATTCAGCCCAGGTATACAGCACCCTCTTTTCCTAGCTAACTACCCTCTACATAGTTGATTGAGATTCTGCTCCAGTCCAGTACAATGCTCATTTTTAAACTCTGGAGAATGATAAAGTAATATTATCTTATCTGTATAATCATTTCTTATTTCTTCCACTCTGGGAAGAAAAATTCTGTTTTGTTGGGTTTGGGTTTTATGTGGGGGAGAGAGGTGTGGGCTTATTTTTTTATGGGAAGGGGTAGGGCAGTGATGAAAAGTATTTTGATTTATCAGTTGGATATTATTTTAATGTCATAAGCATTAATATTGTTAAGGTTTGACAGTTGTGTTTTGCAATATTTCCAAATCATGTGAGCCTCACCCATTACATGCATTAAAAAAAAAGATAACATGTAATATGACCATTCAGAAATGCCAGTGTCTAATTGCCACCTGTGCCTCTGAAAATTACAACCCTGTCCCAGTACCTTGTTTAGACAGGAACAACATAGGGAATCTGCCATATCCATTTTAGTAACTGTATGGATCCTAATGATGCACTTATTTGTAAATATTAACTAAAGAAAACTAGACAGAACAGTTTTATTCCTGTTAAAAAATGAGGTCAGATTCTGAAACCTCACATTTGGCTTGTCTGGATTTATGATGTTTAATTATTTTGCTGCAGCAGCAGCTCTTCTTGGTGTTAACCCCCTCTATGTGTTTATATACCAAGGTAACTATGTGAAAACTTGAGTTCTATACATATCTCTCTAAACCCAAGCAGGTGCCAGTACTTCCTTGAGAAACCAAAACCCAAAAACTCTAGACTGTTTTCGTCTGGCTGCTTAAATATAGAATTAACATTGTAGCATTAGGTGGTCCTGTTTGAAAATTTAGACAAAGAGCAACTTGGACTCTACCACTCCCYCTCTCTGAATTAAAACTCCTTTGGTCACTGACAACCAAGTCATGAACTCCCTTCCATAAAGAGATTAAGCTCTGTCTTACAACTAGTTAAGCTGTTTTGTCCCCCACTGGACAGGTTACTTACAATTCCCCCAGCTGATAGCTGAGCCCTTTCTCGCCAGCTTCAGGTCATTTGTGGCCAGTTTATCTCCATTTGCTCCTGTGCCAGTGCTACCCTCCAGCTTCAGCTGCTGCTCTGCTGCTACCTGCCTGATGTATCTATAGAGAGCAACGATATCCCCTCTCTCAGCTGACTTTTTTCTGGGTTTAACAAGCCAAATTTTTTATCCCCTTCTCAATAAGTAAGCTCTCCCCATTGTTTTCCAGTTCCAGCCTGTGTTCATCCGTTAAATCTGGTTGCTCAGAGAAGTGATGAACACCCGATTTCTGGAACTGTTCAAGGTCAGCCTGGATAGGGCTTGGAGCAACCTGGGCTAGGGGAAGGTGAACTGCTCATGTCAGAGGCTTGGAATGAGATGAACTTTAGGGTCCCTTCCAACCAAAAACATTCTATGATTCTAYGGTTCTTAAACACAAGCGATCACAATGGTGTAATGATTTCAAGACCAGGTTTCTCTGGTGTTTTTCAGATCATGAATGTGTCCCTATTTTCACGGGAATATTTCATACCGTCCCTCCTCAGACTGCATTTGCCTTGGCCATGGCTTCATCACATCGCTCATTCTCAGCTTTTATGKGATTTAATAACTCTGAGTCTTTTTCCTCTGTCATTTCCAACTGATGAAACTACTTTATAGAGCAGAAAATTTTATTAACCACAATGTCTATTACCTTACAACTCACCTGAAAATTTAATTATGTTTTTGATACTCAGTCTTCAACGTTATCTGTTATTGTTATGGACAGAAAAAGCCCCACAACTTTCATCAACAAATTCCACTGGGTTCATCTAACTCTCACATAGAAGCCAACACTAGAAGTTAACACAGAAAATCAAAACCATGGCCACAGTTCAAGAACCGTGGCTTTTCCCTAGCTCACAGCTGCTTGTAGGTGTCTCATCACCTCCACAGCTCTGGCTGGTCATCATACAATTTTCTACAAGTCTYCACTTTCTTTAGCTAAGGCAAATTTCCTACTGAATATTGCATCTTGTGCTTTGATAGCTTACCTGCTATCAAAATGCAGGTAAGATCTAATATTTTCCCTTCAAATAGGAAGTCAAATGCCTTATCAAAGATAGGTGTTCAGTAATATCTGAAACAATGTCTTTGGCAAAATCATGGTTGCATTTTATCCCAGTTCTCTATTAACCTCTATGCCTTTAATTACACTTCATTTCCTTTTTTTACTCAAAAGATCTGCATATTGCTCAGAACAGACTAACAGATTTGTAGTGGGCAGGATCACTTTATCATCTTCTGTTGATTGGGCATCTCTGATTTGAAGGATTTATTACCAACTCTTGCTTTTAGAGAAGCCATTTCATATTATCAGGTCTTTCTGAATTCTGGAAAGGAGATTATGTTGATTCCTACAACTTCAAGTCATTTATGTAAGGCCTCTAGAGCTTGGCTTCCACCTTCATTGTGGTATTATTAATTTCCATATATTAATTCCTATGAGGCACCCTGTCTCTGCCCCACCTTTTCAGTGAATATCTTTATTTGAACAGTATCTGTGCTAGCTTTAATTTTGCAGAGAAGTGTATTTCCACCGTGTAGTCAATATTAATGAGTGCATGTGCATGCTGAGGATGGGTGACTTTGAAAGTTATAGAGACATTGGTGGGGTTTCTCACAGAAGAGAAATGATTCGGTGTGAGTAGAGATGGCATAAGGCTTTTAAGATTTACTCTGAGAAACAGMCCAACTGAAGAGCATCTGTAGGATTAACCTGGAAGGAAAAAAAATCAGTCTCGGGGAGAAAGAAAAAGCAGAAGTCTAATTACCTCCACACCTCCAAGACAAGCGCGAGAGGAAATGGGGATCCTTCTGCCAGGGTCTTTGAAGGAAGGCTCAGGACAAGAGACACTTACCTAAATCAAAGCCTGCACCTCTCAGAGATAGGAAGTAGCACAGGGCACCTGTCAGACTGCATCATGTAGGGAAGAAAAGAAGCACTGCCAGTGCCTTCCTGTGGTCACCCATTTTTCTCCCAGGAGAGAGTGGAACAGGGATTAACAGCAGCYGGGGACAGGCAGCGTCTTGCTGGGTCACAAACATGAAACTAATCTATACTTAAGCTGAGAATGTGAAACTAATCTACACAAGGAGGAGAAGTGTCAGCTTGGGCAGCTAAAATTGACAGTTTAAGAGAGCTTCTGAATGTGTGAACTAAGCAGGATGAGCAGCACTTCTATAGCGAAAGGTGCAATCAGCAATTGCTGGGAAAGGAAGGCTGAAATAAGGAACAGGAAAACCAACCTGTTAYGGCAAACAAAAGTTGTTTAAGATGTAGGAGGACTCAAAGCTCCTGCTATCCAAGGAGTGCAAAGYCTGGTGATGGCAGCAGGGACAGAGGGTGAGAACAAAAAGAGTGAAGAAACAAAGGCACAAAGTCAGGAAGCTGCTCCTACTAAATAAGACAATGTAGCCACAGTGGTGGGAGATGGCGTGTTTCTGGAACAGAGCAGACGTTGTTAAAATGGAACAAATTCTCAAAGTGGTTTTATTATCCTGGCCTTGGTCATTAAGTAGCCCTTCCCAGGGACAATCCTGTCCATATCAYAGGAAATCCAAGGTATTTTTCCCAATTTGCTGTCACAGTTTCATAAGTCAAAAACACACAAAAGGACAATTACATCTATATTCCAACTTACTATCCCAGCACACAACAAACGGTGATGCCATCGTCCAGGACAGATCTCTTTGGGCTGGCTTAGATTGGATATTAGGAAAAATTTTTTCACTGAAATGGTCGCCAGGGATTGGAACAGGCTGCCCAGGAAAGTGTAAGTGTTCAGAAAATATGTAGATGTGGTGCTTAGGGACATGGTTCATTGGTGGGGTTGGCAGTGCTGAGTTAGTGGTTGGATTCAATGATCTAAGAGGTCTTTTCCAACCTTTGAGATTCTATGATTCTTTCCAAAGTGTTGCTGGCCAGAAGAGAAAATTGCCTCGATACTGAACTGAGGTGCACTCTCTCTCTCCTGCTTCAAATTCATCCTCAAGACTCATCTCTACTTTGAAGTCAGAAAACYCCCTCAAAACAACCTAGCTAAACAATTATGGTTAAGTAGTACCTGGGCATAGCTGATTAAAAAAATAAGCTTTTTGAAAACAATCATGCTACAAAAAGCCAGTGTAACAGTGCAATTTTAGTTCATGCTATTTGCTGTTYTCCCTTTCATTTGTCACACTTGCACTTCAAACTGGGCTGTTACTTCTTTAGAATRAGACTTCTAGCTGTATGGCACAATGATGTAAATGCTGAACATTCTAAAATAATACATAATAATATGTGCTCAGGGCACTAAACAGGTACTTGTTCAACATAAAGATGTCAGGAAAAGATTCTGCAGTATCTCTTACTACACCATGTCTTGATATTTCTTTTAATCCCCTCAACATTGCCCTGGGTTTATATTGTTACAAAGGAAAAAGCACCTCAAAGCCCCTGTATGTGCCAGTTTAATGATAACTGCTGCTAAATAATTTATTGCAAACAACAAAGGCTAAAGAGTTATCTGAAGACACCACAGGAGCATTCTGTGCACCTTCACAATCTCAATTTCAGTGCCAAAAGATCTTGTTTGATTTTTATCCAAAAGTCAAAGGCAAAACCCTGTCACTGACAAAGTGCAAAAAATGCTGATTTCAGAAAACAAAGCCATCATAGTGATGACAGCATTTAGCTTTGGTCTACTGGTGGCAGACATGTCACTTTTATACAACTTCATATAGAAYACACTAATAAAACATGATAAAAGTCTGCTCTACTTATGCTGCCATGCAGCTGATGATAACCCAKAGTGGAAAGCTCATTTTGAAAAGTCAGCACTTYAATTCTCCTACGAATTTTAAATCTCCATTTCAAGTACATCTTCAGAAAAATGTGTTTGACTAGTAAAACTATGTGCTCTATGTTGTCATTTGGGTTGAGGTTCTAAAATATATTGTTATTTTCAGCCAAACTAAAACTTTTTGAACATTACCAAGTATGTTATAATCTATTTTTGAAAGCAGTAGCTTGTGAAAAAGCTGTATTCACTGAAATAACATCATTGAAGGGAAAGTCTGTGTTTGAATATGGTTTAGTGTATCCTGCCTGACACAATATATGAGCACCAATACATTCCAAACTTCTTCAAAGACCAGAAGTTGTAACTTATACCACTCTCTTCAGTGAATGGAACAGGCCTGATAATCTGACAAGAAGAGCTCTTCTTATGGAGTTTGGAGCTCTAGCTGGATCCCAAAAATAAAGAAATTCAAGACATGTAGGGTAATGGCATATTTTGATGGTGAGACTGACTGCATGCTTTTCTGTTCCCCTGATGTTCCTTTTTATTTCAAGGATTAAATTTAAAGGCTATTCTTATTCCATGTGAATCACACCTCTCACATTTGCCTATCCACAGGAGGGGGATAAAAAAAAAGGTAGTAAGATCTAGTAGTTTGGGGACCACTAACTGGCAGATTTCTCTAGCTGGCAGAAYACTGGCAACCAAAAGTGGATCAAGCACACTACATCTTATTATAAAAGAGCCCACATGCCTCCTCACACTAAAATAACAGCTCTGCTATACTAAGAATAGTGTTCGTCGTTGTCTTTCCAGCAAAGCCATGACTGCAGAAGCAAGCTGAGCATGGGGTGCTCTAATTGATTTATAGGGACTAAACTTTTTCTTTTTGGYCACAGAAATAGAGAAAACGTTCTTCTAATGCATCTAGGCAAATGCTTTAAACAAATAAATAKCTTGTTAAAGCCTTTAGATCACCTCAAATACCAACTCTGACCTGACAACAGTAATGGAACAAGCTCCTGATTTCTTAAAGGCGAGCAGATATTTGTGATCATTACAAATACACCACTTAATATTCTTCATTCACTTCTGTSTTGTTTGTTCTCTCTTCAGATCTAATCCAATTCCCTGGAAAAGTTGTGCTTTTTCTATCTCATTCATGTCCACACTCTAGCATTCAGAAGGCAGGCACATACACAGCATATGCTGATACTTGCAAATACCAGCATTGAAAGCAGTGTACTACAGTGCACACAGCTGAAAAGAGGCTGCAATGAATCACTCCAGCATGCTGATTAGCATTTTTACTACTTTAAAATTTCAACTTTCATTTTTTTACTGCATCTTAATGCACTGCTCTTTTCCTCTTTGGCTGCCTGCAACTCACTGTAACTAAAGAATTCTTTTTCTGCCTTATCTCTGACTGTAAAGTAGTTTACGATGTTCTGCACGGTGAACAGCACATATAAAAATAAATTGTATGTTAAATATGTTTAGAAGGTAATATGATAGCAAATCAAGAAACAGGAAGATTTAAACCTCCCTTGCTGCCCAAAAGACAAACAGCTTAGCAGAGACGAGGGATATCAGCGTTGCTGATAGTCAATATTCTACTTTTCCTATAGAATAAATATTTATATTACATATATGGATATTATGTATTATAACAATAAACAGTTTTTCATGCCACTCTAGAATATCAAAAAAAGATAAAAGGCTGGACAGGCAGCTGAATTCAGACCCTCCATACAAAGCTACTTCATTTGATTTCAGCTCTTCCTGCCATCAAACACCTAAAGGAACAATGCAAGCCTGAAATTGCATTAAGCAATGTGCTCCACCACATGTTCGAAAGGGTTAGCACGGGATTCAAGCACATGCTAGAAATTTAGCACATGCTTTAGTTCTTTGCTGGGTGGAGGACRTAACTGTGTAGCAAGGCCACTGAAAACATTGACTTTGTAATAGTTACTCCCAGAGCTTGATGAGTGTTCACTGGAGCAAAATGCTCTACCCACACTGCCCCATCCTTTCCCAAAGCCAGACAACTGAATGAAAACTCTCCATCTCTCAGAAATAACTTTCTAGAGTGCATAATATACATTGCATAAGGTTAGAAAGTGTGTATCTGTACACGCACTATTTAGCATACACATTAAAGTAAGAAAAAAAGCATTAACTTTAAACCAGGTCTTCTAAAGTTAAAAATAGCTATTACACTGTGCTACACACTTCACTACTCAAGATCGCTGAGGAGGAAACATATAACTGTAAATAACATCCTACATTTAATAGGGAAACTGTAAGACAGCAGTATATCAAAACCTGCTATTTACTTGACACAACTCGCACAGTAAGCTCATTTTTGTTGCAAGTAAATCACCTCAATATAAACAAGGACTTCAGAAAAACAAGCAAGAATTCATAGTCTAACTCAGGAGAATCATAAATCTAAATGTTTCCATATGAAAAAAATGACACCAATCCACTGCTTGCATCCAATTTTCAGCATCCCAGGAATTCACCTTGTTCACATGCATCATGCCATGACAGCGCTACTCAGCGAGATGCCAGAACTGAAGACTCCCCAAACGGTCCAAACTGGACAGATGGGTAAAGCTTTTATTGTGTTCCCAGAATGGCTGTTTTCATGACATGCCTGATAGAAAATACAGACTTATATGACCCTTTTTATTTTCCTCCTCCGAGTCTGTATGCTTGGCTGAATGAGACAGAGTTCAGCAGCTCTCAAAGAGCGGTGAAAGTGAGTGCTCTGTTTGTGACTCCTCAGAAAGAAAGATCCTGCACTGGATCCCAGGTAAAGAACCTTCACTCAGGTACTTGTTCTCCATCTGAACACTCTGCAGAGCTGGAAATATCACACTTGTACACCCAAATTAATTTGCAGAATTGCTGTGGGTGAAGAATCCAAGATAAGCATAAGCCATAAACCTGAAATGCCATCAGTTCTCATCAGCATCTCACTGGCCCTTGCAATGCTCGCAGTAAATTATTTTTAGCTAACTAAGAGCAAACCTTCCTGGTTATGATACCATCTTCATGACACCATCCAGTAGGCTACTTCACTGCAATGACTTTTAGATTAAATTGTATTGATAAAACATGGAATTGTTAATAGGATCACAAAATGAATTTATATTCTGAATAGCTGAAACCACAGAAGTAGAAAACTAAGTCTACATTATATAATTTTACTTATCTTTCTACAGTTGGAAACGTTATTCATAGCAATCCAACCAAAATTCTTACAGTCTGAGTAGGAAATCAGTAATGATGAAAAACACACTCTGCAAATATGCATTTCACAATACATTTCTGAACATCTATTTTGYGCTCATTACCCACAAAAATCCAAGGCACAGGAGTTTACTCACTGTGCTACTCATCAACAGCACATTTTGATCTTACTTAAAGAAACATTCAGAAGAATATTGTCTACAGTACATTCATGTGCTGGCTTTCTGATTCATGCTGAGATAGCTGTTCATTCAACCCCATCTAATTAGCACTCCACATATTATGAATGGCAAATATTCACAGTGAACCATTTCCATGTACTCTGAAGACTGAGAAACAAACACAGAAGAAGTTTTTTATGACTTTTCATATTTAAGAAAKTGGTCATTATATTATCAGGGGAAAAAAGGATTCTCTGCTATTTATCAGCTGACCAATAAGTCCTGGCTATGTTAACAAGGGCAAAAAAAAAGAACAAGCAACAAGAGGAAGAGACTTCTGTTTACCTGTTTAGGTTTTTGACTGTACCTCACGTTGCCTTACCATCAATTGTTGAGCACCAAAGGAAAGCACGTCAGAGGAGTAAGACTTAGAGATGCAGGTTTTGCATTGGCTAAGGAATTAGGAAACTACAGAAGAGCATCTACTTCCCATGCAGAATAACTCCATACATAACCACTACTCCCCAGACAAGCTGGCTGATGGGATTAGCATTTGTTTTCTCCTTAAATTGTACCAGCACTTGCTCTCTCCTCTTGCCACCAGTGTTCCTTAAGYAAAACTTTAAAGAAGGAAACTTGAAGGGTAAGAAATTTGTGTGAGGACTCTTCTTTCAACACTGAATCAGCTGATACATAACTAAACGTCCAATTCAGGATTCAAGTGTGAGCAGCTTCAGGGAGGCATTCGATCATTTCATAAACAAACCCCAACATATTGATGAAACCAGAATAAAATTCAATCTACTTATGTAAGTGCAAAAACTCCCATACAGCTCCTGTTGAGATTGGAGGATGTATTAGTGTGCTCATGAAAATAAACAAACATTCATAGCCAGATGTTCTTGCCACTACTTTGTATTCCCTGAGTAAAATCCCCTCCAAACTGACTAAGGGATATCAGGAGACCCTCAGTCACAGTCTGTGTGAAGTGCATATTTCCTGATGCTTCTATAAACTCACATCTAGCTTCCCTATGCCAAAACTCCATGATTTCTCTGGCACATACACAAGTAAATACTTAATATTCAGTTTACATCAAAGAAGCTTCATTAGTGGCACCAATAAGCAGCAAATAAATTTCACGCTGCCAACACAATCCAAATATATATCAATCTCTTGAGTTTTGGAGGCGGGATTGGGCCATGACAAAAGACTCAAGGACAACCTTAAATCCAATACCGCACATCTAGTACTTTAATGAAAGSTAATTATCTTATCATGCCAGTCCAACAAAAACAAATCAGAGAAATTACCAAAMGAAATGACTAGTAGACTCTGGCAGAAAAGAACAGGGAGGTGGGGGAGAACACTTTGCATTTACTGAGATGTAGAGGTGGCTGAACCTGCAGCAGAGAATGCTGCAGTGTTGGAGCCAGCCACAGGAGTGACTGAGCAGCCTGTTACTCCTTGTTCCCCTATAAGGTTCAGTTCTAGAGTATTCTCCCTTACTTGGCATCCCATTTATTCCTGTACCCTACTCCTCCCCTCGTTTACCCCTATTGGTTGAAGTTGTATTACCCTGCCTTCTCTCCGCCCCCCTGACCCTCAACCCATTGGTTCCTGTTGTCTCTCCACCCCCACTGCCCCTGGGATAAAACCCTAAGCCTTCCATTGTTCTGTGTTCTCTCCTTCCCTGACGATTCATGGAATAAACCTATTTCGTGGAACACGTAAGGAGAACCCCTCCGACTCTTTGCCTCAACTAAGTACGCGTTTGTGTGTGTGTGTGCGTGTGTGCGCGTGCACCGCCGAACGCGTCACGGCACCACCGGACACGCGCTGCGCTTTCAGGAAGACTGCAAGGGACCCCCAAAATCCATTCAGTTTAATACAACACCCCATTATTTCCTCTTCTGTTTTTTTCTTTTTTATTTTCTCCTTCTCCAAGCACTTATAACCATTATAACTATTTCCACGTTCTTAGGTCATGTTTTTACAAGAATGGTGTTTCTGTTCTCTGCCCCTGGGTTCCTTGTACACTGGGTCTTCAGTTTCCTCTAGAACCACCTGAAGAGTAAAACTTTCCTTTTCAATAAAAGCTATAAGATTCCTATGTGATTCTTACAGAATGTCAGGATCTGAAGCTTTAAGGTGAGCAAACAATGCAAAATTCATAACAAAATCATGTTAACAAACCCACAAAATTATCAGAAGCAATAATTCTAGTATTTTTCATGAGACATCAAAGTCATTTGACATATCTTCTCTGTATGCATACTGAGTACCATTCATTCCTGTGCAGAGGGACAGCACAAAACCTGTGAACCACTTCAGTCTCATTTGACTTTAAATTAGAACTTAAGCGATGCGATGCATAGGCCTTCAACTGGCTGCTAGCACGGAGCYGAATTTTACCCACAATGGATATCGATCTCATCATAACTGGTGCTGCTCTTACATTAGGTATAAATTCATGCATAATTCATTTCAGATAAACTAAGTGATTCTGCAGCTACCAGGTATTAACTCTCTTGCTGAATAAGCCAAATGAAAATTCCATAAAAATATTAAGCCAATTTTTCAAATCCTTCCACATATACTGAAAACAAAGCACTCTGTACTACATTAGCTTTATCTTGTGATTCTTTAAAAATACTTGTCTATTAGCACATGCCAAGGCAATAAACCCAGAATCACATATTTCCCATTGATATAAAAACTAAGCAAGTATTCCGTAACAGAAAGCCTTTGTTGCCACAACTAACACTGATGAGTGATAGGGATATCAAACAGAGTAGCTTGAGACCCTTTGCACTATTATAGATCAGTTCAGGATTGGTAGGGGAAAAAAAGTCCCGTTTTTATCAGGTAGTAACACCTGAAGGCAATGCAGGAATTCTGATGGCCTTCCTGTGGTCTTGAATAGATCTTTGAATTTACTTTGCACAAGAATGTGTGACCTGAACTCCTGTGCTGTGCAACGCGACAGATGAAGAGAGGATTCCCCTTCAAAGCTGGCTCTCAARAACTCACAGGGACTACAATTTACTCAAAATTTAAAGGCTGCCTTTGGAAACTGCCAACCAAACGCACAGCAGTCGAGAAGGCTAATGGAAGATAGTGACACGTTAACAGTGTGATATATACAGAGGCAAGTTCAGAAGCTGCAAATACAGTGCCTGAGGAGAGCGGCGAAGAGCCAGATGCTGCTTCTGGCAGAATGTCTAGGAATCATCGCACCGATGTCCACCAGGAGAGGACGGTGTGTCAGGAGATAGGGATGCGAGCTGCGCTTCCTCACATCAAATACCTGAAGCTGATTCTGCTTTCAGAAAGATCAATTAAGGAAAGGCCAATATTTGGACAAAGAAAAAGATAAGCAGAGAAAATAGTGATATCAAATTCAACAGAAAGGCACTGTAAACAATGGTGCAGGGACTGCTCATGTCAGTGAATGCCAGGTTGGATGGGGCTTGGATGGGCCCCATCCAACCTTGGCCAGGCTGGACAGGGCTTGGATGGGCCCCATCCAAGCTTGGCCAGGCTGGACAGGGCCCTGAGCAACGTGGTCTTGTAGAAGGTGTCCCTGCCCATGGCAGAGGGGTTGGAACGAGATGATCTTTAAGGTCGCTTCCAACCCATAGAATCTACAATTCTATGATGCTCCCACCAGTATCCCTTGTGGTGGCCAGCCCCACGTGAGGATGAACACAGGCTTCATAAAACCAGGTAACCAGAGATTCTGAACCAACACAGTTGTTTGCCACTGAATTTGGATTCAGCAAAGGAACAGCCACCGGSGCATGGAGGACACTCCCATGTTATAGCGACACAGAGAGAAGTGGCCTTCTTTTACTCAGAAACATTTCTGTAAACAGATACCCCCTAATAAGGCACCTGATTAGAAACAGCTGATAGTTTTCTTACTGGGGCCAGCACAATATTTCCACTGACACTTCCATTTTCTTGTTTGTGATGGGTAAGAGGACGGCCAAAAATGTTGCCAATTCCCTTCAACAACAGGGGGTGGGCAGGAAAAGGTATCGTGGTGCTGTTGCTTTCTGGTGCAGTTTTGCCTGTTGACTCTGCAGGGGACTGAAGATGGCAAGGTGTTGAAATATACTTTGCATTTATTCTAAAAAGAATAGGGGCATTTTAGAAGGTTTTTTTTTTTTCTGGCTAAAGCTAAGAATTTCTGGGTTTYTCCATGCAAGAATCTGACTCATTTTGCAGTCTGGGAAAAGGCACAAGTAGGAACATTTGTAGCTCCTCTTTCTCTGTGACACAATTTGTAGTTGACTCTTCTTAGTGGCAAGAAACATTTGGCTGGAAGTCTGCTTGAGAGGAAGGAAGTGAACATTATCAGTCAGAGCTTTTTGTACCATCCCTTAAAAGCAGCATTTTAGAAGAAGAAAAAAAAAAACCAAACCAAACCATCACATTCTGGGTTTGGTTCAAGACTCTGGAATCCAATTTAGTGCTGTGGATTTTTTTTTTTAATGCCATAACTTAAATTCACTTAAAGATCTGTAATGGCTTAGAGGTAGCAAAGGAAAAGGAACTTCATACCAAAGTAAAAGATCTACTCTGAAAAGGTCCAGATAAAAGCAAAATAGAGTGAGAGAAACAACCTTCCATGAAGGCACGAATGCAGCTATCCTAACACTAAGCAATTCCAGTATCAAAAAAACATCTACTGGAGAGGATAGGATAGGGTAGGAYACCTTCTAAGAAACAACTCTCAGATGTGGAAGGGAGGAGAAAACTTAGAAGACAAAGCCAAATACAAAAATCTATACTCTCACAGATATTCAGGTCCACAATAACATACAGCTGTGATATAAAACCTCAGAAAGAAAAAGAAACAGTTTCTGACAGACTGTTTACAGCAAAAAACTGCAGATGGTCATGCTTTGACACAGGAACTGTTATGCAGCTATTAAACTCAGAGAGTGCTAAGACAAGCTACAGGTTATGTACCTCCCAAGGTAGCTTCCATAATTTCACTTCTACTGCTACTGTTTAAGACTGCRAACATTTCTTTAACAATGGATTCATTAAAAAAAGATAACTTTGTATTCTATTTCGTATGCTAACRTTTTTGAACTGGTTAAATGCTAGAGAATCAGTTACTCTGTGCAAATCTTTACGACAGTGACATCGTAAATCAATCAAATCCTTCTTTCTATGCCAAACCCATAGAAACTATCCGTTTGGAAGCACAGAGAGTATACAAAGGCATAACCCAAATATTTGACAAACACCTGTCTCAAAGTTAGGAGCACATTCACAAAGACTTGCAAAGCATTTTTCTTTTACTTTAGTGCAGCCAGTGGGGCACAGATAGCTAAATCATGGATTTCCATCATTTCCTCTGACACTAACTCCTTAAAGAGAGTSAATCCACATCTAATATACAATATGAGGAAAACTATGGCAACGTTATAAAATGTTTATCCATCTCTGCACACAGTCTTTTCTCYGCCCAGTGAAACCCATTCAGCAGATGGCTTCATCTAAGATTAAAGGAGCACTGCAGAGTGATGGATTTCAGCACAAAATTAGAGAAGAAAGAGTTAAACAGATGTAAAAGGCTGGCTGCTTTTCCCTGCCTGAAGGGCTTGATCCTGCTGAGAAAAAGAGACAAGTGCTCCATGGATTCATAAAGGCAAGAGATTTATTCCCCCAGGCTTCTGTGCATGTGCCTAGCAATCCTGAGGGGTCAATTCTCTGAGCAACTCAACTTCGCAAAAAATACCTTTTTATTTTCTTTCTTCTTAAAACTCAGGAAGAAGAGGAGCTTGGATGACAGTCTAGGAGAGAGATCTGCTTACAACAGAGAACTAAACAGTTTATTAGGACTACATTAGATGATCAACAGGAGTCTCACGTAGCCAATTTGCAGCTTAATATTTACCTTGTACCACTGATTTAYGGGCACATAGGTATTAAGTGGACTGTGAGCATCCCATGAAATTCTTTCATCTTTCAATGTGCTTCTTGTACATTTGCTAGAAGTCATCATTTTCCAGCATCCTGGATAGCTGCAGCACCAAATGATAAATGCTTTCTCAATGAAGAGAACATAATTTGATTGGATTTCTCCTTAAGCTCAAGCCTCCCTAATAATAAATATATTGATTAAAATTCTGCCTGCTTTAGAAACAAAGGACAAATTAAATAAGTGCTTCACTGCGAGAATGTATGTATGTGGGAATCTCCACTTCTATACACAGCTCAATTGAATTTGGTGAGACTTGGTTAAAAAAAATAGACAACATCAATAGATTGATACCTCTGCAATTCAGGAAACTATAAATCAAGAAACCTGGAAGAGACAGAGCATGATGGCAGTACACTGTAGTTGGTTAAAAGGTGTATCAGCTGTCAAACATTTAGTGTGTATTCTGCTGAAGAGACACTGTTTAACAATAAGAAGGCTTTTAGATATAGCTCAGTGAGCTGTCCTGCTCTGTAAGTCACATAATTCATTTTGTTTGAGTTAAATCTCCAGTCACATTTCACTGTTATGCACAAGAAGATACAATATGCTGCTTCAGAGGGTCTTTACTCTTAAAACAGAATATATTTGAATGGGTTGCTTCATATCAACAATGTTGATTGTTCCCGTAGTGGAAATGGGCTGTGGGTAATCTGGACACAAACCTGACATAACAGATTTACACCAAGATTCCTCTGAGACCATCCATGATCCAGTCACATCCATTAGTCCAGACCTATCTGCTAATGGAAGCAGCTAAAAACAGGGCAATAATAGCAGCTCCATGCCACCCCAAGCACTCATCCATCAGCTACGGATGTCAACCACAGCAACAGCCAAATAGCCCCAACTGGGCAATGTGTACAAAACCTGCTCTGTAAGATTAAACCATTTTAGTAAAAGCACTTATTAAACCCCAACATAAGTTCAAAGATTTGGAAAAATATGCCTTTAGAGCACCACAAAATTATGACTTCCAACTTGTCCTTAGTGGAAGGCCTGAATTTCTGACTCTGATGGTTTTGTAATATCAGGTCTTAAATGTCACTGATCCACAGCAAAGCACAGATGTGCTCTGGCACCAGTTCAGTTCTGTATGGGTATGTAGCAGGCCTCACACTGGTTTAGTTTTCATTACCTGAAATGTCATTTTGAAGGGTTCTCCATTTCATATATAAATGTCAGGTGCCAAAAAGATGATCAGTGACCTTCTAAAATCATAGTGCTATCATCTCGCTTGAGGGTACGTTGATTTTTCTCCTGGGCAYGGTGCCCACAAACCGGCCAACAACATCATAGCACCATCACAAGATGCTATTGGTGGAAGCAGCCTTAGACTAGAAGTGACAGTGGCCATACGGCAACAATTACACTGAGGCACAGTCTTGGCAGCTCAGGAGTGTTTGCATTTCCATGAGGGGGTATCTGAGTCCAACTGAAGTTAAAACYGTCAGAAGTACTTCACTGTCTAGGAGCTATGGTTATGTTTTCAGAGGTTACTTAGTCACTCAGGACACCAGCTCTCATGGAAAGCTTTTGAGATTTCTTACTGAAAGTAAAYGAGACTTTGGCTCCTAGGCATGTGAGTTATGCTTGGCATAAGACTTAAAAAATCTGAGTAACATAAGCATATGTAAAATATTTACCTGTATGCCCCACATATATTCTGAACTTAAGGGCTTAATGTCAAAGTTTCAAAACATCTGGTAATATATCCAAATTTTAGTCAGTTTTATTGGGTCACTGCATCACTGTATTTTTATAGATGTTACTCCTTGCATCCTGGAAGATGATGACAGCAAGATAAAAGCATCTGAAACTGATAGAATGAATATAGCGTAAAATCAATGTAAGCGTAGTCAGAGTAGTGTTGATGCTGGATGATATCTGAACCTCTACCTAAGAGAATTCTCTCCGACTGAAATTCTGGAGTTCATGTTAGTCTCATCATGAGGATGATACAAGTCAAAAACAAAAACCCGGCAAGGGAAGAAATCAGTATTTTAAAGTAAAGAATCCCATGATGAGATAACCTAACACATTGCTTATAAACAGAGGTGAAAGAAGGCACTGCAGGAACAATTTTATTTCATTATCCTCCAACTACTTGCATGCCCATCTTATGTAGCTCAATTCAGGAAAACTTCTGAAGTGGCCACRGTCTTCGGGAAAAAAGGAGTTTTTCCTTCACAAGACAGTACAATCCTCCCCAGCAACAGGGAATGCTCTGAGACATAGAACATACCCTTTTCCATTCTACCCATGCAAAAAGTGTCTTTAGCCGCGGGAAAAGAGAGATTAGTGTACATCTGTCCAATTGTACTAAAAAAGGCCACCTAGTCAGTGTTTCAGGGAAGAACTAGTGTGAAAAAAAGTAGCACTGAAACTGCCACTGCTTCCAACTAAACTATGTCTAGTAAAACCACTCTCCATTTTTGGAGCATCATGCCTATACACACATTCTAAGAAGAACAGACAACTTCTAGTGCTTTCAAAACATATACAACACACTTGGATCCATGGAGACTTTCAGCACAGAAAAATAAACTATTTTTAAACAAATAACTGAAACCACAACATCCTCCCCCCTATACAATCCAGTTGCAAGTTTCATCTGTGTTTTTCAGATAAAGTTACAAGCTGTATCCGCCTAAAATGATGCAGAAAAAAAGGATAGAGAACTATCCCAAAACTTCAGCAGTTTCTTCTAGGTCTCAAGGGACATTTTAGTAATCCTTCAGGAAATTATAAAAATAGTGCGACATACTTGTAGTTAAAAGAGAACAATTCACTCATGACTCCACTCCATTGTTCATTTATGACCTTTTGTTACATTGATGGGATGCAAGTACCAAGAGGAAGAAAATCCTTGTAAACAACATCTTCCTCAACAATAGCAGAACAGTGAAAAAGATCTTGCATGCCTTATCTGGAAGCGTGGAGAACTTCCTACAGTACAGCAGAAAGAGCTACAGTACAAGTTGGCAGATTTGTCAGTTTTGCATCCAGATTAGAGGGGCTCTCGCTCAAAACCATGCTCTTAATGTTCACCACCATTACCAAAAACAGAGAAAATGCGCTAAGCTCTATAAATAATTTTTAAATTTACTCAGTTGTTCATTAGCTAAAAATAGAATCTACGTTGCTTTTGAACTCTGACTTTTTGATTAGGAAAACTCATTAAGGAAGATAGAATTAATCAGATGAAATTCATAAATCCTACTCAAGAATGGCCCTGAACACCTAAATATGTCTCGTTAGAATTAAAAGAAAAATCTTACAAGATTATAAAAAGAGAAAGTACTTGGATTCTTCATTCAAATTGTATAATTTCAGAGGTGAAATGTGAAATTACCTGCCCTGAGTAGGGCCAGGTCTTCATGTGTGATAAAGCTTCCAAATTTCTCTGACAGGAGCTGGGAAGCAGTACTGATACTGCAATCATATTTCAGTAGTGAGAAACTGTAAATTTTTGGTTTGTCTCCATATATTTTTCAAAACTATTATTTCATATATTTATTGACAATGTATTCCATATATTCATACATTTTTATTCTATTTTTTTCRTATTTTTTATTCCGCAGTTAAAGTTTAAAGCCAATTTCTTCCACTATTTGGTAAACCTACTTTTCTGTTACAAGAAGTAGGTTGGGTACCTCTAAATTTAAATAGCTTCCCTGTCATTATCTCTCAGACATCTTTGATGATCCTCAAAGAGACATATCCAACATCATGTTTTTTCCTGGTAAGGCTCAGTTTCTAAGCATGATTTTAAATTGATTTTAAAGTTCTGAGATAAACAAGTRGCTACTACACACTCTCCAGATATATTTACCCATAACTAATTAAGGAGTGCTTTATGAAATAAAATATTGATTCTGAAATCAAGAGAACACTCTTGATTCTGACTTGCTGACCCTGTACTCCTACCAAACCATATTAATAATATACCACTTTCAAAAAGCCAAAATGGTTAATACATTTCTCATAATATCCTAGTCCTGGAAGCCAGAGATAGTATAATAAATGTCCATGATGAATGTCAGAAAGCTGCTGCTTTGTTTCCTTACTTCTATGGAGGGAAAGGAGAGGARAGGGAGGTATAGAAAAACACAGAATAAAAGCCATTGAGCTCTTTAATATGTACTTGTTTTCTTCCTTTTTAAGTGTTTGTACACAAGACCAGCCTCTGAAGCACTGGAAATAATTGACTCTCTCCACTGTTTCACAAAACAAGAAACGAGTGCCCAGTCTTGCATTGCTGTCACTGTATGGCAGAGACAACCCCTGTGGAAGAGATAACGAGCCTATGGATTCCCAGTTCACTTCTGGTTGACAAGGAAGAAYACAACCAGAGGGTGATGCATCTTTATCAACAGCTGCCAGTCACTGCTGGTTTGCCATATGCAAATGCACCAGCGTTCATTTGCTGAATTTGTTCCCCAGTGCAAAATGCTTCTGGAATAACAACTCCGCCAATACAAGGAGCTGTTGCGTGGAGCACATGGGCAGAGCTCCCTTAAACTGGTTGCCTATTGTCATTTTTG
Source organism: Amblyornis subalaris (assembly GCA_018881555.1). Lineage (NCBI taxonomy): Eukaryota > Metazoa > Chordata > Aves > Passeriformes > Ptilonorhynchidae > Amblyornis > Amblyornis subalaris. Next base: position 6,988,713 of record JACAXG010000031.1, on the reverse strand, counting down.
TTGTGCTTATAATTGCAATAATAAACAACACCTTGTGTTCTTCCATTCTCATTCTGAAGACACAAAATGCTATTAACATCCTGAATTCCAGACAATAGCTTTTGATCTAATTTTCTAGTACTGCCTTCTCTTAAACATTAACGTTTTTGCCATATGGTCCACATGGTGAATTGCAATTTTTTATTTTTTCCCTTTAAGCTGCAAAATTTGYAGGTGTTTTGGCAATGATCAGACCCAAAAATCTCAAAAATATCACCCAGTATCACTTAGTGTAACAAAAACCATGTCTGTGTGTTCATCCAAACCCACCAAAACTGCAGGCCTCTGCTCCGTCCCCAAAAGTCTTTATCCAACGTGAATCTCAGTGTTCCTTTGTGAACAAACCTATGATCTCTCTATTGACAAATTCTCAATGAAAGTAGAGCTACAATATAGCCAATCTATATCTACTGCATTCTAACTGCATATCACTGATTTCAGAGAATACAGATAAAGAAATTCACAGGGAAAAAAAAGCCATAGAAATAATTATATTTTAGTATTACTTCTAGTATTTTCTGTTTGCCACCGTCATGTCTCTAATCATTCATACATCTAGAATTGGTACTTGCAGACTAACGAGCCAGTAAAAATATTATCAGCAAAGTAGTAAGACATAAACGAAAGACTTGGGTCAAGAATAAATTTCCACTTGGGCCTTGAACTGCACTTTATATATATGTTTAGGCACCTCCCGAACTTTTGCAGGTTGAACAAAAATATCTTGCTTCAAGCCCAACCTGAACTCAAGCAAAACGACACGAAACAGAACCAGCCAAGGCACGAAGCTAGACAACCCATTCTTTTTACATGCCACTTTCTGCATTACTTTTGTTTTTAACTGAAACGTGACTTGCCAGTAAATGAACAGCCAAGCATTTATTGTCACCAGATCTCTGAAGTGACAAGTCTTTAATAAGGCTGCCTTCTGCAATGAACCATTTTTGCAAGAAGAGATGAAAATTGTCCGTCAAAACAWATTCATTAGATTGGATTGATGTATATAAGAGCAGAGTAGAATGGCAAGTCACAAAGGATCAAATAATTATCTTAATAATGTCCACTGCAGTGATGAACTGAAGCAGTTTGTACGTTAGTAGGCTATTTATGTACCCTGTGATTGCATTAGGTTTCACTGCCTATAGGCACCTCAGGAGTGCACCAACAGCTCTCTAATTCCCATCACTTTGTAGTTTGTTACCCAGAGTGCAGCAACTAATATTTCACTTTCTTCTCAATTTTTTATACAAACACAATTTTTTGGTTTTAGTAATTACCAATGAAAGTATGACAGAAGGAAGCAGGTAATCTATACCTTTTCTTGTGTAATATTTTTATACATATTATAAAATAATTTTTGTTGTTTTGTTTTCCARCCTTTCCCGGATGGCAACCTAGACAACTATATCACATCCTTTTTTCTGTTGTCAAAAAAAAAATATCCAAAAGTAATTCCTGGCAAACATAGACCACATTTGCACTCACRGCATTACTGAAATATTGAAATGCCATGTTGTCCACTTTCCAAACTGCTGCTGACATCCAATCAAAGCCAAATGTTAGGGTGGCCAAAAATCTGAAATAACGGGAATACTGTGAAAATCCCACAGCAAAGGGCATTTCTCAGTTGAATGATTCTTCTAGCATTGATAACAGCTGAATACAGGCCGCTGAATACAGGCAGCACAAAGATGATCAGTGCTTCCCATTCAAAATCACACTTTAGCAAGTACAATAATATCAGAAATAACTGGTTCCTCTATTGGATATCTCCAGCACTAGAAGAGCACTGGAGCACCTCTGTTATGATGAAAGGCTGAGACAATTGGGATTGTTCAGCCTGGAAAAGAGAAGGATTCAGGGTGATCTAATTGTAGCCTTCCAGTACCTGGAGGGAGCCTACAAGAAAAATGCAGAGGGACTATTTACAAGGGCCTAGAGTGACAGAACAAGGAGGAATGGCTTCAAACCAAAAGAGAGTAGGTTTAGAGACACTGGAAGAGGTTGCCCAGAGAAGCTGTGGATGCCCCGTCCCTGGAGTGTTCAAGGCCACGTAGGGTGGAGCTCTGAGCAACCTGGTCTAGTGGAAGGTATGGCAGGGGMGTTGGAATGAGATGATCTTTAACCCAACCCATTCCATGATTAACAGAGACATACACTGAGATCCCCAGGATGAGGAATGAGGAAAGATACGCAGGAGGAACTGTTGGATTCRCAGAGGTTTTGGTGGGGTTTTCTGTTTGGTTGTTTTTTGAGGTTGATGTTTTGTGGCTTTCTGTGTTGTGGGGGTTTTTTGGGCTTTGTTGTTATAGGGWTTTTTAATGAAGAAAAGCACTGCTGACCAAAACTGCAAACCGGAAACAGTCCTGCATATAGGTGCAGATGATGCTTATGGAGCACTCTGAAGAAATGGAGCTATCATGAGGGTATAAACAGCTTACACTGCAGCCATCTACTATTTTTTTCAGTGGTCATTCAGGAGTGCCTGGTACAACTTCAGGTTTTCCAGTGTATCTCATTCTCCATCCAAAATGAACTGCTTCTTTTTACAGTCTTCAAATTAACTTCAATGTGTGGAAGTCTCTTGTATCTACCAAGGCATTTAAGGTAGATTTAGCAATAATTTTATATATTTATCATGGCATCTTGTATTCCATTGATGCTGCAGAAAAAGGAATTGGTATGTTTTGTTTAAAATAAACCTATTTTCTTCAATATGGTTTTACAACAATTTCCACTTTTGTTTTCATTTAAATGCTATTAAATGTGTTTGGTTTTAAACAGCCTTTGAGAAATGATTAGTGATAAAAACATTTGGATAATGGTTGATCTATTTTTGTTCACACGACATGGCAGATATGCCATTCTAGGCTGGATTCTGAAAGGACAATGTTACACAATATCCACCACCCTCTAGTCTTTTTGTTAATCATCCCTAATCAGCTGTTGCTTCACAAATAAAATTTTTTAGTCCTTTCAGGCATGCAGTGTGATGCTAATGTGTGGCAACAGAATGTTGATTATAGACCACTGGGTAGCACTAGCTGCCCCATTAGTGGCATCCAGCTGTCCAGATTCATGCATGAGCAAGAAGGATTTAATAAGTTAAGATGAAGAATAGCAAAATGCCCGTGATGTGAAATGCCTGTGATGCAAATAAGGACAATATAGAAATAAYTAGTGTGAGGCAAAGCATCTTTTCAAAGCAGTAGCTGAGGTATATGACTAACTTTATTAATCACTAGATTAAACATTGGTATTTTCGACAGTATTTTTAATGCATCTGTTAACCCTGTTTCTGGCAATGATGAACACAAAAGCAGAGTGCAAGAAACTGGGCATTCCAAGGCCTACAGAGCTAAAAATATCCATGAACAGCTTGAGCACAATTTGAAGGATTAACTGTATTAAAATAATTTAATTGATACAGAGAGCACTACTCTTTTGGGATCCCTGTGTTTACATCTGTAGGAAGCATCAGGGTAACACCAGCCTGAAACTCGAAATGCTGATAGCATGGGAAAGTTGATATTTTTAGTGTCRTCTTTTAAAATCAGACTCTGGAAGCTTGAATATGGAGAGTTTCTACATTTTTCAATTGTAAAACTTTTCCATACYTGTACAGACTACAAAGCCCAAAATCCCCCACCACAAGTCTTCCTCCAAATTGCAAGTCCATCCCCAAAGCACCAWGGCAATTCTTTACTTCTGTATCCAATTGCTGTAAGTTCTAGCAAGTGTCAAATAAAAGTGCTGAAGGTTGACATTAGCCAATCATTACTTTAAAAGTGAACACGGTACCATTTTTCTTACTTTATATATCTTGGTCTAAATTTCCTTAGGGTACAGAAATTGGCTGTGTGTTACTCTYGTATAATAAGCAGTCAATGGTTCCATAAATACCAGGGCCCAGCTTCTGAGCTGGTGCAAATTTACTTAAATAGAGTTAAGCAGCCTGACACCAGCTGAGGAAACAGCTCTGTAGATCTAATTATACACACAGCAGAAAAGTCACTAGGAACTCTATCTCAGTTCAGCCTATTTGACGTAATTAACTGTACAATAAAACGTTCTGTGATCAAATAGCTCAGTTCTTTTGAAGTACTCACTTTCCATTTCCTCCAATAAGCACATCTAAGCAGAAATTCTTTCTTTCATCCCTGAACATTTGAAACTATCCACACCAGAGGCTGCTGTTTTGTGCCTAATCCCAGCTACTCTGGAGAGAAAAGCAAAATCTCCAACTGGGTGCTGTGACTGCAGAGTAAGATTCTTTAAATGCATAATGTCCATCAGTAAAACTAGAGTCATGTCAGTTGTGATCAGGACCAAAGCCATGTTCTGCATTCCATTCTACAGGGGCCAGACTAGTGCAAAGGCTGGGAAGCTCTCCAGCATGGCCAAAATAGTCTGGATTGGAACTGGTGACCTGAAGTTGAAGAACTTCCTAAATCCTCTCCAGGGCTCCACTCTGCCTCTTCTCTTGTCCTCACTCTGAAAACAAAGATGCATTTATTTGAAGCTCTGTTAACTTTGGGAGGGAGGAAGGCAGTAATTAGCATGCCTCAGTTACATACAGGGTTCATTCCTTAAATTCCTTGTCAATTCATTACTCCAATTTTTGACAAAGACACTACAAGTAAATGGATTTATGTCGTTTAGTCACTCAAGTTTTAAAACACTCCGGCGCCTCACCACATTACCCTACTCCTACAAGAGCTGATGTGCTGTTCTCACAGACAACATTTATTAAACACATTATATCATTATTTTCTAAATCAAAATTCTCTATGTATTTTAGTAATTTGCCTCCTTGAATCAGGGTATACAGAGCCTGAGAACTGTTAAGTTAAACAACTTCTCCTKGGTTATCTCTGCTTTATTTCTCCCTAGAAGCCTTTAAGCCATTCACAGCAGTCCCTGACAGAATGCGCTGGCATACAATAATATGTCAATTAACTACAGTCAACCAGCTGCTAATACTATTTCTCCAAAATGTCTTCATTATTAATGGAAAGCACTGTGGTGTGGCAATGTGCTTGAAGACTAACTGAGAAAGAAATTATGACCCAGTTCTGTGAATAATTATATTGTATTTCCTAACATTTTCCCATCACATTAATTAGTACAGTTGTGGTTTTAAGTTCACAGAACCAATTTGACCTCTTTTAGCAAAAGCCCACAGAGGCCACCCAGCCAGCAAAATCTTATACTTGTCATATATTTTCATTTGACAAAGCTTTATAAAACACACACCATCAATGGCTTCACATGCATAGATATTTTCATTAACTACTGAATATTTCTTCCAAACAACTTTTTAGAGCACTTAAAAGAAAACAATCCAGAAAAAAGTTAACAGMTCAAAATGACTGTGTATGGAATTACTCACACGGGTGCTAATTAATCTAGCTGAAAACTGGGACATGACAGCTCTGGAGACTGTTATAAAATATAGAGCCTTTATTGCTTGTACATCACGAGGTCAAACACAGCGCAGGTGACACGTGTCTGAGGGGGCACAGCAGCTGGACTGGAGCTGCTTGGTGGCCCTGAGTGTCTCGATCCAGTTCCAAAGTGACAACATGCCACTGTCACAAAAAGCGCTCCAGGCGCTSGTGCAAATTGACACCCGTGCTGGAGCCTCAGTGGTGCTGCCACAGGCCAAAGGAGGGGCTGTAACTGCTCTGTTCTTTTGCTCCCAGACGTTGTCATTTCGGATAATGCTGACATCTCAACCCATGCACAGCCCAACACCCTTCCTCCTTGCACCCTSCTGGGCAATGTCACTACCTTGGGCAGCAAGGAAATTACCAAAATACCTTAGACGCAGATTGTTTCCAGAGATGCACTCCATTTACCTTTAAATCTCATTACTTTTCTAAACAAATTTAAGTTTGAGCAGCAATGCAGTGCATAATAAACCACAATACAYCATTAAAATACAGAACCGCTGCATTATAGTTCAGATATAGTAAATGGTTTGATAGCATTTCATGTTCAATTTTGTTTTAAATAACAGCTGCCTGTGCTTCTTGCTGTCCCTGCAGGAGGAAAAATCAAAGCTAATGCAGAAAAATAAATACTACTCCCCTCCTCCTTTCCAAAAGGAATTCTTTAACTATTCAGTCAATTCAAATCTAAAAATAGCTGGAAAAAAAATACTTGGAAAGAAAAAAGAATGCCTTCTTAATTGCATATTAATTGCTATACCCAATTGTAACTTTCTTTTTTCACTAGCAAGTATCATCATTTGTGCCATTATAAGGCTCTGGAGAATCATGCCAACAGAGAATGTGCATGTCAAATAATTGATTCAACCTGCCACTTCCCCACAGGGTCAATAAGAAGCAGCTGGACTTGAAATCCCTACCTAAAAACAACAGCTGTAGCACACGAGATAGACCCAGAGTGGAGGTACAGCCTTTGTTTTCCACCTCCTGATCCAAAGCACTCCGTTAAATGCCCAGGCAATAGAGCAGAATATAAAGAGACAAGTTCACCACTCACGCAGGGAGCAGAACGGGGATAGCTGAAAGGAAAAAAAAACTGCAAAGGGAAAGAAAGTACAAAGCAGGGGAGAGCAAGGCATACTGGAACCTGCCAGATCCCTGTCTCGGCAGTTCATTTTTACTCCATGCAACTGCTCTGGATATGTCGAACATCCAAAATCAACTTTTTCCAGCAGCATGCTTCAGAAAACCCACTGACTAACGGTGCACTTACAAGGTCTTTTGCAGTTCTCCCTTTCAACTAAGGGAGATATCTGGAAACTAAAAATCGGGATCAAACAGCTTCTCAGCACTTCATTTCCAAAGTTCTGGCAATACTCCGGGTAAGAGACAGTGTTAGCCTACCTTGCTCCTGCTTATTCCTAGTCCTGGCCAGAGGGAAAAACCGTACAGGCTCTCCATGGCTATCCACAGCTTGACATCTGCCCTGCTCTTTGGCCAGATGTTAGCTCATTGGACAGCAGCAGGATCCTTTTATCCCACATACACAACATAGAAGGTGACCATAAATCACCAATAAAGACAAGTTACTTATCATTTAGGTGGAAATCCCAGTTCACTGGGCAATCTCACATTGAAGCAGTATTTATATGTGGTCTTATATGCCTATAAAGAATTCTTTCCTCTCCTAATAGTCTGAGAAAAATTTTACAGTTGCTTATTTCCCTCTCAGCTTCCGCTGTTTGGAGGCATCATACAAGCTAGACTTATTTTTGTAGTACCATGGCTATAAATTGCATGTGATGGGATTGTCCCTCAAAGACATCTCTGTCTCAAAGTGAGCATTGCAGAAACTGAAGTACCACGCTCACACCACCACAAGTGCTAGTAAATAAACCACTTTATTTTCTGCAAATACTTGTGTTTTCAACATGGGAGCTTATTCAGGCTTTTCCTCTACTTCCTGTAACAAACTGCCACCCTAGTTGGACTCAACGACTCCTGTGGGTCCCTTCCAACTCAGGGCATTCTGTAATTCCGTGATTAGGGATACCTGTGCCTGCCCTTTCTCGTTAGCAACACTGAGTCCTTCACTGCAAAAATTCCATCTCTGGTAAAATTTAGGAGGGCTTGGAGGACTAGTGTTAGTCTACAGAAGCTTAGCCTTTGGATTCATGCTCAGAGCTTTGAATTACAAGTATCTTTGATTATCTGCAATACAGCAATTTCTTATATACACAACTCAATCTTGCTAATAGGAGTTTTAGTACTAACAGCATGCCAAGCATTTCCCAAACTCCCATGAAGAGTCAGACCCCATCTGAGCAGCATGCACACATAAGCAACCTGTAGTTACACTGAGATTTTATTCTCATATGATACACCCCATAAAAATCACACTGGATAAAAATGTCTATGATATTCTACAAATCTAAGTATGCATATTAATGAGATATTGCACTTATGCTATATAATGCTGTATCAAAGTTCATGGAATCCAACAGAAATCAAGGGCAGTGGTGCCTCAACTGTCTGAAGGGAAATATATTTGCTTTGTAAATATTAATGAACTTTATATGATGTCTGCAGGGAGAGATTTTAACAGGGAACACAGTCAGCAGGACTAAAGCACTTCATTTCTATTGTCCCTTCTGAAACATTTCCCATCAGGAGGTTATCATCATACAGATCATATATTATTATATGCAGCCCCAAAGGGAGATGTTTGTTTAAATGTCCACAGGGAAGAGGTTATCATCCAACAGGCATCAGGATTGAATTCAGGGGAGTCAAAGTGCTGTGTGATAAGTTTGTTTCATGTTAGGTTTGAGCACTCACTCCAGAACAATAAGCAACAGTGCAAGTTCAATGGCTTGTTTCCACATACAGAGAAGACATTTGACATGCACTTTTTCAAAAAAAGTGAAAGTAAAAAGAATTAACGAAATTAACAAAATAAACTGCATTTTGTCTATAAAACGATAGATATCCATTACCATCTCAACTAAAGGATAAGACTATCAATATGCAAATAGAACACTAAGGCTTTCTAACCTTTTGGCTCACAAACCCCAAAGGGGCTATAAATGAAAGGTGAAATTTCCAGCAGAAGAGGCTGAAAATCACATATAAAACCCTTCCCCCAATCTGAAAATATGTAGCTGGATTGAGGCTTAAATGCACAGTGCCTTTTAAGTGTGTGGAAAAGCTTCATGGAAGAAACCAGAAAAGAATGCAGAACCTGAAAAATCCCTTCCTCGCACATCATCAAATCCAGGAAATTTGGAGATGTACTCATGAAAAGCCCTAGTTTCTTGCAAGGGGGAGAAATTCGAAAGACACCCATTCCCCTGGATTTATGGTGCATTGATCATGTGGATGAACATGTAGCAGCTGGTTCTTAGTATTTCTTTTCAGCCTGAAGTACTAAAGAACAGTGTTCTACCAGGTGGGATCTTACGTCTAATATCAAAGACAAGACAAATATACTTGTGCAGAGAAGTTCAATATTCCTGGTTCAGAAAAGCATCCCAAATTCACTTCTAGTAAATGTAAGTTTCCTCCTGAATGAAAATGTACTCCTGAATCAGGATGAAGACAGACATAAAAACAGAGAGACATAGGCAATGCCAACTACAAGTCAAAGCTGTGCTCTGTGCCATGGAAACTTCCATTTCAACTGTAAAATTATATTGCTTTTAAAGCTACTTAATTCTGCTTTCACCCTCAGCCAGTATTTATCATCTAACCACTGGTTCTTTTCCACTAATTTTACTAGCCCCAAAGTATATTCATCCTTTTCTTTTTCATGCCGGTAAAAAGAAAATAAGGCTTCAAGAAATTAATTCTGCTTAGAGTTAGTAGTGGTAAACAGCCTAAGCTGGTAAAAGTTAATCTTCATTTTTTTATCTCATGATAAAGTGAGAAGGTGGAACCTGAGTAAGTCTCTGTGTGGTGTTTGTTCAAAAACTCTTCCCAGGAAGCATTGTTTACAATTTCTATGGAAGTGAAGAATTTCATAGCTCACCTAACTTATTTTCCATTTTTTCATTAATCCCAAATAAATGAAAGAATCACATAATCTCTCCTGAAGTCTAAGTAGGAAGGTGACATGCACCCTTAAACTGTGCTCACATTTGAATTTAACCAAGTTGTTCTGTATTAATTTTCAGGTATTTTTTCTTGGAAGCCTGCCAGTCATTCCCATGTTTCCACAGGTCCTCATTGTCAATGCTCCCCACATCCGCAGTGCTCTTCTCATCTATTCTGTCATTTCATATTTAATAGACAAACCCATTTTTCACTTTCCCAGGAATACAGTAGGATACAGAACCTATGAAGTATGTGGCCAATATCATCTAACCTATTAAATGTCAGAATCATATATCTCAAACTATATGTCAAGATGCTGAAGTCTAGCAGCAATAAACTCATTCTGTTCCTCACAGGGAATGTACTCTGGCTATAAGGATCCATGTGGGTTTCCTTCTGTATAGATTTGATTGTGACCTACTGTTGATGGCTAATGTGGCCAGAAATGATGATAGGAGTTGGCCAGATCTTAGATGGGAAAACCGAATAAAACCTAAGAAAATATTCCATTTATAGTTAGCACTTTCATACTAGTTTGGTTCTTCATAGGGTGATCCAATGCTCGCTCCAGTACGAGACATGCCTAATGTATTTTTGTTGTATTTTAGTATTGTTTCACCCTCATATTCCACGCTGGACATTCTCTTTGGGGAAAACTGCACTGCAGTTCTCTGAACTGAATTTAAATCAAGCCAAAGTGGCAGCTTTCCAGAAGCAAAACAGCGATGTGAGTTTATTGGAAACAGAACACCCTGAGAAGCCATCGCACACTCTGCAGGATGCCAGGGAAGTGCCAGCAAAACCAAGCACGTGCTCTTGGCTCATGCAGAAGGGCTGCTGCCCGTGCCAGCAGAGTGCCATCTCTTTCCCTGGGGGCTGTGGCTGGGCAGGCACAACGGCCAGCAGCTGGTACCCATCCGTCCCACCAGGTTTATATCTGCTGGTGACTGCCAGCCAAACCCATCCCTGGCAAGAAGTTTCTCTTAGGAGTCTCCCAAAGCACTGTCTCCACAATAGGAGCCTCCTTGCAAACCTCCACAGGGCAGAAGGAAAACCTTTTCCACCCTCTTCTTCCTCTCACCCCATCTCAGTGCAATTCCTGCTAAGATCCCGCTGTAATCCACTGATACAGTTCAGTTAGACACCAAAGTAGGGCAAAACATACATCATAACAGATTTACTAATATGAAGAGCTCAGAAGCAAAACAAAGATTGTAACAGCAATTTCTCCATTACTCATTGCTGCGGTGATCCAAGTTTAGTTTGCCACAGAGCAATATTTCTTAGATGCTGTCACTTTAGGTTTYTCCTCCTCACAGAGTCTTAAGCTTTGTAACAGGTCAGCTTGGTTTGAAATTCTCTCTAACTGTATTGTCATTAGTCAGTTTGAATTTGTTCTTCTTCTGAAGATGTWTCATTGGTTTTCTCTCATGTATCTCTAAGCTCATTGGTTGCACACTGTTATCCCTACCCCTTAAAGCAGCAGAGACAGAGCGGGAAATCGCCTCTCTGCTAACCTCCCCTTCAAGATATGCACCCTGTCCTCCTGGGCAGAGAAGAAGTAAACTCAGAATATGGTTACAGAGAGTCCTCTCTCTCATTCCTTTTACCTTCGCTGCTGCCTCTGTGAAACTGCCTGTGGTAAAAAGCTGTCAGCTTGCGTGGACTGCGAAGAAACCCTGCAGATCGCTCCGGCCCCAGCTGRATACAGCAAAAAGGGGGACAAAGCGATAACTCATGAAGTATTTTATCCAYGAATTTCACCTGAGCTGTATGGATTGTTATTCCTCATTTATTTATTCCTACATACAGGGTGTTCCTCACTCTGAGGAACACGAGTTGATTTAAAGTCTCCAGAAGGGCAGCAACAATAACTGAATCTTTCCGAAACGAAGGCTGGACCTCTTCTGCATTGGGTTGACTTGAGAGCCAGTTGAAATTATCAGATTTCTGGCTGAAAGCCAGTACAGAAATAAAGGGATCTTATCTCGATCTTTATTGTCATGCAAGAAATAACAAGAAAGAAAAAATCCCACTCTTTCTACTTATTTTTAAGTGTTTTTTCATGCAGCTCACTAGTAGTAAAGCCCTTCCAAACATCCAGAAATCACAAGGAAAAAAATAAATCAAAGAAACAAGACAAAATCTCAACCCTGAAGTAGAGACAATTTTGTTAATTTAGCTACACACCTGTTGAATTTTCAAGCTATCCAGGCTCCTGTTACCATAACTGCTATTAAACTGTAGGGATAAAAAGAATAAATTCTTTCACAAATTTCAATTATTAGGTAGTTAACTACTGTAAACACAAAAGAACCCATGCAGAGCTCTGTCTTGTATTAGTGACACTCATTAACTGTAGTGGAGTTACAGAAGGTGTTTTTGATGCAGTACAGTAAGGTTAGATAAACCTTTACAAAGATGTATTCAGTGAAAACATCTACACTATGCGTAGGAGTGGATTTCCTTGATCCTCCACAAATTTTAGAAGGGAGGAGTGACAGGAGTCTCCAACTCCTTCCTCCCAGCTTCATTTTGGTCACAAATAAGTGTCTCAGAAACCATCCCATGGGACATCGGTCACCTGGGACATTCCCAGCCATCATGAGCTCTAGTGGTTTCTCCAAGAGGGATCCTTCCTGCCTGTCTCTCAATAGCTGTAGCAAAAATACCAAAACCTTTTAAAGTTAATAAATAAAGTATTATGTGTAACAAAGACGGGCTTTGTCTGCTTCACTTTATCAGCCTTCTACCTAAACAGCAGCCTGAAGAACATATAAGAAAAGCATTGCTGCCTTGGCGGCTGCCTTATCATTTCAGAAAATGACTTGTCTGTTGGGATGATAGTTAGATTTGGGCTTTGGGGACAGGACTGAATCTCTCCGAGCCCAGTGAGAGAGCAGCTACACAGAGCAAGTAAATCATTTTAATTTTCTACCAGTTGAAAAGCATTTTTTTCCTCGACTTCAGCAAGATGACAGTGGCATGATGGCTGATTTTCATTTCAATCAGAGCAGCATATGATTACCACCTAATTAGAATGTAGAAATAGAAAGGAGATCATTTTTTAACCTACTCAAGAGAACGGTGCTGGGGGTGGGGAGAAGATTATGTTAATCAAGTGATACTGGCATATCAGAGCGACCAAAATAGCCGGATGAATTTTTATCGGCACCCTTACTGTCCTTGAGGATCTGTCAGTGGCTTCAATCGCAACCTGTATTTTCAGAACTTTATCTCTGAGTAATAAATATTCTTTAAAATAAATACATGTCACTACAAGCCCAAACTTGCTGTAAAAGATATCACCTTAGGCATAAATATATATATTTTTGTCAAAATTTCACATGGTTTTGTTGACAACTGTAAAACTGTAAACACGAAAACTAACAAATCAAAACTAAAAGTAATGCTGTCTTAAGGGAAGTTGTTTACCTTAAAATATATGTTTGGGGTTTTTTTAACTTGCTTTCATTAATTAAATATTGTCAGCTAGCTATTCCACTCCTTTCTGGAATAAATGTCGAAAGTTAGTTGCACCACCCTAGGGGAATCTAACTGAGGTTATGCTAATGGAACTGCATCAGGCAACGTTTTCCAAGACACACTGTCTCCATCTGCATCCTTCCAGAGAGATAAAGACAAGACCTTGTCTCAAGATGCCAACTTGTTTAATTGTCTCTGAAGAACGAAGAGTGAGAATGAGATTTCTAAGACCACCAAAAGGAGGGGGAAAGGGAAATTAAATACAAAATAAAATTMAAAATGAAATTATCTTTGAGGCAAGCCTGCCTTGTGAAATAGAGAGCGGTGGCAGCTCCCTTTGCTCTGCCCTCCCAGGCAGTGGCTGGCCAACATGACCTCTCTCCAAACTGGGCACCAGTGCTCAGCACCACTTAAGGTGCATGAGATAGCCTACCTGTAGCTACCTCAGTAGTGGAAAATACCACCATATATCATATTTGGATGGAGCACAAAAGGAAGCACAGGTACAGGGCACCCAAGTTGGAGTGTGCCCACCTAGACAAACAGGGGTTTCCTCATGAACATTTCTGTCAGGAGGAGTATATCAAGTATGATCCTGCCCATCTCCCCACCCCCATTAAAACAGAGTCTCACTACTTTCAGCTGTACTGGGATTTGGCTCATCCTGCTTTGCTGGAAATGTTCACATTTTTTTTGGCTGCAGGATGATACATAACTACCTGCTAAAACACAGGAACCTAAATCTCATGTACTTCAGGCAAAATAAGAAAAAAGTCTCTCTTTGGCAATGAGTCTAATGAAAAGGAATCAAGAATGTGTTGATTTACTTCCCATTTACGTGCTTTTAATTTGCATCAGTTAACAGCACATACACTGCCATCGCACTTTCCTGGTTGTTGTTTTACYGGGGTGCGTAACAAATGTTGTGAGATATTGTGCAAGAGAAAGAACAATATTTTGAACTAAATGTGCTGTTAAATTAAAGTCTTTTCTTGAGCAGTAAAAAAGTCCTGAGGGGTTTTCATGTCAGTGTATTGTATGGTAAGGCATACACTGAGATCTTTTTATTTTTCACCCTTTTGAGAAACATAGCAAAGTTAAAGCAGATAATTTCTATCATTGCAAACATGCATAGATACCTGCCACAAAAAACCAAAGACAACCCTCTCCCCATTGCCCCCAATAATGCAGGGGATCCAGTATTTAAAGGTGTCACAGTGCTTTTGAGATACCATTACAGGAAATCAGGTGACACCACCTCAAACCTYGTCAAATTATCCCAGAAAGAAATATTCTGACCTGTTCAAAGAGYTTAATGTGCATTTTTAAATGAACTCTAGTGTATAATTTCCTAAAGAATGGGCTCCAATCATATTTTGTGCTCTGAACAATTCTATTAAACCACTAGAGCACTTTGTGAAATGTGAAAACACAGTTTGCTAAGAGATAGCTTAGGTGGTCTGCACTAAATTAACCACTACTGCTGACTGTGGCCATACCGGAGAGTTTGCTTGAAGGGATTTCTACACTTACAGCATAACACCATTTACCAGCTTCTAAACTAGATTTGCCCTCTGGCTGCAAGTCAGCAGACCTTGGTGTAAAGCATGGCCAGAGATCAGTCTGACTAAGGGCTGCATTTCAAGAGCGGAACGGTGCTGCTCTTACACACAACCAAGTCCAAACCACTTACAATRGGGTTGTTATCCCCAGCCGACTTTATGTAGTTGAGTTTTAGGCTGCTGGACTACGGTGGCTGCACGTTCAGTAAATTACAACAGATCTCTCTCTCTCTGTTGCTTTGTAACAATTAACCTCAGAAAGGAGCTAACTCCATTTGCATGGTAATGAGMCATTCAACTGAGTGACATCAGAGTTAAGCATGCTAATAAGTTTTTATACAAACACCTGAGGGGTCAAGCACAACCATGGGCTGGGATAAGAAAACCTTTTATTAAATGCAAATCACTTGTCTTGTAAATACTATGACAGAGAAAATCGTAGGACTCTAACRCTGCTTGCAGGAGTCATTCAATTTATATTTTCAGGCCCCTGGGCTGAGTAAGGAATATAGCAACTGATTTATTTATATTTTGAATTAATATCAATGTGGATAAAATCTTCATTATAGCATCAAAGGAAAGAAGTACTACAGGAAGGTAGAGAGGTGAAAACAACAATATTGCCTTATCGTTCCCAAATTTGTCACAGATTTCTGGGGTGCAGAAAGGCAGAGGAGACATGGCTGCTGTAGAGCACAACAAAAGACTTAGAAATTTGTCAGTTTTCCATCTTATTCACCTGCCTGCTTTTGTCAGGTGTATTGCTATGGAGGCAGATTCCCTAGTGAGCATGCTATCTACCTTGCACTAAAACTTCTTGAATTCGCTCAGTCAATTCACATTCTATAATCAAAGGGTTTGAGAYCTTAGGGAGTGGTTAGGTCCAAGGGCATAACTGGCTGCCAGAAACCTTTGGGACTAAAGGAGACTACTTCTTATAGGCAAGGCAGGTTGCAGAACAAGGGTTGAGGGAAAGAAGCTGACTTTGATTCCTTCAACCSTGGCAGAGCCAAGTGCAGGAGAGGCTGTTAGCAGGACACACCAACTCACCCTGACAGCGCAGTGGGGTGCAGTGCCAAGGGAGCAAGTTTGGTCAGCGGTAACAGGAGAGAGATTCGGACAGCACTCTGTAAAGCTGCAAGTCGTTAGAGGTTTTGCTCCCGGACTAGAACATCTGAATTTAAATATCCAGTGGGCATAGTGGGAATTGCTCTGTCTTTAAGACAGAACTTTGTAGAAAGGACTGTATCATATGGCAGCGTGCAACAAGAGGAGACATATTGAGGCACAGAAAGTCCTTTTCATTCTGTTGCTATGTGATGAGCTACTTTGGGGAAAAGCTTGGGTAATGTATAATATTACTACTGAAAGCACAGAATCTAATCAAAGAGAGTAAGTGTACGCATCCCTGGAAGTATTCAAGGCCAGGATGGATGGAGCCCTGAGCAGCCTAGTCTAGAGAGTAGCATCCCTGACCATAGCAGGGATTGGAACTAGATGTACTTTAAGGTCCCTTCCAACCCAAACCATTCTGTGATTGCATGACAATATAAAATGGATCAGACTGACACCCGGCACAGAGCTACATCAGCTCTTTTAAAACAGATAACTATGCTCACCTTGCTATATGCATTAAATAATAGCAACCCAGTAATGGTATGCTTCCCAAAGATCCCTTTTACTGCGTAAGTTACTGCTGTCTTCAATAAAATTAATATCTTTATTTTGCTGTTGTCCTATTTATGACATGTAAAACAAGCTTGTATGCCACAGTCTAAAACTCAAGACAGTGGATTGTGGAAAAACCTTAGGAAGAGGGGAAGCTTCATGTGAGAAAGTACAAAGTTATGGACAACCAAACCCTCAAAATGTATCTTGACTGAAACCTAATACTCCACTTCCTTCAAAAATCAACAAAAACTCTTGGGGAATACCTCTGAATCGTCATAGTCAGTGATATGCAATAATTGCATCACCCATATGTCTTTAATTGCATCACACAGCATGAGACCTCATCTTGGTGAGGCTGGGATTCAGGATGTTAGGAAACATTTAAGACAACAGCTATGAGCTATAACAGTCCAAACTGAAAAAACAGGTGTGGTGTGAGCTCAGTAGGATAATTTTTAACAATTGCTTGTAGTCAGGACAGCCTGGGCTCCTGTCACTGTCCAAACATTATAAGCTACGGCTACTTAGTTAAAAGTAATTCTGGTTAATTTGGAGTTTGTGAGGAGCAAGGCAGGAGGTGTATCTACAATACATACTCAGCTTTTGAGGAAGAAAAGCTTATTTCTGGAGAAAAAAAAAGCCAACCAAACCTTTTAGTCTATTTTTTAAATTATATGGTAAAAATACAACTAGGAGTAATTACAAGATGGTAAGCAGCACATATTGGTTTTAGCCTCACACTTCGAGGTTAAAATTACAAATGAACAGACAAGATCCTAAAAACTTAAGTTTAGGGCTAAGCCAAGGATATTTAGGCACTAATAGTGTTAATGAAACCTCTCCATCCAAAAGTCCTGCTTTGCTGCTCAGATTTCTAGCTGGGGGAAGCAACTGTGACAGCAGCGAAAGCCACAGCAAACAAGTACTCAGTGCTACAACGAACCAGTGTCTAAACATGTATGCACTCCTTAGTGCACTTCCAGGTTTGGAAACCTCAATGTGCCACTCAAATCCCAACATATTACTTCCTTTCAATTCAAAATTGGCAAAAAGACCAAACCAAACCGCATAAACCCACTGAATTCATACCCTCACATATCAGATTCTTGGGAAAAAATAGGCCCATATATTGCTAGTGAATATATAGCGAATATATTGCTAAAGGAAAAATACTACTAATTATGTCCCTGTATGCAGTGCTTCTCCACTAGATGCTTTGTTCAATGTTTTCAGAGAAAATACCGAACAACTCTAACTGTCTGAAATCTGCTGGCTGTCATCATAAGGAAACAGGCAGACTGTCGGTTTAAGACATGATTATTTGATTTGTTTTGTCACTTCTTTACTGCACTTCTCCAACACTAGAACACAGAAAGACAAAAACTAGAAAGGGGAGAAATGCACATCATTCTGTTAAAAGCATTTTTTTCTTGTACAAATAATCACTATCATGTGGCCAATGGAAGATGACCAATACTGTTAAAAATTCACATATTTAGTGAGTGTTTCAGAGAAAATGAACACTTAACAGTAAGCAACCCAAAAATTAATGAAAATAGAAAATAGAAACCTACAGCCCTTTACTGTAAAGTGATCTCTGGAACACCACTGACCTTTGGTGGCTGTTTCCACTGACAACTGGTATACACATTTCCTTTCCAAGAATCTCCTCATTATTACCCAAAAACTCTGACACTCAGAAACATCTTAGGAAGAGAACAGTCTTCTGCTTCGCCAGGAAAGATTACAATGCACAGGAAATGCACAGTATGGTTTCAAACAAAGGTATTTCCCTTGAACTCCAGTGTCGCTTTTAGATATAACAATCTTCCCTTGGCTATGTTGTCCTGCCCGGACTTCACTGGTCTTAAGACTAAATAATAAAAGACTTCAAGGCTCAAGCCTGTGTTTACTCTTTTCACAGTTTTGGAGTCAAAGACCATAACCTTAAACAGAAATTCGAAAACCAGCTTATTTTATTCCATACCTCATTGTGATTCTTGCTTAACCATTCCTTAATGGTGTTAAGGGCAATGACAGCAGCAGGCTCATTTGGAAAACCTAAATAGAGAAGAAATGAGAGATAAATAAAAGACATATATTTCTTTTATATATAACAAAACAAAAATCTGGACTTTTTTTCTTCCTATTTTTAAAAATATTTTGGAATTACAGTTGGTCAACTCCCTTCTTCACAGATTTGTATAAAGGTTTTAGGTAATATCAGTTACATTTTCCCCCAGCTAAATGAATTGAAAATAGGCCCAATAATGCTTTATTGGATTTTTTTTTTTTACTTGACTCTAGTTAAGAAAGGTTCACTGCTCAAGAGAAAAAGAAACAATAGAGAGCTACATGTCATATTAGGCAGGCAACCATTCAACACATATATCACAGTAACAAAGACTAGGCTTACATTTCATGGCAGGCAAGAAAAATTCAGACATTTCTTAAGGCATAAGGGCTTTCTTAAGACTTTCTTCCTTTAATCCATCTGTCAGCAAAACTATACCACACTATGACCCCAATGCCACAGGCCTTATAAAGACAGAAATGTTTGAGTTGGTAATTTCTCAATTTATGACCTAAATCATAACAAACAACTTTGGAAATTAAAGAATTCATGAAGCATAAGCATACGAATTTAAGGCCTGATGTTGCACGATATACTAGCAATAGTAACTCCCCCCAGCACTAAACAATATCAAAAATCTTTCCACGGATACAGACTTTTTGCTTTGATGGTTTTCACCTATCAAATCCAAGGATGCTTTCATTACTTAATTTAATTTTCCTTTAAATTCCTAACTTGAGGGCAGCAAATTATTTCTGTGAGGATTTATAAATAAAACCCCATAAGCTGTATGAATCGCTCTCAGTAGGTAAGATTAATAGAACAGGCTTTGAAGAGGTGGAGCTGCAGGCACAGTGGACAAGCAAGCAACAGGCTTAGAAAGAAAGAGTTGTGAAATTTGGCATACAGCTGTGTAGATACAGCCTTTCTTACATCATACATCACCCTTGCACCATAAACTGAAACACAGACACTGCAAAAAATTACAAATATTCAGCTTTTTGACTTATATCTTCTTTAACCCCTTTTCAGAACTTGTGCAATGCAAGATAAGAAACAAAAAAATCAAAATCCCTCTACTGAATCACATTCCCAAGACATCACTCCCGGTAACCGGACTCTGCAAAGACTTGCTCCAACAGCTTGTGTACTGTTTTGAAGTGATAGATGGCAACCATTCAGCAAGAAGAGAAAGTAAAATAGTCAATTTTGGATAATACCAACATTTAGCATGTGCTTCTTTTGAATAGATTTCTCAATAAAGCATATTTTTACATTTTAAAAGATATACTTACCAAGTCCAAGAAGGAAAATTAGCTTAGACCCTAAAAATGTTACTGAGGATACTTCTACTGCTGCTGTGAAAATATACTCTTATGACATTTAATAATGCTGCTGATATCATCAAGGCATATGTCTCATGACACAAACTAACGACCACTAACGAAACCCAAAGCAGGGACTTCCAGCAGACTCATTTTCATCATATAAAATAACAGAGCTCTAAGCAGACTGTCTGCTCAAATTAGTAATATTCCAACTAACAAACTGGGACTTTTTCACATAGAAATTCCATACCCTGAGTGTGGTAGCTCTGCCTGGACATACAATGAACACCACGCACAGGGACAAAGGCGTATTTCAGCCAACTGATATACTATTGTTTATGCACTGAATGGTTTATTTTCAGAACAATTCTCCCTCCAGCACGATTAACTTTTCAGGCTTGTTTTTCACTCCCTTGCAGCAGGGCATTTGCACAAAACTGTGATAAAGCACTGGCAATTGTATAGTATCTCTTCATAAATTGTCCTCTATTTAGAAAACTGCTGCCATACTAACCAGTCTTAAATAGAACCTTATCTAGAAAACTGGTGTTCGATTACTCCTAACTCACCACAATGTAAAGGAAACAGTTCAGCAATCTCAATAAAGAGCCTTGAATTCTGTGTATGATTTCAGAAATTATGTTGAAATCCATCAGAGGCTTTTACGATCAGCTATCCCCCAAAAATAATCATCTAATTAGCATTTTACACACATTTCTGGTAATTTTAAGGAAAGGATTATCTGACTGACTTTATGCAGAAGCGGGATGGAATTAGCCTCCTGTTGCATACTCTGCACCAGCACAAAAGCCCCTGTGTCTCTGATTCTCACACAGAAAAACATTTTGGTTTATAGGAGTGGTTTAAAGAAAGAGAAAGTGAGATGGAATCTTTTAAAACACACTTTTGCATTGTTTTTATCTCTAACCTACATTTGCCTGCCATAACATTTCTGGTCTGCTCCCCTCTGGACCCCCATCCCCCCTTCCCCACTTTCAGTGAGGAAGCAATCTCAGGGAGCACGTGGGAATCAAATTACTTGAGAGAAATGAGCTCGAGGAGCCTCACAGTTAACTGACTGCTGGAGCAGCAGCTCAGGCAATTCTGACTAAAGGCTCAATTTCACAAAAGATAAAACAGGTAAAGTAATGAGTGACACTGGCCCATGCTACTGCAGTGAGTGCTTCTCCAGCATACTGAAAAGGACAAGGGCACAAAAAGGCACACATTGGTCGTGAGGTACAGGACTTCACCGGGTTTATCTGCCTGGAGTAAAAGGGAGGTTTGGCAGGTTGTATGTCATGGACAGGTGTGTGGCGAAGTGCACCTACCCACAGACACAGGTATCTAACTTGGACTGAGCTTCCTACATCCTTCACTGCCACAGCGAACACCTTGGCAACACACCCACCTATACCACAAACACAACGCAGGCTGTGTCTGGTTCCTGAAGAGCTGCTTCACAGCAAGTGAGAATTTTACTGCCAACACCTGCGTTTTGCAGTGCCAGCTGATCCCATTTCACCATCCATTAACAGAATCCCAACTCTTCAAGTAAGGCAAAATCCTGGATGTGAGCAGCCACTTCCTCTGGTGCCCCTCTCAGTTCAGGAGCTGTCCTTTAAAGCACAGCTTCGTCATCATAGCTGATGGCACAGTGGGTGCAAGCATGTTAAGTCAGTGGGAACGAGGGTGTGCACCTGCTACCATCACATAAAGTACACCTCATCTGAACTCTGCTGCTCTTGGTATGTCCTTGCACAGATACTACCCAGAGTGACAGCCTAGGAAAGCTTTGGGAGGTCTTCAACTTACGAGCTTCTGCACCTCTTTCCAGGGTTTTACCAACTTATTCCTCGAAATTGTAACCCTGACCTGCAAAATGGCTGGCAAAACAAGCTCTAGGCTATGTGAGTSCTTGCAGTCATCATGGCCATAATTTTCCAGCAAAGGCAGGATAAGATATGGCAGAATTATTTTGATATATTTGATATGAAATGAATGTGCTGTTTTAGAGGAGAAGAGTGTGGAGGAGAACTAAGACAGTATCTAGAGATACACACTGACATTCCCATTACATTTTGTATTAATTCCCTGGAAAGCAACTGGTAAGAAAATAAGTCCCCCCGTTTAACCAATGTACAGAAAATATGCAATGAATTCCCTGTTGTTAGACACTCTAGTGTAAATGCTCACTCTTTTGTGCTTGGGGGATTCAGCGAAAAAAACATTTACTTTATTGTGAATGTCTGTTACTCTATCCCTAATCTGTCTGTGCAGTATCAGAAAAACGTACATGAGTAGTTCATAGAATCATAGACTATCCTGAGTTGGAAGGTACTCACAAGGATCACAGAGTCCAACTCCTGGCCCTGCACAATGTTCTTCAAGGCATAACAGTGCAGCAAGGATTTTGTGACAYAAAACTAACAGAAACTTATTTCAGGGACTCCCAGACTGTGTGGAGATGCTGGTAGCTTTATCTGCCTCTTTTACTGTGCTCGATCCAATGGTGCATCCTATTAAAAATGTCTAACTTACAGTCAGGTAATGCCACCTCCCCATGAAAAGCCCATCAACAAAGCACAGGTACTAAATAATCAACCTTTAATATGATCTATCTGAGGATTATGATAACAGATTATAATGGTAGGGCTATAATACTAACAAGCAAATGTCAATCCAGAAAATCACTTCAGTAGCTGTAGGGATAAGTGTTATAATTTGTCAGTTTAACTGAAATGCCTAATGTTTTCTGTAAATCAACTCATCCTGGTAAAAAGAGGTCTGTATCTTTTTTTGTTAGTACAGCCTAAGTGCTAGACAGGTTTTTATTCATTTAAAACATGTTCCCTTCTCCATGATTCTAAAAGGCTTGTCACAGGCTTAATATTCTTATTTGCCAGTTTTAATGGTTTCATTTTGAAGCAAATCATGAAGAGAACAAAATGCACATCAACACAAATACTCATTATGTATTTTCATATTTTCTCAGAAAAATATGTACCCTGGCATGTTTGTGCATATATTAAGATCTAACAGTTTGCAGACTGTTCCTGTGTGCTAAAATCAACCCCGAGTCCCAYGGCTTAATCAACATGACTGTTAAAATGGAAAAAGTTCCATGTTTTAAATTTATAAATTTGTCAATATGTTTATAGATACATAAATCATTCTCTTCAAATAGTAGCTTGTCACATTTTTAAACTGTGGGACTGTACTGAAGGCCATCTCTGCAGTCGGTATGACAGGGCATCTCCACCATGCATCGAGCACTTGCTGTGTGGGAATCATCAGCACCATCAGATGGCATGGAATATAAAGATGTTTTAAAGGAAAGAAGAAGYGGGAAAAAAGAGAAAAAAGGTACTAAGCATTTATTCCATACATGTTCTGACACCCAGTATTATTATTAGCACTGTAAATACCTTGTGAATCACAACAGACACATACATAACTGTGCTTCATTATGGCCATGTGGGTTAAGTGTGACAACACACTGATCACAGTAC
The DNA here is from genome assembly GCA_018881555.1 of Amblyornis subalaris. NCBI lineage: Eukaryota > Metazoa > Chordata > Aves > Passeriformes > Ptilonorhynchidae > Amblyornis > Amblyornis subalaris. The sequence continues at coordinate 6,965,496 of JACAXG010000031.1, read as the reverse complement.
TTCAGTGCTTATGACAATAGAAGAAAACAAATGAGATGCACAGCCCAGCATGCCTGAAGTAGGGTAAACTCAATACATCCACTTGTCCTTCAGCTGCGAAATGAGCAGCATAATCTTGCAACTGATCCCATATAATCATCTTGTCAAAGATGTATTTTAGTAGTCAAAATGAATTCACTCATGCTAGGTTGATTCCCATTACCATGGTAAATCCATCCTGTTTGGAAGCAGAGATGATAGTATTCTACCAACAAGCTTATTGTGTTGCTATTCTYGAGCTTTTTGCTTATTTCTCTCACTCTTTTTTTTTTTTTCCATAACCATTGTCACATAGTGATTGGACAAACAAGCTAAGTTGCTACGTTGATCATTTTTGTGGACACTTATAACCTGGAAAGAAAGTGCCCTCATTTGGATCAGCTACATTGAAGACTACACAGACRAGCCATGAATCTTCTGCTAAATAACCTACCTTGCCTTATTGAACTCATTCAGCCAGAGAAAACCTTATTTTCTGTCCACTCAAAAAGTAAATCCAAGAAAGACAGTGAAATTAAGTACTGTGAAAAGCCAGTAACCTTTCTGTTACCCTGAGAAACAAAGCTGCACCTATTCACTGTATCCTTYATGGACTGTGCTAAAGTAATTAATTATCATCCATGTAAAAGGAAAAGGGGAAATAAGACATTTTCAAAATGTATAAACAAGACACTCTTCTAAAGAAGTCATTATATGCTTCTCAATTCCTCCCAAGAAAGGAACATGCCTTTACATTTTCCTTGAGTGAAGWAGTTCAGCAGCAACAGAAAACTACATGCAGTTCCTGAAGAATCATTTCCACTTGCATGCAGCCAACATGATAGGAGCAGCTGGTGGAAGCTGGTTAATAAAGAAACTCGAAGCATCTAGCAACTAATGCAAGAAACAGAACTTCTCTACTATGACATGGTGACACAAAGCAGTCAAAGAATTGAAATAAGGGAGAGCCTTTCTTCATCCACCAAAGCAGCCTGAGTAACTCAGGGATCCCTGGTTAAGTCAGTCAGGGTCAATGCTGGCACCAGTGAACATGATGAACTTCATGCAAGCTGGCGAAATCAAGACAAATTGGAGGTCAAGATATACGGACYAGCTTGGCAGCACGGCTTGCTCAGCCTTGGCTTGTCAGAAAAGGTGCCCAGTGTGTGCTCACTGCCATGCTGGCTGACAGGAGCCTCTTGTCTGATCAGCTCATCAACTCACCTGCACCATCCACAACTCAGGTGCTTTTCTGTATGAGCTGGACGTTTGGGCTCAGCTTAAGGCTGCAGCTGAAAGGTGGCTAAGATGCAAGACAAACCACTCCTGTTTCTCTGAAACACACAATATCACACCATGCTTCACATCACACTCTGCTACCTTGATATCATTGGCAAAAATACCTACCATGTAACTGTGTTAAGAGTGTCAGCTGAACAGAGACATACACTAATTATGTAGGTCAYGTGACAGAGGCTCGCACCAACAAGTCAAAAGATTCCACTAAAGAAAAACTAGATTTCAAGTTTACTGAGTTGTTTGGTATTTATTAGCATTGGGGGGGGTAGAAGTTTTAGTGAAAATGCATTTGCACTTGGACTGCTGAGGAGGAACAGAGTTTCCCCTTGCTGCAGGAGGTATCATAATGCCATTCTGAAGGAGAGCTGCATGTGTGCAAGAATTTCACTTTTCTGCAGCAGTCAGTAGTTTTTTTTATTAGAAGTCAAGGTTTTGGTTTCATTTTTCCAGCATTTGTAAAGGAGTATGCTTGCAGGGGGACCATATCATGGATAAATGGATTCTCTAGTAGTCTTGTAAAAAAATCACGGCAAGCAATACTCGGAGACTCTGGGAAGCAAAACTGCTTCRTAGCTGTGCTGTTTACTGCGCTGTGTGGTGGAGCTTTTCTGTTTGTCAGGGAATTTCTAATGCCCATGTGGAACATTAGGGCTTCAAGCTGAGCATAGTAGGGGAAAGATCAGAAAGACACCAGCGCAACATTGAAAGGGAAAAGATGTCACTGCTGTGGCAATTAGCATTCTCCTACGGTAAGAGAAAATATATGTAATGCAAATGCAAGTGGAAGACACTCACGCAGGTAGTTTTGCAATTATAAAATCTACCTATGAGAGCGTATCTGCGATGCCYGTGTAAATTACATAGCTGTTTAAACACATGTATGCAGCTGGTTCCTGAGCTCAAGCACATCGTTCTCCTTAAAACACACTTYACACCATATCCAGAATTGCTATTCCAGAAACAGGTGTTGTACAAAGAAACGTTAATTGAAAGAGATTTCAAAGTGTACATGAGCTCCCTAATGCAGAATATTTCATCTTCTATTTAGCCATATATAGCAAGCAAGTTGGGTTTTAGGGTGGCAACATAATACAGCCAAAGTAATTTGAAAAAAAGTGTAAAGCACTAGTCAACTGTGAAATCTCCCATCATACACTGAATTGCACAGCAATGGGATATTGGCTCCAGTGTAGTTACAATTCCAACAAGGTTAAATATTTATTCTACCCACTGATTTAAATAAAAATGCCTTGTTGTTCTCAAGTGAAGCAAAGTGTAGGGAATTAATCCTACCTTCCTGAAGTGTCTTGCTAATGCCACAAGAGATAAAAACCAATCAAACCAACCCCCACACACCCACACGCCCTGAATTCCACTTGAAACTGGTGCTTTCTCTTGAAAAGTGGGGTCCAGGAAAGTGATAACCTCCTTAACCTTCACTGACACTATCCCAGGCCCTCCTTGACACACACTGCCCCTAAGCACCAAGGGATGATCTGCTGTTCAGCAGTGGGAACAAAGTAATGATACTGTACCTCACCAAGCCCAGTTCTTCATGGCATTTTGCTATTGATTGCAGGCTCTAATTGAAGGCTCGTCTGAAGCTGACATATTCTTGATGTGCCACTCCTTGCTGAGTCCCTGATGTCTACTAATACATCTGTCACTGCAGGCTGGGCAGGGGGAGAAGGGTACGAACTGCTATGAGAGGCTTTCTTCTTGCTGACAGGATCTTTGTGCAGACAGCGGGAGCCAGGAAAATGCACTGAAGAGTGGCAGGTTGGGGTGGAGGAAGAGGAGGAAAGGGAAGGAGCATGGAATCTCTTCCTGCAGGATGGGGAGTAGGATTTTGGGGAGAAGTGCTGAATCTGACAGAGACAATATCAGGGCTGCTGGCTTTGCTGGAGCTCTCAGTATTTTGACTCGAATAGGCAGCACATCATGACAGGAGTTACAAGAACTTGGGGAAAYACATGTAGGTAATGGACATGAGCAACCACAGCAAAATGAAGGGAGATGGCAGCATAGAAAGTCCGAGAAACTTCAGAGGAATCAAACATACATAGGCTATAGAAAAAACCCCCAATAAAGTCACATAAGGAACACAGACAGCATTGCCAGCCCCTCTCTAGCCTTTAAATCACTTCCACCACGTTCAATTGCTTTGACAGATGCAATCCAAAGACCTAGCTGGATTATCTAAAACCAACAAGAGTATTTGGGGAAGGCCATCCACGTACAAGAACAAACAAAACAATATGACATTATTTCTACYGAAGCACTGTTCTTATCTCCTCTCTAAGGGAAATCAAAGATTTCCTAAGAGCACAAAAAGAAAATCAGCTGAAACAATATCTACTTACTCCTTGTGAAAGGAAAAAAATAACTAGGAAATGAAGATGTTCTTTGATCTTTTTCCCCAAACGATATATGTGGAAGAAAGTTATAGGGCAGGTTGGGTGAAAAAGCAAGATACTGTGTCTGGCACATTTAATCTACTTAGTTTAGTCTTTTTAACAAATACATTATTGATTCTTGGTTTGTCTTTATTATTCACACTGTGGATTTTTTTCCATTCTTGCCTCAGGCAGCAATAAACCATACTAAAGGGTCACACAGACCAGCAGCTATTGTATTCAGGAAATCTACAGCAGCTCAAAACTGAAATACTTCCATCCAATCTGGAGTTCAAAAATGCCAGTACACTTGGGAGGAACAGAGAGGGGGTGCATTCTAAATTTGATGCTTAATGGCTTGTTCTTCACTGTACAGAAAGGCACTTCATGCTACTTGAACACCCACTACACGTACGCTGCTAAAACAAGTGCTTCTGCAGGCTGTTGGACTTGACACACCATTGCACTATCTCAACAGTTTTATGCGTTATTTTTTTAAGGGGAAGCATTTTTTCCTCCTTGCCCAGATGCTGCTTTGTTTCTGTAGCAGTCATATGCCTAGCAAGAAGTGAGCTCCACATGTTCTTCTTTTTGTCCTGCAAGGGTCACAATGTGCCTTATTTGATTTTATGCTCTGGTATGTATCAGCAACCATCCAATCTACTCTATTTRTCTTCATTTCAGGATCTATTGCAGCAACTTTGTCAACAAAAACTACATGAGATCCGCTAGCATCTCTTCAACCTTCCTCCCAATGCAGCACCAAAAGATCTTTTTGCATGTTCTCAGATTACAGCAATATATACAACAGAAGAAATATGATTAGAGAGACTTTTAAGGATTGGATTAATGGGGAAAACTGGTTTAAAGCAAGAGTAAGGAAAAATTGAAATTTAAAACTCTGATTTCAGCAAAGCTGCCTGGTTACAACAGTGCATTATATACTTTTGATGCTCTTAGCAAGACCTCAAATACTAAAGGGTATAAAAAAAATTAATGGGTAAAATATAAAAATATCCATCTCTCTTGGAACATCCTCACTACAGCACTTTCAACAGACAATCCCGCCCAGAATCAGTTGCCTTTTAAACCCAAAACTGGTAGTTGACCAACAAAATTACCCAGATCTCATCAGGTTCCTCAGTGTGTCAAAAGATCACAGCATTAACTGTCAAACAAGTATTTGTTAAAAATACGGTTTCTGCYAACATCTCTAATTTGCATTGCACTCACAATTACACATTTATTGAGTCTTGCATACTTCAATCAAAAAGGAAATTAAATAACCAGTTAATGGCATTTCCAATTCCAGAAACTCAAATCCAATTTAGTCTTGATATAAACTTTAGGTCTCATTGACACTTGTTTTAAATAGCATTTTCAACATGTACTCTGATAAATTGTCAGTGTATTGTTGGGGTTTTTAAAATTTATTTTAAAAATCATGATATGAGCAAACACGTTCTCCTTTAGCAAGGAGTTGGATTTCCTAGTGTTCAGAAAGGTTTAACAAATATCAACATTTCCAGCTAGACCAACAGTGGTAAATCCAGCCTTAAAGTAAAATGATTTAATTTTGTGAGATGCCACTCTTCAGGGGGAAACAAAAAGCCCAAACACATGTTTGTCAAGTAATTTTGAATAATATTCAAATTGAGATGGGGGAAAAGYAATGACAGCCCAAATGAAAATCACTGTAGTCAGAAGCAATGCCCAGATTTAAAACAAAGGAGCTGATGCTATGGCTGGTCAGATCAAGCAGCAAAGGATTTGAAAGACTAAGAATTCCCTCTTGTCCAACAATGCAGTACAAATAAGAATCTGATCCGGACAATTTAAATGTAAATTTCTTATCACCTGTCAGACAAATGGGATTTAAAGACCTCCACTTAAAAACCCAGTTATCTCCAACCCTAGTCTTTAAGTGAAAATTGACCTCCCACCTCAATTTCCTTGTAAATGTGGCCATGTGGCAGCAAAGGGGTGGTTTGTTCCAGCGCTTTATTAAATTTAGGTTATGTGTATGGTCGGCATGAGATGACCCACGCTACGCCTGGGGAAAACAACCCCTTTCAAGGCAGCTCCACGCTACAGCCAAACAACTAATCCTCTCGGAAACATGACATCCCAGGGAGATTAGCAGAAGGGATATGAAAAAGCATTAAATGCATCGCATGGAGAAACCTTGTTGATTGTTAAGCAATGAGGCAAAGGAGAGAAAATAAGAGATTTTTAATTGGGGGATAYGTAAAAAGAAGGTGGGTCAATTCAAAAGAGCTTGTTACATAATCAAAAATAATGTAAGCCTTAAAATCAAGCTTAGGGAACAGCTTTAGCCAATGTGATTTCCGTTACTTTATCAAAGGGTCCTCTCTCTATGTATAATTACACTTAATATAGTTCACTGTATCGTGACAGCTGCACATCTCCACATTGCAAAAAATACCACTGCAATAGTGAGTTGGACCAGGAGTATTTCAGTGAATTATTGGTATGCAGACACCAACCTCCACAGCTCAGTCCTCCCCACATATCTGGGAACAGAAATCAGWAAAAAAAMCCCCCAAAACTGCACAAAGGAGGGAAAGTTATCAATGTATGGATCAAAAYCTAGAAAGGGCAAAACAGTGCCTGGGAGTGAGGGAAAATGTCAGAAATAGCTCCGTGAGCTCCTCTTGCAAGAGGTGGGAGAAGATTTAGGAGTGAGGAGGTGATCTTGAGCCTGGGAAAGAGGGGTTCAGGGAAGACCTTTGCCTCTCACTAGGTAAATTTATTTTAAGTGACACTACATTAAATTAATTTTCCCCAAGTCAAGTCTSTTTTGCCCATTATGGTACTTGGCAAGTCACCTCCCTGTCTCCATCTCAATGCATAAATGTTTTCATCTTTTTTGTCCCTCTGTCCTGCTGAGGAAGAGGAGGAGTAAGCAAGTGGCTGGGTGGGCATCTGGCTGCCAACATCAAGCCACCACACAGCCACAGATTCCTCTGCCATAAAATATTCTACTTATTCTACCTTTTTTTCTTGTTTTCACCAAAACACACATTTTAAAGCCTGCAAAAAGTCACAATCACATGCAGAAAAAAACATAAAGAAGGCAGAGAATGGAAAATTAAGACATGAGAGTACTTGTGCTGGKGGGATCAACATAAGGTATTTGAGGACACACACACCAATTCTAATTAGACCATTCCAGTTAGAGTTACAAAACTAAGAGACCATCATTCTACAAGAAACATGGTTGTTTTTATAGATCAATTGCTAAAGAAAGGACTCCCACAGCAAAWCAGGAAAACTCACAGTACTGATGAGTCAAACCCAATGAGATCAATAGCTATGTTTATATGAATTATACATATTTATATGTGAACTTTGCAAAATAAGCTCATGCAGGTTGGTGCTGATACAAATAAAATCTGCTGAACTTACAGTAACTACCAGGAGACACAAAAAGAATAACATACTCAAAACTTTGTGGTGTTATGCCACTGAAAGTCTGAATATTATTATTTGAAAGCATTACAAAAAGCAAAAGTTCAGTTGCTATATAAGCCAGTTAAGAATAAATAAAATAAATAATACTAGCACTGTAATAGATACTAATCAAGCTATGTTGAAACCACCATATAACCAGCACTCAGTATGTAACTTAACTTAAAAGTATTCTAGGAATACAGAAATAAAGTGGTGGGCATCCAAATGAAAGAAGGATCTCCAAAATTCAGAAAGGTTAAAGAAGTATTTATATTCTTTAGAAAATAGGAGATTACAATTAAACCTCTATGAAACAAATTAATTTGAACAAACAGAAAGACTAACTGCTCCAGGTTACCTGAGTTCATGCACACACCAAAAGAAGGGAAATGAAGTCAAATTAAGACATCCCCTCTCCAGTAGGAATTTGGAAAAAAAATCCTCTTAACAGCTTGAAAGAGGAGGAAGAAGTTAAAAAATCCTAAGGTTAGCAGTCAGACAAACTTTTGCAAACAGTTTCAAAACTGCTTAGAACACATTTGAAAGAGCTAGTATGCAATAACAGAGCTAAGTCAAGGGAGGAAACAATGAGTGTGTGAGCTTCTGTGACATTTCTTGTGCTAAAATTTTAACATGAATCTTGTTTCTTATGACTTCCCATCAGATTCCACATCTACCTTTCTCATGTGCTGCATATATAAAAGTGAGATAAACCACCAGAAACACACCAAAAAGAACTGATGCTTCAAAAGGATTGTGGTACTTTTGAAAATGCAGTAAACAAATAAAAAAGCCCACAAACCAATTTGAACAAAGCAAGTCCAGGSTGTGGAAAAACATTACATTCTAAATCCAGTTTTAACAAATGAAGGCGCTACTGCCACAACCCTGTCCCCCAGGAGTCACTCCATGCTCAGACCTGCTGGCTGAAATGTTTGTGTGGACATCCTTCACTTTGGGCCAAATCAGTGGTTTGGGTTGGCTTCAACAGCTTCAGTCTAGGTGGTTTTTCACCCAGCCACACTCCCTGGGATGGAAATGATTTAGCAAGGAGGCAGACTGACAGACCTGGAGAAACCATGAGTCCTTGCTTGGGGCAGCTGTGGGCTGAGCATCCTCACAGCAGGAGGAACTGGAGTAGCCATGTAGTGCTTAGATAGGATTGTCTGGGTGTTTGATGGGGGTGGTGGTGGTTTTGGTGGGTTTTGATAAAACAAAGTGTCTTTTAAATAACTGCATCCAGCGTGTGCTAATGTGATGATATTGTCTTAGGTGCTGAACATTACAGAAAGATAATTCAGGATTGGACTGAAGTCCATTATTATCTCCTAGTGTTTACTATGTGGACATTTAGATTTGTTGTGAAGGAAAAGAAAGAGTTTCATCATCAGTCCTAACATTTTKGGGGAAGTGAGAAGCCTTATAATTTAGAGATTCACAGACATTAATGTATTTAGTAGTTAGTGACAAAAAGAAGCAATAAATACAGAGTAACCTAAATAGCATAGATCATACATTAAAAGTTGCAAAATTAAGGCTACACATGAAATTCAGGCAGAACCATTTTGTTTAGTAAGTAGAAAATCAGTGAAATATGTTGACAGTAAGTCATAAAAACAAATAATAAAAATAAGTAGATTAAAAAAAACTGTGAAGGTAAGAGAAAATTTAAGACATCAAGAATGATAAAATGTGGAGCCAAGGCTGAAATGTATTCAGTAAAATATCAAGGTGACCTCTTCCTAGCAGAAAGCTTTGATACCRTGAAACTTCAATAATTTCTGGAAATTGGTCTATCAAGCAAACATAATTTGTTATCAAATGCAATTTTTTTGAAGTAGATAATTTCTTGAACTCATATGTAATTTAAACTTAATATATGTTTATGAACTTCAAGCCAATGTTTTATTGGCATTAGTGCTGATGGAGAAATGTTACTATCTATTCCTTTTCAGAAAATGTTCAGCTTAGTTAAGGTCAGCATAAATGCCATGTAATCAACATGGGAAACTTAGAAGAAGGTCAACAACTAGGAAAGAGAATCTTGAAAACATGAAACAAGTTAACAAAGGATTTGGAAGCTAATTTTTTACCATCAAATGCCTCAAATTCCACAGCCAGAACATCATGACTGCTCTTAGAAAGACAATTTTGAATACACTGGCATTATTGAAGAAATTCAAGGGCAGAGCAGTTAAATATTTCCACATCACTTGTGCACAATTCTGGAAAATATCAACTGAAAATATGTGTGGGGAGTTACACTCAAATTTGTCAGTTGTAGATTCTCTAACTCTTGGCCACCATTCAAGGTAACTACAGTCACTGCTTTTGATTACCTATAGTCAATAAAACGGTGACAACTACACCAATAGAGAGACGGGTATAAGGTTCCACAACATGAAATCCTCATTAGGAATGGCATGGAAGCATTGCCAATATGCGTCCTCATTACCTGAATCATGGCTGGCAGCTTTGATTAGAAGAGAGCTTTGAATCTAACATCTTCTTTTGGGAAGCGCTTACTATACATTCGTAGTTTATTGTTTTACTGAAAACTCGTCAATTGTAACTCATGATGTTGATAGCAAAATACAACAGAAGATTCTTAGAGCACTGACTGGCACGGCTGGCGTGTAAGTAGCATGACTTCTTTCTTCTATACTGTTTTTAGTGCTGTGAAAAATACATCAGCTTTTCCTTTCTTTCTCACTTTGTAGACTGGGCCAAAAGGGACAGAAATCATCATCTCTTAATTAAGCAGTGCCAGCTTAGCAATAGAATTGTTCTTTTCTCTCATTCCTACAGACAGGAAAAAAACACCCCAAAAACCAAACGAAACCAAACCCAGAAGACTACAACCAACTAGCAAATACAGCTCAAAATGTGATTGCACATGTTCCTAAAGGCACTAGGCTAAAAAATATGTTCTGGCCTCCTAACAGTTGGCTATAGCTTGTTTACRGCTACAACAAAAAGAATGGTTAAAAACCTATCAGAGGCAGAATGTTTAGCACCTATTACAGACACAAGTGTAACTACCTAATGGTAAGTAAGGGCATAAGAGAATGATTAATGTTCTGAATCCATAAAACTGCATCAGTTCAGAAGCTATTATGATTGCACTGTCTGCAGCTCACAGCCTACACTGGGCAATTTACGGTGATACACATTCTGCATAAAATTGACACTCCATTTTTCCAACATTGGATAATGAGCTGGTACATAAAGCTGAAACTATGCACCACAAAACTGGTCACCACTTGAACAGTTGATTTACTCTCACCCTAAGGATGCACTTGTTTTTCTTAATCTTAAACTCTAGATCTTCCTGTTCTGTATTTTTCTCATCAAAATGCCAAACACTTCATACAGTTGTCTTCTGCAATTTAGAAATATGCTTTTGATCCTCAAAACTGAGAAACAGGAAAATGGATACAGAAAATACAGTACCGGCTGCCAGCTAGAACAATGTGCTGACATCTATATACTCTTTTATTTAGCTCAGGGGTTTTTCAACCAGGTCATCCCCATGCAGGAGTGGCATAAATTTATTCACATTGAACAGTACCTTCCTCAATGAGCGACCTGGAAGTGCTCCTTAGTTGCCCTAAGCAACCCAAAATTTGGGCTGTAGCAGAAACAAGTCACAATGTGTGATGAATTATTATATTTTCTACATGGGATACTCCCTGAAAATGAAGGTTTACTGTTTGTATTCCAGAGAGAAATTAAACAGAAAGGGGCAAAAAGTCTTCTACTGCCACAGCATCACATATAATAAATTATTAGCCTTTAAAGGGTTCTTTCAAACATCACTGAGAGAAAGGAAAGGGGAAAAAAAAAGTGATATGCTGCATTGTCCAAAACTAAATTCGAAAATGATAGAGATTATCATGTAGTAATGTATAGGAAAGCAAATACTTTCATTCTCTCATATGTAAGTAATATATTGAAAGGAATAAAAGAGATACACACATCATTTACAAATCAGATTTTAAAGTAATGTTACAGAAATCGTTTACAAATCAGACTTTAAAGTAATGTTCTTTTCAAGGGGCTAGATGCTCTTTCAAGAAAAGGTAAGATAAAGTCTTCCCTGCCCAAATCAAATATTTTAAAAAAGGTACACTACTTTGGGCCAGATTTCTCCACTGCTGAGCTCAATGCAGTTATTCAAAGTGAATTGAGTCAATTTCAAAAACCCACATTTATTCCTCTCAATGCAATTGAATATTTCACAGCTAGTGCAAACCACCATAGCTTCTCTGAAACCAATGTGCTCCAGCATGAATGTAGCTCTGTTTTAATTTCAGCTACCAGATGAAAACCTAAAATCATAGCAGTAGATAAAGAACATTATTAAATAAAGAACATTATTATGAGTAGGCCAGTTAAAAGTGTCCGTATTCCTAATATAACCCCAGAAGACACAAAAAATGCTGCACCATTCCAAAAAGCAGATAAGAAGAAAGAAGAAAGTTAAGCAAACATCTACCAAAAGTTCTCAGGTTCTTTACATAGCTGACCTAGCAAATCATGTTGTTTAGGCTGCCACTGTTTTCCTTTCCATCTGGAACCATCCTATGTCCTGTTCTCTGGGACAAAATCAGAGTCTATGCAAAGCTCTCACTGCTCAGACCTGCCAGCAATAATAGTAGAATCATAGAAAGGTTTGGGTTGGAAGGGACCCTTAATGTAATTTATACTTCAACCCCAAATCTTTGTTGTTTTGTGCCATAGCCATAACACATCCACCGAAACAAGGAGTCATTTTGGTTCCCATGTGATCAGACACAAAATCACTCTACAAACACAGTATAGCTTGTTCTCTCTTCAAGGCAGGATCTTGTAAGACACTGTGACTCTTCCTCCTGAGGACTATTCCAGGAGCTGCCTGTCCCACATCAGTGACGGACGAGGTGTCGGGATGCTCTCAATAACCTTTATCGCACCCGCCAAACCCGACGACTGAGAGTGAACAGTTTGTTTAYGGGCGGTGCCGGTGACAGGCGCACCAAGTTCCCTCACTCAGTCGAACGGGGTGAATTGAAGGATTAGTCTGTCATGCCGGCACAGGGCCTCATTTTTCTTCTGTGCTACGCGGGTCACCCCCTTCCTGCAGCCTGTATTTGATCGTGATTAATTCGTCAAGGCTGGCTATAGCATGGAAATGAAGAAATGGATTGCCAATTACAGTTATCTTCTCGCAGAACACCCCTCGAACCGGTGCTATTCTGCAGTAGTGACAGCTCAGAAATAAACCAAATGCAGCTCTGTTGAGCAGAAACCTGACCCAAAGTGTATTTTAAAACAGAAGGTGACTTCCCCCTGCCTAAACCAGCTCTTCAGTGTAAATGGTTGACTTCTATCCTGCCTGCTTGGCAGGTACACAAAAAGCCCATCCACATTTATTTTCRTAGTCACCTTGTTAATATGTACTGAACTTCTGACTTAACACTCTTCAATAAGGAGGTGTGCATTTGTTTCTGCATGCTTCACCCTGAATAAACCCGAAGGGGAATTTAATATGTATACAATTACTGCCAAGTAAACAAACCCAGCAATGATTCTGCTCTGCACAGAAGCTCTGAAAACCATTCAAACTTTCCTCCCAACAGTACTCACAGAAAGGTAAATTCTGACTCTTGSTGCATTTCCTCTGCAATAGACCTCATGTTTTCTCACAAGCTGTGTAATATTTCATTGATATAGGCAACTAGCTTAAATTGAATAATCAGATTCTGATAGATTAATCTAACAGGAAACAATTCCAAAATAGCCTGCCTGTTTACTAATAATTATTAATGTGGGATTTGAGAAATAACACCTCAGTTCTGGCAATGCAGGCATGCAATTTGTTTTATTCACTGATACAATCACCAGCAAGTTACTCAAGTTGCATAAATTCGAAGTATGTGTACAAATCTAACCTTCCATTAYGTCAGAAATTACCACTCAAAAAGAAAATCCCTTTTCCTACAGAAAAAAWTCAAATAATTGTAATACATGCTTCCTTCCATTGTTGTAATTCACTGTATTTTATACTATTTTCTAGCACACCACATCTTGAAACAGAAGAAAGGTGAATGTTTTTCCAACAGCTGGCAGCACACAACAGCTACAAATGCACTCCCAAGACAAAAAGGCACAACTAACTCTCTTCCAGGCCCAAGGTGGCCTTCCATTAACCCAGCTGCCAACACGATCTGCAGTGTGCAGAGCTGCAGAATACATCTTGTAAACAGGATTTTGGCTTAGAAACAGGGTTAGTCATTCATTACACTGACTCATCCAGCTCTGCTATTCTTCTGCCTCAGTGGCAGTTGCCCTTTCCAGTGATATATGGCAGCATTCCTATTTAACAAAGATGCAGGAAAAAGGACAACACAGTGAAAGACCCTCAGAGGCAGAGAAACCTTTAGCTTGTCTTTCAGGTACTTTGATGAGACTCAGAATAGCAGGTCTATTCTGTTGATCTTTCCCTTCATTTCAGGAGAAAGTTATTTGCCCTAACAGTAGTACATTTTTACCTTTCAAGGCCACCTGAAAGTCCCCATATTGTCACACACACTTTTTCCAAACTTCTTGGCGTGACCAAAGATAAGAATGAGAGATGACCTTGGTAATGTAAATTTAGGTACATGGAGACTTTCTGTGTTTGTAGTAAAGTAGTATTAAGGGTCTCCAACACTGACTAGGACCATTAAGATAGATATTGCATAAATAAACAGTAAGAGACAATGTCTCCTATGGAGAATAAAAAATAGGACAAATAAGGGCCAGCACCACAACACTCTGTTGCTGRACCAAGACAGACCTATCACTCTGCACTAAAGTATAAGGAAAGAATGAGAAAGATAAGCTGTTTTCCTGAGGCATCTACTATCTAATGCAGCCACAGAAGTTCAAAAAGATGCCAAAGGCCAACACCTTTGTGGTAAAACTATTTGATATACATGATATCACAAATATTATCCCTATTCAGCTTTAGTGTGTCAGGGCTTTTAAAGCAAGGACRCCCAGACAACGACTAGTACGACTATTCTGTTCTCACTGAATGAGTTTTAAGCTGTGAGTGGGACTCAACTGAATACACTCAAGAGTCACAGAATATCTCAASTTGGAAGGAAACCACAAGGATTATTGAGTCAGACTCTCTGCTCCTCACAGGACTACCTAAAGCTAAATCATGGGACTAAGGACATCATGTTCATCAGGTTCATGGCAGCTTCCTTCTGCTTACGTTTGTAAACTCTAGATAAAACAATTGCATGGTATTAAAATGATTGTGGGTGATCATCTAGGAATAGTCTTGCCCTTGGCACTTTTTAGATCTTTCTCTAGCTGCTAAAGTATATAGAATATGTATGGTATAACTAAGAGTACATACAAGACTAGTTATGCCATAGTGCATGGGTAAATTAAATCACTGCTAAGATGACACACATCACCTTTAGTCCAAGTTTCCAAATCCAGSAGTAGTTTTACAGCTGTCAAGATGATATCTATTCTTCTCTAACTAGATTAATTTTATATTAAGTTCCTCCTTTCAAGGAAGCTCAGTTGCATCATGGAATTTGACTGAAACCATTAAACTAGCTGTCTGTCTTTTTACAATGTTCAGGCAACATACTTCAAATATATTTTCTGTAGAAATGGGGAAGGCAYGAAAAAGATATTCTTATAATGACTGTGTTTTCATACTACATCTAATCATGAATATGGTTAAAAGACGCCCACAACAACACAGTAGAATTCACTAATGAATTAGGCTCCAAGTTAAGTTTTAGAGACATGCTCTTTCCTAGGGGAAGGGGCAAAATTACATCAAAGTAAAAATTGGGRTAGCAATAATTGGGCCATTTACCAAGAAATATTTTATACTTCATGTATCATGTTAATGTAATGTCTCTAGGGTAAGGTCCGTATAGCTCTACTCTCTTCCTTCATTTCATTTCTTAATAAATTAGCTTCAAAGAGCTTTAGCTTTTCCGGAGTGTAAAGCCACAGAACAAACACACCAGATTATCTTGTTGACATCAGCCAGGGAAATTTAGAAAAGACAATTAAGTGATTCTGTTGGTATACAACAATATAGAGTTTTAACTTTCATCACGGTAATTGAGACATTCCTAATTCTTTGAATGGAAAACCACAAATACAAAAACAAATAATATATCTGACCAGCTGAAGCCCTGTTTATGATTTCTGCAATATGCTTTCTGAATACCAGAGAACTTTTCCAACTCTTTTATGCTTTACAGGATAGTTTGCCCGACAAAAAGTAATAACTCAAAAAGTGAAAGGAAAAAGGGGAAAAGCACCCAAAGCACAACCTGGTGATGATGCCTTTGGAGATGTTCTCGGCTTTTCCTCAGCAGCCTGGAGATACCTACAGTGCTCATTGCAAAAGCAACTCGAGCCATGTTAGGAGCTTCAATATGGAAAATGCTCTTATGAAATAAGAGGAAGAGAGCACACAATTGTTTCTTACAGAGTAGAACCCAGACAGTGAGGTTAAAGAGGGTGGGCAGAAGCTGCAAGATTGAAGGGGGCAATTAATATAATAATGCATATCTAATGTAAGTATGGATGAAATATAAATATATATAAGTATAATTTTAAAAGGAAAAAGTAACTACATAGACTTTTTATCTCTTCCTAAAGAGAAAATGGAAGAGGCTAAAAGAGATGTCATAAGGCAACTGAGTATTCAGTGATCAACAATCTAAGCTTTCAAAGGGAAGTTTTTAAAGGACAGTCACTAAATGCCATTTGAATGAAGGACAGAATTTGTCCTCTAGTGTTCAGAGGAAATGCTTCAAGTTGGACCAGTCAGCAAGAACTTCAGAACAGATAAAATTCTAGATAGTGAAACTACATTATCCATAAAATGCCAATTTCCACTGAAAAAAGAGAGCTTATTAAGTCTCTCGTCTGGAATCAAGTTAGAGCTTCTCCTTGCTAAATACATCATATGAATGTTAATTTAAGACTGTTGAGAGCTCATTGATTTACACTTCCCTGTAATAATTTTTTTAGTATTTAAATTATGGGAAGAGACCAATTAGTATCATGGACACTACACTGTCTGAAATAAGAACACTGTTAAATAATGCATGCAACAAATTTTTATACAAGTAGTAATTAGATTTCTAGGATTACTTGACTATTATAATAGTAATTTCATAGCTGTTACCATTATTAATTTTAATAATAATCTATTTAACTGGTGATCAGTCCCAAAAGAAGCGTCAAAGAATGAGTTCTCATATATCTTCATTTTCGCTAACATACTACATTATGCCAATTATGGAGCAAATAACAAAATGCAATTAACTCCCCAATGAGTTACAAAAAAAGTCTGTTAAAACCACACAGTGTCAAAAAAGTTGATGTGGTCTGAGTTGAGGGATGAGGAACTGCTGATCAAGTTAAAAAAGTGGCTTGGTTATGAAAACCTTCTTAATAGGAACTTTCCTTATGTGACCTACCAGATTGGGGKTTTTTTATCATAAAGAATTTATATGACAATATCCATTTTCCTGGATAACCTCAATTGACATCACAATATCCAAATCCTGATGGTCACATAAGCGTCAGGCTTTTTTAATGGTGACAGGAAGGCAAAGCACCAGACTGGAGATAAATACAAAACTACTTCATGGTTACTTATTACACATTTGAGTATAGTGGCTCTGAAAGATTTGCAGCTAACTCCTTCCTTGGAAAGATGGCAGTGCATCCCTTATTAGAATTGCTCATTAAAGAAACATCTATCCCAGAAATGAAATGCCAACAGAAAAATGAGAAAAAACAGATGACAAAGATGGAAATAGATGGCYTCAACCTTTAACCCTGTGTCAGGAATTTATTCTGCCTTTGAAAACATTTGGTTTAGTCTTCTGACTCAGATTTTCAGAGGGTTTTTATAATCCTTCGGTAGCGCACCTGTCGGTTAATCCTTTGTTATAATCTACCTTGGCTCRCCGTGTGGCGAGAAGAACTGGTGGATATGCTCCCAGCCCTCTGTGGACTGACAGGATGAGTCACTCTTTGGACCCCAAGGAGGATACACTGGGGGTTAGGACAGCAGTGACACGAGCTGGCACGAGACCAAGGGACCTCTCCCCCCAAATCCAAAGCAGACCAGAGGATCTGTGCTCCCTTCCTGCACCCTCCCTTAACAGCAGATTATACGTTTTGATTTCCTATACACACTGCCTAGTTTACTCTATTTTTTTTCTTTTCAGACTCTCCTTTAGCAACACATAATAAATTAAACCTTGCAATGTTTTCCCATGACCAGGCCAAAAGCTACAAGTAAGACTGATTCTAGTTAATTCAATGTAAAAAAGATGTTTAAAATGTGGTGAAATGTGGTGAAACTCTGCATTTCCACCACCTAATCACCACAGACATTCTGCACTTCCATGGCATTTGGTCTTTTTCRCTCTGTATTTTTAAAAGAAATGCATATAAATTCATAACAAAACTAAGAGCTGCCATTATCTTTTTTTCTCAGAAAGGATAGATGACATAATTCTCATGAAATCAAGCTAAGGTACAACATACAGCTATATTGGTGTAGAGACAGAAACACACACCAACTGCAGAATTCTGAGAGTTTCATCTTTCTTCCCCCACTCTCTTTCTTCTTTTTTCCCCCCTCCCTTAAGTTTAAAATAACATTTCAATACTCGTTTCTGTTGCCAGAGAGCAGCTTATGTTGCCAACATAAGTATCTAGGAAAAGGATCCAAACCCTGTATTATTGTAAAAAACAGTAAGAAGGTAACACACAGGTGTGCACAGACCATAACATCTTCAGTTCCTTCCATATGTAGCCTATCCCATAATTATCTCTCAACATATTTGTGGCAAACATGAAAATTCCTGTCTCCTTACATCCATCTGCAGAGCCTTTTTTAAATTTTGTGGCTCGGAAGGTTTGTTAGCACCATATCTGACATCCTTGTTCACTTTGCAGGCTGCAAAYACAGCAATTTGTGGATAGCTTCTTAAAGACACGATAAAGAGGTGCTCTTCCAGCAAATCTACTAAAGAAAGTGGCATTGCCCCCCCCAGTCCCCTCATTTGGCAGTACCTCAGACATAATAAGACAGTAATTATGGGGAAACTGGAGGTGTAAATGGTGATCCACTGGTATAACATGAAAATTTGACACACTACAGCCTAAAATAGCACTTTGTACCCTCTGAACTATAGATTTGTCTATAGATTTTTTTTAATCCCTTTTTACAATTTTTTTTTGTAAAACCGATAGCGAAATTGCTTTAAAAGGGGAAAAGAGAAAAAATGTAAGAAAATTCCTAAAAATGTAACTAGTCTGGCTAAAAAAGAAAAAAAGGTGATAATGTTGATAGTGTTAAGATTGCACTCTGGCTTATGTTTGAGTGTTCCTAAACAGCTGCTGAGGATGTGTAGCTTGATACTCCAGTACCTCCCTAATGCCATGGGAGTGATGCAAATCTTCAGTCCTCCTTCCAAAACAGTTTTATTTAGGAAACTTCATGCTCTTGGTATAAAAAAAAGCATTTATTGCAACAGAAGAGAGTAACCCTGGGATCCATGGGGATATTAGCCTTCACAACCTTTGCTTTCTTAGACTGATTAGCAGTTCACAGGCTTATTAAAGGTGACAGGGATCTCTTAGGAAAATGCATTAGGAATTGGGGATCTCTAAGGGAATTCCCCCCCCCCCCCGACTGTCTGTAGGCAGATTCTCATTTGTTTTGTAGTACTTACAAACATTCAGCATTGGTTGCTTTCTATGTCATTTTTCAAAGATGGAATCCCTCATTCGAATCTATCAAACTTCTAAATCAAAGATCCTTCATGAGTGGATTTGTTGCCAGCACTCTTTAAATAGGAGCACATGAAAATCCAAGTTTTGACTCCTGGCACGGTGCCTTAATGGCAAATGGCCTTCTCAAGGCTGTAATTCGTTCAAGCTGAAACATCCACAGGGCGATGGGTGGAGATGGAGCATCAGGAAAGTGTTTGGGGAGGAAAGGCAGACATTTCCTCTATCCAACACTCTTCTCATGGAAAGTAATTTGCCCTTTGCCAAGACCTCAGAAAGAACCTTGCTTGCTTGTTTCTTCCCAGTTTTCTTTTTATGGGAGTAAAGGAGTGCTCTGCAGTGATGCAAAGAAGAATGGATTGCTCCCCAGAGATGTGTGAGCACTCCCTCCTAACGATAAGAGTGAAGGTGAGCAGTCTAAACATTTACAAGAGTCTGGAGCAGAACTCAATCCAGATTCTCAAATTGGATTCACTCAGTTGATACCTTGCAAATTTCTCTACTTCCATTTGTAGGAGAAATTCTGTCCTCAGCCAGGGGTTTCTGAAGGCATTTGTTTGTATGGATCCAGATGAGGAATCAACACAGCATGTTTCTTCAATAACGCTTTATTGGGAGAGTCCAGTGTTACATGCACAGCACAAAGATATCCTAATCAGCTTGGCCACCAGGAATGAGGTTGATCCACTTTTTTGTCTAGACACTGCCTTTATCTAAAGGACCRTGAATGGATAAAGGGGAAAACCCCAACAAAACCAGAAAAATGAAAGCATAGTTTTGTGGGGTTTGGGTGTACCTTACACTGCAAACACATCACCCACAGTATAATTTTAGCAATGCAACTGCTATGAAACATTCTTGAAAATATTGACACCTGAAGCCAGATGCAGGGCTGCCTGTTTAATTATTACTCTCAGGCAGTGCATCTGAGACTCTGGAAAGAAGAAAAGTATTTTTTTAATTGAGGAATAGAAAGTATTTATTAAAATGTAAACAGTACAATCGATTAGAGATTGTATTAAAAAAAAAAACCTAACAGAAAAGCAGCCTCAGAAAAACAGCATTTTAGCTCAAAAACATTTTAATTTATTGCCAACTGTGAAAACAGCACACGACTACAGAAAAAGCATCTGCCACGGTATATAATGTTTCAGTAATGCCACAGCTACCTTCAAGAACAGGATCCAACACCTCATGTAAACTCAAGATTCCTACCAGAGATCCTTTCCAACTTTCTCTACTGGCTTCAGGAAACCATATTCGTCACCTGCTGAGACTTTTCTATTAACTAGGCCAATTCTGAAATAAAGTGAACTATTATTATTTGTACATACCACTTAATAGTAATTTCCATATATTTAAACTATGYCTTGCTTGATTTTGTAAAATAGTAACAAAAATGTATCTATGTAAAAGATCAAGATTTGAGCCAATGAGTCAAGGACTAAAATGCAAAGCTTGCCTCCAAGTTCAAGAGGGGGACCAGAACTGAGAACTGAGGCAGAGCTTTATCTGAAAGCAGACTTATWTTCAGCCAATTCTAGTGCTTGTGGAAAAGGCATCTGCATGTTCTCCTGCAACAATGACAGTGCAGCTCAAGTAGAAAGGAATACAGTGCCCAAATTAAATTAGATTCTACCTTCTCAAGCCTATTTCAGATTTACAATCATGAAAAATTTTAAAGAGGTCCTTGAAAAAGAACGAACAAGCCTAAATATTCCTGCCCTCCTTTCTCTCCTTAATCTGAAGTATCTAATTAGTCAAAGATCAAACTACCTTATCTCACAATTACTGCATGTTATGACTTATGTCATACTACATTGGTACATGATGATGGCTTTTTTTTWAAATTTATTGCTGTTTAACATAAAATCGTAGAACAGTTTGGGTTGGAAGGGACCTTAAAGMTCATCTCATTCCAACCCCCCTGCCATGGGTCACCTTCCRCTAGACCAAGCTGCTCAAAGTCCCATTCAACCTGGCCTTCAACAGTTCCAGGGATGGGGCATCCACCTGCTTCTTTACAACATCCTTGTTTAAAAAACTTTAAATTCTATAAGTAATCAAACCTACAATCAGTTCTATGCATTTATTGAACCTAAATGGAAGAAAAATCATCTTAGATTATTGCTTAAGGAAAAAAAAATTTCCCTTTGTAATTTGAATGTTCTCTCAAATTTCTCCATTTTATTCTAAATATTGAACTGTTTGTCTTCTTCCTCCTTCAAATACAACGCCCACTTCTTTCACAATGCCAACGAAAAACTGGTTGACTGTTAGTGATGGATTACCTGAAGATTACAACAAAGCCAGAGACTTACTTTTATAATAACCCTTTCCTTCCAGTTCCTTCAGGCCATATTAGTTTGCATGTAAATTAATAAACTAAAATTGTGGAAGTGTAACTCAAGGGAGTTWAGATAACTTCCCGTTATTCTAGCAAGTTGGCTTGGCTTTTTTTTTTCTTTCACCAGTTTTGGACATTGTGACATCTTTCCTGCTTTCCTTCTGGATGGAAAATTTTGCCAGACCCATATTTTTCCCTGTTGAAGCCACAGTAGCGTGTTTAAGAGTTACTGCAGAAGTGTAATCACAGTTGCAGGTCTTGGCTCACAGGCTCTGAGGGTTATGCTAAGAGCTGCACAACAGTATCCCACTTCCCAGCACACCAGCATCCAGTCACAGCCTAAGGCTTTGGGTCTCTGTTATTTAACATAGTATAAATGTATTGGCAAGCCAAAATGACTTGTGAGACTTCTGATATGACATATCACTGTTTGAAACACCAATAATAGGAAAAAATGAGTAAGAATAAGCGACATCAAATGTTTGTCTTACCATAAATTCCAGTTGAAATACAGGGAAAGGCCTGTAAAACAAATGAAAGGAAAAAAAAATCAGTGGGATTTCTGTTTGCTGCACTTTTTATCAATACCAAGAGCATTTTTAAATGCCTGTTTTTCAACACCCAGAGATTACATGTTGTAGCATTCACTGTTATAGCAGTCACATCACAGGCATTCTCATATCATTATATGAAACATATTCCATATGTTTTCCTTGCTGCCACATTAATAAAGCTGCATTCTCTTTCTCATCTTGAGCTATGAGCAACATTTGAACCCTAAACCATTCTTAAAACTGCCTTTTGAGCTAAAAATTAATGCTATGAGGTAAAAATTAACACCATAAGCTACTACAGTAGGAAAAAAAAAAGTTCATATCATCTGGGTAGTTAGACACTGTTTCTTCATCAGTAAAATAAGCTTGGTTAGCTTAGACCCTGTCATGCCTCTTTGCCATGCCCTCATTCACTATAATTTCCTTTTTTGATTCAGTTTTTAACCACAGTTCTTTCAGACATGTGGTTTATGGTGTGAACCAACACAGGTGTACTGCTACAAGCCAAAGGTTTGCAAACTGGTGCAGAGGGAGGAACTGGAAGATGCTGGTGAAAAGAAAGGGTACATTTTTGGGTCAGCTTGGACACCAAAGAATATACATCATGCAACAAGAAATATTACAGACACTGTGCCAGCAAGAACAATAATTTACATTTCTGCTAGCTGTATGTGTCTCGAGTCTTGCATTTCTGTGAGCCAGAGTCAGTTTTCCACCAGGAAAAAACAGAGCTGTAGTTTCACAAGAGGCAATTTTCTTTGTGTTCAGCTGATATGTGATATCACCTTTGCCTCCCACCTCTGGATTGACACCAGACACAGCTCAAAGGTATGAGAGCACCTGGGACCAAAGTCTCAAATATCCACCCTGAGGCTCCCTCCAGATCCCCCAGCGATGAGTCATCATACAAAAGAAAGGAATTCTTCTTTACTTAATCACACAGGAAAACATTATTCAAAGCTAATGCTTTCTTTATATTTAACCAGGGAATTAATTAGGGAATGGTGATTAAGAAAGGAGAGGTCTAATGGAAAGAATACATCCTCCCCTCCTCTCTGAAAATACTTAAGTAAAATAAAGTGGAGGAGAATTATAGTCTCATTCCTTCTCATAACCACTACGACTTACATCCTGAAAAGTACTTACTTTGTAGTTTGTACCCAATAAATCACAACGAATCAGCTCTTTAAAGAAATGAAGAATAGAGTAGAAAAAAACCCAAACCAACCACTACAGAGTTAGAGAGCTCGGGCGGCAACAGATGCTCCAGGAATAAGAGAGAGGTATAAAGGATGATTTTGTCCAGTTTAGAAAAAGATCTTAAAATTCAGCACTGTTGAAGTTTCCACATGTTAAGAGAGAACTGCTCCAMACAAGCATTTTGTTTTCCATTCTTTGCAGAATTTGAGTAACAGCACGGGATTTAGTTTTGCCTCAGGAAGCGAGTAACAGAGTATTCATGGTTCCTTCTTTTCAGATCCCCACGTGTGTGACAAAGCCATCCACCTAGGGGACCTTGGGTTGGGGTGGCTCTACAGGGCCCGGGCAGCAAAGAGCACCGGCTCCCCCCAGGTCACCGCAGATTCATCACCGCTGCAAAGAAAAAGGCATCAGGCTGACACGGCGTCTAAGCAAGATCACAGATCCTTAAGGTTGGAAAAGACCTCTAAGATCATTGAGTCCAACCATTAAAGGAATCTACTTAAAGCCCTGACAGAGATCTTGAAGGGATTTATTTACAAGACTGGCTGCTGCACTATGGGACAGGCTCAGCACACACTGTCAACATCTGGCACCACAGCTGTGTATTGGGGTACTGGAGCTGAGCACCTGCGGGCTCCAGGGCAACAGGCTTCCTTCTCAGCTTTGGTCAGAGAGAGAAGATGAGAACTGCAYGTTCAGCACTGCCCGGCAGCCACTTGTTGCACTCGTTCATCTCCATCCACAGAACACCCTGCTCTGATGCCGCTCAGCAAGCTCCGGCTGGCGATCTGTGTGTTGTGTGTGTTTCTTAACAGTTTCAGAATTACTGTGTAGCCACAATCATTGCCTTGCTTTCCAYTTCTGTCATGCAGCTGAAACGTATCTGGAACGGAGCTATAAGACTGTATAAAATCCCATCAAGTTCCTTTGGAATATGTGTCTATGCCATAACTCAGATGAGCTCTGCCCTCTCCCTCATTCAGAGATGATCACAGCACATAACCAGCAGATGTAATTTCGTAAAATGTGACAGTGCTTTTATTCATTCAAGAAAGACCCATGCCCGAGATCACATATCAACTGCGTTTCCTCTTGGCTCCTAGGGAGACAATTTAGTCTAGATGCCAGGTTGAAATTGCTGGCAGAGCAGTAATGGGGAATTCACAGCATGGATATCAACATACTACAATATTTGGCTTATGGACAAAAGATGTTAAGGTTTCTAACCTTTTCTGTGCATAATGATAACTTAATTATATATCTGATTTCAATAAAAAAATTCATTTCACAGTAGGTAACATTCATTCCTATTTCCACAATAAAAACGTTTCTCATCTTGATTTGTTGCTGGTAACTGCTACTTATTGATGAACCTTTAATTTCTTTGCTACCGAAATAGCATGTTTGTTTTACTTGGGGACTAATAAGAAATGCTATCCTGACAGCATTCAAAACAGACACAACTCTGGAGTTAAACAAAAGTAATAAAGGCAGGAGCTTACTACTACTACTACTACTACTACGCTTTTGCAATCATCTAGAGAAAGAGGCCAAATTAAATCAGGTCTGTGAATACTGTAAGGCTGAAATTGATTTAATTCCTGTAGGAGAGGATGTGGGCGCTCAGCTTCTGGTTCTTTTTAATCCAATGTTTCTTTACTAAGGCTACAGCAGCAGTGCTAATTAGGATGAAATGTAATGCAGTTTCATGAGGAACATTTACAATAGTCACCATGCAGAGGCCAAGTTGGACTCTTAAGACTTTTCAGTAAGAAGGACTTGGGTATTTAAATACTTTAGAGCTTATCTACATCAAGGTGTTCTAGTTCACACTGAGCTGCAATGTATTAACTGTTATGCATTAGATGAATACAATTGGTATGTCTACATGACCAGAGGCCTCCTACTGCAGCCACAGCTCCTAATTGCTTCTACAGAGCAAGGACTTTCTTCAAATTAAGTGCTTGGCGTTCTGCACTGGTCTCCCAGTGCCRTTTTTGCCACAACCAAGCCACATGCAAGGTAAGCACTTTTCTTCCAGCACATAATACAGCAGACAAAAATAATATCAAACACAAATGATCCTTCTCTGATTTCACCGCATCATCTTAGGAAGAGGACTAATTCTCCTGTTTGAGAGCCATTCCTTCATGCATCTGGCATTACTGATATTCCTGTTCATCAGCCAAAGCTCCCAAGAAGCTCACGCACTTTAGATGTTTTCCAAAGTAACATTTGTTATAAAAACACTTAACTTCAAAAAGCACAATAAAACTATAAACTTGAGGGACTATTGTACCTCTTACCAGCACAAACTATTCACCAGGTATATATTTACAATATCAGCAACATCAAACATTCAGAGTCAAGTTTCGCTGCTTTTACTAGATCAAACTTWTGAACCAAATGATTTTATAAACCACTAACTATAATACTATCTTTTTGCCTTTTAAAAATCCTTATACTACTATCTGGAAGAAAAATAAATTAAAATCTTACGCTATTTTCCAGCCTATCTCCTGATATTAATTCTATCATAATTCTGAGCCATAATTTAGCAAACAACAAATTCTGGAAATAACTATCATTCAAAGAAAACATATGAATGGAGAATTCCAACATAATTCTCTACACTGCAAGTGCAGAGAAAAAAAAAAATTGAACAATTGAAGATGAGAATGTTTAAACTCAGTTTTCACTACAGACAATACTAGGATGTTTGTTAYGTCTTTAAAGAATAAAACAAAGAAATTATTACCTCAAAAATAATCAATGTCTTGAACACAGCAGGTCACACACAAGCCTTTAGGCATTCCTACGAGCTCCCTCATTCACACACTGGCAGGTTGTCTTCATCAGAGTCAAACACTGGGCATGCAAGTGCCAAAAAAATTGGGAGGGAATTTTCTGGTAGAAACATAAACATTCAGCTATTTCACAACCCTMAAGTTTACATACCAGTGATGGGGARGTTCTCAAAGGCTGCTGACAGCTGACAAAGTGCTGGTCAAGCAACTACAGGTAAAGCTCGAATTCAGACCCAACGTGAAACATCCTTTCTGTATTGTGGCTTAAGACTCTTCCAAAGGACAACAGGTTTAGAAAATGATGCACAGCAATGATCAAATTTAAAGTAAAAATCTAACAGCTGTTTGGCAAACAGTGTGTGGTGAACCTGTCACAAAGCTACTGACAGCTGATTGAAGGACTACTACTTAATTAAAATGACTTGCAACAAGCAAATAGAGAACTACAACATAACTCAGCAAACACACAAATCCAAACCAAATGTCTGTCAGGTTTCCAGATGATCTCCACAAGTTTCTCCTCCATGCTGGTCACACTGCTCCAGGTAAGTATTTACCCCAAAGGCTGAGGTTTTCTTTAAGTCTGTTTATTTACACAAGAGAGCASCTACTGACAGAGGCCACCTGAGAGGTTAAAATGGCAAAAAGAGTATCTTAAAAATTTCCCATTTACCAAACTAAACAGATCAGAGGGCTGCAGGGGAGGCTGTTCCTTTGATGACCTGTTTGCACGTGGCAATATTCTCATTGCTAAATTATGTGTCTCAGCTTACACATTGAATGACAATTATGTTTTTTTTATTGAAGAAATCAAAAACTTCAACCAAACAACATTCATTCAACAACGAATGTGGGGAAAAAATATCGAGGAATGACTCCTGAGAACTACAAATTCTTTTTAGCATCTGTGTGTTCTAACCACACATGAATTTAAATAGACTTTTGAAGACACTGAAACCAGCTGCTACAATRGCCTACACAAGGTAGTAGAGCATTGTAATATGGAATTAACTTAAGATGATTCACTACCTGAGGAATCTCACCAAATTTTTATTTTAAAATTTTCAAATTTAGAATCTTTTAGTAATAAAAAGTAATAGTTCAATTAGCTGCCTGGACAAAGACCTGGGCTGAAATTTGGTCAAATAATTTGATTTCCCCACATACAAACTCAGTTGTGGGGTGGGGATTGCCTGGATTTTTTCCTAAAATATTTGAATATTTGTCGTTAGAATGAAAAATTCATGGGGGAGCTACAAACTAACAGCTTGGTACACACTTTTAAAAATCATCATCATTTATATTTGGAAATACTAAGATATGAAACCCAACTGCTTAAAGCAGGGCCACCTAAAGGACCATGACCAGTAAGGTTCAAATATCTCCAAAGAGGGAGACCCTACGATGTCTATGGGCAACCTCTTCTGCTGTTTGACCAATCAGAGAGTAAATAAGTAATTTCTTGTGTTTAAACATCGGTTCTCCCAGCTCTCAGTTGTCTGAAGATTCCCCAGGGTGCTTTTTTTGCCATCATCTGAGTCACTAAAGATCTCTAATAGCACTGGCCCCACAGTAGGCCTCTGGGGTACATGACTAGTGAYTGGCCTCCAGCTGGACCTTGTGCCACTGACCACCACCTTGTAAATCCCAGCAGCTCAGCCAGTTTTCAGTCCAACTCTTGCACAGTAAAAAAGATAGACAGAAATAGAATAACTAGGCTTATAAAGCAGCATCTGCCTAGGATGTTTAGAAGCCATTGAAGATGAAATACCAATTAAAGCAGCAAAAATGCAGATGATAACGAAAGAATCAAATATCAAATGAGAATTTAGAACAGATTTATTTATTTTTTCTTTCTATACCATCCTGTGCCAAAGCAGGCTTGAAATGAATGACAAACTGATTTTGAACCACATCTGTGACATGATTTTAGCCCCAGTAGTGAACTATTAKGAGTTTCCTTCATGCCAAAGAGCAAGAAATTAAAAATTCCCTTTCCTTTTTCAAGAAAAGAAAGGAA
The DNA here is from genome assembly GCA_018881555.1 of Amblyornis subalaris. Lineage (NCBI taxonomy): Eukaryota > Metazoa > Chordata > Aves > Passeriformes > Ptilonorhynchidae > Amblyornis > Amblyornis subalaris. Next base: position 6,937,549 of record JACAXG010000031.1, on the reverse strand, counting down.
CATTCACCTACATACCCCATATTGCATCAGCCTCATGGTGCTACAGAGCACAGAGCAGTTTCTAGGTTTGCCTCTAGCATCTCTGAGCACTCAGTGTCTAATTACCTCGAGAAGAAGAGCTTGAAAATGCAAATTCCTTTACAAGAACAACACTGATACAGCCCTTATTACCTTTTTTTTAAATGAAGGTTATGGACTATTTTCAGAAGACTAATAGTACTGTTTAATCATATTAACTTAAAAAGCCCTATTGTATTAGGGAATTCCATTTCTTCAACCTGACAGGCCACCTGCACAGCAGGGGTTGGGCATCTCTTCCCCGCTGGCATATTTCTATTCACAACATCCTGTGGGATCCACAGACCTCATCTTACGTGTGTATCGCTAAGAGGAAAGCTGGGATCCAGCTTCGTCTCTGCTTACCCTTTTCCAGGCTGGACTTCTGGCCTGAGGTTCTCTCTACAGTTAATAAAGAGGGTAATTCAGCTGTTTCAGGTCAAATGAATGGCTCTCGTGGGGAACTGCTGACTACAGAGCRAAGCTAGATACCCAAGCTAAATTTAGGTGAAACAAATCTTTCCTTCAGAACAGGAAATCATATGTGCTCACCAGAAAGATTCAGGAACTCTCTCTCCTGAGTCCTAACCGCAGGAATATTATTCCATTGATTCAATATAAAATTACTTTTAATGAAAAATGTTGAGCCAGACTTCTCCAGCTTCATGAGATGATCCAGTGTGATAATCAGCCTCACAGGTAAAATAGCAAAGGAGAGCTTAAAACAGGCCAGGAAAAGGTCTGTCTGGCACAATCCTGCCTCAAACAGGGGTACTCGAATGCCATCACTGAGCAGGGACCTCCAAGGCCAGCAAATCCACTCTGTTTCTCCAAAGAGTCAATTAAGAACTACACAGAACCCTCAGTTCTGTGYATTGGTCTCACTTCTAGGAGCATAGCTGTGAGAATCAGATCTGCTATGTTYGGTGCAGGCTCCTGGTAGCCCAGGGAGATTTCCACGCCAGGGAATGTCAATGCTGAGCCATACATGGTGCTTAGAAGACACAAGCATTGCAAGCCTGGCTCAAGCTAGCACGGGTTGGTAGGAGAGGACACACCTAATGCAGCATCGGAATTTCCAGCATCTAGGTCAGTACTTACTAATAAGTACTTCTTAAAAAGCTCAATTTTAGTGTCTAGGTCCCTCACTCAAATCAATATTGTGCCACATCTACAGATCAATACCAGCTTTACATTTATAATATTTTCATATGAAAAGAAAAAGGAATAAGAAACCACAAGACTATATATTGATATGAAAACATTAGAAAGGAGATATTCAGCAACAAAAGTATTTACTGATCACAGTGACAACAATTGCTTCATCCTTAACACTAAGTTAGCCTGTTCTTACTGCTTCATCTAAACCAACATACCCAAGGAAATACTACTGCACCTTTACTRTGGTTTAATTCAGATGTGAGCCAACCTTGCAAGAAAAAGTTATTAAATGACACGAACATAGTCCTGAGATCATACTCTGACAACCAAGAATAATGACATAAATTAAGGGCAGATGGATATTGAGGCTTTTCTCTAAATGTCCTTAATTTTGTAGGTTTTAGACATACTGTCTCCTGAACCTCAGTGCAATTTTAGTTTTACTATTTGTGATATTTATAGCTCCCATTTATATACCTAATATGTAATTTTAATGCAGGTCTAATAGTTCCAACTGCCATTGACACAGATTGTAAAATGAAAAAAGGAGAATACCTTGTTGAGTGAGATGCTGTTTTATATCATTCCTGCCACCCTAACCACTGCAATACAGTGGGTTAATGTCTTATTTGGATTCCAACCTTGTCAACACATCAAAGATCCTCCCAGGTGAAGAGGAGCAGGGCTATGCAATTGATCTCCCCTAACCTGTAACGTCTGTGTCGCTCTGGTCCAGGGTGAGTGACTGCGATGCATGTTTCTTTTTGAGACAGGTAAGAGAGACGCCTTGAAGAAGTACACGATGATGAAAGGTATGAGACAGGAGTAGACCTTGGGAAATGTCAAGGGAGATCACAGTCAAAATTGCCTTCTTTATCCAGAATAAATAACAGCAGTTGAGGATTACGCGACTGTAATTCTGTGGAGGAGGTCTGGTAACATAAATCACAATAAAGATGACTTAAGACTCTTTTTAAAGACCAAGGAGGTTATTCGTATTTTTAGATATATTCTACTGTTCCCAGGCACAGTCCCTACAGATATTTCTATGGCTATCGTAAGTCCCCTCAGTGCAGTGTTTTTCCCCTCCCTATTTATTATCTGCTGTTTTTTTCCTTTCCATCCTTCTGCATACTTCCCCCCCAATGACAGATTGCTGCCATCCGCCCTGTTCCAAATTCACTGCTTCCATTATCACTTCCCTTACAGCTGGGGCACATCTGCTCTCAGATCCACTTTACAATTTTTCCTAAGACCCTGCCTTGCTCTCAGCATTGCTGGAATGCCTGTGCAAGGAGTGCAGCAGCTACGGGAAACTCACCACCATCTGCGGCTTGATTCAGAGCCATTGCAGGCAGCRAGAAACCCTCTGCTTCAACTGCAGTCCAAATCCTATTTCCCCTGCTTTTTATCTTTCAAACTGCTATTGAATGACACAAATATACAAGTTGAACTGCACCAGTATTACCAAGAACAGGTCGACAACTCTGGATACCCCATTTCTGGCACAGTAGGTTTGGTTCAGAAAACAGAAAACAACACACTGTCCGAAAGAAGGTTCTGGAAAAATCAGTGGCAATGTTTTCAACAGGGCACTCTGAAAATGTGGAGTTCCAAAGAGAGGCCAATCCAGGTTTGCAGGTTCTGACACGTTTCTTCATTCTGAGTAACCCCAACAGTGTTTCTACCAAGTTGAATGAATCTGCATAATGCTTTCCTTGGCATCAGTAAATGTGTCAGGATTTGTCTCAATAAAACTTCAATGTCAATGCAAGAAAGGGCATCACACATATGGGAAAAGTAGAAAGAAAAAAGCCCCAAAATCTGAAGAAATATGTCTATTTTCTCTAAGTTCTTTCAGCTTTCATTCCCTTACAGACATTTATTCCTTCTCTTGAGAGTGTTGCTGCAAAAATACAAGGTTAACAATTTCAAATGGAATTGCGATTTTAATTTTCCATGTCCTCCTGTTTAATATAATGATCCAGACAGGTTTTTTTATTGAATTCAAGTAACTTAATGACTTGCCAAATTCTTCCTACTTTCAAATGTTCTGTATGGAAATAACTGGGATGTATATTTTTGAAATGGCAGAAACAGCAGAAGTGAATAAAAGGCATAAAGATTTCACTCTCCTTTTAAATACATATTTCTGAAATGAAGAAAACTGCACAAAGCAATCAAAATGGAACACGAAAATATAGCTATCACTTTGATTTCCCTGTCTTTTCTGGTTGAGTTAACCCCAGATGCCTTTTTCATAAAAAAAAAGCATATTGAAATCCTTGTGCTGTTCTTTGTGATTTTTTTTTTTTTAAGAGAAGACAGACATGAAAAGGTCTAAACCAGAGACGCATTACTATTCAAGAAACGTTAAAAGGAATAACCTCTTGCATTGCTAATACTTTATCATTCATGCAAACTATTTCRCATGAGAGACAAAAGCAGCTTATATATATCTACAGCTATGTGTATGTCAAAGAGATACCAGTTCTGGAGAACAAATATAGCACAAAGAGAAGAGGTAAAACCAACAAAAAACCAGCCAATACAAAAAAATCCCAAAGCAGGGAGGCAAATGAATGAAGATAGTAAAGGTTTAACACGGTTAATTAGTTTTACAGTTTCTTGTTTTCAAACACCTTGAAGAGAATTAAGAATTAACTGAAAGGTTCTGTACCATGTGCTACGGTAAAAACTGTATAAAAGAAAAGGGGGAAATGTTGGTACAGTATTAAAGCCCCAGTTCTTTTTTCTGTCTTTTCTCCAAGCACCCATTGATTTCAGTGAGCGTTCTCCACATGCAGTGACTCCAGAACAGGGCTCTAATTGCTTGTTTTCAGACTGATGCAAAGGCATTAACATGAATAAATTGCCATTTGTGCTCATGGGATCTGCATGGCCAACAATACTTGTTTTTCTTTCTGAGCCCATTCCCCTGGTTCTTGTTCTTTTGAGGTCTACTCCAACAGAACACTTCTGTCTTGCATTAAAACACAGTTATGAAATTCATAACTAAACAGTACTTTAAACCATATTGTTTAATCTATGACTTTTCCTCTGACAAGTGTGAAAACGTGTGCAATATGACAGAAGGTTTGCTATAGTAATTGCATGTTGTGATTGAACGAGAGAGTAACAACCACGGAAATAACTGCCTTGCTGAAATCGCTGCAGAAGGTAAGTTGCTCCTGTACAGTTTTAACTTATGCACCATCTGTTTCCCAAGTCCTTTAAATGTTTCCTCAACTACTTAAGGGATTTTATTGTTGTTCCTATAGGCATTGCCAGATTTTCTCTGACCTTTTGCACACTGTACTTTGGAAAGCATGTCTCTCCATCCTTTTCTGTCCTTTCTCCCCTCAGACCCTACTCACTGGGACTCTTTCATCCACTGCCCACATCTGACAGACCTCCTACTCATGTTTTCTAAATTCTTGCCACATTAGCTAGCAAAGAGATTATACATGGGCAAAATGCATAAGTCCCTTTGTGTATTTTTCCAGTAGATGGAGACACAGTGTTTATTTCCCTAAAAGCTGACATTATTAACCATCAGTTCAAGAATCAAGTAATATTCAAAAATTATTATGATAGTCAAAACTTACCTAGTTGTGAGAAAAGAAATGTATCTGAATAATAATCACATTGTAGACTTGAATTACAATGCTAAATCATTTGCAATATAGCACTAACACTACATTAAACTTGAAAGATTATCAAGACTAATTCTATATTAAAAAAACAAACAGCTGAAATTAAAAAGAAAATGAACAAGATAAAAAAATCTCTTCATGTAAGGCACGTGCATTGTCCCCTTTACACATCAGCAAACCTCTACAACGAAATAACCAACACAATAAAACTGTTATTATAGTGCAGCACACAGTGACATTATGTTGCAACGGTAAGAACTAAGGTTCTTTCTACTCAAACCTCCAGGTGAACAAAAAAAATAGGGGATATCAGATGAAACCAATGTGCTGGAAGTTAAAAATGAACAAAACGAGATTCTTCTTCACATAAAACAGTGTGGATGCCACAGAAACGAGAAAAGTTTATGAGAGTTGAAAATCAATAATATGAATTCACCTAAGAAAAAAAACCAATGAGCAATTTAAAGCATGAAGATAAAATYTGTGGATCAGAAAGCCTCTAAGTGATGAAAAGCCAGGGCCAGAAAAGTGTTCTGACAACTGCCATTAAATGCTTACCCCATCCTTGCACTCCCCACTCTTGGCCAAAGCAAAGGCAGGGCACTAAGACAAACATCTGGTCTGACCCAGCGTGGCCCTTCATACACTCTTCAGCAAACTTTCTGCATAACTACTGAGAAAATTATGGACAAGCTGGCAAGAGGCACAGTTTTGGGGATTTTTTTGTAAGCTAACATCTGTGAAAATAACAAATTGCATCAGAACAGCAACTGGCAAAATGGCAAATGACCACAAGCCCACCCTGCCCTGACCAAGACAGAGTTTTGGAGAGCAAGTCTTCCATCCCATTTTCTTCCGTGGATGTCCTTTTGAGCAACCATTCCTTGTAAAGAAGTCAACAGGCAGGCGAGTTTATTGTATAATGTGCTCTTGCATGGCATGAACAAGGAACGTGTATCCCACTAGCCAGTGCTAATCACAAAAGGGACTACAGACCCTCCTCATCCTTGCCAGATTTGATCCAGCCACCAGACAGCCTTCTCACTTCCCTTGGGAAGCCTCTCTCCCGCTGGTCTCCATTGTTTCTTCTCAATGTGCTGCTATGGGAGGCTTGAAGAAAGACTTCACCACTGCACAATGAACAGCTCTCTGAATCCAAACCAAAAAATACTACTTCACCTTAACTTTATGACAAAAGAAGACACGTGTTTTATACTCACCTTTCATGAACACATTGAATACATCAATGTTCATAATATTTTAAATATTTGACAAATCTCTACTTCTGCTATATTTTTTTTGCTAACTCACTGTTCCATCGGAAAGCACCACTCTTATTACAGATCTCCCAAAGAAATATACCATCCCCAGCCACATCTTAAGAGTTGAGCATTTGATTTTTCTTTCCAGACAGAGCTGTTTGCAAGAAGTCATCCAAAATCACTTTCAGAAAATTTCTCCCCAAGGAGTTACAACTAATTAAGAACCCATGCATGGTTTAGTCATTTACATGATTCCATCGTGGATTCTGCAATTTTTATCTGAAGTCTTTGAAGTTCATATATAATGTCAGTCATTCTGAGTCATCATCAAATTACAACCCTCTTTGCTGCGCTGCTGGAAACACCGTTAAATATATGGAGCAAAACTGGTCCTGACACCATTCTCCCTAATACTACTGTTAACCTCTTTCATTGAGCTTTTTTATTCTTTGTATTCATTTCTCATTTTCTAATTGATTTTTAACCCATAACTTCGAAAGGCTAYCAACTTCTCCATCCCATTAATCTTTTTCGGTCTATTATTTGGTCAATAAACAACGTYGCTCATTTTCTCAAAAATACCCAGCAAGGAGGGAGGCTGCCATTGCAGCACAACCCTTTGTGGTTTAGCTGGTGCCAGAAATAAAGTAGGAGACTCTCCCTAGAGCATCCAGACTAGATAGTCAAGACTTTCATCCTCAGCTCAGTGAAGGAGTCACACACTGCCCAGGACAGAAGGGTACAGCTGGGCAAAAATAGCAATTCTAAGTGCAAGTGGAAGCAAACAGAAAACAGGGAGGCCAATACATGCGACTTTTCAGTCAAGTTTTAAGCAGTTCTAATAATAAACAAGAGAAATAGCTTGAACAGTACATGTTATTGAGCAGTACACCCTGACCTTTCTCAGTCCATACACTGCAAGCAACATCATGGAGCACTGTGACAGCAACCCTGGCTTCAGCTCACTCGATCCTGTGGCCACAGGGTGGAGAGCATTGGTAAAGGTTTTCGCTTTTCTTCTTAAGAAGAAAATATTTTATTTTACAAATATTGTGACAGTAAGCACTCCTCATAAGAATAGTGGCACATTTACTAAAGATATATCAAAATACTGTGGTTTTAACTGTACATGGAATATATTTGGGATGATCTGGCTGATGACCACCACAGTACTATGAGTGAGGCACAAAGCTGTCTCATTTCTCTCCTTCAAATTATTCCTCCAAACCCRGTGTCTAAAAACTTGACAAAATGTAAGCTGGTGTTTCACTTTGTCAAATCCTAACAGCTAACACTACCTCGTCAGTGGGCTCCTGGTCCTTAAACAGCCATCTTAAATACACCAGCAATAAAAAAGCATAAGCTATGACTGATTTGGTCTCCTCAACTGCTGGGATCAGTCCAGACAACCCATAAATTCTTTATGAACCAAAAAGTAGAAAATTAAAATACACAGATTAAGCTAAACCAACTTTAATACAGTTCAGGATTTTGGCTACCACTTCACCTATAATTACGATTGACACTACTGTGTTTTACTATATTAGAACCAGTGTGGCCATAAGTCTAGCATTACAGTATGGAATAAAAAGTTGCCAATCCCGTGATGCGACTCAGAGAAAATCCATACGTGATCTGGCAAAAATTGTAGCCCTTTCTCCTATGTCCACCCCTATAGCTGCAGTACTCCTTCATGGGGTCTGAAGCCCCGAGAGTTCCAGGACATGGCTATGCTACCACTCAGGATAGTGAAGGACACCCGTAATGGATTCCCATCTACGGAAAAGCCTTGCCTGAGAACTGGAAGGAAAATTGTGTGATGATGGAGGATACAAGGGGAAAGACGACAAGGATCGTCTTTACTCTAAGAGCACCTGTCAGATCAGAGTTTCAGAGAGCATTTAGCTGTAATTGCAGACACTGTAAATCATAAATTTATCAGTATCAGTATTTTAATGCAGAAACTCCAAGAACAAAAAAGTAGCAAACCTACTTGATAAAATACTAAGGCTTCCTTCTCACAAAACAATTTTCCTCAGTACCTGTAGCTGTGTGGACAAATAAGAGCAGGAGGGAGGAATGCATCCATCCCCAACTTAAATGTGAGGGTGATGTGGCATTGGAACACTTGCCCAGAGCAGCTGTGGCTGCTCCATCCCTGGAAGTGTTCAAAGCCAGGTTGGATAGGGTTTGGAGCAACCCGGTCTAGTGGAAGGTGTCCCCACCCACAGCAGGGGAGTTGGAACTGGATGAGTTCTAAGGTCACTTCCAATCCAGGCCATTCTAGGATTCTATGGTTTTCCTGATTTTTTAATTTAATTCTCAAGAAGTGAATCAAATCTAAGAAGCAATGGCCCAAACCAATAGTTTCATTATGTTTCTTTATTACCATGAATTAAATACCCCGAAAAGAGACATATGATGTTCATCAGTAGATAGTTAGTAGAAGGCTGTATACAAAAGTGAATTTAACTTTTTTTCTCAATATTATCTCTAATTTCCAAATGTACTTTAACAACAGAATAATTCAAGTTACAGTGCAATATCAATGTTTTCCTGTGGCGGTGGGTTTGACCACCTATTCCCTCCCCTATAATGAGGAGGGTCTCTCCCCCCAGACTCTGCCTTTTGGTACATCCCTTGTTCAGTTGATCTGTCAATCCATGTACCCTTATATGGTTTGGTTCTGGAAAGTTCTCCCTTCCTCGGTGCCCCATTGGCCTTGTTTCCCTGTTCCTCCCCTCATTTACCCTCATTGGTTCATGTATTGTAGTCCCGCCTTTTTCTCCTCCCACTYGTCCCTATGTGATTGGTTCCCAGTGTTCTCTCCGCCCCTGTTGAGTTCGGTATAAAACCCTGTGTACCCCTGTGCTCTGTGCTCTTCTGCCCCTGATCCCGGACCCTTACAATAAACAAGTTGCCACCCCAGAAGAGCCGCTCCCGGCTGCAGGCACAGAGTGTGCGTGTGTGAGTGTGTGGGCGCTCGAGAGCGTTTGTTGCCCAGCACCTCGATCGGAAGCGGCTCCCTCTGTCGGAGGCCCTTCTGGGAGGCTGCTGCAACTCACCGCCACCAGCACCGCACATGGCACCCGGGCACCGCCGAACCTGCGATGCTCTCTGGAAGGTTGCGGCGCGCACCAACACGCACCGTGGCATTTTCCCATTGCATAATAATTCACTTCATGAAGGGCAGGAAGGTCCATCTTCTGTATTTCATGCCAAAAAATTACATTTACCTACATTGTTCCTAATTACTTAGATGTAAAAGGAAACTAGCAAATAAATAAATTTTATTCCAAAAAAAAAAAGCTGTTAGGCAATAATTTTCACCACAATCTAGATTCTACACTTCACAATGAAATCCACACTGTCTTAATACTGAGTCTAGGCTATTAATTATTATCAGAAACAGCATAAATTGATCAAGCTTTGTCATCATAAATTAGAATAAGGCAACTCTTCGACTTTCAAAAAATGAAAAAAGCAACAACAACCTCTTATTGCACTAGTCAGAAAGGGAAAGTATCCATATGTGATAGAGACTGGCAGTATATTTTACACAGTCTGTGCTCAGAGTCTAGTGCTGAAAGGCAATACAGTACTCAGAGGGGGACTCCCAGATCTTTGCTAAAATGGGTATACGCTGCAGGATCAGCAACAGAATGCCTGGGGATGCAGGAGGACACCAATCCCAGTATTTGCCTCTGCTGACATTGGGTCTGCTCTGTTGAAGCCTTAAGTGTTCAAGTTTTGCAATATTGGCTTTTGGGTAGTAGAAAGAGTGATCTCCTCAAATAAAAACAATAGGAGCGCACATTGTTCTCTGTAATTTTTGTGGGGGTGAAGTCAATCCTGTCACATGCTGGACTGTCAATGGCTGCATCTAAYGTTGTCTTCTCTCGGATAGCATTGAAACATTTTACTGGAGCTGCCTTTTTGTCAATACTTGTTCTTTCACATAAATTGAATACACAGAGGTAGTTTAGCCACGGAAAATATGGTTTTCAATCTCACCAATATGTTCAGTTCTCTCCCAATAGAGRAAAAATTGAGGAGGAAACAAAGTTAAAGGTCGATTATGCATACTATGTGAACATCAGCTTCACGTAAGCTTTGTTCTATATTCAATCAAAATTTAAGGACAAACAGCTAATATTTTATTAAAACATCATAATAAAAACACCAAACTGGGCATTTGGAAACCCTACAGAAAGAGCACACAGAAGCCATCACCTGAAGAACTTCCAGCAGTGGTGTCTCAGACATTGCTTACACCTTGTTTCAACTCAGATACATAAAAATCTGAMTCTGACCCATGATGTAGTCTTTGGATAGGTCATTATCATTTCAAGAAAACCATATTCCTGATGCTACCAGAACTGCAGCAATAGGCTTAGTTGAACCTACCCTAATCAAGGAGCCATTTTTCTGGTGAGATACTTCTCCATATTGAAAGAGTGGAGGGAAATGCTGACTTTTCTGTGCTAGTTTGGGCTGGAATAATTTTCTTCATAGTASCTGGTATGGGACTGCGGTTTGGATTTGTGCTGGAAACCATGTTGATGACACAGGGATCTTTTAATTATTGCTGGGCAGTGCAGAGACTCAAGGCCTTTTTGGGCTCCTCACCCCACCAGTGAGAAGGCTGGGGGCTGCACAAGGAATTGGGAGGGGACACACAGAGGACAGCTGACTCCAACTGGCCAAAGGCATATTCCAGACCACATGGCATCACACTTGGCTTATAAAGCTGGGAGAAGAAGGAGAATGGAGGGGACAMTGGGAGTGATAATGTTTGGCTTTCCAAGCAACCGTTATGTGTGATGGGGCCCTGCTTTCCTGGGGATAGCTGAACACCTGCCTGCCCATGGGAAGCAGTGAATGAATTACTTGTTTGCCTTTGCTTGTGTGCGCAGGTTTTGATTTCCCTATTAAACCGTGCTTATGTCAACCCATGAACTCTCTCACCGTATTCTTCCGATTCTTTCCCTCAGCCCACTGGTGAGGGAGCAAGCGAGAGGATCCGTGGGTCTTAGTTGCTAGGGTTAAACCACAACAACTTTCAAGCATTGAAATATTACAAATATGCCGCTCAAATGAACCTATTTGCAGCATACCATGATGAGAGATTTTATTTGTCCTGTAAAATCTGTGAACCCCAGGAAGGCCGCTGCATATTGACTARGCCGATTTCTCCATCAAGGAACCATTTACATATAAACAGGCTTTGCTATAAAAGCATGCCATGACATTAAAGATGGGCGGGGGGAGAAACAAGTGTTGGCGAGACCGCTTCCAAAGAAAAATGCTTTTGAAGCTCGCAAGGTATTTCCTTCRGCAAACAAAACAGTTTTTCAGCCATCTCTATCTCCTGTACGTTTCTAGAAAGATATGCTCTCTGAGCTACCAATTACATTATATAGCTCCCRGGATCTAATGTAATAATACTCTGTATATAAAAATAGGTTCAAAAGTCTTTTTTAGGGCTGCCAATGCATTCAAAAGTCACAAAACCCTAGAATTAAGATTGTTGCACCATTCTTCATGTATTTATCATCCGTCAGATATATTTTTTACAGCTCAATGCATTTTTTCTGTTGAGCCCTAACTCATTCAGGTTATAAAAGCACAATTCATGTTATTAGCATGAACTAGGCATTTTAAACATCTGAAGGGAGTGCCTCAAGCTTGCTGGGCCTTTCCAACTCTCCAAACCATTCCGACAGCCACACAACACACTCCAGGAAAGGCTTTGTGAATGTCTGCATCCATCAGCGGCATAAACTTGACTGTGATTCTGATGGGCTTGTAACTGTGTTTCTGCTGAAGGAGACAGAACAGCATACACAAAGTTTCTGTTGGCTTTGAGCTGGCTGTACTATAGCAGACAAACTTTAATCCAGCAAAAAATTAGYGAGGTGCAGAGAGGTAACACCTAATATGACAAGGTTTTAGAAACTGGATCAATGTAATGATTTTATGCCAGACCAGTGCTGCTCAGCACATGGCAGTGGCAGCCTCACTGCAGCAGTGRGAGTCCCCACATAGATTTACTGTATCATCAAACCATGGTTGAAAATGAAACAACTTCATTTCCTAGTGTATTCACAAAAAAAAGTGAAATGAAAAAAAAATCTGAAATGAAAAAAAATCAGTATTAGAGCTGGAAATGTAGCTGCCTGACRCATCTCCCTTGGGTTTTTGTTTGGTTTTTTACTAGAAATTTGCAGCTGGAAAGCAAATCTGGGCATTTGTTTTGATTGCTGATGAACTCCCCTTATATCCAGCCTTTTCGAGTTAGATCARCAGAAGAAATTCTGGAAACAGCACACACCTGTCCCTGAGTTTGTCTGACCTAGAACGCAACCCTGCGGCACATCATGCAACAGCACTGCTCCATCCCCAGTTCAGCCAACTCCTCTGCTCCCAGCACTGATGAAATGGAATCTGTGCATGTGCATCAACAGCAGCAATGCAGAAGAAACATGCATGTTGCCAAGCCCCAGGTTTTATTTCCAGACTCACAGTGTGAGCACCGACCCAGCACTATGTGTGGCTTATGAAACCTGGCTGTATCCCACAGTCTGAGGTGCTCAGGCAGCCTTCAAACCACAGAAACACCACTCTCAGCCCTGCTCAGAATCCCTCATACAGCTGCCTTCCAACAGCAGCCAGTTTTCCCATTTTGCACTATTGAAATAAAKTATTTCTTTACAATTTGCAAATGTTGACTTCAAAACTATAGTTGAAAKCTATTCAGAGCAAACATGAATTCATGAGGCACAAAGACCTGAGAAACAAAAAGCACAGGAAACAAGTCACTGCTGAACTTCTCCTAAAAGCAATAGCTTTTCTCTAACAATTGAACAAGAATTTCAGCTCTGTACACACACTTGCTTCACCAGCAGCATGAAGTCCCACTTTGAGATGTCCAGTGCCCGCTGCTTCTTAAGCAGCAGCTTGTGCAGCATGGACTGGAATGCTGGTATTTCTGGTGACTTCAAAAACCAGTAAACTGGTTGATCAGACACATCTTCCACAGTGGCTTCAAAGCTCTATAATTTTCCTGGGGTTTTTAATGGTAAAACAACATCCCTCAGTTGCTCATTAATAAACACTGGCCACATTATCTGCCTTCCTATATTAACAGTGTAATACAAGCAGCTCTCACAGTGAGAAGTGCTTTTGGACAGACAATTTCTGGTTACAAAGCATCAAAGAAAACATTCTGTCACTTAAACCCAAACAACAAAACAACCAAAAAACCCCCAAACAAACAAAAAGCAAAAATCTTTTCACCTTAGCAGAATACAAAGGAGAGAAACTTTAGAATTAATTTACATTTTGGTACTCTCCTAAATTCAAAATTAAATTGTTTTTGTTTTTGATACCCTGATCCTTATTAAATACTCCGTTTCCCTTCTCAAAGCAATGACATCTTACTGTAAATCAACCTTTGGCTGGAGACAAATAAAACCAGAACTTGTCCTACTGGGATCTAATTACCACAGCTGGATTATGTTTCATCCAACAGATGCTTGCAGATTTTCTTCTTCACTGTCTCTTTCTGGAAAAGACCCCTAATATCTTTTTGGAAGTTTCCCACGCTAACTGTACTCTGCTAATCGAACTTCATGAATTGCAGAAATAGCCTTGTGTGTTCTACCTGTGAAAGAGTTTTCTGAATTTATATATTTTGGAAATACATAAAAGCTCTCTGAGCAGCTTTTCCAGACAGTCCTTTCTCTCCACAGTCTGCCCTCATAGCTCAGCCCAAGGCTGGGTCTTGATAGAGTCATTTGCATGATGTAATAAATTACCAACATGAATCAGGTACATCATTAACATAATCATGTTAGCTTACAAAAAACCCCACACATTAAAATCCTGTTTCCCTAACAAAGCAGAAACACAGAGCCTCAGGCGGCTCCTCAGCTCAGCAGCCCCTTGCCTGCAGAGTCATCCAAGGCTGGAAGGTTGAGCTGGCAACTGGCTCTTACCCCAGAGCTCCTGTCCTAAGGAAACAGCCAGAATCAGGCGCCAAGGACTAAAAGGCGACATGGCCACAGAGCACGATGACTTCTGCCAGAGAGATGACTATTGGAAGTTCTAATAGTCAAGCCCAATGCCACTCTGAGAAACCCTCTGGCCGAAATGTCCCACCTGCCTATTTCTAGTTTTGGTCATGTTCACAAGTTGGTTTTTTTTTCCAGCTTTCCTCACCAAGTACATCCAAGTTACCACCAGTGCATCAGCTCTTGCCTTTGCCAGTGGCATTTCTTCCTCTTTAACAACATGGAGTAGAAACCAGGTTTCAGGAAAATGTCATCTCTGCAGGATGAAGCTCACCTGCAATATCTATTTTGCCTCTCTGGTTCTGAAGCCTCATGCTGTAAAGCTTTCCCTCTCTACCCTGGGAGGCATTAAGCAATTCTCCTGGGCTTTGCTGGATCCTGAACTACAACACTGAATATCATCAGTGCTACAGAGCCACCAAACTCCATATTCCTTCTCTTCCCCCTTGCAGAGGTTGTGGCCAGGTAAAAGACCAGTAAGACAGCTTTCTTCCAATAGATGAGTTCTTCAGTTTGAGATGCAGGATCAATACATAGTCACATCATAGCCAGCGCCTCCCTTGCAAGGTAGATGCACCACAGCCAGCTGATGTGCTGCTGACTAGTCCACAGCAAAATCCAGAAGATCCCAATAAAAATGAGCTCATAAAAAGTTGGCAAAATGATTATTTATCTCCTCCTGTTCTCTTTTCTTTGAGCTCAGCCAGGTTGGGCTGCCTAAGGCTTGACAACACTGCATTTCCCTGATCCGATCTGTTATTCATGAGTTCAAATATAAAGACAGGCATAAAGATCACTAATCTTGTATCAGCAGCTGAAGTTTCCAGGCTCCATATCCATCAACACCCTCCAGCTTCAGCCATTAAAGCAAAATACCTCAGAAAAACTAACAATGAATAGGGTAAAATGAGAATAGCTTCAAAATGTTGACATTCCTCCCAAAATATTTTCCCATTGTCTTGAGCTACAGACACAGTAGGTTTCACCAGACCCATCTTTGTAATCTGACCATTGTATGACAAAACTTCCCGTAATACATCCATTTAAAAATTACAATAGTAATCAGAAATTCCTGCAGTTTTAATTGTGCAATATACCATTATTATTATATATATATAGTTACCATCCCAAAAGGCTTTGTGCTGGGAAGTGGAAGGGGCAGGGATTGACGTCAGCTGCCCTACAGCTTTCTGCACTGGTGAATTATCATTTTTTAACCTTGGGGAAAAATTGAATTCCGCTACTGAATAAATTTAGCATAGAGTCAACTTAATGATCACATTAGTCCCTGTCTGTTCTCCCAATGCCCATTCACTATTTAATTAACCTATTTTTGTAGGTTACTTCTTGGAGCTATTTTTAGGTAGTTTAATCTAAGTTGTCCCTTCTCTGAAGATGGTTACATGAGTTACCTTTCTTCTACCAACTGTGTCATTGCCATTTGGGTGTTAGCATGAACATGGTTACGCCCAAGCCTGCTCTGACTTAATTCGTCAGTGTATCACTGCCCAAAATCTATGAGACTTTTCTTTTTCTGGTTAATTCCTGGGATAACAGAAATAATTTTGCTACTTTACCAACCTGCTAGCAGATGGATTTTCTTCAGTGAGACCAATAATTCAATCATCATCAGGGGCTGATTTAATTACAGGGGGGTGGAAAAAGACCCTATACATCATTTTTCTGAAAACAAGACCCACACACCAGAGATCTTACGACAAAGCCTTCGCGTGCCAGCCCACACAGACTGCAGCTGTAGCAGCCAGAGGGGCATCTGGTGGTGAATACGCTGACAGAAAAACCTCATTATCCAAACTGGGGAAGTGACGTATATACTCCTTTTGTCTGCAAAGGGTGCAGGATGGACATGACTAACAACCAGAGAGTTGTTACTGTGGTTTGTTTGCCTCAGCGCACAGTTAGCTGCAAAGCTGAAAAACACCCAGCTAAAAAAGGTACCAAAATAACTACTAGGGCACGAGCCCAGCAAAAGCTTAAAAATGTGTAGAATTGCCATTTGGAGCCTGGGATTTGCCTAAACCGTTTGGAAAGGGAACCTCAAAAAAGAGATCCTACTTCCCCAGCTGATCCATAGAGAGACTGGGCATCTTTTGGAAGGAATTTATAACTACCAGGGTAACATTTYGAGCAATTGTGATACTAGCCGTCAAGATCCCACATGCCTTTAGCTGTAGCAGATTGCTGTAGACTAGTCTTTCCCTTTGCTGAAAGCATGTCTGAGATTTTATCAGGGAAAAACAAACCTGTTTTGTTCTGTATGCTTAGTGCAGTTTTGACCAATCCGCTGGCAAATCAGCCTTTCCAGCCTCATTCTCTGCCTATTGAAAATACATCAAACAATTCCTTGTACCTCTAATGGGTAAGAGATGATGGCTGAAGCTTTCAAGTTCCTTTTCCAAAATATTCCATCTCTGTTTTAGTGAAAAAGCAAGCTCTTGGGACTTGGAGGAAGGGGGAAGGCCCAGCAGGAGACCTTAGCTGTCTCTATTATTTTAATAAAGTCACCTGAAGCCTCTCAAAGTTAAGGGGGAAATAAAATTTACTCTGTGTGGTGGTGAATCCAACCCTAGATTCTCTGTGCTCTTCCAGCATGTAGTTTGAAGTAAGCAGAAAATAAAGGATTGTCTTTAAAGAGTTAAGAGGATTAAAAAAGTTTACAGGTAAGAGTCAGAAGCATGATTGACAAATGTGAAAAAAATAACAGAGAAGGACAACAATAATAAAAACACTAAGTAATGGAAGAGATTATTAATGATCACAAAGCCTGACCTGTAACTAGATGCCTTCAAATTAACTCAGCACACACATCAAACATTGTCTTTTCTAGCTGTCATCTTGTGAAAACATAGTTCTATTCCTCTCTTCTGAAATATTCCTATATCATATACGATTGTTAATAAAATAATTGAGGTTTTTATATGTGTTAATTATAAATCATTACTAATAATATAATATACAAGTTTTGTTTTACATAAATCTTATATATCAGGTAAGCAAATAACCAGTTATGGTAAACTTTGCTCTGACTAAATTTATCACTATACCACTGCCCATTATTAAGGAAATAATATAAATTGCTAAAATGACATTTGTTATATTAAAATAATATATAATAGGCATTTTTAATACAGTGAGTATAAAACCATGCTTCTAATATAGCACTGTTTCTACCTTATGTGTATTTTCAACAACACTGGAGATCTGTAAGATACAGAATTTCACAATAAACATCAAGCAAGAATATCAGCTATTAGGTTTTCTTTACATATCTGCAATGTTTTGGTCAATAATAACAACACAAAAAAGTTAAATACAAGTTAAATATAGTATAAATAATTTAAATGTTCAGCTTACTCAGGCTGGACCATTTATAGGAAAAAACCAAGAGTGCATATACAATAATCATCCTTTTTTTTTGTACCGACTTCCACTATTCTGCCAGGATCTTTTTAGATTCCACTGTAATTCATCTTAGGASACAATGTATTCATTAATATCTACAGAGGATACAGGACTTGTATCCTGTATCTCTTAACATATTTAGCAACTGCAGAAAGCAAGAAATGGTGCACTACCTGGAAAGGTCTTGCTGGATAACTACTTTTTTTTCAAATGTACAGTGGAGCGTGTGGCTGGCTATGACTGCTCAGGTGTTTGACTGCACCAGGAGTGCTCTGCAGCAGAAAATGCCCTTATTAATGCAATATCTGACAGCAGATACGATCCCRTTTGCTTTTTTGCTGTATCTAGGAATAAAATTAGGTATTCAAAAGGATGCCTGTAAGTAGGAAGGAAAGTTGATGCAAAACAAAAGCTGAAACCAATAGTGCAAAATGGAAGGAAATTTGGAACTTTGCGGTCTTAAATTTCATGTTATCTTACCAAGAGTATTGTCTCTAAGTATTATTATCTTTCCTCTCCAAAAACTTCCATACTAAATTTGATAAAGACAATACTCTGGTTTCTCTTCAGATCATATAAATCTGTGAGACTAGTTAGAGAAAATTAAATAGCACCCAGTTTAGGAGCACAGTTGTTTTTTATCTTYTCCAATATTTGTCCTGAATACCTTTCTCTTTCAAACATGTATTTCTTCCTGATAACAGTCTTAAAATACTGTAAATATCTTGTAAAATCCCCATTGAGCTGTAAGATTACCTTTCAGCTCTGCTGCAAGTTGATATGCTAACAACCAGCAAGCAGTAAGCTTTCTTGACCTTGAAGGGACAAGCTGCTGCAATGWAGTGAAAGACCATATTTCACCAGAACTGCAAAAACAACTCCAAGTCTTCATTTTTCCTGTCCTCAGCCCAGATCTGAGGTGTTGTCTCAATGAAATTTGGAAACTAMATGTCAAAGGAACTTTGCTAAATCCAACATAAAGACAAATTTCTCTTTTGTAGGAGCTGACAGAGAAAAGATACAGTGTCTGCAGCGTCCACATGGGTACTGCATTCAGCATCCTGAAAATCAWATCACAACTACTTGTTGCTCACATGTTCTAATCTCTTCCAAAGGGACTTCTTGCAGCAGGTCTTTACAAAGGGGGAGGGGGAATCCTGAAAACCAGTGCTTGGAGGTCCAGCTGAGAACTGCAGTGATGRTAAAGAAATCTTTCATTGCTCTCACTATAATGCATATTACTGCTGATCAAAATCYTCTAAATTCAAGGTCACCCTGTGACTACTTGTCATCCAGCCATCAATTCAGCCTGTGGAGGTAAATGGGATTAGGGCTAAATTTGTCATGGTCATGCCAAAGTTGTGTTCAGTATGCTCCTGGAGGTATTGGAAGAGCTGTGGCCTTGTTAGGCGCTAGCTCTTAGGGGCTAGGAGGCAGTTTAAGGGGATTACTGGGGTTATTGCTGGTTGATTGAAAATATTGATTTTTGTCTCTGGGGCACAAGTTGTCAGACATATCATCGTCTGGTCCTTACTCAAAATGTAGTAAGTCCATACTGTGTTCCTACTGCTGCCATCTCCTTTTTTTGGTTCAGATTATGGAGAAAGGGTACAGAGAGAATGGCAAGCCTGCACATCCTCACCTGACACCACGTGGCTCTCCATCAGGCATAGATTATGCTGGTTCTCCTTCCTCTTCGCAACACCCAGGGGTCAGTTTTATTGTCTTTACTGCTCACTGCAAAATGCCTGCACATGCCTGACCTGATTATTACTCTTTGTTTAATGAAATTAAGCAAAACATGCTGCCATGTTGAAGAGCTGAATTAGTATCACGATTCTGCCCACTACCCTGACAAAACAGGACCAGGCTCTCCTGCAATCCCTGAGGCTCCTCCGTGCAGAGCTCCACGGGGCTGTTCTGTCATGCCACAGTTCAGCATGCACATGGAATGCCAAAGGGAACTACTTAGATASTTTGAGTGCTGATCCATATAGCATCCACAGCATAAACTGTGAMGTTTTATGGAGAAAC
Source organism: Amblyornis subalaris (assembly GCA_018881555.1). Taxonomy (NCBI): domain Eukaryota; kingdom Metazoa; phylum Chordata; class Aves; order Passeriformes; family Ptilonorhynchidae; genus Amblyornis; species Amblyornis subalaris. The sequence goes on along the minus strand of JACAXG010000031.1, from coordinate 6,917,881 downwards.
TCTTAGTTGCTGAAGTAACCACACATTTTTCCTTTTTCCATGCCCTCAAGGCAAATTACTTTTATAAAGTTTACAGCAGTCCAAACCCAGAAATAATCACTGTAGAAATGTATTCTGACCATACTGCAACACATTCGTAGTACTTTGGTGAGGAATATTTATTACGGAGTCAATAACTGAAGTTTACCAGAAGATATTTCTGGAAGGACATTGCAGCTTACTTTAAAAACTTCACTGGACAGAGCTTAGAGAAACTGAAAACTTAATTTCAAAACAAAATGAAACCCAACTTTAGCAGGAAACAATCCAAGTTCATTTTATACTGTTTCTCCCTCCATTTCCATACCTCTGTGTCCCAGACTCCTTTCCCTACCTGTTGCGGTGGTTCAAGCCCTGTCAGGAAGAAGGCCGGCCCGACCACAGTGGTGGGCGGTTTCCAGAGTCTGAACCACCCACATCTCCTCCCACTGATTGATGGTTATCCCTGTATGGTTAAGGTTCCAGATTTTTCGTTTGAATTGTACCCCCCATTGGATCCCCTCCCTAAGTCCCTCCTTCCCTGTGTTCTCATTTGATATCCTCCTATCCTCCGCCTACCTACCCTCAGACCATTGGTCTGTATGCTCTTCCTGCCCCCGTTGCTATCCTCATAAGCTCCGGCACTCGGACCCATCTTTGTTCTTTGGTCCCTGATCCCTTGACAACAAAGTACTCTGTCGAGACCATACCAAAGACCCGTSGCCTTCTTTACTGCTTCCYGCCGCCTCAGAGAACGGTGCTAGAGTGTTCACGGCGCCTGCTATCCCGGACCGTGAGAGCTGCCAAAGCCGTCGGTAGAAGTGCTTCCCGCCCGGGGCGCTTCTGGAAGGCTGTGGCATCCTAACACCGAGAACACTGCCGCGGCACCTACCCACCAGCCTGTAGCTTCCAGTTATTCTAATTACTAAAGTGGCRGAGGTCTGGCATAAAAGCCCACAGCTGGATAGTTGAACAGGCATCAATTTCATTCCACRGGTTTTCTTGGGTTTGGGTTTGTTTTTAAAGAAGAGTTGAGGACAAATCCCATTTTTTCCGCCTTGCTGCTTCCAGTGATTCAGACTCCTGTAATGAATGGGGGCTTACTCCATAAAATTTATCAAAACAATTTGCAATCTCTACGTTAACCAATTTGCCTTAYCTTCTAAAAGAATCAGCACACAGACTAGAACGATGTTGCGCTTTTACAACAGGAGTTTTGCCGCTAACTTTAAGAGGGACAGATTATACCTCTTGTTCTCATTTTTTCCCCAGCTTCCCCAAGGGGAGAACTCAAAGCCATGTAAAATTTCAGACAACTGGCTTATGTAGATAGCTAAGAGAGAGACAGAGGGAACACAGATGTTACACAGAAAACTGAATTCAGCCTTAGTAATGTAGAAGCAAACATAGCCCTTAAATTTAAAAAAAGGTGGGTGAAATTTAAGGATTTTCAGTRCTCTCTGTTGAGTGGAAAACTTCTAGAACTTTAAAAACCACTCTAGCTACATAAAGAGCATGAAAAACAAACTTTGTCCACAGGATGCGTGCATGACCCATGCACTGAATCATGAGGATCATTCATCATAGGACAAAACAAAATTACAATGCTTTTCATTCTGTTTAAATAAGACTTTACTCCACCAATAGTCCTTCCAATGTCCAAAAGAGGGAGAGTGATGGAATCAGTACCCCAAATGGCATGTAAAGCATTGAATTTCCAGTCTGAGTAGCTCACTACATACATTGTCTATTCTTTAGGATAATTGCCACAGGTTTTCTCTGTATGATCGCTGCAAGAAGCCTTTAGAAAGCTTACCAACTCTGACCAATACATTAGCTACAGTTTCAATTACCCTGTTAATGTGAAACGTTTTTCAGCATGCAGCTTCACAGAAACCAGTTAGCAATACCATTAACTTCACACTTAGTGGGTGAAGAATTGAGAAAGATTAACATTCAAGCAAGGAAGTGCTTAGCTGACTTATGCAGGTAATAACCATGAGTGCATAATTATGCCAAATGGAAAAGAAAGCRAAAAACATACTCACAAAAGTAATGAAAATGCTGAATCTTAAAAACAATCCTATAATGACTGGTAAGGCACAAGATATACTATTTGTAAGCAATGCTGGCATACAAATGAAACACACTGAAAGAAAACTACCCAAGAGAGAGTGCAATTGGGAATGTTGGTAAAGTGCACTCCATAAATGCATGCAAACAAAAGAAATCATTAAATATAACTGTTCACCAAAATCAACACACAACAATACATCTTTGTTTAGACAAATTCTCCTTTGGTGTAACAAATAGCTGTGTTAGCCAGCAATGCAGTGAGGAAAAGAACAAGATAATCATTGCAACCCAAGCCCCACTGCTCTCCCAAAAGTGAATTTTCCTTTAGAATATATCTTATTTGCTCTCCATATTTGAAATGTAAATGCTTTTTATCAACTACAGTCTTCTCGCAATAAGTCTTTTGAAATGGCTATATTTACCGTAGCAACTGAATAACTGTGAATTAACAGAAGTTTCTGTTGCTATTTTTCTTCTTTTGTTGAGAAACAACATGAGCTCTGATTGTGAAAATAACTTAAATTCCTGCACTATGGCCCACCCCTGCACAAAGCATTAAGGTTCGTATGTGTTTTGCTAAACATGATGAAGTTAAGCACATATTCAAATACTTTGCAGAGGCAGAATATGGCATTTTGCTAAGCCCAACTGCACAAGGTTGTATACGCTGCCAACCAAGCTCGTACAAGCTGGCCTAAAAAACTTTCTTCGTGTGCCAGAAGGTTTGCCACAGCATGAGCCTTAGACATTTATTCTAGCCTGCAGCCCACTTGTACTGAATCACATGGGCACAAGAACCTCTTCAGGAGAGATGTTACACCAGAAATCTAGAGCACCATCCAGTTCAGGAGATCTTCATTCCATTCACCATTCTGCCCCAACATGTCACCTGTCTTGGCTGCCATCATTCGCTTTTTAGGTGGGACATGTCTCTTGACTTACTGTTTTAATGTAAGGGATGAACAACAAAATAAAAGACATCACTAGTGCTTCTTACTGCAAAGTATCAACTGCTAAAATTTCCGAGAAAACACCTTCTCTAAAAAACATTTGGACTCRTGGCATCACCAGAAGAAAATGCCTGACATTTAAAGATGATAGAATAGCATTATAAAAGATAAGGGAGGACTGAACTGCTTTCACCACTAAAGCAAGAGTTTTCCAGTCTTTGGCCTCCTGGGATGTCTCAGTTTCCAGAGTGACCTACCTTCTGCAGAACATGCTGGCTGGATTATGCTACACATCTGCCATCTTCCCTTGTTACTTCTCTCTCTACATCCATGTCCTTTTTACCCCAATTTCTTAGCTCATCTGCTGGCAAAAATGATCAGTTCATCTAGAATTCAGTCTGCTCTCTCCTTAATTAATACAACTCTGAGCTGCACCATCTCAGTAAACCCAAGCCTGGCATGCTGTGAACTGCTGCTCCATGCAGCTAGGGGACAGACAGACTTCAGAGGAAAGAGGGCCACCTACCAAATCATTCAACCCACTCCTCATGTGCCTGCAAGTACACGGATTTTTACTTGGAGAGATTTCATCAAGGCCTCCTCAGTTCAGATCACTTAAATCATTGCTTTGCACCCTGCTGCAGGCCATACACTGTGTAGGGAACTACTGTGCATTCCTAGGAGGCAGAAATCAAACAGAACTGTATTCTGTTGCAAAAAAAAAAAAAAAGAATCTTTTCCTGTCAGAGAAACAGTTTCAAAACGTCTTCAATGCTTCTCTCCTCCTGTCTGCAGCTCTTTTTTTCTTTTGAATTGGACTTTCCAGATTATTTGGATGCCAGCACAAATTATTTGGCAAAGGCTGGACTGCTGGCAGGTGGGCTGCTACTCTGGCAATTTCGAGTTGGACAAAAAAAAAATTAAATCAATCTACAAAACACAAAACGGCCAAACAGATTACTCATTGGCTGGTAAGCCATATCCCCTCGAGGCTGTTGATCAGGCTCTCTATCCCTGGCTGCCAGCCTGCTGGAGTACAGATGGAAGAACTGGCTGCTGAAACACTTCCCTCGCCCACAGCTCAGCAGGAGAAGGGATCCCAAGCCCTGCTGGAGAATATTTCCTTGGTAACTTATCTTCTACTTATCTGTGCCTTTCCACTGCAGAAGCAGTATTTCTTTTCCTTAAGCATGATCTAAAGGAAATTATTAGCAATTTTCAGTATTTCTTTCAAATCAGTTACTCCCTGCAGAACGCTGAGGAAATTTAATAAAAATTGTTTTCTTGCTCAAAGATTTCATTTTCACTGCAACACAACTGGAGACATTAAAAATAAAAACTTTGCAGCTGTTATTTTGTGGGCTCAACTTCTTCATTTCCAAATATCATGTCATTCTCTTTTGGTAGTTTTGACCAGGTCTTACCTGTGTTTATACTGAATTTGCGGTGTTTATATCTTACACACTACCTGTATATTTTTGCAATAAACAATAAGTTTATACCATAATGAATCAATGGATTCAAACGTAACTTTACTCCGTAATTCCCTGGGTGTATTCAGAAAACATAATAGGGTTGTTTCCATCACAAAACTTTGTTTACAAAAGTATTGGTATCATATCGTGTGCACCCTGTAGTTGCCTGGGAATGGAATAAATCCAATCCCTTTTTATGATATGCCCCTGATGTTATGACTTGGATATGTCTATGATGTGTTAGACACAGAGATTAATCAGTATTTTCCCAATTTTAAGAAAGCCTGAAAATTTAAGCAATAAGTGAAAGTTTGGAGTGGTCACAATTAACGCAAATAAAATAACACTCAAATGAAATACATGCCAACAACTGAATACCCCAAGCACCAGAAGCAAAATCTCTCGGACATCAAGAATTACATGTCGTGATGCTTTGTTTTTTCACTTAATTTCATAGAATCACAGAATGGTTTGGCTTTGAAGGGACCTCGAAGATCATCTTGTTCCAAGCCCTTTGCCATGGGCAAGGACACSTTTCACTAGGCCAGGTTGCTTCAAGAACCATTCAGTTTGGCCTTGAACACTTCCAGGGAGGGGCATCCCACAGCTTCTCCGGGAAACCTGTTCCACTATCTCACTGCCCTCACAGTAAAGAATTTCTTCCCAATATATCATCTAACCCTGTCCTCTGTCGGTTTAAAGCCATTTGYTCTTGTCCTGTCACTACATGCCCTTGTCAAAAGTCCTTCTCCATCTCTCTTGGAGCCCCTTTAGGTACTGGAAGGTGCTAAAAGGTTTCCCTGGAGCCTTCTCCAGGCAGAACAAGGTTGGTTGTATTGTCCTATCCATTTCTTAGCACACAGTATACAAAGAAGAATTTGGTTTTAATTTTCCAGTTTAGTGAGTTCTCCTAACAACCTCCTGCTCTGTCACCTCCACCAACTTGTCTCTCATCTGCTCTCTGACGGTGTCCCATGGATCGAGTGATCAGCACAGAGGGAGCGTTATGCAGGTCCAAATCCCTTCTCCTAGCCCCATTTGTTCCAGCTGTCATGTCTAATCTCTGTGCAGAGCCAAGGGCGTTATATTAATCAGCTGTCCGCATATCTCTTGCTTCTTAAATTCTACTCTCTGCTTTACCCAGACCTGCTCTGAGCTGGCAGTTTGATTAGATGGCAGCTGGGGGTCCCTCACRAGCAATGAGACTCTGCAAGCCCCTCAGCTCGTGGTCTGGCAGTGGGAYATGCCAGGGTACAGGCACAGCCAGTGAAGCAGCAGGACACACTCCACAGCCCGGGAAGGACTTGCCAGTTACTGGGCTGGCAGCAATACCACTTCACATTAAGGCCGCCTTGCAACTTTATTTCCAATCTCCTACCAGGTATTTAACTCTTACTGTAATCAAATCAACTTAATTTGGTCCTCAGTCACAAATCCTGGATTGCAGAGATGTCTAGGAGAGGGGACAGCTGGAGAAACCTTGGATCCCACAGGAGCTGTCACAACTCTTCTTACTAAAGGACAAAGGGGCAGAGCCCATGGTGCCGCCATTCCACACATGTTGTGTGGCTCTCCAGAGCCCCAGGCACAGCCTTCCCAGGAGCTGCCAGGTTCAGGTTGGGGACCGATGGGAACAAGTGCCAAGTGTGTGAAGAGCAGCATCCCTATGCAGATGTCAGGCTGGCCCCCTCTGGCAAAGAGCTGGGGAAAGGATGTTTGGATGTCCAGAAATAGTCACATTTGGGAGAAGTTTCTCCAGGCCAAGAGTTACAAAGTAGAAGTACAGTCATTAGCAAAAGGGAAAACACCCTGATTTCTTAGCTAGCATTGGCATGGCAGAAGAAAACAAGCAAATCTACCAGAAATTGCTGAGGCGGTGATATTGGAACACATAACAGTCCACATTTTCAAAGGGCAAGTAGAACGGGGAGGAAACAGGGGACTGTCATAACTAAAAAGGTGAGAGAGATCATAAAACACCCAAGAAAGCTTGGTTTCTGTACCACAGCCAAAACTAAACCCAGACTGTAATAAATCTTTGGGGAAGGAGCTCAGGAAAAAAAAAATACATTAAAAGCACTTTCTCAATCTTTTTCATTAGGAAAGGCAACATCAGGACTGGATAAGGGTATTTCTAATATTATTTTTAGCCAAACAGAATCAGCTTTAAGTTGTAGAGAGAAGGTAATATAAGAAAGGAAAAAATGAAATTCCTTAAAAATGATAAGGAAGTGACAACAAGAGACCAAATGATCAGCACAAGAAGACCTGGAGTTCATGCTGAAGCAGAAGAAGGTCAAGAGACAAAGCCATTAATCCTCTGTTTAATATTTTTAAAGGCTCAAACCTACCATAAACAGAGGGTCCATGAATATAATTTGATCCCTAAGTGGCAGCTTCACACTGAACTTCCAATCAGGTTTTCTTACTCCTTGATATTTTCCTCCAGCACCCACATTTGACACAAGTCATTGCAGCAAATACATGGCAAGCTGTGGAAAGTATTTCTGGCACGTAATGCAAGTCGTAGGTAGTTGGCAGGCACAGCAGACAGTTGCACTGATTGCCTCAGCGTTGCCTCTGTCACTTAGTAAAGTCAGTGATAGATTTGGCCGAGCTGCTACACCCTCCCAATGCCGCATTCGACTCGCTCACCGTCCATTCATTCTTAAAAACAGCAAATTCAAAACCAATGTGCAAGACAAAATATATCACCTTGGATCTACACACAATGTACTTTCACTACTGAGCATGAATGTATTCCACCATAAACCAGCACCAAATGGCAATTCTCGGTGTGCCATGCGATTGAAACGCTGGGGCTGAAAATGAAGTGGTGGAGCAAAAGCAGTTAGAGAAAAGACAGAAAGTAAATGGGACTGTTATTATCAAGGTCTTTTAAAATAACTTGTATACCATAAATAATAAAGAACCAAGCTGGTTTAGCAGCAGCATGCTGTTACTGCTGATTAGGAAGCTGGAAATATGTCTGTTAAGTCTGTCCTTTTCTGCTCCAGATGCCAAAGGTTTTTCCTCTCCAACTATTTTTAAAGCTTCCAAGTTTTCTGGGTTACACTTTACCTTTACTGCATCACTGCTCAGATGCAGCATAGGCAGGACAAACGGTTGTAAAAAAAGAACCCAAACCTCACCAAACTGTTCCATATACTGTCATTTCCCCTCCATTTTTTATAGGGAGTAAAAGGCCCAGAGAAGCATTACACAATCAAGTGCTAAGATGCACCCAGGGCAGCAGAGCTCAAGAATAGGGTCTTTCATCATTTTAACACCTATAATGAGAACAAAACATAGCTGGCCACCATGGGCTTGTCTCTTGGAAAATACATGCAAAGAATATAGCGGAATTTAATAGTGGCAAGTTGGGGCAAGCAGGAATGTCGAATTCATAAAGAAAATAAAAGATTTATGCTCATACTAATGCATAGCAGCATTGCAAGAGGGCTCAATATGTACCATAAATCAAACTGAGCTATAAGAAAATCACAGTGAAGCTAGACAGTATAGGTGCTTTATGGTATAAAGTAATTATAGCAAGTGACCAACTGTACTTTYGTAACAGTAACAGAAACTCTATACACTCTTCAACCTTCTCTTTTATTTTCTCTTGCCAGTAGTAATCATTTTGTAATACACCATTCACAAGAAAGATACCACTTACAAGAAAAACCCACATATCAGGCCCACAATCTATTCTACAGCTAGAAAATATTGTTGTTCCATGTCGGTCCATGGGAAGTGGTACCATGCAGGAAGAGTTTGTATGCATGCTTAGCATCTCAAAAGCAGCATACAACAAAATGTGATGCAGGAAGCAGGCAAAATGGTCTGTTTTAACTGAAGTGAATAGCGCACAAGGACTCTCTTGCCTTAGAGGTCTGCCTGCAAGTGACTCCTGCTGCTGTTTCTGACTTGCATGCATGACATAAGCTGCATGCCAGACCAGGAATCGCTTTCCCTCCTCCAACCTGGCATGACCCCTCTCTGATCGCTATCCTGCCGGACAGCACGGGAGGCACCGAGAAAGAGGAAGGCACGCAAACCGCAAGATGATGTAAGAATAAATCGCACAAGAAATATGTACTAGGAATTTCTAGTCCCTCTCAGAGATCAAAGTGGCAGCGAATGAAACTGAAAAACAGTTGAAAATGCAAAAGCAATCGGTGCTTGTTTGTTTGGTTTTTATGCAGCAGATAAACAGTATACAAAAATACCAACTAATAAATTTGAATGCATTATAAGCATTCCAGAAGAGATGCAATGTCTTCCTGCATGAGACTTGGAGCTAGACCCTGCTAAAAAGCAATTAACAGTAGGTCAGGGGCAGGATATCCCTTAACTGTGTGCCACAGGCTTCTTAACTTGCTCTTCTGAAGCAGCTGTTGGACAGCAAACCTGGAATTGGATGGACTCCCACTGTGATCTGCAAGAGCAATTCCTACCCAGCCGCAGGCAGAGTGCCAGCAGCCACGGGCGACCTCTTTGTAGAGCCTTGCTTGTACATATAAATCTTGATCTAAAGTACACCCATTATTTCAGTTCTAAATTGCTCTCAAATCAGGCAAGCAAAAGGTGTCAAACTAGGTGGTGGTTCTGCAACATCGACAAATGCAGCTTGAGGCTGACATTGCCAAATTAATCTTCTCTTCTGATCAAAAGATTTACTTTCTTGTAGTGAAAGACTAACAACTAACCTAAAGTTTCGGGAAAACCTGGCAGCAATACGTATCATTTGGCAGCTTGAGCCCCTCTCTCCCCCTCTCTGAAGATCAAAATTAGGCTAAACAAAATGGGAGCAAACTGACAAAATCATTATATGCAACAATTCTAAATGTAAAGCAGAAACCTGAACTAGGTTATTTCCATGTATTGTACAAGTCTCACTGCAATTCTACAAAAATATATAACACAAACCTATTAATACATAAAAATCCATATATTTGTGGATTTATAGCTCCACAGTAACTGGAAAGCCTTGAATTGATGCAAATGAGGAATGCAGGAGTTATTTTAATTATGTGCACTTCTCCGTCTGGTTTCAACAGATTAAGCCTTATAAAAAAAAGTGAAATTCTTTAACCAGCATATAAAATAGTCCCTTTTGCCCACAAGAAAAAAAGCCATTAAAACTCTTCTTCTAATTCAATCAAAAATTTCAGCTCTGACAATGCTAAGAACAGCACACTTCAGATCTTTTCCAATTCCTAAGCTATCACAATCAATTTTTTTAAGACCTGGAACTTATCCTAATTAAGATCTTTGCTTTGATATCCTGAGAATGACCTCAAGGATTCATTCTAATAAACAGAAATGATTCCTGGTAGTCTTTGGTCCTCATAAGCTTTGCAGCAAAAATCAGTTAACTCATTCCATGACAAAATAACTTGTTGTTGATCATTCTGTCCAAAACAGTATCTGTAACACACTGACATAGRCTTGAAAAGGAAGATATGGGTTGCTCAAATGAAATGAAAGTTTCTCAGGGAGAACTGTTTTGATGCTTTCTCCTTTCAATGCAATTTTGACAAATAAAATTAATCAGCCTCCTCAGTGGAGAGGGAAAAAAACCACATTTGAAATTAAATGACACCTTGCTGGAGTAGGTACCCTGATTCATGCCCTCCAAAGACTACAGTGACTCAGTTACCTTCACAAGCTCAAGTCTTCTCATCTCACCAAAGCGCCTGACAAAGCTGAGAGCAGGACTTTCTTCTGGAGGTACCTTTGAGTAAATTACTGCAGTGGAGATGTTACACAGCTCTGAAGAGTTATTTATAAACTCCTTTCTTTTTGTGTAATAAATCTCTGTCATCTGCCCTCCTTAAATTAACACTTCCAAAAAAAATGTAAACTTTGCATAAAAAATTCACTGTTACCCGCTATAACAACACATACTGAGAGGCTGGGCAAACACCAAACAAGTTGGCCAGCAAGGTCATGGGGTGCCCATTGTTCAAGATATTCATACCCCAAAGGAACATCATGCTGAGAAACCTGCTCCAGGTGGCCATGCTTTAAGTAGGAAGAGTAGAAAAAAATCTCCAGATCTCCAGAGGCCCTGTCCAAACTCAAGTCTTCTGTGATTATGTGAAAAATACTCATGAATTATAGAGAACACTGCACTGCAGTCTACAAAAGATCACATTAATTTTAGTCTGCATGTGGCTCATTAATAACTAATTGTAATTCAAAATACAGGCAGGTTTCATAGGGAAAAATCCATGGTCACAGAAACATCTTCACCCTCCCCTCCCCAAACAATTCTTTATATCAAGAAGTTACTCCATGCAGTTAAAACTTCCGTTTGCTTTTTATGCATGCAGGAAAAAAGTCAACACTGAACAAGGCTTTGTCAAACATCTTTTATATGCCACTGGAAAGGATAAGGTCATATTATTAAATAATAAATCTCATCTGCTTTTACAGATTCCAATATATTACTGAGAACTGATATGAAAATGGGAGTGCTTTGAGCCTGTGTTAATGAACCACGCTGCTGTGCTAGGTCAGCACCGCTCTATGCTTCAGAGAGGTGACTTTTTCCCCTTCACTTTAAAAAATAAAACTCAAACAGTCTTATTTTAGAAAAGAAAGACAAGACAGCACTAAGGAATCAGGTTTTTATGTAATCCCCAGCCCCCAGATTACCACCCAGGAGCATACAAAAGTGCTAATGTGAAAAATCACCTCCATTTTCTGCTGCCTCACAGAGAAAAGCAATTTTATTCTGAATACTCGCTCAACTCTTGGACATGTCCAAGTGCACAAAGGGACAGTAGTATATTCATTGACTGAGTAAAAGTGCCAGAACTGTTTCTGGATGATACCATGAATCTTGTCGTTATAATGTATTGAGGAACGAGGGGAATGCAAGGCTTTTACTCATTATTCCTTATTTCTTATGTCTATCTCAACAAACACAGTCTTTTCTCCAACTTTGTGTTCAGTCACTGAACTCTCTTTTAGAATCATCCAGTTTCATTAGTGACAGTTAAATAAATCTTTTAAAAATAACCTAATTGTCCCTTAGAGAGATAGATCTTTAAAATAACCTTGCAGATATTTTTTCAAACGTTCAAGCCATTGACCTCAATAATGATCTGTAGAAAATTTGTTATAAAGGGGAGAAATAATTCCATTTTTGTAATGGCTCATAGCATAAGCCCCTAATCAACACACAAACCCACCAATTCTATGCAAGTGTGTGAGGTAGTTTATCCAGTGATCAGAGTTGTGATATTCAAGCTCGTTTAGCATGGTAATTTATATTAAGACACAAATCACAAATTTAACATTGAGATACAGTGCTGTACCAGCCCATTCATATTTGTGTCTCTCTTCAGGGCAGTTCACTTACTACAGCTTTACCATGTAGGTGAGCCTGACAACACGAATGGAAGAAACCAGCACCCGCTTAGATAATACAAAGCTCAAACCACCACCCAAGCCAAAAATGAAGTATAGATTTCCTTCCCACACTGTGGCAGATTAAAACTCGGATTGGTTGAAATCCATTTTGAGATTTCAGCAAATCCATTTATCTCTGTTATGCACCCTGCTGTCTTCCCATCATAATTCCTCCATGGCCTAAAGTTAGGGTGAGGAAGACTTCTTTAGATCTCCATGGAGTACACAATAGAGCACATAGAGCCCCACAAGAAACACTGCAGAACTGTGTGTCCAGCTGCAACATGGAAGGGGGCGTCACTTCAGCCATACGGGAATTTCTGAAAAACACCACATTCCCCATTGATCATAAAAAACATTAAGAGAAAGATCTTCCAGTAACTTCTGAGCGCTACTCAATCCATTTGCTATGAAGTCAGGGTAGAATTGCTCTCGACTTCAGTGAATGTAACATACTTGGAAACCTTCAGCTGGATCCTTGATTAAAATTATTACTGAAATAAATTAATACTGATCTAAGGTAAATTAACTTCCACTAACAGTAGATGTTCATGCATGCACATACAATAATGTTTATGCATGTTTTTTGCCCCATTCCAGGTATATTATTTTGTATTTTTAAGCTGCTTTCTCTGCATCTCTAGTGCCTACAATAATTTGACCAAAACAATCATACCAAAGTTAACTAATTGTGCTTACATCAAACATAGTTAAAGTATTTGGGGATGTATACGTGCCAAACACAAAAGGCAAATGCAATTTACCGTCACTGTTACAGCCACAGTTAAATCTAATGGAAAACAAGGACAGGATCCTATGGCATCTGTAAGGTGAAACTTCCCCAGCAGCCTTTTTTCCCCATTTCCATAAACACTTCTCTCACATACAGATAGATACACATACACCTACTAACCTCATTTCAAAGGAAAGGGCGTTGTTCATAAAAGTATCTGTATTTTTACTTTCATCACCACCACCACCACAAACAGTCAAACAAATAGTCCTGGACTACATGTAGTACAGCACACGCAATGCTCCAAGGTAAGTGCTTCATGTCTCTAAGACATTGCTTAGATATTAATGGGAGTTTGACATTTCTAAAACTCTGGAGGAAAATCTTTACTGAGGAAGTGTCATGGTTTGATGCTGGCCAGATGCCAGGCACCCATGCAAAGCCACTCACTCAGCCTCCCCTGGTCCGCAGCTGGACAGAGGAGAGAAAATTTAATGAAGGGTTCATGAGCTGAGACAAGGACTAGGAGAAAACATTTCAAGGGCAAAACAGGCTCTACTTAATGATACAAAGTGAATTTATTACTAAGAAGATCAGAGTAGGAGAATGAGAAGTAAAATAAGGCCTTACAAACACCCTTTCCTCCCCTCAGCCCCTCCCTCCTTCCCACCTACAGCGCAGGGAGACGGGGTGGGGGTTTTGGTCAGTTCAGCATCCAAGATTTTCTTCCGCTGCTCAGGGAGAGGAGTCGTTTCCCTGTGGCACCGTGGGGTCCCTCCCACGGGAGACAGTTCTCCACGAACTTCCCCAGCATGGGTCCAAGCTCACGAGCAGCAGCACTCCCAAAACTGCTGCAGCGCGAGTCCATCCTACAGGCAGACAGTCCTCCCAAAACTGGTGCAGCGTGGGTCACGCTGCCACGGGGTACAGTCCTCCAAGGATGGCTGCTCCAGCCTGGAAGCAAGGCCTCTCTCCATGGGACTTCCTCTGGATCACAGCGTCCTGGTATCCACTCGCTCCGGCATGGGCACCTCCCCCATGTGCTGCGAGTGGATCTCTGCATCCCCCATGGACCCCCATGGGCTGCAGGGGGACAACTGCCTCACCATGCTCCTCACCATGGGCTGCAGGGACACCTCAGGTCCAGCACCTGGAGCACCTCCTCCCCCTCCTTCTGCACTGACCTTGGTGCCTCCACTGTTTCTCTCACGTATTCTCACTCCTGCTCTTCTCTAGCTGGAAAGTTACAGCTGCGCCACCAACTTTGTTGTGATTTCTTCTTCAATCTGTTATCACAGAGGCGTTACCATCATCTCTAATTGGCCCAGCCTTGGCCAGCAGCACGTCCATTCTCAGAGCCATCAGGGATTGGCTCTGCTGGACATGGTGGAAGATTCTAGCAGCTTCTCACAGAAGCCACCTCTGTGGCCTCCCTGCTACCAAAAACCAGGCCCTGCAAAAACCAACACAGGAAGCTACTGCCAAAATTAGAGAGGAAGTACGCTGGCTGTGGCTGGGACTGCCACAACTGTGCGGAAATGGGGTGTGTCTACACCAGCCATTCCGAAAGAAGTTCTGTAACACAAATGTATTGGTACTTCCCCATCCCTGGAAGCATTCAAGGCCAGGTGGATAAGGCTTTGAGCTACCTGATCTACTGGCAGGTGTCCCTGCCCATGGCACAGGGGTTGGAACTAGATGATCTTTAAGGTCTCTCCCAACTCAAACCATTCTGTGATTCTTTTCCCAACTCAGTTTATCCTATCATAACATAGTGTTGAGATAGCTTAATATCCTTATCTTATGTAGCATTTTGTTAAAGGATATTCTTTTCTAAGTAATAGTATTTTAATACTTCAGCAGTTACCCTTCATTTTTCAGAATGGCACATTAGTAAAACACTGTTTTAAAAAAAAATCAATCCGTCAGGCAAAATCTCTTTCATGTTATATATAACATTCATATTCATATATCACACATAATGATGTAGGGATACATAGTCATCCTTTCAGCCTGAAAAGGCTAAAGGAAGAGAGAAAATGCAGCCTTTGCTAATTCTGGGATAACATTAAGCTTCGTAAGTGAAAAGGAACAGAAGAAAAGTTACAGCAACCTTGGCAGAGAAATTCTCAAAATGGATGAGGAAGATCCAGAAACAATTTTACTTCTGCAATGTTCTGTTTTAAATAGCATCCATGTCCAGCCACAGTATTAACACAGCTGAATTTATGGGTACTCCTTAGGCAAATTTTAGCTCACCTCTTTTTCAGGTTATTTGGTCAAGATTTGTCTTATTAGATAATGGCTAATAATAAAAGGTCTTGTAAAGGCAAAAAAAAACCAAACGCTTTTTAGTTAACAGAGATTGGTGATTTAAGTAATGAGATACAATTATGCATCTGATTCATAGCGTTAAGGTCGGAACTAAGATATACAGTAAGTGAAGACAAAGAAAAAGATGCTTGGCCTTAGAAATAGGTGCAGGAGCATCAGCAAAGTTGGCTCTGCAAGTGGAATAACATGAAATGAAACAGCCAGCCCTAGACTAACTAAGTGAGAAGGAAAAATAAAGTTACACATCATTTGTGAAAGGCTAACTACAGGTATGCAATGGTTAAACAGTTCTCAACTATTATAATCATCATTTCTTAGGGCATCAAATACAGAGAGAACTAAAAAAATTGTATAATCCCTAATTCCATCCCCGAGCTTTATTAAGTAATTTCACAAATGAAGTGGATCAAAGAAACCCAGTGAAATTGAGGCTATGAGGTGACAAATGCACTGGCAGAGAGCAGCAGGTGAATACACACTACATCAGCTGCATGTTCATTTTTAAAGGACACCACGTAAGAACTCCCTCCAACCCCACAGCTTCCCATGGGCTGTGTCAGTCCTGGCCAATAATTGGTGAGGCTCAGCCAGTAACTCGCAGCTGATCCACCAAATCAGATTAAGTGGTGACATTGCCATGTCTCAGCTCTAAAACACACAATGAAGAATGATGGGACCCTGAAAGTGGCCATTTCCTCCAAAAGGTTTGTGAATCACCATCTTGGGTGTCTATTACATGAGTTACATCAAAAGTAAAGGGGATTAATGTACTTGCTTTAGCTTATTCTCAACTTCAGCACTACCATCATTCTAAATTCGAACTACAGCACTTCAGCCTAACAAAATCTTTGTTCCAAAACAAAGGTTTAATGCCTCAAATGAAGGTCATAACTATTTGCCTGACTCTAACCTAGATTCAATATTTTCTCCATGTCATTTGAAAAGATCAGAACAAAGGTTCTAGGGTATATCATTAAAAAAAGCACCAGATATCTCTAAGACATCTGCCCTTTACCCAAGCCTATCTAATCTTCACTTGTGTACAATAATATCTTAGGGAATTAATATTCTGTGATAACCAAAACAGAATCCTACCTTAATTGTTTGACAGTAATCTGAAAATATTTGCCTGGAACCAAAAGTAAATGGAAGAACAAACGAAAATTGGATTCACTCTTTCCCTGAAGAAAAGGTTTTTTTAAATGTCATCAAAACTGCTTACTGCAGTCAAGATAAAACACCAGCTCCTCCCAAATTATTAAAACAATTAAGCATCACATAATTTTTAGTAATTAGACTCATTAACATTCCTTAGAGACTGATTTGATTCATTATATGGAACACACTCTTTCTTCTTAGAAATGTTGTTTCTTCAGCCCAAAGGAAAACTCTGAACAAGTACCAGAGATAGTGAAAACTGCTTTGTAGCATCTTAAATCTAACTTCCAGTGAGAGAGCAAAACAGTGCCATTAATATGCAATAGTCTTCAATTAAACCCAGATTAAAGAACAACTCAACATCTAACAAAAAACCTTATACATATTTGATTGACACTACTGAACTCAGTAGACTAAAGAAAGAGAAGCTGTTGTGGAGCAAGCAATCATATTATATTCAACTTTGCTAAAAAAATAGACTTTTTTCCAGCCACAGGCATAGCTGTAAGGGCAGCACACAGCAGATCAATAAGGTGGTTTACTGAAACACACCGATTTCAGAGCTGACCTATTTGACATCTCTTTTGAACTCATCTGTGTTTCTTCCTCTTCTGTCACACAGAAAATAAAGCTTTCTGCTATGACTGACTAGCAGCTTCAGATACACAAATCAAATAACAAAAGGGAAGGGTTTTCTAAAACCTGGTGCCAACCCATAGCTATTTCTCACATATTCTCTTTGTAAACATTCCTTCGGTCCGACAGAAGAGCACRTATGGTATAAGGTGATGAAAGCAGTTAAATTCCATTTTCGTCATTTCTCAGGAGCACTTCCCTACCTAACAGATTGAGGAGTTGGTGTCTCTCAGTCTGTCCAGTTGAAGCTGCCCCAGTTTATACAGACAATTCAGAAAGGATTGGACAGACTGTTACAGGGAACCCAGGTCTCCAAAATGCTGGAAAAAAAAATCATCAGTCTCTCCATATCAAGTATTCAGCCAAATGAATATTTAATTATCTGAAATAAGTAAAACAGGGACATCAGGAGAAGCTGAGGAAGAGCCTGACAAAATCACCTGAGGTTTAGGGGAAAGCTATGGTGCCAGGAAAGCATCCATTTCCCACAGCTCAGGAGATTACCCTGTCTTATGAGGCTCTTGCTAGCCTAAAGCAGGTTACTACGTCTTGCTTTGATTGGGGAAAAAAGTTTCTTTGTTCACAAAAAGATTTTTGTTCAACTCCAGACCTAAAAACTATTTGCAAAACTGGTCTCTCAAGCARTTCAACTATTAACAACATTTCATTATCCAAGTGTTTTTATTAACCAACCTTCAAAMTTAGAGGAAAAAGAAGTAATATCCCAACATTAGAACTAGAAATTGTTGGCAGCGAGGTTTGGCAAATTGTTAATAGATTTGTTAGGACTTTGTCAGAGATCAGCTGCTCAGTTATCTACACATTGCCYCTGCTCCTTTATTTAAGAATAAAAAGCAAGGAAGCATAAGTATTTTCAACATGATCTCCGAAATCATTAGCAATGGCTTTTGCCTGTTTTTCAGTAGCTCAATACTAGAACTGCCTCTCTGAAGCACCCAAACACACAGTGTTAGGGCTGGGGATGGAGTGACATCAAGTCTGATGCAGTCAGGCAAGTCCTATTTCAGGACTGAATCCAGACTAAGGGACAACAACACAGCTGTAACAGCCTGGTTGTACTTTAGTAATAAAAATGATATTTAAAATCTCTCGGGCATTGAGAGGTTGAAGGTTGTTGAAAAGAGAAATAAGATTAGGAAGAAGCTGAAGTATGACAGAGAAGATGCTGAACAGTAGAGGCTGGAAGACTGCCTAAAACATCAACCCCAAAACGTCTGCAAGTTATGCTGAGATAGATWTAGCGAAGTATCGGCAAGGTAAGGCTGCTCCAAAGAGCTGCAATGCATTTTTGTTACTGGCAGACCATAATATTCATATCTGCAGTTGAGACTCTGGAAAGGTGCTTTTGTGAAGACAAACCTACAAATACAAACAACAGGCACGTTGAGTAAATGTGCTCTCATTCATTTCGAATGGATGTCACAGTAAAATCTGCTGTGAGGTGCTGATTCGGTACTGAAACCACATGGATAGAATACAGCAATGCATTTCATGAATGTACTGACACCATAACCCATCGGGTAACAGAACCGCAGCCTGTAGTTCTTGCCCTTGGAAGCATCTGCCTGCAACAGAACACAAGCCTCCCTTTTATTCCTAAAGAAACACTTCTTGCAGTTCTGTAGAGAAATGGTCCAAGCGAGAGTGACCAAGCCATGACCTGCCTGTGACTGCAGATCTCCCCTAAAGAGGATCTCTAAGTGTTGTAGGCTCCTGGTGCTAAACATACAACCCCGCCCCGCCCCCCGCCCCCCCCCAAAAAAAACCAAAACAAACAAAAAAGGGACTATTTTGTTTTTCTAGTGAATAAAGAGATGTAGGGTGTAAAATCTACCTGCACCAATGAAATTCCTGTTTTAGAGATGGAGAATCCCTTCATACTGCCGAACTCACTCGCTACAGGATACATAAGTCATATTAGTGACAGCAAAAAACCATTAGCTACCAAAATGGCTGTAAAATTCAGAAAATTTGAACAAGCAGAATCTGTATGGCCCACAGAACCRCTGTACCAAAGAAATACTGGCAGTTTCATAGCAGGCTACAATTGGCAGAGAGAGGAAAGGGCAAAAACCATTAAAATTTTGAGTTTAAAAGTTTACCCTATATCACYTACTTCCCTTGTTAATTTTTACACATTTAAGTTAAGAGTTCATTTTACTTCATGTTTGASTCCCTGATTCAGCACAATGCCTTTACCAACCTATGCTCTTGCTAATACAGATTAATATTACACCAAATTCTATCAGATTTTTATTATGGATGGAGGAGCATGCAGAGCAGTAGCTTCAAGATTGTCTTAAAATCCCAGCATTTCTATTTAAGACTATTTTGGTTTCAATACAGTCTCAAATTTCCATCTCTCAGGCTATGTCCTAAGCTGAATTTTTCCAGGTACTTTGAAGAAATTGATTCAACCACTTTTGCAAGAACAGTCAAAACACACTTTTCATGAAAAAATATAATTAAAAAATCTTTATGTTGAACTTCTTCAGTACTGAAACAGCTGGGAGTTGAAAAATGACATTTTTCTGCAAAAGTACCCTTCAGTGATAAGTAATTAAGTTTTCTAGTGAACAGTATTTTGATTCAGTAAGCTTTTTGAAACTATTCACTGAGGATGTACAAAGCTCTTAAGAACAAAAGTGACAAATTAAATCAAGTGATTTTTCTCAGGGAAGCAATGACATACTGCACAGGCAGGTATGATATGATACCCTAAGGTAGTTCATGCTACCTTGTACCTCCAAGCCTCATTTTCTTACTCCTTATATGCAGGGAAGAAGTCACTGACTGGAAATCACACAGCGCCCAACCTTAGACAGGAAAAAAATGTCACCAGGAACATAGAGGGGGAAAAAAAAAAAAAAATCTTCATTTTGCCTTGATCCCATCCATGTGTTTTGATAGTTTCACACTCAATTCAGAAATCTGGTTGTGAGGTGAGGTGGTTTTGGTTGTTTCTCTCTTTGTTTGGTGTTCCTTCTGGGAGGATTTTTATTATTTTTAACCCTTAGAGAGGAGGAATTTCCACAGTGCAGACATTCATGTTATTCATGTTTTCTAGATCGGCAGTGAGTAATATTCAATTTTATGCCTCTAATCACTTTATTTTGCTTACTATGTTTGTATTTACATGCATCAGATAGGAAGATACTTCCTCTCTTCCTCTTCCTTCCCTCCATCCAAAAGGCATAGGAGAAAAGAACATACCTGTCCACTAAGAATTTATCCATAGCATGTCCAGATGCATCAAATGTGCTGGAAAGCAGACACACAACCATGACATGGCTTTGTTCATGTCCAGACATGTTACTGTGGAACAGTTACCAGTTACATCTATGGCAAACCACTATGAATCTAAGCTGTTATTTATGAATTATTGGATGTAAAATGCTGGAGGGAGCTTCCCCAAGAGTCTAAGTCATTCCTCACTTCCCAAAAGTACTGCAAACTTTTAGGCACTTAATTCGGTTCAAGCAAGAGTTTGAGGAAAGGTCTGGGGCACAAGAGACATACCTCACCCTCAGATTCCTGCTATTCTTGCCCCATTTATTTCTGACACCAGAGCAGAAGACATGACCTAGATCTTGATATATTTATAAAGAAGGTTTTTCTCAGGTCTTACTGTTTTTCTCCTGCAGATTACCTAGGACATTTGCCATCGTGAAAATTTGAAATAGAACTAGGAGATAACAAAGGTTTTTCTCCCGGCTCACAGCTTCAGGATCGCTAACCTCCACGGTAAACCTAACAGGAATCAGCTGTTTGGAGGAGACAAAAGAACTTGAAACAGGCTTAAAAAAGTATTGGAGAAAGAAAGGAGAAAAGATGTAACACAGATGGAAACTTTGGTGGTTTGGCCCACTCCCAGGAAGACTCTCCTCTGCAATTCCTATGAATTGCCTCAGCTTCTTCAGAAGTCCTCCTGTGTCACAGCAACCAGTCATTCTGTCCTACTCTGTCATCTCAGCTGTGTGGTGCCGGGGTAACTAATGGAGCCGATGACCTATCCCTTCCAACGTGTATCATCAATAACATCCTGCCAATGCAACTCTCGTATTGTTAAGTGGCCACAAATCATCATTAGAAGGGTAATTCTTCCAAACTATCTAGTCGTACTGAACACGTCACAACTTCAAAGAAACAATCCTTCAATGCTATGTATTAACATTTTACACTGTTCTTTCATATTTTTTATAGTTCTGAGTAGAAAAATCCATAAAATGTGTTTGTTCATGGGATATGCCTTGCAGCATTTTAAATAACCTCATTTCCCTCACTTACGAAGTATTTATAATATTGAAACAACTCTGAGACAAATATTCTCCATGTTGCCATACAAAATCCTGTCTGATAATTTAAGTGTAGGTTTTTAACTCTAAAACAACATGCTATGCTCTGAGTAACAGTCAACATATTGTAATGCCTACATGCAAAAGATGCAAATACGTGAAATATCTACTTGGTTACTCTTACTGTACTTTTTCCTCAGTCCAAAACATGACCATTACATTTTAAGTACATTTAAATATAGGTCTAAAGAGAAAATTAATGTGTGCTATGATTTTTAAAGGACAAGGGAGCTCAACAACATACGCGACCACTATAAAAACCAAGAGGGATGTATTTTTGAAAGAGTTTTTTGCTTTGGCAATTCCATGCTCACTTAATTCATTGTTTCACCTCTTGCTCATTGGGAAATTTCCATTCTAGAAATACACCAAATTGTGTCAAAAGCTTCCTTTGTATTTCAAATTTCTCTAAATCTTACAAAAAAACCTAGTTTGAAAAAGCATCTTTTCTTTGTTTCCAGTCCTCCCTTGCAGAATTTTGCGTGAGTGCACACTGACCTCACAACATAGGAGAGTATCAGCTTTTTCAAACAATTCTTTGGACACAGCAGAATAGGAAAGCAAGAACATTTAAGCCTTAAGGAAGGGGGAGAAAGTAGAGGAACAAACCACCTAAGGATGTTAGACTACATTAAGCATTCCATTAAAGTTTACGGACTGACAGTAATAAAATCGAGTTAACCCAGAGTTAAAGATAACAAATACTTCATAACAGTTCCTATGTATTTTGATATTGCAAAACTGTTAACTAGGATCACTTCCATCAGGAAAGCTCTGCAAACACTGGGGTATACAGTAGACAGGTGTCAGCATGGATGATTTGAGAGGTTACGAGCATACCAAGTACCACCAAAAGTATTTTGTAGAATTAGAGAGGGTTCAAAGACTCCTGAACTGCCCAGAAAACCCCTCATGAAAAGAGACTGAAAACACCAGGATCATTTACCTTGGCTGCATCTACATCACATAGGGTTATGTGCAATGAGGCAGAGCAAATCCAGCTGTGCTGATGCCCTTACGGTACTGCTGCACTGCTTTTGGTGTCCCAGCTGGCTCATTTTACACTGATTTAAACCATGGCTGCACTCATATGTTGGAAAGGAAGATGCGTAACAAGGAAGAAGATTGAAGTACAAAGCAGGTGATTAATATAGAGAAAAACCAAATTATGACTTTATTTTCCTTTTTTTCATATTGCCACCAACATTCTTACCAATAATGTAAGATTGAACTGTGGAACTCCCTGCCACAAAAAAATAAATTTACATGACTTAGCCTTCTTGCCAAAGGTCTCAATAAAGCTTGAATTTTCTTGATATTGAACAAGAGAAAATATTTACATCAATTCAAAGTTTAGATGGGAGTTCTGAGAATGAATCGGGGTAGGGAGGGTCCCTTGTGGAGGATAATCAAATGGAAATCTTCGATGATGCAATTGCAATGTTTGCCTCAAAACGGCAGGGAACAATAAACCCGATGACATTTCTGAGCAGAAATGGGACAGAGTGCTAACTGTTTCTCTTTCACATTTGAACAAGACAAACACATCCATATGGGCTTTCTCATTATTAGTAAAGATTCTTTTTTCTGTGATGCTTATTCATAAAATTGCATCCGCTAGCATTTTCATTATGTCTTTCTTACTCTGCTTGACAATCACTTTTATTCTCTATATTTTTTCACTAAGACACCTCAATGGCCTTGCAYGATATTTTCAATCACCATTTTTTTCCCCTTCCAAATACTGAATTAGAACTCAAAATAGTTGATTTAAAAAAAGAAGAATGAGGCTTGCATAAACCTACCCCCTCCCAAATCTTTCAAAACAGAACTGCAAATCTATCCATCACTGGAATCACCATGCAGTTAAAACTCCCAAAGCTTTCAGCTGGATCAAAATATTATCCGTTAACACCCAGCTCCAGTGAAATGGTAGCCTGTAATGCCAAAACAGCAAGACACTTTTGGCTACCCTACTTCCAGTGGGTAAGGCAGCAGTAAAGTGTGATTAATAAGGCAGTTAAACTGCTGCATCTTTCTGTGGTCCTTCAAAAACCATTCAGAAATAAAGAAAAGCTATTCCCTGCCTGTGAGATCAGATTTTGAGATTTCAATGAATCTTCAAAAATCCCATATTCCTGCCAACTGCTTTGTCACAACCTGTTTCTACTTCAAAACCTTCTGTCTATCACTTTCCAACAGTAAGTGTGGATTTATATGCATTTTAGAAAGCCGCTCAARCACTGGTATTGCAAGATTTCTAAGATACAGACACCTTTAAAACAGTGTGTCCTTGACTATGAGCATTACACCAACCTCCCAATTCTCTTGCATCATTTGGGGACAAATTAAAAGTGGTAAGATTATGAAACTTGCATTTAATTATCAAGAAACGTAACTGCTACTGATTCAAAAAATCTTTATTAAAAGTTCCCAGTAACATGAATAAACCCAGAGAAATTATTAAAACTATTCTTTAAAAGCTGACATTTTAATTGTGTTCTGTGGCAAAAGATAAATTGTCAAAAAATATTAAGTGCAATAATTACTGAGAAAATAAGCTGTCCCATGGCAGTCTCTTAAACGACTAAAGTATTCATTAAGTGTTTTTCTTTCAAATAAATGCCCTGTTAAACCTTTCTTTGTATTTCTTTATCAACTTGTGAACATATAAAATCTCACATAACACCTTGACAGTGTTTTGAAGCATCGCTTAGCCAGGGAAGAATGAGGACAGGGCTTTGTTTTTTATTTAAACTAGTTTTTTAAGAACAAGACATCATCAGTTAGACACAGTCCCATAGGTCAGTCACATCCCTTCTTACTGGTTTGTATTTTATGTCTTGTCACCATTAATAAGCTTCTCTACCCCCCCTCCCCTCGTGTACAATACTCCTTTAGGAGAAAGTTTATTTGGAAGGTACATAATAAAATAATTAAAAACACAAACACTCCTCACAGTCCTCCTCAGACTAACAGAATTTTCTCTAAGGAGGTAGAAAAGTGCTGCTTCTTCCCAGGCACACATTGATCAAAACAGATACATATCTGGGCAGAAGATTTACACATCTATACCATCTAATGGGACATATTTAAAATTAATAAAAAAACCAAAACCTACCAACCAAAAAACCCCAACATTAAGCAGCCAAACCAACTCTTCCCCCACAAAACCAACCCAATGCAAATTAATGATGATGCCTAAGACAGGGAGTTCCACTTTTTTTCCCCAAGAATAGACCACCACAAATATGTGACATTTCTTCTCAGGAGACAAATAATCTTTTGACAATAATGTTCTTATGACATAAATGAAAGACAAATAAGTAAATGTGAAGCAAAACTCCCTTAATATTTCACACCAGCACTCATTTGTTGACTCACACTCCCCACTGGGAGCCAAGCATCCCAATGTCTCTCATCAGTGTCTACATAAAAAAGCTGGCAGCAGTTTAGTTCAGTTTCCTACTACCAAAATTTGCAACCTGGTTGCTATAAGCAGCTTACCAAAGATGCCTTAGCCAGTGCCATGGAAAAAGGATGTGCCAAGGAACTTCTTTGGCAATCCAATGAGAAGGGATCAATTACCAAAAAAGCATGGACAACAATAACAGCACAAGCAGTGGTATGAGCAGAAAAGGCAGTTTGGTCATTCAGAGCCAGAAGCAGTGCAGCTGGGAGGACAATTTCCGGAAGAAGTGGTAAATTATAAAATCTGGCAGATTTGGACTATGACCTATCAAAAGGAGTATCTTGTATCAGAAGCCTTACCCATACCAAAACACCCCCAACATCTTGCAGGTGTATTTTTTCTGATCCTAAACATGTTTCCTATAAAAGTGAAATGAGACTAAGCCAGATACCAAGTTAGATGGGCATGTCAAATGACAAGGACTTTGAAAAGCCAGTGAGCCACCTCTAACGCCGTAAGATAGCTCCAATGAGCTACTTCGAAAACTTAAGCCAAGAAATGTAAGTAAGGAAAGGAAGCTCATCCAAAGCTGAAAAGCATTTCTAACAGTGAGAGATGCAGTTCAGCCCTTACAGAAACATTCTGAAGAGCTACAACCCTTAAAAAGAATGTCTTGGGACAGTCACACCACTGTCACCTCACCTCCAAGGCTCTGCACGGACTGCCAGCAGTCATGGAGAGAGCACCCAAACACCTACCACCAACCCTGCCCTGTGGCAGGGACCTGTGCCTGGGAGAAGCTATTCGAGACAGCTCACAAA
The DNA here is from genome assembly GCA_018881555.1 of Amblyornis subalaris. Lineage (NCBI taxonomy): Eukaryota > Metazoa > Chordata > Aves > Passeriformes > Ptilonorhynchidae > Amblyornis > Amblyornis subalaris. The sequence goes on along the minus strand of JACAXG010000031.1, from coordinate 6,892,467 downwards.
CAAATCCCACTGCAAACAGCTGTGGAAAGATGCCACAATAATTGACTGCTTAGGGGATGAAATGGCAGATGAAATGCTATGTTGACAAATGCGAATTAACATGCACTGAAAAAACATTCCTGACTTTACTTACACAATGATAAGCTGTAATTTAGCTATTAGAACTCGGAAACAAGAGTTTGGAGTTATGTGTAATTCCAAAAAAAAAAAAAAATCAGCTCAGTGCTTAGCAGAGATTAAGAAAAGCAAACAAACAAAAAAAAAGTATTGCTGCATGCTTCTCCTTTGCTAATTCTTTTCTCCAAGTATTTGCTCTTGGCTGCTCCTCAAGAGCAGACACCAGAGTTAGTGAGATCTGTGCTTTGACTCAGTGACACCTTTCTGGTTCTCCCGCGACAAGAACAGCACAATTTGATAAAGGGACTGTGAACTAAAACATGATTAAATTTACAAGAATTTAAAATTAATAGCATCAGCACTAGATAGGCTATAAATGCTTTCCTGATTGTTACATATTTTATTTACTGGATGAACCAGATGGCTCAACAAAAACAGACAAAATTTGGAAAGGTTTATTATTGTATATTGCCAGTGCAGGACTAAAGGAAGCAAAACACAGCACATTAAGCTTCAAGGTGCCTCAACAGCATCTCTAACACTGTGCTTATTAATGGTGACCAAAGGAATATATAAGGAATATATATAAAGATATAGATAAGGAATATATAATATATATATATATATTATATATATATATATAATATAATATAATATATAATATATATATATATATAAGGAATATATAAGGAATATATAACCGTGACAGTTACAGATCTCTTTAAACGGACTGAACTCAAATCCCACTGAGGTCAACAGGATGGGGAAACTCTGTATAAAAAAAAATCAAAACATCCAAAATTGTTACAGAGGACAAGCAACTAAAACTGTAGTAAGATGCGTAGCAAAAGATGCAGCAGCTGGGGACAAGGTTCAGTGTTGGGTTAATGGTTAAACTTGACGATCTTAAAGTGCTTTTCTAATCTAAACGATTCTATGATTCTAAAATAACTCCTCAGTGTACAAGTGACAATGGTGTGTGTGCTGGTTTGGCTGTAAACCAGCAGGGGAAATTAACCCCACACAGAATACCTCGAGAGATTTTAGGTCAAAATTACAATTTTAATAAAAAAGGTCAAAATAAATGCAGTAATACAGAAACACGGGCTTAAACAAACCGACAGAGTCACGGTACAACCTGACACCCTGTTGACCAGGGTCGTAGCTGTGCAGTCCAGTTAGGCACTGATCCTGCAGGAAGGCCTGGTAGCCCAGTCCCGGTAGTGGAGTGGAGTAGCTGAGTCCAATTCCGGGGAGCGGAGTCCAGTCACGTCGAGCCGAGTCGAGAATCCCGTCGAGAGCGGAGTCCCGAGAGCGGAGTCCCGTCGAATCGAGGGTAHCYTCTCCCATCCAAAAMCCCTTGTTTTATGCTGTGCTTCTTGGCTGGCACCTCSCCCAGGGGCGGGGACTTTCACAATGGAAGAGGATCTTCCGGGTGTTCTATTGATTGTTTCAGTAATGAGCTTGGAGGAGTCCTAGGGTCCTTCAAAATGTTCCAGAAAGGTTCAGGCTAAGTAGTCAGGCTGGGTGGTGCTAATGGGCCATTGCCTGAGATCATATAACCAGGGTGGGTAGTACTTCCTGTCGGTTGGAGTGCTTATCTCAGTTGAGATAAGGAGTCCCAGGTGTGTAATTATGAAATTTATCCAGCTTTTGTGGGTGGTAATAGAATATTTAACTAACCCAGGACAGTGTGTCACCACCAGTTTAAGGCTTCAATCCTGACCTGAGGTATTCAAGACAACCGCAGTGATAACGTGCATGCTTCCTCATGAATGTTCCTGCTACCAACTCTCAATAGAAGAAAATTACACATCAAATATGCTGTAAAACTAGGTTTTTTTCCTACTGAAGCCACTCTACTGTAAAACCCTTGGGTCACGTCTGTGAATTCTACACCTCAGATACACTGAGGGGCAAAAAGAGAAATAAAGTAAAATAATAACAATATATGTGAGACATTAAATCAAATTAAAAGATATCCAAGAAAAGAACATGTAAAAAATGGAGAACTCTATTTAAATTCCTTAGTGTTCAAGAAAAGAGCATGAAGTCCAAGTCCTCTGAAAATGTTTTTGATTGTCATCTTTTACTAGAAATAATGCCATAAGTGAATCCTAAAAAGGAGCATTATCTTCTCGAGAAAATTTGATCAAAGCTTTCTTTTCAGAAAACATCGACTCTGAATATGTTGACTTTGAAAAAAAAATATTAGCACAATTGTTTAACTTAATTGTAATATTAAATGAATTTTCCCCACATTTACCAGTCCCCCAAATATTTTCCATCAGGTTATACAAGAAAATGCATATGAATCAAAGAAGTCCTCCTAGAAACCTTCCCAACTGATCTGATAAAAATAATCTCTTAGGAAGTGAGGTTTTGATCTCTAAAAAAATCAGCATTTTAAAGATAACATGGGAAACAGCTTGCAGTCATCATGTTGTTACAGGTGCTATTATTTGTTTGCTCAAGAAGTTCTTTTCTGGCTTCCAGTTTTATGGCACGCAAATTTCAAATTATGAATCTGAGATTCAACTCTCTCATGTAACAAGAACTAAGACTCTGCAGCTTCACGTGAATGTTTTGAATTTTTTTCCTTCACTGCACCCAAACGGTTGTACAGTATGATAACTAAAGCATATTAGGAGGTACAACTGTCAAGACTGAATGAAATAGCAAAAGACAAGTTTAGTCCTGCAATATTGTCCAGGGGAGAAACAAATGAAAAAAAAGTCAAGGAAATCCTCTCACATTTTTTAACAGCAGAGTTGTTCTGAAAAGCTATTAGTCTAGATAATCTTCCATGAAACCACAAAACTGCAATTTTTGTAGCATATGTAGAATCAAGCAAACTTGCTCAGCAGAAGTTAGTCATTCAGAGTGTGACTAAGCTTGATTAGCTTTTTGCTGAAGTCATTTCAAAATGTATACATTTTTTTGGTAAGCAATGCTGCCAATGGATTACTAAAACTGATCACTAGCTTTGTTGCTATTTATAAGCTTAGGAATGCCACTACAGCCTCTGCTAAACATGGGGTTGGCCTAAACACAAAGGTAATTTCAAACAAAAATTATACAAATCTATGGGTGATTTTTAAAACTTAAAACATTTTAAACTTTTTAACCTGAAAAGTTCAAATTCTTCCTTAAAAAACCCAAAAATTACATAGCAGTTGCCCAGTGACAGGTAGATTTAGATATTTTGATGTTGAGGGAGCCACAGTCACATGGAGTGTCTTTATTCAAATTTCACACACCACAGAACATGAAGGAGCCCAGAAGGTTCTCCAGTCAGTCTCGCAAAGACAGAACATGTGAATTTGTAGAAATGGCACTTGCTGACTAGGAGGTTTTATTTTAATGGTTGGACTCCATAATCTTAGAGGTATTTTCCAATCTAAATGATTCTATGATTCTGTGACGCCAGAATTTCCTTGATGCTCCGATATCCATCTGGGGTGGTCCATTTGGTATTGGAAAGGCCTGTCTTTGCAGCCTTCCTCAGTTTTATTGCCTTGCCCAGAGACATCTGCAAAGCTAATTGCCCTTCCATGATGCAGAACTAAGCCAGCCAGCCAGCCAAGGCTGGAGTCATCAAAAAGGGAATTTTCTAGCAGGGTTTTTGGTTTTCCTCTAGACAAAAGAATCAGAGCTAGGGTAACATAATATGCTGGCAGCCCGAACAGACACCCCATCTCTCAGATTCGGATTTACAACTAGACTTGACTGGAACCATCCCTTGCTGAGTGCAGAAAACAGAGTTCCTGAAATAGCTGATCTGGCAAGCGCCTCTCATTCAGGCTCATCTGGCAGAAATAGCATCTGCAAAATCACTGGGAGTTAATAACGCATTCATTGACACTGAAAATGACTGAAAATTCCCTTTTCACTTATTATCCTACCTCTGTAACACATTTTAAAAGGAACTGTAATTACCATTGTGCACTGTTGTTAGGAAAGAGAAGATCAAAGCTGCTCTAAAGCAGCCGCAATGTCCCATCTCTCTTTTGCTCTTTGCTAAACAACAAACGTGTGCCTTGAAGTGATTGCTCCACAGCGAAAAGCAACTCCCGGGAATGAATTGCAATGACCTTGCAATGTTTACTGGGGAACTTATCAGAGCTACCACTTAGGCGAGTGCAAGGGAGATTTGATGTAAGCAAACCCAAAGAGTTATATCTAGAACAAATAACACTGTACCTTCTAAAATGCCTATGGCAGCCTGGCAAATGCAATCCCTACTTCCAAACTTTATTATGTTCAGAGTGATGCTTGTTTGATAGGGTTCGCATCTGATCACAGAGCAGGCAAAACCTTTCCTAAGAGAAATGCTAATGTTAAGCCTATTTCAAATTTTCAAATAAAATAAAATAAATGTAATAAAAATACCCAAACCATCCCCCTCCAGGTTTTTGCCACCAAGACTTCAAATAAACTTCAAACAAAGTGGGTAAAATATGAAAATGAAAAAGCACACCAACAAAAGGTTCTGCCACTGGAAGGGTTTAAGAAACGCAGAGTGTGTCACCTATTTGCAAAAATTTAACAAAGCTGTTGTGGGTAAATGGCTATAAATATAAAAGAGTAATGGGACATAAAGAAGAGCTCTAAACAAAACCAGAAACATTGCCTGACTGGATCAGTAACTATAGCTAAATGTGGTTTTGATTCACTCGTAATTTATGGGTCTTTTATCTTCATGAATATAATAACTAATAGGAGCCAGAAAAAAAGATGACAAATGCTAAATATATACTACTATGTAATAATGGTAAATTTTCAGTATGCCAAAAATACTTTAAAGTCTCAGAGCATTTAAAAACAACACCACCAGCATTTTCTCCTTTTCTTGAAACCACGTCTAACCTTCAGAGTGAATTAGGGCAAGACTAAATCACATTTTCCTTGCTGAGAAAATATAGGAAAAACAAACCTTTGAAGAATTAATGCTTTATGTAATTTAGGTATTGAAAAATTGAATATGGTATTATTATAAAGTTAATAGCGGGGGAAGTATCAATAAGGAAATTATATATGCAGCAATTTTTTAATTACCTCTCATGCCAGAGGGCAAATGGACAAAATGAATCCCATTTTCACTGTTTAATAATAAACTAGCAAGGCGCAGCTCGAACAAGCCTCACTAAGGTGAGTAACTTATGTGCCGGTTTTTATCCTTTAGGAGGCTATTTGGTCTGTTGCTTAAATCCATTTACCAGATGTGAATTATAGATTACTGTTACATATGATTATACCAAARTTGGCCCCACTATGAACAATCAGAGCAGTAACTCACAGGCCAGAAGTAAAAAGATGGTGATTTGGGAGCTAGTTAGTAATCAACGGCTTCTAATCAGCCATTATTTGATAATCCCTAACTAGCCTTTTCCCAAAGATGAAATAGCTAAGAAAATTACTATATACTACATTTCCTATACAACATGGCTGCATAACAATCCAACTGATTGCCGACGAGATAGAGCATTAGTCGCTTAACTTCAATTTTGTTCACCTAGGACACAATCAGAAGTGTGGTTTCACCAAAAAGAACATGGCTTAGAAGCTGTGTTTTCCTGGAGGAATAAACTGGTACAAGCAACTCCACATCTGATTCATAGTTCTTCTCCATCTAGCTCTGGCTGGCTTACTTGGAATTACAAACAAGTGAGACTCAGCATGTCATTTTCCCTGCAGTATTCAACTGTCAAAGATACTGATCTAGAACACGCATTGTTATTTAACCTTTTAAAACTTCCTACAGTTGTCCTTCCCCCTGAAAACAAGGCTTTCTTTTCCAATATGAGCCTTCCAACGCTAAGCGTGTAACCAGGCTTTGAGTGGCAGCTGGTCTGCAGTGGCATGGGGACAGGAAGCAACCTGAACCCCCAGCAGAAGGAAAAACCCACCCTGAAGCAAGGGCAGCAGCCCCCATTCACACGAGAACCCAAATGTCCATCCTGATGGCAGAGCAGGACCGCCAAAAGATGCTTCCCACATGCCATAAACCATTTTCACAGCTTGCCCCCACTTTGTACCTTCAAAGCTGGGGTTATTCAATAGAGCCTCATAAAATAATGTTCTGTGAATGCTTCCAGTCCGTCAATTCTGTTGAAAACCCTACAACATCTAGTATTTAAATATAAATGGACTAAAACCGCACTTCATACCCACATGGTCAGCAGCTAGACAGCATTGTATCGTGATTCAATACAGAATCACGATAAGATACCTAAGAAACCTGAGAAATGCTAAAAAAAACATTGTTGGGTTCATTTCAGCCTCACCTGTGAAAGCACAAGAAAGTTCACAATTAGGTTTTGTTCTCTGTGAAACAACAATAAAAAAATAAAATACGAAGACTTTATTACATTTTTATATATATATATATATATATATATATATATATATATACACACACACATACCTATATAAAGTACCTATTCTAATTGCTTAAGGCTTGTGGAAGAGGGAAGTGCTTCACAAAGCATTAGTCCAAAAATAGAAGACTTTCAACAGTGTATCCAAAAGCCCTAATATCAAGTGGCATTTTAAAATTTTTTTCCCCCTGCTATATAGATCTTCGGTGGAAACTTTTTACTTCTTTAACACAGAAACTGCTTCTAAAAAACAAAAAACATTRAAGAGCAGCAACAGAAGACACTAACGGTTAGTGCTTCCATTGAGAGAGAAACAAAAAACATTTCAGGGACTGGACATTATAAGCYTTTTCTCTCTTTCCCCTACATCTCTTTTGTTGTCCTCTACTAAAATCAGAACGTGAAAGGAAATATCCATCAACATCACATATGAGGAAACATCAGTTAATTTTGTGAAGAAACTMATCAGTCAATAGTTATCATAAGCTCCAATATTCAGATGTCAAGCAATTAWATTCTGTATTGCAACCATGCAACTGCTCTTAGAACCACTTGGTTTTTTAAAAAATATTGGCAATATAAACCTTAAAGGAAATCCTCTCATATATTTTCAAACCATCCTGCAGAAAATAGCAGCTATACAAATTTATAAGGATTTCAGTCTTTGCAGTGACTGGAACCAACAAAATGTACAGCATACRAAATGAAATGGTTTTGCTTGACGAAGGCTGCACATTCTTTGAATAGTGAACCAACTGGGATTAAATATTCTAATTCTCAATCATATAAAACACTATGATGGACAGCTCTGTCAAGCTCATTAATACTAAAGCAACTGCTGATAATTGCTCCAGGTTTCAACCTCTAATTAAAGCTAAGTGGCTCGATTTGCATATAGTAAACAATAGAAGTTTCTTGCAATCACACTCCCAGAGGCCTTATCAGCTTCACAAATACAATATCATTAAAACTTGAATGCTAATTACAGTTAATTTCTCAATGCAAATAGGAGTAATTCACGGGATATTTAGGTCTTTCTTGCTCAGACTTAGCATTGTAGTTTATCTAAATGCACCCGAGACACTTTCCAAAAATAACACACCAGGAAGAACAAAACATTCCACTACTCTCCCTTCTCCATCACGTTTAATGAAATGATGTCAAATGTTATCAAAAGCATTACCATAACTGGAGCAAGGTAAATCAATTAGCCTTTCTCCATTTGTTCCATTTATCTGGGTAACAATGTAGAAAAAAAAAAGGCACTGCTAATTAAAAATAGTTCAGGCTAAGCTACTGTGCTTACGTTACAAACTCTGGTAGTTGCCGTAGGTTAGACAGTAGTATTATAAAAAGACTACCTTATTTTAACCACCCTTATTTTAAACGTACATATAATGACAAAAATAACAGCAATGTAGAAATGTGCATCTGTTGGGAAAACATGTAAGATGCAGTAAAGTGTCTAACAACAACACAATTCTAATGTATTTGTAATCTCTGCTTTAGCCTCCTGTGTCAACTAAAAGTAAAGAGGGAGCAGGGGAAATAGAAGCAGAAACTATTTTCCCCACATGAAATAGCAATCCGCACTCCAGCAGCCTCAAGCCCAGGCTAAGGAAGGAGATTGGTGTGCCAGGCTGCGCATCCCTGTGAGTGCAGAGGATGGGGATCTGCACACATCAATGTGAGCAGCACCAAGTGCTGAGGTGAATCGCTCCTACTCAAAGAGCCAGCCCTGCTGCTCAGCAGCACACACAGTAGTTGGTATTTGGGATGTGCCAGCCCTTTACCTCAGGCTTTTCCTATTAATCTGCTTCAGAAAAGTCTCAGTTTCTCTCCCATATGCTGTATTTCAAAACTCCGTGCGGACTAAAGCACAAGTTTCTACAATGGAGCGACAAGTCACCTAAGAACAGCTCATCCATAGATACTATAAAAATACTAGTGCAATGCTGACAATGTCACTAGCTAATTACTGACTCCAAATGTTCCAGGGAAAAGTTACAGTCTTCTTCCTCCTAAGAAGGCTGCATTAATGAGTCAGGTTATGACTTCCATTGACAGTCCCTAGTATTTTTACATACTTCTACACTCCTTCAGCACACATCAGTCAAGTAACAGGTGGAAAGTGACTAATTAGGATTCAGAGATACCTGTTTCACAACAGCTGCACCATGCAGAGAGAAGCAAACTTCACTTCCCATGTAAATATTTACACATGGATGTGGCCTCCAAGGGGTGGTCTAGGCACTCCTGCATTGCTTTGCATGGAACCATCTTCTTCTCCAGCTTGCCCCTATCCATACCTGCCTATATGCTTTTTCGAGGAAAAAAAAATAAAATTCCAAATTGTACCATGAAAATATTCACTTGGTAAAAACCTTGTTGTCTTTTCCTTCTTCCCTTTCAGAGAGCCTCCATTTCAATTCTTTATTCACTAGCTTCTCATCCTGCCCTTTTTCATAGAGGATGCAACTTTCAAGTCACCTCCCAAAACATCCAAGATTTTGYATTACCTTGACCCAGAATTCATTTAAAAAATAAAAATAATAAGAATCCAACCTTGCTATCTATTCTGCCTCATTTCAGTTCCAAGGTACTGTACCTCAAACTATGTTCTGCAACCCGATCATTCCTTAAATTGCATTATTCTTCACTCTTTCTGTCAGTGATTCTATAATCAGAGCCCCTCTAGACTTAATTTCCTAATCACTTAAGCATGTCATTTTCCATGCTGGACGTTACTACAAGAATGTCTCCAAGTTCAAAGTGTGCCAACGTTTTTAAACCCCCCTCAGTTAATTCAAACAGGATACAACCCTTCCCTCATGAAGCTCTCCCACTCAAGGCTGTCACCCAAACACAAGCTTTCACCTTACTTTGCTAGGAAAAAAGGTTAAAACCAAGGCAAGGAAAACAAATGAAACTGAAGAGCAGTCTTGGTTCTCCATGCACACTCTTACCTGCTACAGCTTATGAATCCAAAATCTACCCACATTAAATACTTCCCTGCACCCAGGGCATGTCCTGGGAGACAAGCTTGCTCCTGCAGTTAGCTCCCAGTAGATGTTCAACTATTTGCAACTACTCCACTGCTGGGGCTTTGTCCTCATGGCAAATGTCACCTATTAGCTTTCAAAGTATACCAGCATCCTGGTCTTTTAAATTATGACTCTCCATAAGCCTTTAATCATTTTTTGTTCCATTGAAGTGATTGGAAGTCAGGGACCATAATCTGCAATAAGCATATTTAAATAGCTAGCAGCAAAAGCTGAGGCACTTCTGAAGTGAAACCCCAAGCATACAATGATTAAGGTCATAATAGAAATAAAAATTTATAGGAAATTGTGAGTCTTTTTGCAAGAACTTAAATTTCTGACACTGTTCTGCTGTAGACTATTACCCCACTTTGTTCATTTCCATTGGTGCTGCTTTCTGACATGAACGTGGTAACGAGCAACGTACCAGAACGTTTACAGAGCCTTCCCTTTGCCGGTCTGAGATTTGATTATTACTTCTTGATGGCAGTTGTTATGCCAGCTGAAGTCATTTTGAGTGCTGAGAGTTTATGAGATTTACTTCAGATACACTAACATGGGGGTTTGACACCAGTAGCTTCAGCTGAGTCCAAATTTTTCATCCTCAATGGCTGGGAGAAAGCACTTATGATCATTCAATTTAAAGTCAAACGTTTTCATATTTTTGAGGGGTGCAAGGATTGATTTGGTGTTGGTTGGTTGGGTTTTTTTGTAAAAGCAAGCATTTCCCAATGTGTACGCACAATTAATGCCATTGTGTTCAACAGCCCTTGAAAGGTTTTATTTCTCCTGATACTATCTCAGATGAGGACAGTGGTGTAGCTGCAAGTTTACTCTTCACCATTAAAAGAGCCTACTGTATTAAAGGTTTCAATTTATTTATTCTTCAGTCTAAAACATCACAATGTATTCCAGAGGAGCTTAATAAATATACTAAAAAAACCTTGGGGAAAATAGGAAAGTGATCCACTGGACACATAGCCCTTATTTACAGATTTCATTCCTTCCAAAATTTTACATAAAACGCCGTTCTTATTCAAAGTGAGCCATCATTAGACATGAACTTAGCTCATTGACTCTAAGTCTTTCAGGATGGTGCTTCCCTTGATGTCCACAGAACCCACAGGATTTACAAGAAAAAGGATCTCCTGAGCCCTCTTCAAAGAAAGAAAAAGAAAAAAAAAACCCAACTGAGAGTTTAGAGGCACAGAAGGCTTCCTGAGACCTTTATAAGGCAAAAAGCCTGCACATGCATTCATAACAGTTAATGTTTTTTATTAATATGAACCAGTTCTTTCTACTGAATGAGAAATCTTTGGACTAATTTTTAGAGGAGCACTTAACTTTGATCAGCTGCCATTTCTCTAATGAAATCCAAGCTCTTTTGCATACCAGAAGATACACAGACGAAGCATGTGAACATCTCAGTAAAAACTTTCCTGCTGATGCTGGTGCTGTCATACTCTGAGCACACACCAAGGTGAAAAACAGATACACAACCAGAAAAGCACCAAGTATCTCTCTCTAGGAATAGTTTAATTAAACAACATCACTAGTATGTTTGTAACCTCACAACAAGAAATGGAAAGGTTATATGTCTTATATGTCTGATTTTTATATATATATGTATAGGTATATGTATATGTATATATGCATGCTTTTAGGAAGACTTTGACTTCAAACACTTGACCTTCCTAACACCTGCCCCCAGTCCTGCTGGAACTCCAAAGGACTAAGCATCTGCTTCTCATTAGCCTCTCCACAAGCATTCATCCAATTTGCAAGTTTGCCTTGGGTAGGATTTTTCAAGCGCTTCCTGACCTATACTTATGCTGCATTCACGCCTGAGTATTCCTGTCTATTTGCTATTCTCCCTTTTAGATTTAACTGCTGAAATAGGTACTATTCACAAGCCAGAATTACAAGGGAATTGTTATATTTAACTAACAAAACCTTTCCCAATTCAGCCCAAACTGCCTAACATTTTATTTGGCTGAAAATGCTTTTATTAAGTCCAGACTGCAATTTAGGTACTAGTGAGAATTTAACTTTGCATTTTCTACTCCAAAGCCTTTTCTGGAGCCCATCATTTAACCAGAATCTCCCTGGCTCTTTTGTAGCATTCCATTATTTTCCCCAAACTACCTCATAAAGACTCACAAGGTGCATGCATTTGTTTCATAAACCATCTCAGCTCTCCCTCCTCTGCCGGGACTAAGTACAAAGGGATTCAGGAGAATGTCATTTTGTGAAATGATACTTTGCATATTTATTCAGAGAAGCCTTTCACTTGGGGAAAACGCAAGGGCTGGTTTTCTTAACAAGAAGATAATAAAGAAAAATGGTTTCATTTATTCAAAGTACATCTGGACTGCAAAAGAAAGGTATGATGATAAATCGTACTAACACATGCAAGCCACCCAGATCAGAGACTACAGATGGTGTGACTATGACAGAGCTCTTTTTGGTCAAGATTCATGAGTATTTAATCAGAATAGGATAAGTTATTTCAATCATCTCTGGTTCCTGCAGAAACCTTTCAGATTATGTTGGTGACACTGGATTAGGCCTTCCAAAAAATAAACCCAACTAAAGCCAAATACATGACAACAGCAAAATATTTCCCTCCCCACTATAAATGAAGGAAACAGATGTACCACTGAAAYGATGCACAATAAATGGTGATGAACAACATCAGCAGCTCCTGCTTTTAAAAACATCGATCACGAGCAATTTTAATTAAAGTGAACAGTGAAGTAGGTGATTTGGCTCAGCATCCTTGAATTTATCAAGTGGGATGTTTCTAACACCTGATTACAAGCTGTAGTCACTGCCACCATCAGGCCTAAGCAGAATTAGCCGTCATTAACGTCATTAGCTTCTGAGGGTGAAATATGATGAATATAGATCATCTCAGATGGCAGCTTATTCAACTGAACCAATGTCAGGCAGCATTGTCACTTCGCAGTTTTCTAGCAGTGTGGTTCCTGAACCACCAAGCGGTTGGTGGTCTACTGAAACTGCATTTTTCTTTTAAGAATACCATCTTTTAACAGAGTTCCTCTATTTTATTTTGAATATACCTGGATATGGTGCTATAGGCTTGCTCGCTTTCCTGAGAAAAGAGAGAACTGAACTGGTGAATTATGAGCATTCAGATATTAATACTGCAGCAAAAACTCAGCATACTTGCCAAGTTCCTCACCTCTGTGCTGGGGCAACAGAGAAGAGACATATTAGGAAGAGAGAACCAAATGACAATCTTTACATATCTGCTGTTTTAGCTGGGCCTGGATACAACTTTGCTTCTATTTAATGCAACTCAGCAGCTCTGAGCTCTGATAGTCAAAGACCCTTAAAAATTCGACAGATGATTCAAAAGGGGTGAAACAATGAAGACACATGAGAATAAAAAACAAAAGGGAGATGGGGAAAGATTAGAAAAATGGATAAGTAAATTTCCTATGGAATTCAAACACTATGAAACACACTGAGGGATCAAAGAAGGGAAGTACATAAACACTTTAACAAAGCTACAGACAACAACATAATGATTCGAGATTGCAGTAAGTAATAATATCATGTTTGGAACAATGTGTTTCTCTGTTAAAGAAATAAAATATGGCACCATGGTACATAAACAGGGGAATTAGAATGCAAGAGAGACATTAATTCAGCAGAAAGAAAGAAAAAGTGACAGTTTGATGACTTACATTTGTCTTGAGCTTGTCCTTGTCACCAAACTTAGCTTTGGTGTATTTGAAAATGGAAGAATAGATAAGGAGTGGTCAAACAGGAATGCTGGCATGTAACAGAAGTGTGAGAAATGCTTTGTACCGTTGCATATTTTGCTTTAAAAACAAAATTCTGATCTGCAATGACCCAGTTGGAAAAAATGCTTGCACAAGGACTTAGGACATAAATGAGAACTGAGTAGGAGATGGAGATTTAAGGTCAATATCAGAACCATTTTTGTGATCCCGAATCATTAATGCAGCATTTCCTCCTTCTGTAGGAGGCAGGCAGGTACAAAGTCTTCTGTATTGCACAAACATTTGGATGTTGAACGTGACAATGGCGGGGGTGGGGGGCACATTTCAGTTCCAACATGCTAGAACATAAAGAAGAACATTTACAAAGGTGGGCAGAGACAAATTCAGGGCATGCCTGGAGTATGAGTACAGTGGAAGCACAGAGAAGTCGCACTGAAACAACATCATCTGCTTACAAACTAGGAGGATCAATCCCGTGACTACCATGCCAGAAATATTCCCTACACAAAGCCTGACTCTCTCTGCTTGACTCAGGGAGGGATGTATTCCACAATAAGGAATACCAACAGGTAATAAATACAGAAATTTGTTGGGCTTATGCTCCTTCACCTTTCTTGTGGGCTCTGACACACTTTCAATTCTTCCTTTTTCGCACAAGCAGGGGTAAAACTGCCCTGTGGTCATGGAAGTGTGGACTCAGCCATTCAAGGAGAACATGTTAGTGGATAATTCTGCCCCAGCACTAATACTGAGTTCATCATCCAAGGTTTCTGTCCAAAGTATGCCAAGTAGCATGAACAAAAACCACTGTCTCATGCGAGTTTCACCTCTCTGGAAGCGCACTGTTCTGTGGCCAATATTTAATTCATAAAGGTTTAATACAGCCAGTACATGTCAAAGAAAGTTAACAAAGGTATGGCAACTCATAGAACCCAGCAATACACTGATTTATTTCCTTCCAAAAAGATTTACAATGTGACATAATTTATATTTCAACGTGAATAGAACAAATAACAATTTTTAGTAATAACACTAGTAAAGTAATGTGTTCAAGCTAATTGCGCTCTGCAGAAATGTGTATTCTTGGCTTACATCTTTCATTCAGGCAAGCTTCTCTTAGGAAAGGCTAACAAGAGAAAATGAAAAATTCATTTACCTATAATTGTCCCAATTTAAAATTATTCTTCCCCYTGACAGTAATGTCCTTCCATGAAAAGCCATGGGAAGTCGTACTACAATAACACATCCTTTGCATCATATTTTCTGTTACCAAAGCATCTAACTCTATTTGTTGTATTTGTTTTCATCTCTGCTATGAACAAAACTCTAAATCCTAACTGACAGACATCACTAGGAGTTGATAAGTGAGTCAGCTTTGAAAAAATCAGGCTGCCAAACTGTTTACTTGAATATGGACCGCATGTAGTTTGGCGAGAACAGTTTTTCAGATGAAAGAAATGAATATTTCATCAGGATAAATACTGAAGTACCAGTCACATTACTTAAATTATATTATCTGAATTACAGTGTGTTTACACTTTAGAGGTCTTAAAAGATAACGTGACATCATCACACTAGACTAATATTAAAAAACCTCTCAGGTAAAGGTATAAATTTTGTAGCTGACTTGAACATAGCTGTTTCTTTATATGTAACTATGATTTAATAAATCATTTCTGCATAATGTAAATGGCTCCAAGTGACTACTAGCAATTCAGGAAAAACATATTTAATGAGTTTTCAAATAAGGCTCACGAAAGACCCTTCTGATTATTCCTCAAAACTACTTGCCAATATGTCTACTCTGATCCTAAATAGATACTATGCTGTAATGAATTATTTTTTTAACCTAGTTAAGTATTATGATGCTCATCTGATACACAGAATAATTTATGCTTTTAAAGGCTCATTTCTTTGCTTCATATTAGCTATGTAAATATAAAAACAATGTTCAAAATGATTGATTTTTTAATTTGCTGTTTGAAAAATTGACTGATTTCAAGTAAAAAAAGCAGGTACAAATTTCATGCTACCATGTGTTCATTGCATAAATAAGATAATGTTTAAAAAACCCAAACAGAATGTACAGATTTGTCTCAAAATTATCAGATGAAGAAAAGCCAAGAGACAGGGAGCACTGTGCAGTGCTAAAATGCATCATCACACGTTCTCTTCCTCAACATCAAATTGCAAGGGAAAAAAAAATCCCGTACTGATAAGTCAATGTCTGCCAGACAGTCCTTCATATGTTTTTAGGCATCACAGAGGGTACCTCCAGGAGAAAAATCTGTGAATAAGCAATTTCTAATTTCAGGAGAATTTGAGTCCACTTCTGGTGATGGAAAGAATCACTGCAGTCAGTGTCAAAAAAAACCTCAAACAAACCAACCCTGTTGAAACTATTACTTTGCATTACTGCTACTGTTGAGAATCCCATGAGTCTTAACATGGATTGCACTGACTGCCCTTAGAGAGCAAATACAAGCCCTCCTGAAGAGCCTTCAAACTGCCAACAAGGTGACAGGGAATAGGTCAATGAGAGGAAGGAAGATACAAGACAACAATAGCTTTGCACAGAGACCGATGGCCATAGCCCATCAGTTCTCTGGGATTTGATAGGAATTTGTATATGCCATCAACTTTTAGTAGGAATTTCCATTGCAAGAACCTGCTATTCAAATAATGACAAGCTTCTTATATGCTTGACTCTGCACAGCTGAGATCTGCATGCAAGTAAGAATTCCTCTTGTCTGCTTTTAGTATTTTTTTAAATTCTTTTTCAGTCCAAATGAAGCACAATTTCCTCTGCACAGAAACATCAAACATTCTCTTCCTCTGCATTTTATGATGTAGATTTTCCAGCAATCCCTGGCTTTTATGAGCTGTCTCATATAACCAACATTGTGGTCCACTGTCTGACAGATCTGTACTTTGTCCTTCCCTAATGAGACAGTTCCCCAATTATCGAGCCAACAGGCAGTGTTTCTAGAAAGTTTCACCCTTTTAAGCACAGAATTCCCACAGGGTGATTGGCAAATTATCACACATTAAACCCATCAAACACACAAACTTGGAGAATTTATTCCTGAACAAGCCATTTCCTTTTCTATTCCACCAGTTCACATTTGTTTTTTTTTTTCCAAAGTGTATAGTCAGTGTTTCATTAAACCTCGCAAAAATAACTCATCTTTCTGCCTCTTCCCATCACAAAGATCACCATGTTACAGAACAGCTACAACAGTAACATCACAGAACAACAAAACAGAGAACTGAGTCTGTAAAGTAATGCAGCTCATTGAGGCACCACAGTTATTTCTTTATAACATCTAGACAGCTGTTTGTGGTCAGGCAGGAGATGAACAAGGTGGGTGAAAGGGCTATAGTAGCTTTTGTCCTCTGTTAATGCCCTTTGGTGCAGTATCTGAGCTCCAGCATCCTGAGATGCATTTGTTGGCACAGGTTCAAGCACTTACTCAGTTTTGGGCTGTTCCCTGTCCTTGTCTGTGCTCAAAACATTTCTGAACACCTAAGCTGGGGGAATGTGGGTATTCCCATTCAGGAGGCATCCCAACATACTTAAAAAAGGAAGACTCACATCAGATCACACCATCGTCACTGTTACGACAAATAATTTCTACGTGGTGCCTGGCTATAAAACATATTCACAACTGATCATTGTATCCCTCTGAGCTGCTTCTGCCACTCGGCCTTGGACAGCAAACATTGTATTACATTTCAAGCATTAAATCAAACAAATCCACTTCTTCCTAGGAAATATATACTGCATGTACAACCATACAGGGGCAGAACCAAAACTTAAACGCTAGTGCTGGCCCAGCTACACATACTGGTGGAGCCACAACTTTCCTAAGCAGTTTTCCCAATGTTTTACCATCCTTCCACTTAGGAAATTCCTCATAATCTCTAACCTAAACATCTAATTCTATAAATTCACACTGTTCTTTCTTGTCCTGACCCCAGGCCAGACAACAATTTACCTTTACTCCTCAATAGGTTTTTATGTATTAGAGTTTTTTAATCTTCCTCTCCTTTAGTCTTCTGTTCTCTGGGCTTAAAATCCTTTTTCTATCACTCTACCCTTGGCGTGTTTCTACCTCCATTTCTGGCTGAAACACCGTCTTCCAGTTCCCCACTCTGGACACAGTAGCACAGCAGGTAACTTCACAATTTTTCCTGCTTAATTGTCATTCTGTAGCTGCTCCTTTCTTGGTTTCCCCATAACAATGTAAGGTTGTCAACCCAGCTCCAGTGCACGATCCACTACAAACTTCAGCTTATTCTCTGAGGAATCTCTGCCTAGTGCTTCAATCATTTCTCAGCCTTTCCCAATTGAATGAGCATCTCTGTTTAGGTGTAGCAATTTACACTTGATCTCACTGACTGCATCTCATTTAATGAAGCCCTTATTGAACAAACAGGATTGCAATTCAATCTACCAAGATCATTTTGGAAGAAATGGTTAGGAGCACATCCAACACAAAGCAGCAGGTTTGCCTTCGATTAAGAAAAGTATGGCCAGCTATAATAATTTCTGGCACCACAAGGAAAGATCACAATTTGATGCCAACGTGATGATTAAGCAAACTGAAAAACTTAAAGTAGTAGATTAATTTTTAAGGATATTATCTGAAAAATATCTAAGAGAAGAAGAAAGCTAAAAAGGAAAAAAAATAAGAGGAAGGCTAAGCTGGAGAGAGAACTGAGTTAGAAAACGTAACATCAGTCATATAATAGCTTACAAGTTAAACAAGTGTTTCAAAGAAACAAATTAAGTGGATTTATGATACTGCGGAAATTTCCTTCCAAAGCAACTCTTCTGATTGATGGATATGAATCTAGATCAGAAAACAAGATGATAAAGTCAGCCTTTAGGAATTTCAGACTTATTGCTATGGCAACATTCTCAGCAAGAAATGTTTCCTTAGAAATAACAAAAAAAATAAAATCACTTTTCCCTAAAACATAACTCTTCAGCATAAGAGAACAAGGCAGGTAAAAGCAACAGTGTAAACCAAACTGTTAGACCAATTCCCAACAGTGCACCTTTTTAAGCATCTTCCTACGATTCAAATAAAGTTCCTCCTTCATGAATTTTATAATTTAGAACAGGAGGAGTTGAGAACACACTGGGTTTGAAATTGATATTAAAAATTTCAGTCTATGAGTTATAATAGAAGATTCAGGCATCACAGAGACTAAATGTGTCTCCGCTCAAACGAAGCTCAATGAAACCATGCAGCCTAGCAGTACAGCTTCCTTTTGAAGGTGGATGCAAATACCAAGAATATTGGGGCATACCTGCACAGACTATTTTTAAAATCCCTAATTACACGTGGAGACAAATATTTTAGATATTGAAAAAAAATAGTTTGTTTCTTAAGTGCTATAAACAGGTAAGTGGCAGGTAACTTTCCTGATGTACTTTTATACGTTGTTCTGAATAATTATTAAGTTGTGTTTCTGTACAAACAAGTTATACTAATATTAACTTGCCAATCATAGATAAAATATACAAAAATGACCTTTGTTTACAAAAAAACACCTACAAAAAGGGTATGAGTTGAAATTCCCTGTAGATTAACTTAAATGAAATAAATATTTATCTAACAAAGCCTCAAATAATACTTTAAAGCCCTGCAAATGCACAGCTAGTATCATGCATTGTGCACACTGACTGAAGACCCCAGAAATGGAGGCAAAATATGGATTTCAAAAAGCATGTCCTGATCCTATTTAACATACTTCTGTAATAAAGCTCCCCAAAATGCAGCATAAGCTGCATGCACAGGAGGGACACACTTTATTCAGAGCCCAAAGAGACAACCTACTCTCCCAGAAATATCCCATCATTACAGGTCACTGGCCATCCCACCACCAAGCGATGGCTTTTCCACTCGACCTGATGATAAGCAAGTCAGCCCTTGAATAGGCCCTCTCACTGCTGAGATATTTCTAGATGGCCTTTTGCCTTTTGATGTACTTCAGACAGGAGGAGCAGCGTGGTTGTTCTGAGAAGTAAAGTCCAGCTAAGAGGCTTTCCCTGGAGCAGGACTACTTTCTGCATTCACAGCACAAATACCCAGGCAGAAAGAGACTGATCTTTTTGGTGTGCGGTTTTTTAATGCCACAGCAAGCTAATCTAGTGAGGCTCAAGAACAGCATGAACTCTTCTCTACCTGATAGAAAAAACCCTGTATTTTGTATATAATGTTGTAAATACATTTGTTGGTGAGAAGCAGAGCTCCTTCTGGAACTCACAAAGCCACATTCTTTGAGGATTTCCTCCTGCCCCCCTCGGTCCCTGATAATTCTCCCTCGAGGTAGAGGTCAGAGGGCACAGGCTAAAGAAATGCTTCTTGTTAGAGCTTTACAATTCACCCCCCACCAACATGAAGTGTTCCTGAAAACTGCAATTCCGAACACAGTCCTGAACAACAGCAGAGTTGCAGTCCCAAACAGAACGCCTCCATTTCCGTAACCATCGCGGAGGGAGCCTGCCCTGCCTTCTGAGTGAGGGAGCAGCACCAGCGTCCCTTCTCTGCAAACGCGCTGCAGCCCTTTTGGCTCGGATCCCACTCACAGCAACACACAGCATCTTTTTTTATTTTCTGTGCAGTTCATAAAGCGCCAAAGTGCAATCCTGGCTCTGACTGACAGCAATTGATTGAGATTTTTTTAATCACAAGCTAAGTCTGAATGAAATAGGTGGCGGCGAAGTGTTTGATGTTCAGAAAGGTTCCAGGGTATCAGATGGCTTCAAAGCAGTGTATGCAAAGAAAAGCAGGATGAGAGGTCCCATGAAAAACTCAGAGCACAGAGAGTAAATAATTTGAAAGTCTGTGTAAACAGGGGATCAATTTAGAATCCAAAAACAGTGATTACAACTCCCCCCATCTGCCTAATAACCTAACAACTAATTGGCCTGTAAAACTCTTATTTAGAAAACCAGTACAGAAAAAAAAAAAAGGATCTATGAGACTGTTTTTTACCATTTCTTCCTTCAGTGAAGACTTGGTGCCTATAATATATTCCCAGTGTTTCAGGCAGCAGAGATTTAATTGATGCATGATAGCAATCCCTAGTACTGTGCAAAAGAGACCAMTGTCAAAATGTAAATTATTTATTATTAAGAGATTATTCTGAATATTTAGGAAAATAAATTTGCTCAAATGCCAACTATTTACTCTCTTTGTATTGCCTTAAATATTGTTTCTCTCATTCATCTGTACCAACTTCAGTGGAGATAAACAGAAACCTGTCTCAAGTATCCTCTTACACCAGATGGAGTATTGTATAAATAAGACTCATCGAACACAAAAGGTTCACCCTGACCACACAAATAGTCAGAGAGCAGCAGAAGTGTCCTAGAGTGGGCACAGCTACATAAACAAGTGCTGAGGAAAAAGCAACGTGTGGATTTGGGAACGCAAGATAACAAGGACAAACATACAAACTTTGGTAACCTAGAAAAAGCAGATGGAGGAGATGACCTGAGAGAGACTAACTCTGTACAAAATAGCTGATGTGGCATTTGAAACCTCATATCTAATATAAAAGGTTTGAGAAAACAGGCACAGGAGACAAATGCCAGAGGCTGTGTGATTTCTCTGAGCAATCCTGTGGATCATCAAATTTGTTCCTGAGGCTTTTCTTCCTGCCTTAATGTCTATGCAGATCCTCACCCACAGCTGGGCTCCTGGTGGATTATGAACCTTGGCAATCACTCTGACTGGCATTTCGTTACATTCCTTCCTCTGATTTTCAGTTGTACCCATCATTTTTTTTTTAGATACCAAGATGATAACATGTTCAGACGAGGTATCAGTGCTCCCTCAGGAGTTAGCCCGAGTTGCTCTCATCCATGCCTGGACACCTTGGATGTGAACACAACCCAAATTACTGTCAGCTGACCCATACAATCGCCCTTTTGTCATACACACAATGATATTGTTCTCACCTGCCCTCCATAAAGCTGCATCTCACAATTTAAACAGTATTTCAAGGTCATTACTTCCTTTCCTCAGTGTGTAAAACTACATACACATACATATAAGAGAGTTTAGGTCTATTTTGAATCCTAGTCCTGTTCTCCCCAGTCCACTTGGACTGAAATACAATCTCCATGGCATCCATCACTTCTCCATAGGCAGATCGACAGCATGTAATAGTGAAACAAGAGACTGCTTTAGGTACATCTAATTTGAGGCTTATTATTCAAGACCATTTCCTCATTGTGCTGGTTTTCCAATACACTTTGACTATTTGTGAACTGGGTTATTTTTCCCCACTCTATGCTACTCCATCATTTCCCGTGCTGAGTTCCACTGTAGCTGTCAGCTCTGTTTCTGACCTCTCTTCCGTTGCAACAAAGGCAGAAACTCCCTTCTGGTACTGGAGTGGATGCTGGATGAGGTTATATTCAGTCTCTAATCAATTGTCATCATATATCTCTGTCCTTTTCTAGTGTTTGCAACATTGCCTAATGTAGTATCATTTGTAAATGTAATTAATGAGCTGTTTATGTACTCTTCAAAAATCATTAAGATGTTAAATTAAACTGTTTAGTGGTGCACCCTGAGTAACACTGCATGCTTTGGTCCAGCTCGATACGTTGCCATTCGTCATGACTCTCCATTCATAATGCCTCCAGCAATTCTAACTCCTCTGACATAATTAATGTTCAAAATAATTTCAGTTGTGGTGGGCATTTTTCCTCTTTTTGCATTAATTTCTAGACTTGCTGTCCTTTCTGTTTTGAAGGTAACACATCTGTATTGTTACAATCTTTTAATGTCTTCTTGCTTCCTTCTCAGTTATTACAATTGCTAGTGCACCGATACTTTCTGGTTTAGTTAATTCTTTTAGCATACTGCAACTTGCTATCACCAATACCTATTTATTCACGTGCCATAAATATACAGCTTTTCCTGCTTTTATTCATTATCTACTTTAAAATTCCTTGTTTTTCTCTTTCACATACTTATTTCATCTTCTTGTTAAAGAGGCAATCAAAATATGCCATCCATCAGCACAGCTGATTTTCTGTTCCTTATCTTACACAGACAACCCTTTTTTCCCCCCCAATTTGTGTCTGTCTTCTCCCTACTGCAAATATTTCTGTTGCCATAATCCAGTCTACACTCAGATGTTGTCAATTCGAATCCTTTGCTCTCTCTACTGGGTCTCTGCAAGCCTCAGAAATCTATAGATATTTTTATTCACTTTCTTGCCTTTCCCTCTATGCCTACTGTGCTGGATCTTGTGAAACCCACTTGCACTTTGCATTCTTTTCCTTCAGACTCACAGTAATCTACTGCTCCCTAATTGAATGAATTATACATTTTACTTTGCTCCAGGCTTGATCTGTTCATTAGGACAGACACTCAAGTAGCCTTCATTTCCCAAGGCATCACTGAAATCACTGGACTTAGGGCTTTTCAGAACAGTCTATGATCTGTCATATGGACTTTAGAATCCATATTGCTTGCTAAGCTTCTAAATGCTGGTATGAATGAATGGCTCTTGGCTCATGTTCAGCTTGTGCAGCTGTGTTCTGCAAGTCTGGGTGTTGAGTATTTTTTATCTCAAACAGGTGCACAGTCAACAACTCTTAACCAGTAAGGAAATAACCTGTGGATGATTTCTCCTGTGGTCATCTTTTCTTATTAAAATATCAGGCTAGTTTTCATGAAACCCATGAGTACAACCACTTTTTATTATTCCGTGTTAAATACTAAGCTACCACCTAGAATGTCCTAAAAATTGCAGACTCCCTACAGATATAAGCATTACCAGCGTTGACCAATGCCCACTGAAGTTTTTCCTTCATTATTCCAATATTCTTTTTTACACCCTTTCATAATTATTATTTTATTTTCTTTTCTCCACATCATATTAGGAACTTCATTCTCACTAACCTGGATGCCCCAAAAGCCTGTAATTGACCAGAGCAGGCAGGAACAAGGATGGATGTAGGAGCAGCTGAACAAAGCTCTTACTGGCTCCAATGAGAAGCACAGCAAGACAGGAACATTCTTGTGTGTTTAAACAACACCAGAGATGAGTTCAAAACATGCCCACCCATGCAAGGTTGTTTTCAGTTCTAATTTTTATGCCTAGCATTAAAAAAACAAACCAACCCACCAAAAAACCAAATTCCACAATGGTTTGTATAATGGCAAAAAGAGGGATTGCTGGACATCATTTTGAGAAGCAGAGAGAGGAGGTCATTAGCACAAAAAGTGTGAAGAGCACAGCTCTTATCAAAAATAATAAGTGATATTCTCATCAGGTCTGACTCTGAAGGGCACATGTCACTTGGGTTCAAAGCCCTACAACCTGTCCTGCCCCTTTCCTCCAAAAGCTTTATTTTCCATTTGTGACATTTCAGTATTAGTAGCTTTTCCTTACTGAATATTACATCCTGATGTAACACCATTGGTTCCAGTAAAATTTTTTAAGATTTTGTGTGTGTGTGCATTCTAAGTTGCCAAACATATGTGCTATCAGATAACCAGCCAAAATGACCCCAAAAGTGTGAAGTCAGGCTCAGGTGGCAAATTCTTTCTCAAACCTACAGGGAACTAACCTATGGATATCTAAAGACTTCAGCTGCAACAGCGTGAGCTACAGAATCAAAGCTCCAGKGCTGGAGAGGGAAAAGCTCCTTTTCTCTGTGGATTTTGGAAATCTGGCCTTTTGAGGTACAAAACTGTACCATGTATTTCAAGCAATCAAAGAACCTTTATAGTTCAATGAAATATCATATAACAGGCTAATTTGTGATCGATTTTGGTGAGAGGGTGCTATAACCAGTGACACTTGACCAATACCCGTATTTTCAGGAAGGAACATTAAGAGGTAGAATAAGCAACAAATTAATCACTACTCAGCTATTTAGGAGGCTATACTGCATGCAGTTATCATCCTGCCCAGTGGCTTCTTAGGTCTTTTTTAATAAATAATACAGTATAAGAATGAGCCATGGGACCAGCTTCCTCCCTTCTTTAATGAGACAGCTGCTTGTACTCCTACTACCAGGCATGCTTTCCCTAACTCCTAAAATAAGCTTAGCCCTTTCATCTAGCAATCATTTTGGCCAAATCATGTTTAATTTTTTGGGTTTTCACATCACAAACAGCGAGAAATGCTTCTGGAAGCTTACAATCATAATTAGTCTACATCAAGGAAACAAAGATCCAAATTAGAAAAAAACAATAATGTGTTCTCCCACAATACTTACAATTGATCTGATGTTGTTTTCTTTCGCCAGTTTCAGAGAGGATTTATAGCAACTTGCTAAGTTTTCTTTATGAGTGTCAGTGAGATGCCCTCTTGCAATTGGCCCAACAGTATGGATCACATCTGCAGTGAATAAAAAAGAAGATAAAGAAACATCAAAGATGCTACTGTATCTCACATCAATCCAATCTGGTTTTGTACCTAGACACAAAGGTAGGAATAATGATGCAAGCAAATGTATATAASCGGAAAACACATCATAAGCTACATGTGCAATAATTAAACATAAAAACAGTAAAGGCCAAATTTTGAAGAACTTGGACTAAGGGAAAAAATGAGAAATGCACTGAATGCTTGTTACGTCTACTGCAATGCACACACAAAGGAGAGATGAAATGTTTGCACAAATCCTCTAAATCTTTAGGCCTCTACAACTGTAAATACTATAGAACTTTGAAACAGTTGTTCTCAGTCCTTAAAGTCCACTCACTGGGAAAGTTCACTACACAGAGCCTCAGCAATACACAGGTTGTCTTTGTTTTTGCTCAGCCATTTTAAAAGAAGAAAAGTTGTGACTTAGGAATGTGTTGGTTATTCAAAAAATGTGCTTTCCTCTCACGTCAGACCAGAAGGAGACACCATGCAATAAAACAAAATATTCTGTTTGAAGAAATTTATAACTAGCAAAAAGAGAAAGCACAGTCATCTTAGGTATGATGCCTCTGGACTCATCAAAATCAGATGCTGCAATCAATCAAAGTCTCTAAAGTGCTATAAGAAAAATGAATTTAAGAGCCTGGAGAAAAAAAGTCTTGAAAAGAAATCTACAAATTAAAAGGTATCACGATTTCTTTTATCCTCCCTCTCCCATCCCCCTGACTATTTGGAAGCACATTTACTTTTTAAACATCATTCTTCTACAGTATATGTGAACATAATAAAATGAGTTACGGTGTCAGATATATATATTTTTTTGCCTTTCATTTTCATTTCCTATAATATACAGCAGAAATAAACAATGGCAGTATTTTTTTTTTTTTTTGCACAAMCAGGGATTAGGCCAACACTTTCAATTGCAGTACTGCAGGTCCAATTGGTTAGGTTGTGTTTCTGTCCCGTCTGGGTTAGGTTTCCAAGAGACATCTGCTGTTGCTACACTCCAGAATATTTTAATTTACTCACAAATCCTACAGAATTAACACCATTATTCTTTGTCCAAGCTGTTTTTTATGATTTCCATCCAACATAAGCAAAGCATAAGCAAAAATGGACAAACTAACTTTAAAATGTACACTATMTTTTTTTTTTTTAACTTGGACATCATCTGTCAAGTCCTGCTCTCTGCTGCTTGAAAGGTGGCTTTTATGCTGAGCCATAATGTTCTGAAAAATTTCAAAATTTTTCTATACATTAGCCACAARGTGTTGATAAATCAGCAAATAACAGCACATCTGAATCCCAGTGCTCAGAAACACGGAGGAATCTGCTGTAATGGAAACTGAAACCTACAAGAGCTAAACCTCACAACTGCTACAGAAAACCCCCCATCCTGAGAAGTAAATAAAGGCTGAGTACTCTTCATTCTATTTTGATCACAGTAATTTTCTCCAGTTGTGGGAACAAGATGGACAGATTGGATAACTTCTGTTGAATGTCACAGCTGCAACTCCAGAGAATCCTCCCCACAACTGAACCATCAAGTAGGTGTGAGCCTTTATCCACTGATGAGCAGGATGACAGCAGGACACTAAAATAACCTGGGAGTTCAGAAAAGAGTTATACCCTTACATGTGTTCCAGCTACTATCATAAACTGAGAACTATTAAGAAAGGACCAGAAAAAAGGACAGAGCTAGTTTAAGATTTGCTTCTGTGTGCAGAGATAAGGTTGTGTGAGTACTTCCATTAGCAAAGACTATAATTTCCATTCATGACTACAGCACTTTCTTGGAAATAGAAACTTTYCAAGGAACATTTCCATCTGGAAGTGCTGACAACTTCAGAGAAAGAAAAAAAAAAAACTTCTCTTGACTTTTTTTTTCTTGTTCTTTATTTTAGGAAGAGGTGAACTTCAATTACTGAGCAAGAGACATGGTTTAAAAGTGGACTTGGCAGTCTGAGTTACCAGGTGGACTCAATGACCTTAGAGATCTTTTTCAAGCTAAATGATTCTATGATTCTGCAAGGAAAGGAATATACTCATGCATCTCATCTCAGCCAAGTTCACGCTACATTTATGGACACCAAGGTCAGAGGTACCATGATGCATTTCAAATTCACAACACTCACCAGCCAACAAGCAAATAAAGGAATGACTATAAAACCAACTTTAAAACAATGTGTAAAGGATGAATAACAAAAGAAAGAATCATAAACATTTCCCTCTTTTGGCTAAGGCTGAGTTTCTTGCATTTCAAGGTGCAGCATCCTGAAACCTGAAGTATAGTGGCTTAAATTATTCACAGATTACTTAAAGACAAGAAGGAGTTTGGGGGAACAGATCAAGTACCAAATTCTTGCCTGGGTCTTTCTGTATAAAACTCCCACAGCGTAATTTTTAGATGCATTTCACTCATTAAATGTTTAACTCTTTTCCTTTAGTCTTTCATTATTAAACACTAGTTTTAAGCAGTCTCTGCTCAATAAATGCAAAATGTTGTCATCTTTTTTTCAGAACTTCCCGATTTAGCATTTTCATAGCACCTCATTAGCAACCCTCTATTGCTGCACCAGACACTTCATGTAAATAGGTAACCTTTAATGCAGTTATTAGCTTTTATGTTTAGTTTTTCCAAGTCTATCATAGGTGGCTCTTTAAACAGGACATGGAAGATGGTTTATGAATTGAATGGGCCCTGACCAACCTTATCTAGTGGGAAGCATCCCATGGCAGGGGCTTTGGAACTAGATGGTCTTTAAGGTCACTTCCAACCCAAAGCATTATATGAGTCTATGAACTGGTTTATAAAATATCACAACTATTGTAATTTTTTACAGCATATTTTTGGCAAAAAAATTCTTATCTTAGGCACATTATTATTCTGAAACACATGATAAAAGATTTTATTAGCAGAGCAGCATTACTAATATGCCAGTGCTTCATGGTCAGCAGACGAACAAGGAAGTAACAATTTTATTGTTGTACTTTGTCAATAAAATCAGTGTATACATACATTTCCTAAACTACACGTTATTCTGCTCAAGCTATTGCAAAATACCTTAAGGTTTGCAAGCAGGCAAAACCCTTGGACATTACATAGGCATAAAGGAAACAAACCAGAAAATAAAACAGCTCTTCCCCCTCCTTCAGCCCATGCAGTTACTACACAAGGATCAGACTTCACAGGCTAAAGCAGCACCATTTATTTTTAATATATCAACAAAGACTGTGTCAAACTTCAAGCTTGTCTGTCACAATAAAGTTTCCTTCCTGCTCACACATTATCCCCTGCAGAGAGCTGGAGGATGGAGGAGTATGTGCGATAGGGGATGTCTACAGACATTTGTCCTCAAGAAAATTCAGGGCAGAACTGCTGCCCTGCTGTTCTGGCCACCCACTACAGCAGCCAGTCTCAAATGCAAACCTCCAGCACTGCTGGCAAGGACAATGATGGACGTGCAAACCCCAGCTGGCACCTTCCACACCAGTCTGCTCCCAGCGAGAACAAGCATTCACCCTGGAGAAGGGCACGGCCTTTCTGAAGGAAAACACAACGGTAAAGGACACATATACAGGGGCAAGTTTCACCAGAGCAGGCAAACTGACTGCAGCAGGCAATGCAGGTGGGAGCAGCAGCTGTGGGGATGAGCGCAACCATGGACTGAAGGTACGCTGTGGGCACAACGGCGTGAAACGGAGGTGGTCTCATCACCTAAAGACTTTTTAATTGGGGGAAATGTAGAGAAACTCCAAAAATATTTAGTTTGTCTGGAAAAGCTGGCTCCTGTTTGTTCTTGTAGCTTCTGCACCGTTTTGGGGTCTTGGCACTTCTCAGTGTGGTCAAATAGGAGTAAGGGATGAAAACATTTCCCAAAAAGCAAAACATGTTTTTTTGGTCTTCAAAACCAAGTACCCAGATCAAAACAGGGAACAGTCAGCAGTCAGAGAATGCTACACTTGCCATTTGTAGTATTTTAACTTTAATGTCAAATGAAGCTGCCAGCACTGCTGTGAAGCTGCTGATTTACTGTGGTCAGTCTTCCAGCCAAGCGCATAGGAAACTTCATTAAAAAGAAAGCTGCAATCCATGGGTTCATAAATCACTTTGTGTACACAGAGCAGAGATGTTTGCTTACATTTTTAATAGTATATTGAGGTGGAGAGCCCCCAAGGAAGGTATATCCTCATCTGGGATTCGGGCCACAGCAATGGATCAAACTGCTTTTAACACTAATGAAGCTGTTGGTTTAAAACCGTGTTTATAAGTAAAGGAGATATTTCAAAAATGAAACTACAACTGCTTTAGAGTACAAACTTTATGTGTAAAAAAGCCAATGAGGCTTGTTTTCTCTGGTCTTTTTTCTTAAAAAAGTCAGTCTATACACCTTAACATGCTGTTTCTCACATGACTTTCTAACTGCACTGCTATGGAGAAAGGGCAGAGCAGCATGGGCAAAGACAAAACACAACTTCCAGTTGAAAAGGATGAAGAGAAGTGATTGTGCTTCAAAAATCAGCCTGGAGGACTGATGTAAATTATTTTCGATGTAATTTACTCTTCCCTTGTTCTCCGAAAAAGTGACACTACATGGCAAAAATATTAGCACTGTGAGATTTTCCAAGCAACTGAAAAAGTACAAATAAGTTTCTCACATTCCTCCCCTTACAGATGCGAGTGTGGTGCATTCACACCATTAATGAACCACGGCCAGAATCAATTACACATTTCTCTCATTCACCCCATTCACGCATTCATAGCCATGAGCGGCCCATCCAGCCAACTGCATAATGAAGCTGTGCCCTGTCAGTCACAGCAGGAACCCTATGAATTTCAAGAAGGAGGGCAGCATGTTGCGTGTGCCATTGAATTGAAAAAAAACTGACAAAAACTCAGGCTGTTAAGGGCTCCATTTGTAAATGTTATCAGTTGATTTACACAATAAGCACCTCCATATTGGTGCTGAAAAGGGATAGCTGAGGTTCATTTGGTGGGAAATGGAATTACCTCCAGGTATTCATACCTACTGACTAACCCTATTCTTCAGGAATGTGTGCAGCCTAATGCTTTGGTATACAAATTGCTCAGGTTGTTCATTTTCTATTTCTAGCTACATGCACTTGCACATAAAATGTGCATTTTCAGTGTGCAACAAACAACTGTTAATTTAAGTTCAGCTTAAATGAATCCCACAGGACCACAGTCTAATTTTGTGTCTCCAAAAGTAGATTAGCAGAGTTGAATATTATAAATGTAAGACATCTTTTATAAATCACAGAATGCTGTGTGTGACTACATATGATACACCTCCTCAGTTCGAAAGCATTTCTTTGCTTCATATAGGTATATTGTGTTTAGCAGCAGTTAAAGAGCCAGTCTCAGGTTTTTAGGCTTGAGGCAATAAGCACTGCTCAATCTGAACTTTGTACCTTTTATAGCTGCCTTCAGTGATTAATTAGCTGTTTTGTGTGAACACACAAAAAAAATGTTTCATTAGCTGCAAAAGCTATGATATGTAGAAGTCATTCGTGTAAAATATTTAAGCCATTTTTCACCTAAATGGCATTGTCTGCCAAGGAAAGGTAAAGAATATATTTACTGTAAATTATTAACCAGCATCCCTCGTTGTGGGTTAGGTGTATATCCTAACTACGAGACAGCACAGGCAGTCAGAAAACAATATTCCCAGAGGGAGAGGCAAAGGATTTGCTGAGCCTGAGAGATCCTTCAGGGAGCCGCAGGAGTTTGTGCTCAATAGGCTGCATTTAGCAGGGCATGATCGCTCGGCATCTGTGGGAAGCTGAAAAACACAGAGAGCTTGTTCGCAATGGTTACACCACTGCCTCGACAGTCGGCCAGAGAATTAAGTCACACAAGTCAAAGCCCAAGCCTTTTTGGCACTCATGCTTGTCATAAAATACAAGGCCCAAGTATGTCTGTGTAATCCCAGAGCAGTTCCCCCTCCCATCAATGAACTTACAGCATCGCTCTGCCATCAGGGCCTCACCATTAACGTCAGAAACAAAAGTAGGCTCTGTTCAGGGAGGAGAAGCAAGTGGTGCAATTAAGAGACACTATACTATATCCCAAAGTAATAGGTTTTACAAAGCAATTTAGTGCCATGATGACAGATGTCAAAGCAGCAGCTAGACAGACGGCCCCACAACTTCCACGGAAATAATTGCCTACGTGTAAAGCTAAAAGGCAACGGCTCCACTTGGGATATTCACAGGGTGATACGAATGAACATGAGATGAACATGACATGACTGAACATGAAATTATGACATTCACGACTTGTTAATTCTGGTTTCTTTTTCAACTTGGACTAGAAGAATTTGAAGCAGGAATGTTCAAATGTTATCCTTGTTCCCTACCTTCCTATCCAAATGAAGATCTTACTATACCTAAGAAAACCAGAAGAGATGAAATTATGCTGCCCTAAGCAGATTTTCTCCTCCACACACTAGGGCAAACCTCACTTTGCTGTAGCAGCAGAGGAGTTTGGCCAAGCCTCCTCCTCATCAAGGGGCTCATGAAACACATACCAAGTGACTCCCTTGACCCAAGCAGTGCTCTCCACCTTTCATTGACTATTATTCTTTGCAAGTGGACAAGGCTCTAGACAAAAATGTGTTAATCTGTGTTTTGGTTTATGTTTGCTACACATAGGAAAGCATGAACCACAAACATTCTCTATTTTCACTATATTGAACAGCAGAAGGTGTTTGCGAGTGAGTTTGGGTTTAACTCATTTGATAAGTCAAAAGGCTTTTCAACACTCAAAAATAAATTTGGTTGCCCTAAATTGAGAGTGTTTATTCTTCAGACACGAAGAGAGAGTTTCAGACTACAATTCCACAAAAAATGTACACCAAAATACACAGCCTGGTGAAGGATAGAAAACAGCCATGTAAATTCAAGGATATTTAACCCCACTTGATTCTTGATTCAATAGAGAATCTTGCAAGTATTACTCAAAAAAACATAYAACACAAATCAAGTCCTAAAAATGCAAATGGGGGTTAATTTCAGTTCTAGTTTTGGAATTGGATTAATTACAGAGGTACTGAAATCAGAAGTGAGCTAATTAATGTTCTCAGCTTCTCAAAGCATGGGCCCCTTGTCACACTTCATCTGTTCTCAGTGTCCAACCTGGTTCTGTTAAAGTGAATTTTGTTACCTCTGCTGGTGTATTGCATAGTTGAAGCATAAATATGCCCTTTAGGACATAGGGAAAACAAAAAACAACAAAACAAAAAAAACCAAACCAAAACAAAAACAAACCCAAAAAACCTGACTATCCACAAAAGAAAATCCACAAAAAATCTCACTCAGCCTCACTACAAAAGAATAGTACCAGACTACTTTTATCCAGAAAAGATTAACACTCAGAACTGCAATTCTTCTACTTTCCTCCCAGTGCTGAACAGTGCTACAGAGTGCTCTGATAATTTAACAAAAAGCCACAGCAAAAGCTCTTTATTTCCCATTTTAAGGATTTTTCATGTACAAATTCTTTTTAGATAACTTCTAGCATTTCTTATTAAAATGCTCTTTATTATTCCATCAGGTTCATTGTAGAGATGCTGAAACAAAGGAAGGCATCTCAAGAAACTAAGAAAACAATCCAACATGTCATGTTTGCCATGGCCGTGGGGTATCTTATATATGAGCAGGTTCCCAGATGCTGCACCAATACTTCAAGGCTTTCTTCCCCTTCATGAAACGATTGAATTACTCAAATTATTTGTCCTTCATGTAGGATTTAAGAATATCGGCATAAAAGCTTACAAAACACTGATCTTCATTTGAAAGGACTGGTGACTATAGCAGAAAGTTATCAGAAGACCAAACTAAACAACCCTTAATCACATATTAGCAGCAAAATAACCTCAGGTGAAACAAGCGAAACTGCCAGTATTGGTTTTATCTGCCCATTGAAGGGATACAAATTTTTTAATCAGATCACTTCAGGTAAAAAGGTGTTTGAAAATCAGACTGAAAGAATTGTTTCCTTAAAGGGAAGTTATATAGGCTTCTTCAAGAGGCAAAGTGTGACTTAGGGTTTCAAAGACAAATTTATTATATTCATAGCTTCACTGGTGCATTTGTTCCTTAAGGGCAGCACATTACAAAAGGTTATCACTTTTGTTTTTTTCATTTACTATATGTTTTCTTGAGGAGAAACAAACTTCTTTCACCTCAGAAATTGGAGCACATCTTTTTCATTTGACACTTCTCTAATCTACATATCCCTCACAGCAGAAAATAGATGCTTTGCTAAGGATTTTGCTTGTCTTCTTTAAGAAAAACAGAAAAAGGTGATAAAATTACAGGTTCTCCATGTATCTTCTAAAGAAACCGGTGGCAGCTAAATCAGCCTGATTAACTTTCAAGTCTGAACATTGGAAACCAGGCAAGGAAAGTTCAGTATTTTCCTTGCCACAAACAATACAATACAGCTCTTGCAATACAGATAGAAGAGCTTTGTGCAGCCTCTTAGTACCATTTATCACCTCCCAAATCCAAGTGGGTGCAGAAGGAGGAGAAGGTTAGAAATTAAAAGACTGAAACCATTAAATATTTTTTAAAATACATTAAATCCCAGGTTAAAAAAGACAGAGCTGAGGATTCACGTGAACTGTGCTACAGGTCTTCATTCTATACAGAGAATACTGTATTTTCCTCATAGCAATAAACACAGTGTTTATAGCTCCAAACTGGCAGACTGCTTCCAAGCCTGGGAGAAATCTCACAGAAATCGGTAAGACTACTGCTTAAAGGTAGTGAGGATCCAAACACCAGCAAAGGAAATCACAGCA
Organism: Amblyornis subalaris; assembly: GCA_018881555.1. Classification (NCBI taxonomy): domain Eukaryota; kingdom Metazoa; phylum Chordata; class Aves; order Passeriformes; family Ptilonorhynchidae; genus Amblyornis; species Amblyornis subalaris. The sequence goes on along the minus strand of JACAXG010000031.1, from coordinate 6,858,913 downwards.
CACCCTCAGGATGAAGGAATGCACACTTATAATTTCATCTTTTAAAGGGCATCACTGAAAAATCTCACTTTTATTACCTCTTTACTTTCACAAGAAAAACACAGTCTCTAATTTATTTGACCTTAAGCATTTCTCTTCTGTGCTTTTAGCAAGCTACATTTCACAGATCTTTGTCTACAGTCCGTTCCTTTAGAGATGGTTTTCCCTGCTATACCTATGAACCCATCACAAAACAAAAAAAAAGAGGAAAAAATTAAATTTACTATCGCCACCTCTCTCCCAAACTCAGTCAAACACAGTCAATGGAAACAGAGACATATGATGCAGCATCCAAAAGTAAGCTCAACTCATTTTTAAAAGCTGACTAGATTTCAAGTTGGCAGTGCCACTTTAATTGCTTCATACAAGTGTGATAAGTGAAGTAACTGGACAGCTCTTTGAACTGTAGCRTGAGACTTCTTGCCTAGAAGAGGAATCTCACTTTCTATCATCAATTGTATTTTAATTTTAGGTGGCTGAAACCACAGTAAAGCACCCTCCTGATATCAACATATTCCAGACACCAAGCTGTGAGAATGCAGTACATGCCAAGATAAATTCCTTTGACTGTTTCCCCCCGCCTCTTCCCCAGAGATGCTCTCTAGTTTGAAAGATAGCTTAGTTTCATCAGCTGGCAACGAGACAAATATTAGCACTCGGAATCCAGTGCTCCGCAATCCATCCTAAAAGCAAACCCAGCAGATGATGGGGGTAGGGCACAAGCAAGCCTGTTCATAGAGGGAAGAGGAAATATAAAGACATGTGTCTGCACAGACTATGCTATAGATACACAACAGAGAAAAAAATAACAGATCTAGAGAAGAACTTCAGTGCTTCAACCCTGCTACCTGCATGCTTTGTAATAAACAGCTATTATTTCTCTGAATACTTCAAACAAAAACAGCAAAGAGACTAATTTATATTGTTAATAAATCCAACTATTATTTTAGCAGAACTAAGTAAATGTAAGTCTTGAATCAAGACTGAGAGCAGCCTGTTTGCTTGGGTGAGCAGGGGTATGGTGGAGGTAAGATTGCCCTAACACCATCTTGTTCCACACACGCTCAGCCAACCAGAGCCTTTGCACAGTGGAAACGGGACACAACCATGACTTGCTGCATCTTGCTTGTTCTCAGAACTCCTTAAATTTGACCCCAAGTTTAAAATTTTCCCTTCAGTTCATACCTCCACTGACAGGGCAGCAGGATGTGACTCATGGCAGGCAAGGGGACAAAGAAACTTGTTCTGGCTAACATGGCTGCTCCTGGCCACAGTGCTCTGCCCTTAATGCTGGCTCTGCTTCTACCAGTTTTCTTTCAGAACTGAGCTTTCAGAGATACCTTGAGCATCGCATCGAAATCATCTGATCTCTTCAGCCTTCCAGCTGAGAAAGGTACCAGAGGAGAGGATAGAAAATGACAAGAAAACACCACCCTATCTTTACTCCATCTACTCTCTGRATTGTGTTCACATCACAACATCTAACTGAGCAATACTTCTCATTAAGGCATATACACACCCTCACGGATTGTGATCAGCTCAGCCAGGCTACTGGCCAGCTGTGGTACAGAAGCTGCCTGCTTACATTGCAGCTCAGCACACCAACACCACAGGCAAGCACCACTGAGGTGGAAAGGAGCTAAAAGTCTTCAGCAACATGCTCAGAATCGCTGGCAGACACAAAAGCTAAGTAGAAACATGAAATGCATCCAACAAGGATATTTAGCAAAAATTGTGGTATGATATTTCACMCAATATGTAATGCTCCTGTGGTTCCAAGTGAAAAACAAGCTTTGACAAACATCTTGAGAGTGTTGTGCATCAGCGTAAGTTGTAAACAGTTGAATTTACAGCATGATCAAACATACCAAAATAAGAAACAGGGAAACTTTTTTTTTCCCCAAGATAAAAAAATGTATTGCAAAGTGAACTGTTAGCAACTTGCTGAGGCTTATTGCACTGCTAATGTTCTCCGTGTCAATGTCACTAGGAAGAGCCCTTGGAGAAACACTCGTGTCACCTCTTGTTCAGCTCAGTTGAGAAAAATGTACTTGAACAACCTTCTGGAAAGTCATGTAATGAGCTAAAAGAGCTGCTGAAAGACAGTCTTGAGCTTTGACTTTCTGTAAAAGAAACACAGATGTAAATAAAGTCAACTTATGCGCTCAGTAATATTGTAGCATGCCACTAGCCTGTCACAAGCTTTTCACAATAATCACAACTGGAGAATTTCCAACTCAAGTCGCTCAAACAGGATACTGGGGTTTAGGGACTGGGAACCAGAATGAGTGGAGCTAGAAATGGCAGCAATAATTCGTAAACACAGCAATACCTTTGRAAAAAACCCAATGTGGAGATGGCAATACTTGTGAGGGTAACAAGTGTCAGAACAACGTGCCATTTCCAAACCCAAGACTGTCCCTTGCTGAGGGTAACTGCTCAGTTTCTGGGAAACCATATGGAGAAAAATATTTGGAACTTTCACTGCACTTGGTATTAAGCAAAATGGTTATTTTGCCACCCGCAGTGCCCACAAGCTCAATGCATCTTTTCTCTAGGAAAAGAGGAAATGTCTGCAAAATCACATTACCCACTTGAACATCAGCCTGAGGATTAGGGGGACTTTTTAGAAGTCCACGTGCAAAGTTGTAATTCACAGTGCTGTTTTCCCTTGCGTGGGTTATCGGAAAGACAAACTGGTATTTTCACAGTGAAAGCAATTGCTTCAAGAATAATGTCATCTCTTATTGTTCACAAAATGCTAGAAATCAGAGCACRTGAAGCAGCAAACCATTTGGCTGACCTTGCCTGCTGAGCAACATACAGTCAAGCAACCAAAAACATGTTGGGCAAGACAGCAGGAAAGAAAATCAAACATAGACATGTGCTTTCACATGTTCTTGTGACACCACTGCACATTTTCAAAGCAAGCCAAATGCTCGATACTAATAATGGCAAACAACCTGACCTYACCCATGTGAGTGTTTTCAACGTGAATCCTGGGCCTGAAGGCAACACACTGAGAAAGGTAAATCCAATTGCTTCACTAGTGCCATTTACACAGTGAGGTGTTAAGACCCACCTGGGCTGGGGTGTGATTTGGAAAATCACGTTGCAGCACTGGCTGTTGGGGCTTTGAACTTGACGGAAGAGGCCAAGAATGAGGAATCTTGGATGATGATTCCACTACACTTTGAAGTTTTAGAAAAGGAAAAAACTTCAGTGTAAGCACAAAGGCACCTTTTCATTATTAAACAAATTCAAAAGGAAACTTTTTTCCCATGTTAGTGCTGATAGTGTTCATGGTTTGTAATTTAAATATTTGGCTTAGTAGAAACTTCATCTTTCACAGAAGCTAGGATTTTTCTGCATATTTGCAGTATAACCTATTAAAACTTTCTAATCCAGAACCTCATAACCTTTAGTTAAAATATTGTGCTTTCCTCTCTAGCTATCTTCAGCCATCTTTAAGATTTTCTAAACTGATACCCTTGGCTTTAGGGACAAAAAACAAAGGGGGGGGAAAAAAAAAAAAGGACACCCCACAAAACCAATCCACCCTTCCCAAATTCCCACAGAATTGAATTCTTATATAACCAAGCTCTCCTTTTCTCCTGCTTTTCAACCAATAGAAGTTTTGTTGGGAACTTCACCTCATTAGAGTCCTTATCATTTAAATAATGCTCAGCAATAACACAGAACTCTGTCATAAAGCTTTTGATAGATATTTCGCAGCCATCACATTATGGTCAGGATTTATGGGAACGATTTAGAAAAGTAAAAAAATAAGACTGACTATCATTTAGCAAAGAAATTATAAATGCAAATTCAGAGGAAGACAGTATCTTTTTCTTCATGAAGAAAAATTTTAAAGTAGTTTCTGGAAAGGAGGACTATATAATAAACTTCTAATTTCAACAGTAACATTAGGAAAGGAAGGAAAATTACAATAGGCCAGGTACCATGTCATCCTTGATATACTACTACACTTCTTTATGAGCACATTACAATTCAGAGAGCTAATAATAAAAAGTGATGCTGAGATGATGAATTGATGCTATGCAATTAGACCTATTAGAATTCACAAGAGTCGACAGGCAATAATCAAACCACTTTCATGCTGCCCATTGCAATTATCTTTGCACTTAAGAATCAACAAAGCACATAATGACTTGCTCTCAATTAAGGAATTCATGAGAAATGGAATTTTAATTAGTGTGTAGAAAATTTGGGCCATTTATTACTTTACAGGACAACAGATAGTAAAAACTAGTTGAGTAGCTCTAAGTGTTCAGCAAGGGTTCAGGTCCAAGAAGAGCACACTGATGCTTCCAAAAAGGAGTTCCTAGTAACATCCCTTGAAATGGTATTGCCAAAGTAAATGCACATTCACTTCTGCTAAATTCTGGAGGGAAAAAAAAAAAACAACCCACAAACAAAACTGTTGGAGCTTGTGACTAAAGTGGAAACCATTGTTGATGTTTTCAATTACCAGCTGATGAACAAGTTAGGTGGAATTACATTTATTTGTGGTACAAACCACAGGTACCAGAAGGTCTAATTCTACATTCTCATCACAACGTGAATAGGACAAGACAACAAAAATGCAACACCACTTAAAAAACCCAAAGTCTGATCTGTAACTTGAATGCTAATTTAAGTTTTCTTTCAACAGTCCTTGAATAGGAAGATTACTTAGATTCAAATAAAATTATTCTTATCATTTGCTGATCTTACTACAAAACAATTTACTAATAATTTGAACAAAAGCTAAATTCTGGAAGTGGAGCTCCTTGATGATATGAAATAGAAGTTGATGGGGAAGTCAAATAATTATGCTGAACTCCAATCTTATGAAATGCAGATTTTTTAAAAATGCAAACAAAAATTCACACTTCATGTGTGAATGCTGTGCTCACAGAAGTGAATGGTAAGTCAGTAAGATATTAAATAACATATCAATTTGCTAAAAACATATTTCCTGCACATGGGTCAGCATAATCCCAAGAACAAGTACAGGCTGGGTGTAGAACAGAATAAGAACATCCCTGAAAAGAAGGAATTAGGGGTTTTGGTGGGTGAGAAACTCACTGTGACCCAGCAATGTGCACTGGCAACTCAGAAATCAACCTGTGTCCCGCACAGGGCTGCATCCAAAGCACTGTGAGCAGCAGGTGAGGGGGGGATTCTGCCCCCCACTCCACTCTGGTGAGACCCACCTGTAGTGCTGCACCCAGATCTGGGGTCCCAACATAAGGACGTGGGCACATTGAGGTGAGTGCAGAGGAGGACCATGAAGATGCTCAGAGGGCTGGAGCACCTCTTTTTTGAAGACAGGCTGAGAGAGTTGGGGTTGTTCAGCCTGCAGAAGAGAAGGCTCCAGGGAGTCCTTAGAGCCTCTTTCAGTGCCTAAAGGGCACGGAATAATAGGACAAGTGGGAGTGGCTACAAATTGAAGGGATAGGTTTAGATTAGAAACTGGGAAGAAATTCTTCACTGTGAGGGTGGTGAAGCACTGGCACAGGTTGCCCAGAAAAGATGTGGATGCCCCMTCCCTGGAAGTGTTCAAGGCCAGGCTGGATGGAGCTTTGAATGACCTGGTGTAGGGAAACGTGTCCCTGCCCAGGACAAGTAGGTCGGAACTAGATGGTCTTTAAGGACCCTTCCCCAACCCCAAACTTTTTTGAGTCCACTCAGTCTTTTTAAAAAATCCTACTAAAGGTTCACCATTATTTTTAAAAAACAGTTAAATTGTGGGTCATTTGGATTATTCACAACAAAATAATAAAAATTTAGTTTAATGCATGATTATTACCTGAAAAAGTGTGTCCTATGCTTTGACCCTTATGACTTTCCTATTTTGCTATGGATAAACAGCTGTATACTTAGTGTTCAAAATCTGTCAGAATGGTGCTCTATTTCCATTGTCAGGGAACTATTTCAACATTTCTGGTTCTTGGTTCCATGAGGGAGCCCTGTCTTTATAATGTCCCCATTAAAAAAACATTCACAACAACCTGAATGTCTTCCTGTAAGTGATAATACTTCAAAAGAGGGGAAAAAAAACCTTCACACGGGGATTCATTCTTAAATTCCCCTATGTGCTCTGCTTAGCGAGAGCTCTGGGAAACAGCAGGGAAAGCAGCAGGCACTGCTGCCCCAGGGCCATCCCTCCCACAAAGGGAACATTTTCACACTGCTGCAGAGCCACCATCTTCGCCCCGCGCAGCATTTTCAGGGAAAGGGATCTTGCATATATGTGTTTCTGTCTCCAGCATGCTGGAATGGCCCCTCGGGAGCGAGGAGAGCTCATTACAGGTTAAAGCAGCCCAGCATGCTGCTGTCACTTTGGATCAGTCGAGGACCAGTGACGGGCTGGCTCAGACATGAGGATACGGAAATGTGAGGATGCCTCACTTCCCACCTTCGGGTCCTGTGTCAAGCGCAGCGCGTTTAARTTAGCGCATCCCAGCCAGGGCATCAGCCACACCACCGACACTGCCCTTTGCTCCCGCACAGCACATTCCTGAACTCACAGGAGGAGGAGATAAGGGACACGGCATAACCTGTTTACTTTGCTGCAGTTGTTAAACGCGAGTGGTTTCTGCGAAAACAATACCTACCCTGGCCTAGGTAGTGCAGCAAAGACACTTTTGGAAAGGATTTGAGAGCACTGAATCCCCTTGGAGGCCCAGGGTGAATAGTTCAGACATACCAGACATTTTGATCCGAAGGCAAGTAACAGTTGATGTAAAAACACAATTAATTCAAAATATGCTTACAAGGTAAAGAATGCAGTTGCTCCAGAAAGGGTTCCTAGATTAACATCAAAATCTGTTAAACAGTCATAAAACACACTGTGCTGCTGAGGATTGTTACAAGCGAACCTGAACTAAGTGATTCTCTGTGCCACAGAATTTACAAGATCATGGCTCAGTACCTCATTAAAATTAGGGTTCTGTTAATTAAAGCCTTCTTTCAAGTGATAGATGGCTACCGTGGATATAAGCTGCACATACTGTTGAAACTGTATTAGGAATAGATAACACACAAAGCATATAGCCCTGGGTTGAAATGAAGTTGCTTCCTACGGAAGCAAAGATTTCTTACACTGCGATACAGACAGAAGAGGACAGGTAGAAGGTTCTTTAAAATTCAGGAAAGTCTTGTTGGCACCCACCTTGATTTCAGTATCAGTATTGATTTCAGAATATTTCACCTCTGAACAGTACCCTTTTCACAAGTTTCCACTCTTGCTAAAGGCCACAGAAAGCTTTTTTAGAGATTCAATAGTTTTAGGAGTGAACTTGCTTGCACCCCTGCCCCAATCCTTTCAGCTGAGATTTTAAACCCCATATATTTCATTAAAAGGCACAATGACAAAGAAAAACAATGGACAGAAGTGTGCTCAATATAGTTAGGAAGACAGAGAACAATTTATTCGATCCTGGAAACTTACCCAAAAACTCCTTGATTTCTAGGAAAACCTAACACTATGTTTTAGTGCTGAAAAGGACTTCTAAGAGAGGAGGGATATCTACTTCAGAAAATGAACACAACACCCCTTAAAAAGGGAAAGAATTTTAAAGATTCATCAGAGATGACATGGAAAGTCCACTGACTGCAAGAAAGTTAATGAGGCATCTCTAAGGTGATATTAAGCGGATGTATATGATGAGAAAGCAGGCAACACACTTTAAAAATGTATCTTTKCACCAATAAGTTAGCGAATTGCCAAATATATATTCTTATTAAAAGAGGCACTTTTTCCCAATTTGGTAACTTCTTAAAAAGAAAGCATTTGAGAAGAGCATTCTCTGCTATTTGGATATTCAAGTCTAGTTTTTATCCAGCTGACCCTTCCAAATGCTGTATTTGATTCTTTAATGGTTTCGTGGTTCAGTGAATTCAAATTCCTTCCTTATTTCCATGACTAAAAGGAAAAGTTCAAAACCGGAAGATTTGGATTACTTAGAAATTAAGTGTGTGTAGAGTTTAGGATGTGCTGCAGCAAAAGAGAGAAATTACAGAAATCTGAACACACTTTTTCCCTCTCCCATATCAGAAAGAGAAAAGAATGAGCCACTAACCATATTGATAGTCGTTGGTAGCCCTGAACCAAGATAAACTTGTGCACCTTCCACAAATGCTGTAGGCTGAATAGAGTTTCCAGAATTACCTACAACTGATGAAACAAAATCATGGGTCTTACTCCAAGTTTTGACCCAGTAAATGCAAAAGGAGGAAAATGCTGCAGACCTACATCCAGCATGGGCTCAATTTTAAGCATAAGCATTCTTTTATTTTCTGAACCACAGCTTATCTTTAGAATTTAGTTGCTTTTCACCCCTAAAAGTGCCAGCACTGGCCTGTGGAGCAACTAACACAGCCATCATAATAACTAGCACAGCAAAAACATAGCAAACAGCCTGATGAATCGGCATTATATGAATTTCTGCCTGTAATAGAGGGAGCTGGACTTCCCAGATGGGACTTAAAAGTTTCTGTACCTTCACCTGGTATCATCTTGATGAGAAGCTGTTCCTCCCCTGCTTTCCCCCAAAGGAAAGCATCCTGGCTCTGGGGAGCTAATTCCCTGCCATAGCTCAGGGCTGTGCTGAGTCTCAGCAATTAGGCACAGCTATACAAGCCTTTTCAAAGGGCTGATGCTTTCAAGAAAGTAAAGAGGCAATTGGGCCTTGTTGACCAGAAACCAGGACAGTAAAACTCTGGAGAGTTTGTACTGATTGGCTTTTTATTTTTGTGTTTTATTGCAAGGAAACTAAATGAATGAAATGCAGCCAGACATGTTCTGACCACAAAAGAAATTCATTTAAACACAAAATTTCTACCTTGTATTTATCTCTCTTATGTATAATGGCACCTCTCTCTTTTTTATTCTGCCCCTACCCTTCTTCACTAAAATATTTATGTATGATAATGATTTCCTGAAATGCAGAATTAAATCAAACCATATTGTAATAAAACTAAATTGAGCAGAAGATAAATAAATCAATATCAAGTAGCATTTTTTACAGCTTTCCCAGAAATAAAACAATTAGCACATTAGCAGTGAATGCAATAATAAAATTAGCCAATTAGGATATTTAAGTGATTACCACATTGAATTGAAAGATTAACTGCAATACATATGGATAAGTTCTGCTGAGATAGAGAAGAGTCTGCACTGTCCTCTTCTGTGTCAAATGGAGTGTTTATGCAACACAATGGATTTATTGCCATACACACAACCTGATCTGACACTACCCTCACTGCACTGGTGTCTGAAGATACCTTAAAAGCAAATGAGATGATAGTTGTGCTCACATTAATTGTTGCTGTAATACTATTTGCAGCATCCTTTGACACCAAAATTTAGTACAGAATTGTAATCAGTTCTTTAGGAATGCTACAAATTCTAAAAAAAAAAAGAACAAAATCTAAAAGGTTTACATATTAATAGCACTTCAATGCTTCTCTCCCAGATGGTAACACAGCTGACTGCCATTCCTTCCTATAACACAGCGCTGTTTATCCTCTCAATGTCCCCAATATAAAACCGTTTTAATCCTTTGTTGCTGTTGTAAAACTTGATCTACTGTGGGACAACATAATTAAGTGTCAAATTTTGGATATATGGTACAAAAAATAGATAGAATAATCCAGCCTGTACATCACCAACAATTCAGTTCATGGCTCAGAGATAATGGGATTGCAGATTATTAGCTGAAAGATGCAGTATTTTACCCCTCACAGCTCTGGACTAAGGTTTAGTTCTGCTGCACTTGGTGCATTTTCAGCACGTTTTCTTGCTGCTCCCTTTTCTCTTCCATTAGCCAGTTCAAAGCTTTACGATACTCAGGCTGTATGACTGTGCTGTGCAGTCAGCTGGAATGAAGCAGCACTTTGATTACAAGCGTCTGACGATCTGTTAGTTCTTGTAGAACTTAYGGAGCGGTTATGAAATCTAATATATGATGTGGAGGGAGATTAGCAGAGGAATGGGATTTTGATTTAGCATCTTAAGGAAGAGAATGAAGGAGAGTGAGCAATTACAGCAGTTGATCTTGTGCAGAGTAAGAACACCCGTACAAACTGGACATCCACCTATGCCTCTCTGCAAATGTGCACACAGAGTGTGCCTAAGGAGCGCCATCAATAAGCCTTTATTTGCTGTCTATTTGCTATCCCTACAATAAAGAGTGGGAAATAATCATATTCTGTCTTAGGAAATATTCGAGAGTATCTGCTACATGTCTATTACTAGATTATTATAGTTGCATACATTTATAACTAATCTATATAATTAAATCTATACATTAAARTGAGAGAATGAGGGGTGTGGAAGATTGAGGAGAAGTAAAAAAATTGAAAAAGAACATCAGTAGAGAATAATATATCGGTTGAAGCAAGCGATTACGTACTTTAAGCAAATAATTCAGAATAGGCAGCATGCTGAAAAGGTGAACTGCCATCATAATAGTCATCACCCATCATCATAGAATGGTTTAGGTTGGAAGGCACCTTTAAGATCACCAAGTTACAACTCCCCTGCTGTGGACAGGGACACTTTCCACTAGAYCAGGTTGTTCCAAGCCCCATCCAACCCGGCCTTGAACACTTCCAGGAATGGGGCACCCATAGCTTCTCTAGGAAATATGTGCTAGTGCCTCACCACCCTCACAGTGAAGAATTTTTTCCTACTATCTAATTTAAACCTGCTCTCTGTGAGTTTGAAGCCATTCTCCTTTGTTCTATCACTTCATGCCCTTGTAAAAAGCCCCTCTCCAGCTCTCTGGCAGCCCCTTTAGGTACTGAAGGCTGCTATAAAGTTCTCCCTGGAATCCTCTCTTCTGCAGTCCCAACTCTCCCAGCCTGTGTCCACGGCAGAGGAAGGCTTCCACCACTACAGCTCTGTTGCAATCACCGAGTGCCCTGCAAGAGGGACCACACGTGTGCAGAGGCACTTTTCTTCCCTTTAAACTGCAAAGATGCACCTSTGCTCCTGAGGGCACGATAGTGTCGTGTGAAGTGACGCAGCAGGATCRCATCTGTCAGGCTCTGCCATGCAAATAAGTTACAGGAAGGACAGAAGGGTTTGCCTCATTGGCATATAACCTCCACCTACAGCAGTTAACCTAAAATGTTTACTTTATTACACACGGTATGCATCCGTTGAAAGATGCTGCACTGTGTTATTTAAACACCGACCATTATGAATATTTTTATAGCACTGCTATTCCCCCCTAGTGTATATTTATTTCCATTTTACCTCGGTAGTTTTCTCAATGAAGTCTCCTTGACGTAGGTCCACGTGAGAAAACCAACTGAAAAGACTTTAAATCAACCTCCTTGTTAGTGGAAGCATACAACACTATTATCCAGTGACTAGATAGTCCTTCTAAAGAGCAGGAGGTCAATTCTCYGGCTGAGTTAATACCTCCACAGAATAATTGCCTGGCTGGTGTGTTAAGAGAAAAATCCCCCCTCTGTGGCTCAGCCCAGGCCACCAGGACTCACAGTGACTCCAGGCATGACCAACTGTGGCAGCCACCAACACATTCAGATCTGGGCCCAATGTTCCATCACATTTCACCAGCTCTTTACCCACAATAGCGCAAAAAGCTGTTGCAGAGAAAAAAAAGCTATGCTAGACTAAAAGCAGGGCAGTGTACTAAGGAACCAGGCACATTGATGCTTTGAAGTCAGCAAGGTTATGAATCTTCAAGCATTGTTTCTCTGCATAGATCTGGTATTCAAACAATAAAGCAAATTACTTTAAACAGTATCKGTATACCAAAACAACCAAAGAGAAAAGTATATTACTTTTTTCTTTTGTTTATGTGTAAGAAAAAATAAAGTTAGAGCAAGATGGAACCCAGTCAGTTCCACAGATTTTATCCCCATACTGAAATGGATGCTTAACTGTAAATACTCATGTACATCCAGCAGAGCACATAACCATGTCTTTTTATTTCAATTCTGAGAATCAAACAGATGCAAGTACAAGAATTTGACAGTGACATTGTTCAGTATTGAGCCGAATTTTAAAYGTAATATTGAATTTCATTTTGACATCAGTTTCACACAATTTTAAAATAAAACAAACCGTGCCCCATACCCTTCTGAAGCAGCATTGCACCAGATTTTGAGCAGTGCAACAGTAGCAAAATAAGAGTGAGTCATTCAAATCCATCTAGTAATTTTTATACCCACCCATGAACCACTGTGTTTTGAAATAGATAATAAGCCTTACATTCAGAAAGTGTTACACTAAACATAAATCAGAGAAGCTTGACATGATTAACAACACTGGGCCAGTCACCCTGATAGAAGGTAAACTGCCATTATTAAACTCAGTGATGAAGGATAGTTTTCCTCTCCTCAGGCACTTGCTAGCATAAGAGTATTCCCACCCCTTATCAAGAATCAGACTCTCAATTTTCAACTGAATAAATCAAAAATCAATAAATCATCTGATTTATTAGACTAGATATACCGATATTTATAAAAAACTCTTTAGCAACTTCAAAACAGTATTGTATTATTATGCATAATTACATTGTGAATCAATGAGAAACACTATACAGTTAGAAGAATGAAATTTTAAGCTAAAATATTTGGAGCACATGAAAAAGAATGCCAGCCTATACATGATGACATGGTTAGAGTGTTGACAGATGCTTAATTATAGGGTTCAGACATCAGGGACTGACCATGTAACACATGAAAGGTTGCCAGTATGGTAAACACATAAAGCCTTTAAAAATACCATCTTATAAAATGCTGATAAGGTGCAAATAAAAGAGGAATTTCTTTCCCTTATTCTTAAGGAAGACTTGCAATCCTGAACTTCAGTGCTTGCAAAAGAACTGAAGCATTTTGCTGAATCACAGAACAAATGTCCAGCGACAGAAAATGTTTTGCCCATGTCCCAGCTGTTATCACTTGAAGCACCGGAGTCTCTGCTCAATTCTGTACCAATTGCTCCTTAGCTTTCTGGCAGAATTGCCTTTGAGAGCTCTGCACAAGTTCACGTGCTGTGAACATGTGTCACGTGGAAACCAAGCTGGATTTGTCCCTCTCCAACTTCAGTTGGACATTTGCAAAAAGAGTCTATTGACTTCAGTAGAAAAGAAGTATTTATGCTATCACRTCTCTCAAGATGTAATTTTTTTCCCCATCATTTGACCATCCCTTTGAAAGAACCTGATCAGTATTTTGGGAAAAGAAATCATAATTCATACGACAAAAATAAGCTAAACAAGATAGTCCTTCAGTGCAAGACTAGTAGTTATTGATAGGGTTTATATTATTTATATTATCTGCACCAGCAGCGCAAATTTTAGCAGAATAATTTAGAAACATTCGCATGCCTCATTCAGCCACATCCATAGACTCCAGAACTTTTCAAGCCATCACAGAGAATACCCTCACCGGCTGTCAGGAGCAGACTTTGTATTTTCATTTCAAAACTCAAAAGCACTGAATGAAAGGCAAATTTCGAGGACCAGCTGCCTTGGTGCAAATGCAAAGCTTGTTGTTCTGTCCACATTGGAGGAAGTTTTTTGGACATTTCCAACACAGATGGATTAAAACTAAGATAATTTATTTTGTGAATAAGTGGAACAAAAAGCGAATATAGCAAGTCCCTGACAGCGCTGCCATGAGTCAGATGCAAGGCTCTATGGATGGCTCACAATTACAAATTATTTGTGTCTTGCACTATGCTTCTGCTCAGCACAGAGCCCTGCTCAATGCCAAAATTATTGGGAAGAGTTGGACAACAGATGTTAAGATCCTCAAAACCCTGTCAGTGGAGCTAGGGGGATGATCATGATCTTTGACTATAATGTTGTTCTACTCTGAAAGATCTCAACACAATGAGAAGAGAGTTATTCCATACTTCAAAATGGCAAAAGTCTTTTTGAAAAAATTGGCCTGTTACTCTCTGTCCTGAAGCACCGAGTCAACTGAAATCCCAAGAAGAGTTTACAAATACAACCATACTGATGCACTCACATAGAGAAAAATGTTGTATCACTAAAGCCAGAGAGAGCCAATCCAGTCCAGACATCATGTAAAAGCCTTTGTAAGTTCAATGCCTGATGGCATTCTGGCAGGAGGGTAGCTTTAGTGAAAATTCCAAAAGTTCCAACATAATTAAAAACCAAATAACATTGCTGTATTTATGAGTCCTGCACTAGTCCCAATCCCATCCTAGGCTTCTCCTACAAACTCCGTGCCACACAACAGCAGGCAGGAAAACATCATGTTATGAACACTCTAGATCCAAAATTAGTATTTGTCAAAGGAAGTGTATCTAAACAAAGTTAAGCCCAATGTAAATTGCTGTGCTATGATGTTCTGCAGTTTTTTGATTTTTAGTTTTTATTTTTAAATGGAATACTAAAGTGTTGCATGGGACTGCTGCCTGCAAATATGTCTCTTACTGGCAGATTTCATGAATTTCATATATATTATCAGCAAAAAGCCTAATTTACAAGCATAAAGTCAATACATTAGATAAATAAAATCTTTTTAACAGAAAAGAATGTGAATGACAATTACAATGCTTAAGACAAACTATGGTTACTGTTTTTGAATACCTAATGACATGTTTATTCTCTTTCTCAACAGCTAGTGTTTTCATAGCAAGTTAACTTTTTTTTTGAGACCAATCTTCTATATTTTGAATAAAGGATTTTATTTTTATTTCAAGCACAAGGAGCCATGTGTTCACGACCTCTTCTGTTAAATTGCCAAATGCAAGGCAGAGAATTGAAATACTAAGTTCAGTTGCTGCATATCTTACAACAGACACCTTTTTAGCACTTAGACTATATTAAGATGTGCTGATTTGATAACACAGAAACTAAGTTAATTGTCACACAAATTTCAAATTTTGTACACAATAATTGCTTTTTAGTCAAAAAACCCCCTTAAGTATTTTGCATATGTCCAAGTACAGTAAGACGCAAAAGGTTTTGCAAGTGTGTCTTGCACAGAATGGCAGCCCTTCTACCTCAACACAAACTGCATTCAAAGAGTGGTGCAAAAAAGAAAAAAATCAAAATAGRGATCATTGCAGAACACAATCCACATCAAACTTATCAACATGCAATTTTAAAAAGAAACTTTTCACTCTTGCAGACCCTAGAGTAATTCCTCACAATGAGGAATTTGCAGTTTCTGTGGTGATGAAGGATGACAGTCTTAGTGCACAATCAGAGACCGAGGTGCAGGGCAAGGAGAAGTCACATGCAAGAAAAAAGTCCATCATTTTCAAAAAAAAAAAAAATCACCAAGGAAACAAACTGGTCATTTCTGTCTCCCTACAGATTAGGCTTTGAGGAGTCCCAACAAGTCCKTGCCAAGTGACCCCTGACGAAAACAGGAGTAGTGCAAAGCAGAATATGAGATTCAAAGGGTCCAGAGCAATTCAGACTGGCGTTCACACAGTTGGAGGGGAAATGAGGGAGCAGAAGCTATGCTCCACMAACCTACCCTGTGCCACCATGTTATTTCTTTAATTTGTTCTACCTGTCTGCTCAGATTAGCTAATGTGAATCTCAATCTGTACTTACACTRTTGGCCTAGCCATTGGATAAATTACCTTTGATGGAAATAGGAAAACTGTGTTGTAATTGGGTGTTCTTCAGTGATCAACATGGGACTTTGCCTGACCACCACGCTGAGCCGGAAAGGAGATTCCAGGCCTACTGAGTTTCCCATGCCAAGAAGGGATGATTCTGCAGCTTGCGGGAGCTAGAAGCAAAATTCCTTCCTCGCATCGTTAACTAAGGTACTTACAACACTTCCCAGCAAATAGACCTAGCACTGCCTACAAATGTTGGGGATCTTTGCCAAAGGCTTCAATGGGGAAAAAGAGTGAAGAGTAAAGCTTGTTCCAACTTAAAACTACATACCTACAGAGACCACAGAAGGCAAATATGTTCCCCGGCCCCAGAGCACCCAGGAGACAGAAACAGAAAGGGTCACAAGGCCCCAAGCATTTTAAGTTATYCTCATCCTGCCACTGCTTTTCCCACTAAGAATCACAGAATATCCTGAGTTGGAAGGAACCCACAAGGATCATCAAGTCCAACTCCTGGTCCTGAACAGGACAAGTCCAAGAATCACACCCTGTGCCTGAGTGGTGTTCAAACGCTTCTGGAAATCTGGCAGGCTTGGTGCTGTGACCACTTTCCTGGGGAGCCTGTTCCAGTGCCCAACCACCCTCTGGGGGAAGAACCTTTTCCTAACATCCAGCCCACTCCCCTTCTCGACACAAATTCAGGTCATTCCCCCAGGTCCTGGTTCCCCCCATGGAGAAGAGATCAGTGCCTGCCCCTCCACTGCCCCTCACGAGAGGAAGCTGGAGACTGCTGTGAGGTCTCCCCTCAGTTTCCTCTTCTCCAGGCTGAACAGACCAAGTGACCCCAGCCACTCATATGGCTTCCTTCAAGGCCCTTCACCATCTTTGTAGCCTTCCTCTGGGTGCTGTCTAACAGCTTTATATCCTTCTTATTTTGTGGTGCCTAAAACTGCACATGGAAACTGAGCCCATGCATGAAATTGCCATCAGCGTGTATTTTCCTTGGTATTTACTACTCAAATTTCAGAGCAATATACTTCCCCAGACAGTCTAACCACTGCCCTGGCTCACTAGGGACGGGGCAGAGCTTGGGCCATGTTTTCCTTATAGAAGAACAACAACAATATTGGAAGACAGCTAAAAAGATAGATCTGCACACTTGTTGTAACTCTTTTACACTTATTTATAACTCGCTGACCCGTCAGCACRCACAGAGCAGAGGTATTTTTTCTTTTCAATTAGTTTGGTATTGGACGGAGAAGTGAGGGCAAAACTCAATACAGTTTCAAGTGCACAGAGCCTGCAAGGGGACTCTTGAGCTTTTCAGGTGATTTGTAGCTGATCTCCTGAAGGAACAGAAACTAATGAGTAAAACAAAGTCCCTTTAATCTGCCTTTGCTTGCAAATTCTTTCCTATAATCCCCATCTTTGTTCCCTCCTGGTAGGCTGTTCACCAAATTTACATTTCAGAGTCTTCCCAAATATTCCTTTCAGGCTGCTAGTGACACAACATATAATCACCCTACCTGAGCCTACTACTTATAAACAAACAAGAGGATTGCCAGTTTTTTTGTGTGCCTTTGAAAAACCTAATTGATTAAATATTGAGAACATTCAAATATTTAACTACACACTCAGCACACAGAMGACCTAGAAATTTGCTTTTCCAACAGGGAGTGTCACCCATTTAAAGTGACTAGGATGGCAAAGTGCTACAGGTGGATTTTCACAGCTTAAATTACATTTACAGAGTAAAGAGCAAGAAGTAGGAGGTGACAAAACCACATTAACTACCATATAAGCATTAAACAGTAGAGGGAATAAGCAGATCTGCTCTGAGCAGACACAGTGAGATTGGTTTAAATGGTGAACCAAAGGAGAACATAAAACTAAACTACTTATATCTTTGCATCAGTTCCAAAATTCCAGGTTTGTTATGTGGTAAAATCAAATAAGACAATACAACAAACATGCTGTATGTGCTGAGAACGAAAGAAAGCAAGATGTTTTGAAATTAAAGCATTGCAGCTGTCATCACTTGAGCTAAATATTGTTACTAATTTCCATCACCTTATCTCATAAATTAAAGAGCTGAGATCACAATAGTCCATAAAAGAGCTATAAATCAGTTAAGGACCAGACTTATTTACATGGCTATACATAAATGAAGCAAAATTAACCCATCTAGTCCAATCCCAACTTAAAAAGGTGTAAAGTGTTCAGTGTGCTGAGCTCCTCACTGGGACAGGTCACTGAACACATCTATCCCCCAAGCCCCGCAGGGGCTGTCTGAAAACACACAGATCAGAAAAGACATCCTCAAAATAGCGACACTCAGCAAACAGCTTGCATCCTTTTGTCTCACCTTTGCTTCAGCATCACTCTTTAAAAACGGGAGACAGAAAAAAAAGAAAGACATTTCCCTGCATAGCAGTGGTATTGCAGAGCTGCATTTGAATATCTTCCTGAGATACCTTAAAGATTGAAAGGGCTGGAAGAGGTCACCAAGATAAACCCTAGATAACCATTTCAAATGCAAGGCCGAGCAAAAGCCGTGGATGGATTTCAAAATCTGACCCTTGATGGAAAAAGAAACTTTCCTCTCTCTGTGACTGCATTAATTTTCTAAATTCACTATTTAGGACTTTCACCCTCTTCCTGGGAGTCAGGTACCAGTTAAGGGCAGAAGGAAGAATGTTCCAAACACAATATTTATAGACACAGCATGAGTTATTTCACTTTTTGTGACCTACAATTTAACCACACTGACACCTTTCTCAGATCTAAGTCTCTCTACAAGAGCCACTGACAAAGAACTACTGATTAAAAAAATCTCTTTATAAAAGACATGCCTTATTAATGGGAACTATTAATTTTAAGGAGGTAGAAAAACAGACTTTCAAKGAACACTTTTGTTATTTTAAAAATGTTGTTTTGAAGGACGTGTTTAACATACACTAGAGGTTTGCTTCTTTTTGTCAGACAGCAGAGGAAATGATCACTAGGGAATAAACACCAGGCCTATTTGCCAAGATGAATATTTAGATTCAGTAAGAGCACTCAGGGCTGCTGGGGTTGTGCCATAGCCCCATGTTAAACCTATTACATCTTTATAGCAACTGGCATTAGCAGAAGCATTTGATTAACAGGCTAATGAATACACTGGTACTCTCTGGTACTCTGGTTTTAATCATCAAAAGTTAGTTCTTATCCCAATTCTCAAACTTGGGGATACATCTATGTTTGAATATTAGTGCTGGTGATCACAGCAATATCAAACAAAGTCAGACAGAACCATAATCTTACAGGGGAAAACCAGAATAATAATGAGGATTTACGTCAGTATTCCTCACAACAGTTTCAATTAAAAATATTCAACAGCGACACCATCAAACTAGAAATTGGTTCTGCATGACTGAAACGAAGGCCTACTGCACCGACTGTATTTATACTCAGTTATTGAGCAGCGACCCTTGACTTTCCAAGGAGGCAGGCAGCCAAAAAGTTGCATTAAAACATAGCTTGAAATCCAGCCAGTTTCTAAAACTCTCCTGAAAGAGAATGAACTCTGTGTTGTGCAGAACTAGATTAATTTGACAATGGTCTTTTCACCCATACTCTGTAAATGTAGCCTTTTTTTTCTACTGGAAAATCATTTTCTGAGTTGCCAGGTCTAGTAAGGTACTGTCTTGCATGTAATAAGTAGAGAAAACACACAAAAAATTAATCTGAAATCACTCCATCCCACTTCTTGACAACACTTTGCATCCTTCTCCCTCCTCAGACTCGTGGGATCTTTCCATCTGACTCCCAATTCCCTTTTCATTATGCAAGTTACTCTTGGGTTTAAAAAACCCATGCATACAGAATCCATTTTTATCACTACACAGGTGTTATTCAGGAATTACACAGCCTGAGTCTGTCAAAAATTTAAGGCAGAAAGCATACACTCTATTTGTGATCATCATCCTGACAATTCATACCCGAACTGGGGCTTGATCTGAGACATAATTAATGTGAATTGCATCCTAGATTTATAATTTAGCTGTTACAATATAAATTAAATTAGTACCCACCACTAAAAATGTCTTTGACTAAGGAAATGCACAAAAGTTGCATATCCTGTCAAAGCAGAATAATAACAATTATTATTAAAYGCATTTAATACTGTTAAGTTTGCAAAGACTAAAAAGAAATTTAGTTGATTTTTCCAAAGCTTCCCATAGCTCTGAAATTTTTCACATTGAAACATTTCAGTTTTTTGTTACCGCCAGAAAGAACAGTATTTCTGTAGTAGCAAATATATCTAATAATATTTTAAGATAAAAACCACCAAAAATCTACATTTGCACCAAAAATAAAAGCTACAAAGCACAGGAAACCAATGGAAATGTCCTATTTATACTGCTATTAGAGACAAGATGAGCTTATATAATATCAGAGTTAAATGYTTTTGTGCCATATTCATATTTACTGAACAAGGGGACTGGATGTTTGCATTTCATTAGAAATTGTCGACTGAAATCAGTGGGAGTATTAGGAAAAAAACAATACATTTCTAACACTGCAAGACTTTTTTTATTTTTAACTCCTTATTTTTCTTGCAAAGAAATAGCCAAGCACATATATTTGGAAAACTGTCATTAAAATAGTCTAGACACATAAAATACTAGTAGACACACAAATAAATACATAGATGTCATTTGAAAACATACCTTCAGTGGCTACATCTATGAATATGATTGGAACATTAGCAAAAAGAAAGTATTTAGTCCAAAACTATGTATCTCGACAAAAAATAGATCATGATGATATCAGAACATGAAAGAATATGCRTGTGTATATACACACACACAGACGTGTGTGTGCCTGCGTGCTTGCCTCAACAGGTGTGTTCACTCTTCATCACACACACAAACACATATTTATTATGAAGAGACACAAAAATTTTCTTCCCTAAAGCCTTGCTGCATATGACTGAGCAAACATAATGCAAGAAGTTGACACTAAATGTTTCCCATTAAAGTTCTGCAGAAACAGTAATAAAGCATCAGTCTGCCAAAATGTCTGTGCAGTGACTTCAGCAGCCCAGGGTGCTGGAAGGGTTTAACCACTGCAGGTAAAACCTGTCCTGGGCTTGGCAGAGAGATGACAGTGTTGTATGGGGCTGGAGGAGGCTAAGTCTCACTTGAGCCCCTGCTTTGGTGCAAGCCTGGGTTTGGGGCCATAAATCTGCAGTTTTGATGGGATAAATAGCCTAGAAAGTTCATGATGGAGAGTACAAGCATCTCATGATGGAGRGCTAGACCAGGTTGCTCAAAGCCCCATCCAGCCTGACCTTGGACACTTCCAGGAATGGCAACATTAGACATCACCTATCCAGGGRAAAAAAAAAAAAGTATTTGTTTACAGAAACTACCTCACATTGCTTATTTCACTGTTTGTGAAACCCTGCTTTTCTGAGCTCCTTCATATTGTATTTAAAGCTGCAAGAATACCCAGGGCTTTACAGCTGAGATTCAAAGGATCTTTCTCAAACAAATGTGCAAATTATCCAAACCTGAATTATGACCACACTGGCAGTTTATTGCTTTGAGTCACTCCAATGCTGTATTTGCCTGGCATCAGAAGAGAGCATGACTGCAGCTGCTTTCTTCTCAATTAACTTGTGTAGTTAAAGATGCAGCTGAACAGCCGCTTGGTCTTGTGATACAGAAAGGGTTAGAAATACCTTTTTCGCTCTCTCTTTCCCAAATCAGAGAACATTCTAGCTGAAATAAGGTCAGCAAAGCTTTCGCCAGCAGCCCCTATAGTTCACCTGGACTGTTCACTTCCCAGTTTAGATAAGGCTGGTGGYAGGCACAGGGCACTCGGGCAAAGCAAGTCCAGCTATGAGTCTCACAGGGGATGGGTTAAGTCTGCTCGAGCTTCTGCTGGCAGAAGCAACTCTCACCCAGTCAGCTTTAAAATGGGAACACCCACTTAAATGAGGCTACTGGCAGGGTTATAATATTTTTTGTATTTTTCAAAACAGATCTGTTTATCCTATTACTGCTGATCCATCTTTTTTTTCAGTGTACATCAGCAAACATAAATCTTTTTCTGTTAATATGGTACAAAGGCAATAATAGGACAATTACAACTGTATTATTGCTAATGAATACAAATCTTATTACACCTCCTTTTTTTAATAGTATATTACGTTATTCAAAGAAATATGCAGGTATCACAACAGCAGACGCTGATCTCCCTGTTAACCTTGCACCTTAACTGTTCTCTGGTTTATATCTTCTTCCCCATCTGCTTTTTGTTTCTGTGAAATAAAGCAGATGAYTCCCACAAAGTTAAAATCTTCTTAGCCAAAACACAGAAACCAATCAAGTCTAGTCCCTTCTCCCTCCTTCCCTCTCCACCCCAATCCCCTGATGATAATAGCTGCAGATGAAGCCCATAGATATAAAATGCCAGATGCTAGTCCAAATTACTTGTGGTTACCTGACTGCAATTGAGTGCATATTCTTCTTCTTCAACATGAAGAACATGCCCCCTCTTCCCCTTGGCACACTTTATTTGGACAATTTATTCTAATATTTGTTTGTGAAAGGGGGATAGAAAAACTGCAGACCTCTTTGGAGACTTCCAGTGTGAACTTTGAAGACACTTGTTTTGATCTTCTGTCATTGCTATACCTTGTTACACTTGTCACATCTTAYTCAGTAAGGTCAGACTGTGTTCAACAAGAAGGCAAAGCAGTGTGCTGCTAAATAATACGGCTGTTCTGAAAACAAAACAAAAAGGCCAGATTTGGCGAAGTTTAGCTCAAACTGGACACAGAGACCACAAAAGAGTTTTCTTATGGTGCGTGGACATCTGTGACTCCTCTGAGTATCACAGGACAAATCTTGTATCAAAAATTATTGTCCAAAATCATCCCGCTATTGAGGGCTATACTTTCCTTCCACATCAAGTTTCTAAATTGTTTTGTAAAGTTTACAAATGGTTCCAGACATGATTAAAATATGCAGGGGAAAAAAAATCACATACCAAACGATTCAAAAGGCTAAATCTAAACATTTCAGTTCTAAATTGCCCATGCAAAATCAAAACCCATGTAATACTTCAGAGACAAATTAGGGAACCAAAAATATTGTAACCGCTGCACATTTTACCAGGCATGTCAGCTAAAACTCCTCTCAGATTTGCCCTGTCATGTAAATTACCATGTAACATCCTTTTGACCACTGATATACTGTAATTTCATCAAGCAAGCATACAAATCAAATAGCCTCCAGACTTTCTCGGTATTAACGAAAAAGCATTTGTTTCCAGGCATATCAAGTATTAACTTATTAGTATTAACAGTGAAACATACAAATGACAGTTGATTCTAGGGAAAGCTTACATCTCTAAAACCTCTTGACTTTCTTTAGAAGCTTTAAAGCAAACCCCTGTGCTCTGTGGCAACATTGATAAGGAGAAACTTTGCCTGTGGAGCTAAGCCCTCCACGGGCAGCAAACTGCAGTGACTGACAGACCCGAAATGCTGAGGAGCCCAGATTTCTTTTTCTTTTCAACCTGTCTTGGAGTTGAGTTTTAATAACTTCTCTCCTCAACCTTACACCACTTTTTGGGGAGTGGGAGTGTGTTATGTACCTGATGTATTACTGGAGCCTGGGCAATGCTGACCCACCACGTGGATCCAATCGAAGTGCCAGTTGTGCGAACCAAGGTTTCAGATACCGGGACAAACATGGTGCTTCACCATTGGAAAGAAAGATGTGTCTGTAGAGCAACCACTGTCATGACAGGAGAGCTAACAATTACTCATGCTGCAAGCAGAAACCATCCTTCCTGCTATGGGTTCAGAGAGTTCAGATTTTGGGTATTTTCTCAGCATCAGGAAAACAATTCAAAACCCATCAAATAAACCAAACCCAAAGTCTAGGCAACCACCTCCTACAAACACCCTGCAGAACAACACAGACAAGCCCAAGCACTTATGTGGAGTTCAACTTGTTAATTTAGTGTAGAGCATCCCATACCCTGGGAGTGAGAAGGTACGATCTCAGCCCTTCTTTCTGTTCTCAGCCTCTGGCTCTGTATCTTGGATGGAAATGAGTGCTGCACACATAGATCTGATCCCATCTGTGGCACAGCCTGATAAGCCATGTGCAGTGATCTCAGCTAGGGAGCTTGCCTGGGCAGCAAGTGCAACACTTGCCCTTCCTTTTCCACCAGTCTCTCCCGTGATCCTCAGCATCTTTATTCACAGTGCACCCTGCAACTGAGAGACCTTTCGCTGCTGCCCCAGCTGGCCTCTCTCTTTTGAATCCACAACACCACATCTCCCCCTGCCCCTCAAGAAGATTGTCATGGTTAATTCTCCACTTGCAGAATGGCATTGTTTCTTCAATGCAACAGCAAAAACTCTTCCAGCCCAAACCATGATGGAATTGTTTCATTTCCTGCTCACTCGAAGCCGATTGTCACAGGTCCTGAGCACATGATCTAATTGAAAATTGTAATGAAAATATCATGTTTCATTGGAGCTGAATCATTTCATAGAGACTTTTTCAAACTAGATTTCGGGGCGAGACCGAAAGTGTTTGAGTCAACAGGTGAGTCACTAAGAAGATGGGGCAAACTGGACTCAATCCTATACATTGTCTAATTCTGCAACTTTTGATGAAAAAACCTGCCCTGCTTGACACAGATCAGGGACTTGAATTTTTATCCCCAGCTTGGTAATGTAACTGTCCATCCATGAGGCTTATGCATCTGCACACAAAGAGGCATTTGTAGCTCACCAGGGAATGAAAGCCAATTGTGAAAGTTGGAGAGGCGTTGTAAGGAATCCTCCCCTCACGCTGGGTTCTGTGAAGCATCCTGGACTCCAGGTGGATTGCTTTACAGACGGAAGGGTTACATTACCATCTCAAGTGACCTCCTGCACGACGCAGGTCACAGCGTTCCTCCCTGCCAAGCCACTCCGTCTAGCCCAACTATTTGTGATGGCAATAGAGCGTAAGATGCAATTTAAACGCTTACAATGATGGACAGCTTCACCACATCCACTAGCAAGTTGTTCCAAGGACTAATTACCCTCTCTTAAAAATATGCCTTGCATTTCGCTTTTGATCTTTGCTGACTTCAACTCTCAGCCTCTGGATCCTGTGGCTTTGCCTGCTAGCTTAAAGAGTCCTTTGCTCCAGACATCTTATCCCTCAGTGGGTACTTACAGACCATGATTAAATAGCCACTTAACCTTCTCTTCAGTAAGGTGAGTCCTATGAGAGCAGATGGTGCTGAGCACCTCTAAAAATTAGCACTGCAGCTATTTCTGTCGGTAAATTGCCAGCTGATTGTTTCGCTAAGGCTGGCTATGGAGAGCTGCTGGCACCATTGACAGATATAACAGGTGCTCAGCATGGTCCAGCGTTTGGCTTTCATACCCCAGTTCCTAAAGGCCAAGGACGTTGTCTCCTGTGTTCAGCACCCCTAAAGCAGCAAGAGCCAACCTCTGCCACGGGAGACACATGCTAAAGAGGAGCCAGTGCCTCAGGACTGAGACAGCTTTACTTCCATGGTTTCTGCAGTGCTGGTACCAAATAAATACCAAAACCAACCATGTTGCCCATTTCTGGCACTTCGAGGAAAAAAGTGAGATCTCATATCACTGAAGGGGGGAACTGAAGCTGTTCTGCACTGAGGGAGAAACCAGGTCCTGCTGTAGCACACGCAGGAGCACTTGAGTGACTGGCTGGCTGAAACCACAGCAATAGCACCAGCCCTTCCTTCTGCTCACCAGAAACATCCCCAGCAGCAGCTGCCCAGGGAAGGTGGCGCCGTCAGGAATTGCTCCGCAGCTTTCAAACATTTTGGACCCTTTGGGTCTCTTCTGCTCAAGCTGCTGTCCTCTGGAAAGCAGCCAAGAAAAGTGTCCCTCACCTGAAGAGGCTGTTTGTCACGGGTCATTCCCACTGCTCCTTAGCTTCCCAGAAAGGACCATTGTACCACAGCAAGTACCTCTTTTTCTTGGTACACTAAATAGCGAGACARTTATCTGCATCTTCTGCCCAGGCACTTTAGAAGCAAGATTCAACTGTTGTAACCCCTCTGAWAATAGGCTGGCAGTATTGGTGTTAAATACATAAAAGTATCTCCAATCTTTTTGTTACTGGTGCTGGCCCAAACACATCTTGCAGCTGCAAGACCTCAAAACCTCCAATAGACRAATATGTAGATGGCTCTGGAAAAAACCCTTTTCATTCACACAATGCTATAAAGATGTCCTTCTTACTAGGTAATGGCATGAATTCCTGGGCACGCAGGGACAGGACATGGGAAGATTCTTGAGGTGTCAGAACCCCTTGCTTTGGACCAGATGGAACATGCAACTTCCCAGTCATGGCAAACTTCAGCCTTGAAACATTTTAATCAATAAATAAACCCAAACCCACCACACTGAGCCCACAGTCATTCCTCTCTGCTATTTTTAGCTCCTTGTAGGAAATATGCCCAGTGCTTGCAGTTTTCTGACAAGTGCCTTAAAACACTCAGRAAGTTGAGAAGAGAGGACCTCAACATCTCATAATTTAAACTGAGAACAGTCCCCCCGCCCCTGACACAGGTAACCAAAGGCACAGAAAGCACATGAAATGTCAAAATAGGGCCCATATTGTTCTCATAATTAATAATGAATTCCAGTGAACTGAATTCAGTTCTAATCAAAATGAAAAAAATCTTTTTATATCCAGTGAAAGGAGAAAGAGGGTTGCAGCTTTTTAAACCCACACCTCCCAAGAGAATATGCACACAAGTGTGCATAGATGAAAGGGACAAACAGGACCAGAGGACAAAAAAAGAGACAGAAAATGTAAATAAGGAGGAGGCAGGCTATAGGCCTCTGAAATACTTTCCAGATTTCCTGCCAGTAAACATCAATTGAATACGAAGCTACTGAAGTATAATTACCTCCTTGTCAATCCTGACATTAACATTTTCCTAACTCTTCAATGACAATCACTTCTTTCAACACTCCTTAATAACAATTCACTTACTTATCCTTTCACAGATGTGTAGGATTGTCAATAACTTCACATCCTTAAAGCAAAACTGGAAAGCTGGGGAACAGAGACAGCTACTGAAACTGAACCAGATTTCTGAACAGCCAGAATTTTTCGGAGGGGACTTTCCACTTCTTTCAAACGTCAGAAAATTATTTTTTTGCAAAGTTACTTTATTCATTCTTTTCTCTTTCATTAATGAAAACTTTAAAAACTAGTATTCAAAAGACAAATATTGTTATGGATAAACCAGCCTGTAAGACCCCTCCCCCCTGCGTTTCCTTTCAAGCAGCTTAGGAAGTACTTCTCACAAATATATGCAATAAAGAATACAAGACAATCCAGTTATTGTTTGAGCCTTTAGCATTGACAGGTTGCATGTCTTGGGCAAGTCACTTAGCACACACCTGCTGACTTTCTCCAATAAATGAAACACTAGAATGGTATTCACCTTCTTCAAAACACCAGGAAGAGTAAGGAAAGAAAAAACAGAGCATCAACTCCTACTGATCAGGTTACAGCAGCAATAAAATATAACACTTGTTCATGTTTTCCTCAGTCCTTCTGAGTTACAGCAAATGTGATGAAAGCAAACTATTTTGAATATGAAATATTAGCATCACATTTTTTGACACAGCACAAAAAGGTCCTGGAACCTGCCTTTCCCCCTCCCATCTACCCTTGGTTGAAATCAAGTTCTAGTTCTTCTGACAAGCTATCTTCAAAATACAAACCAAATGAATAGACTGCATTGGGCAAGGGAGCTGACTTTTAYCTAGTTTTTCTCCAGAGTTATCCTTAAAGGCTGCAGAAGCTYCTGCATCCAAGCTTCACAAAAGGGTATTTAGTGATAAAAGATGGTTGATCATTGAAGAGCCACCCCAGTTGCATGTGAAGGCAATGGAAGGGACGCACTATGTAACCAAACGATACAAAAGTGAAGCAAGATACAGAGGAGACTGTGTATTCAACCTTTTGTTGCGATCACCATAAACTCAGAAAGGAAGTCTGTATGCAGCCAAATAAAGACAGACTATGAAATTATGCATTTCATCTAAAAAAASCCATACAGTGTGATATGAACGATATTTGAAAGTGCGGACCTTAGCCCATGAATTAGTCATACCCAGACTCTTACCGACAGGATAAGGACTTCGGTTTCATCGTGATCTCATAACTATCCTGCTCTCTATTCTATCAAGTCTCAGGTGGCATATTTAGAGCCTTCATGTACAACTGCCAATATAGCTAGAGAAATATTAAAACACCTAACCAGCTCTCAGCTCCCCTCTCAATAGATCATATCTCTGCCAGGGGTTTATCARGGAAAAAAAATAATCTTGGTTCTTGCAGCTAAACAGATGCCTGCAGGGTCATATGGGAGAATTCCCATGTTAATTGGTTAAGAAATTTCCCCAGGATTGTAGAGACAAATCTCTGGGAGTAAGCCTATCCTCATAAAACAAAACAATCTTTAAAACTCCCTTCAGAAAACGATTTCTGCTCTTGATGCACTTCTCCAGTGTCTTACCTCTGATTCATCTGGCTGCTTAACTTGTTTGCCAGAGTGATGGGCCTGATTATCAGGAACACTAAGCAACCATCAGTGCTCAGCATCTTTAAAACCACAACTAATACTATGCTGTTTGGACAAGAGCTTCCACTAAATCTCACAATTTCTCTTCATCTTTCGTTACACCTAAAATAATAATGCCAATTAATAAAATCCTCACAAGAACAGCCAAGCAATGTTGTGCATCAGTATAAAACTTCGACATTAGTCTTGCAATGAACTCCTGCAGGGAGGAACATTCTTTTCTGCATAGATGTCAGAGAGAGAAACCTAAACAGTTAAATATTACCCCAAAGAAATAAAACTTGTTAGGCATTTTCTATTAAAGACTTGCAGCCAGCTTTCTCACCTCGGACTTGTGCTCTTGTTGAAGTCAACAGCGAAACTCCCATTGACTTCAGCAAGAACAAGGTCATGGTCCTTCTGTACTGCTGACTGGGTGATAGCACGGTCATAGGTCCTGAATTTAAAGAAGAGAGAAATCAATACACAGCCTACAGCTGTCTGGTTACATCTCCCCAGCTACCTATAGACTYACACTGGGGAATTTCATTAGTTTTCACTTTCTGCGCTTTCTGGACAAAAGGTTCATATGACACATTAGGCTTTATCTGGACTCTCAGAGGAGTTGTAGCCAAAAGACCACTGAGATAAACACGACTGCCAGTGTCTGGGTGTCCTGCTGAGGAGGCTGTTCCTTGTATATTATATGCAACCCACACAGACAAATATAAAGCTCTCTTTTATGGAGCAGCTAATGTCAACAGTGGTGCCCRCACCATGGGACTTGATACATCAGGGGAATCCAACCCAAACACTTCCTATGTTGCACAGAAGAGGCAGAAAAAGTCAGACCAGATGACTACAACGATCTTGGTATCTGCTTCCATTCACGCAAAACTAAGCACAAAGCTTGCCCTCAATATGTTCAAATACAAAACTACCTTGTGTTTTGAAAAAAAAAAAAAAAAAAAGAAAAATAAGAAGGAAATAAAGGCCATCTGTATGAGCATTTGTAGAAAAAATGTAGGTCCTCTCTTGATAAATATACATTCACACATATACAAACATGCATATATGTAAGGGGATCTTTATCTTCTGCTTTACAGAGAACTGATTTTAATTTACAGGAATTTCTGTTGCTTTCAAACACTTTTTAAAATGCCTCATTACATTTAGTGTTTCCTTTGCTTGGCATCAGAATATTATAAAACCAATAAAACCAACAGCATAAGAACAGTGCTAACTGCAATCTAGAGATACAAATGAATCTTCTATATTGCCAGCATCAACTACCCTTTGCCTAAAAAACCCAACTGCTTAACAAATGAGCACTTAAATATGTTTTTACTAAACTTTAGCATAAACTGTTAAGTGTGCATTTGGTAAACTTTGCACTGTGATTTTAATTAAAGCCACCAGCTGTATAAACTGCATTGTTTCTGTTTCTTTTTTTCCCTTTATTTGTCAGCTTTCTCTCTCCCCAGCTTTAAGTGAAGAGGCAGATTTGTCTGAAGCTGTGGCCAAAGCCAAAAATCAAAGCCAGTTCCATTTCCTGGGATGGCTGTGAACACAGTTTACAGCAAGGAAATACACCCACGCGCATTATGGATGACCTTGGGAGCATCAGTTCATTGGCTACACTTCTAGCAGCTGAGAGCTGGATCATCAAAAATCCTCCTGAACATGGAAACACATGCAGCGTTGGCAGAGACACAGCGACCCAATACACTCAGCAAAGGCAGGTTCAGGGAAGGAACAAAAAGAAAAGCTCGTGCTTACAGTCAAAAGCAGCCAATGCTCTCTCATTCAGCCTTGCAAATTGGCAAAAACAATACAATATTTCCCTACTGCATTTTTCCTTTCCAAGGAAACTTTCCCCATCAATCCTGCAGGTATAAATACAGCTACATAATCCATGACAGCTGGTGGAGGGCAGTTTCACTGAAACATATTGGCTTATCTGGAGGACTTTTGCCAAAAAAATGGGTCTTTTTTTATCCAACCATAACAATGAAATTCTTATAGTGTTCAAATATGACAATACTACATCAATGTTTACAAAACATCATCCACTAGATAATTCATGGCAGAATAATAGAGAAGAAAAACTTAAGTGAACTTGGAATATACTGACTGCAAAAGCTATCCACATTAGGGCAATGTACAGAATATTAAATAAGCAGCTACAGAGGTGACTTGGGAAAAATCTATTGTGCTGGGATACACCAAGTATACGATCCTTTAACTAATTAAAACCAAGACATTTGATTCTTTTGCAAAGCTCTTTTTGAAATGTTAATCATCCAAGTAGCAAACTATTTGCATTTTTGTCAAAAATTGAAATAGATTGCCCAAAACTTTAAAAATTCCATCTTGGCAATACCCATCAAAAGACTTGAACTTTCAATCAAACACTGTCTACAGAGGAGCGATGAGGTAAATTAGGCAACGGTAATTTAATGATCAATCCTTGTCATTTCAGAATGACAGTACTATTTAGAAAAAAAGTGAAAGGAAAATAAATTAAAACACTAAAATAAAGACGCTTTGTTCATCTGAATAAAACATTTGTAACTCTGGTCTGAGAGGTTACTTTCATTTGCAGCCAGTTTGATTTGCCACTCATCTTCCTTTGGGAATCATTCCGTTTCAAGTGCAGTAAGAGATGATTTATTTGCATAAGCCAACAGAGGGTTATTCTTTCCTCAAAAAACAGAGAATGACATTGCTGTACAAATGAAAGAAAATGTTAACAACTCCTGAAAGTTCTCATAGGTGATTAAAGGCATCATGCCACACAGCACAAAGTGATTAGCAGTGATGTGGCATATATTACATTTTAAGCATAGTTGAGCTTTTGCACTGCTTCCCCAGCTACTAATAAACTTCTTTTTCAAGACACATTAGAAATATTTGATCTTCAGAAGCATGTTTTAGACTAAGATCAGAAATCACTATCCTTCATTGAMATAATTTTTGTATATGATCAGGAAATAAGTAGCATCCCTACACATTTATTTTTAAATTAGTCTTGAAAGAGAAGAAAGTAAAGCTGAAGCTGGTCTTCAGTATTATCATGTTGTTCCTTATTTTTGGGGCAGAGCTGAATCACAGCACTGAGGTAGTTGTCACCAATCTACTATTGCCAGGCCTCCTATCTGTGGATGTCCCTATTGCACTTTGTAATTACAAATATTAAGGGTGACATTGTCTCCTGTGGAGAAGGTTACTTCCACAGAGGCTCTCTGGAGTTTCCAGGGAAATCTGGTTTACTGGAGCAGATCTGGATACTCACAACCAGCACCTGCTGCGACAGCAGCGCGAACCCATAATGRAAACGTCAGGTACTCGCTCCACACCAAACAGGCTTTGAAAGCCAATTTAACAAAAAATGTCAACCCAGAGCCTTCTGCCCCTCTACTTCTGACCTCCCTATAACATTGCTTCTTATAAACCTTTTCATGAGCTTCGATTCCATATATTTCATCCTTTCAGCTTACTGCATTGGTAACTGCACAGCTGGAGCMAAATTTGACCATTAGCTTTATCATTATGCCATCCATACCCTTACTCCTATCCCATACACCTCAAAAAAACCTCACCTTACCAAACAAACCCTCCACAGCCTCAGAGGAAGGCAGCTTTTCAAGCACATCCAGAAGKACCACATACGGAATCGGTTTCAAAGCCAAAGGTCTTGGCAGAGCACTGCATTACTGAAYCCTCACACTCAGAACAAAACCCAAAACAAAATCCAAACCTCCTCCAGCTGATGTGCCTCTGCTAAATAACAAATTAGAAAGGTAATAATTTTCTGATGGATTACAAGAAAGTTGCAGCACTACTTATTTGTTGGAAGCTGAGACCAGCTCCTTGACTTCCACTGAGAAGTCTGTCCATGGCAGAACACAAGAGTGCAGGACAGTACTACTGAGAGCAATATTCCAGAGATAACTAAACCTCTCTCATTTCCAAAGGTGCTGGCAATTCTTTTTAATTTTTCCGTATCATACAAACTATCGTTCCTCTCCTAGTAAGTCCTAGGAATTGGGCTCCTCCTTTCAAGTAAGGATTTTTTCATGTAGTAAACCTCTAAGTAATACTTCTGCAATTTTAGGTCCCTGACTGAAGATGTATCACTGGTGTTCTTTGGGCTTCAGAATAAAATAGTATGTCTGTCACCCACTAATTTCTCTAGGGATGCTTTCCATACTGGAGAAAATAAAAGATTTTATATTGTTTCCTCTCTCTCAGCAGGTCACATTACAATCAAAAAAACTAGAAGACAGTAGGGAACAAGTAGGAGCCTAGCCTAAAAATTTTTAAAAGCTCAATTTCTTCACAGCTAATAAGAAAAAAGAATAAGGAAATAAAAAGAGACAGGGGAGTGAGAATATTAAAAGTCATGGTTGCCACCTCCTAACTCACCGAGGGCATAAGCCAAAACAATTACGGAGAGACATATGTCGATGGCAATAAAACAATTACTTGCACTCTGTGCCTACTTTAAATATTAAGAGTTAGCAGCATGTTRCTCAGAAAATTAAAAGCCCCCAAATTTTAGTTTCAGAATGTGTGAATAAAGCACTGCATATGGAGGAAAGTCAAACCCAAACATTTCTTTGTTTGCATATTGAATACCTATAATATCATGTAATCAAAAAATTATAGTTTAGCATGAGTCTAATGCTGTAACTGACGAGTAAAATTTGGCATTAAGGATGACCACTTACATGCTAAGTCTGATTGTACACTAAAATATGTAGATGCATAACAGCTTATCTTTTAAATATCATATACTACACACATAAATGCAAGTCCTGGATCTAATTTAACAAGATTTGTGGTTATGAACACATGGACACCAAAAATCCAGGATGAATGGTAAGTTACAGTTCAATGCAGTTCCAGCTGGCTAAGATATAAACATTTCTTCCCCAAACTGCAGTTGCTAGTAAAATCAGTACAGAAAATTTCATTATACATACAGCAAATGCTAGTTTGACATTTTACTCTTTCCTAAAGCAATGCAGCTCTCCCCCAGAAACAGGGAACAAGATAATACTACTCAGGACCAGCTTCAGCTTCACCTCCTCCTCTTTCAAAATGGATGAAAAATGTGTGGGGATGCTACTTATTTCCTAATCATATAGAAAAGAAGATTTGAATGAAGGATAGGAATTTCTGCTCTTAGTCTGAAATGTGCTTCTGAAGATCAAATATTTCTATTGTGCTTTCAAAAAAACACTGGCTGACCTAGAAGGTGGTGAGTCTGGAGACCAGGTCTGTGACTGAATTTGATCTCACTTTCATTCTTTAGCACAGCAAATATATTTGCAAAACAGAGAGGTGGAAAAGTACTGCAGTGGGAACTCAGGTAAGAGAAGGATGCGTTATTGCAGCAGTTGGAGAGCACTCAGGCAGTAACGAAAGCAGCACCAATTACTCCTTGTATGTAACAGGCATAACATTGTCTTAACTGTCTTAATGTAATGAATATTTAATTTGCACATTGGAATCTGCGTTGAAGCTAAATTCAAAGCATTACAAAAGACATGTTGCCCAGCAAAATTGATGTCATGTTGATTTTCTATTAAGAGCATCTTTTTAGAAAAAGCAATAAACTTCCCAGTTTACAGTGAACATTTCTTACTTTGTTGATACCACTATAGCTGTAAATTGTAGCACATTGAACATTAATTCAATCACAGCAGCTCAGGCCAAGTGACAATGACTGATCTTTGGTACTAATGTCTGGCTCTTTCAATACATATTTAAAAAAATCCCGCCACCTTCTTTTAGAAGCATTGTGGTGCTACTGCAAGCCATCCTGTCATGGTTTGACCCRGTGTGAGACAAATCTGATTGGTTAAAAACAGGTAAAGGACAGTTATATAGACCACTTAGYGTTCCTGTGACGTCTCTGTGAAAGGAATGTTGTAAAAACCACCCAGGAAGTAAGGGTCACTTCCTCTCTTGCTCCCTGCTGACCACGAGCAGGAGAGGCTTCCCCTGACCCCCGGGCCAGGGGCCCACRGCCCGGGGTTCTGGTGGAGGCCCCAGCCTCACCCCCACCGGTCCTGTGTCATTTCGGACCTGAGAGGAGCTGGGCTATCACCATCTGGACCAAGGCCAAGCCGAGAGAAGCTGAGCTGACCGAAGCCGAGCCGAGCGAAGCCGAGCCAAGCACTCCGCACAGAGAAAAAAAAAAGCACTCCCTTTCGGAGGTGTACTGATGACATCAAAGAGTGACCTTACTGTCATAGATAAGAGATTATTAGCAGCCAAGAGACTTACTCAAAATTTGGATGGCTGCCAGTGCAGAGGAGTTTGGGGGTGGGGGGGAAGGAGCCTTGGGCCAAGCCTGGGAAGCAAGCCTCATACAGCTGCATTATCTTATGGGAGCATGTAAACTGTTATAAATACTTCTGTAGGTGTTTTCTGCAAATATTAACCTCTTCTCTAAGCTAGAGAGAAAGGAAAGCAGTCACATGAGACTAAATACGGAGACCAGCAGCCCAATGGAAGAGAAGACAAGGAGTGGCAGGAAGGGCCAGAGGAGCCATCTTTACCAGCATCGAGAGCCATCTTTTTCTGTGACCTGTGCTGTGTGATCTGGAATAATACCAGACTAAATATCTCTTTAAATCACATATGAGCCATGGGGAGTGAGAAATTCAACAGCCTAAAATAAGAACATTTTTATGTTGTGTGCAGATGAAATGTGCAGCCTTTGGAGATTATAAGTAAAGCAGGAACCTGTACCTGAGTGCCTTTAGGCTGGAATGACTTACCCTTAAAATGTTTAACCCCATCAGACTTTTCTTGTGACCCACAGACTACGGAGTGTATTGTGGGAGAGAGGATATACCACTGCAAAACCAGGGCGAGCTGTGGTGTTTCTGGAAGGTTTGGAACCATGCTGAAGATACTTCTTAGGGAACTGTCTTCCATGGGATGGATCCCACTATACTACAGAAAGAACTCTCTTTATCCCATAAAGTGGCAATAAGAACTCCTAATCGTAAGATCAGAATCTCATGTTTATGTCCTTTACGTGATCAGTGAGAAAGATTGGAATGTATGGGGGAAGAATGATATTTGTATATTATGCCTTAATATTTTTATTATTTTTTATTCTTTCTATTCTTAGTAGAGTTAGTAAATAAATTATTGAATCATTTTCCAAGTTTGCAGCCTGTTTTTGCTGTCTCCTCTCCTCTGAAGAATATAGCGTGGGGATCTGGAGTTTGCCTCCAGGTTAACCCTTGACACATCCGTACTGGCAAAACCACCAACAACTCAAGGATTTGGTACCTATAAAACAAATTAATTTGTGTTTCATGCTTACAAAAGAGACCCTTGTGAAATATTGCCTAACCCAAATTTAAGAAACAAAAGTTAAATATTTATAAACAAGACACATTGGAAGCCCGGGAAATCCTTACGGAAGACATACTCCAAGTGATTGACTATTCATATACAGAGTATGACATACGATGGAAATGAATAAAAAGTAAACAACACACTCCATTACTCCCAACATCTGCAAAGCCTATTTTAAACTTCCTAAATTACACAGATGTAACAGCATGGAGCTCTTAAGCCTCGAGTGCATATTGATGAGATTGCGTTTGTGTTTCTGTGATCCTGAAGTGAACAATTAAAGAACACACATTTCTGTACCACAACTGAACAAATCCAGAAGGTTCGTGTTTCCATGTGCGAGGATGTCTGGTGTGTATATCTGAGAGACAAGTTAGCAGCTTGCCAGCAGTTCACTAGGATATCTTTAATACCTCTACTAAAAAAAAAAATTAATTATTTTTTTACAAAATGAAGCAGATTGTGGCTGAGATGTTAAAACAAATGCTGAAATTGTTTAAAATGCACATTAATGTGTGGGTGAGAGAAAGTCGCATAAACAGCAAGGAGTAGCAAAACCAAAACAATTACACTAACTTCAGAGATGACTTACCTCTGGAAAAATATCCCAGATTTTACCATCTCATTTGAACCTCCAGGCTTCTCTCTCACCAGAGCATGTTCTCTACCACCCTGTCCAGAGTCCTCCAAGACCAAATGTGACATTCCTGCCCAAACATTGCAGCACAAGGGAGGAAGAGGAATGGATAAGCTCTGTAAACTCTAAAATTATCATTCTTCCAGATGTGAAAAAGTGCACCCTGCAGTTAAAACCAAGGCCAAGAGCATGCAAACATGCTGACCCCTTTATGCGTCTCCCAACTGAGATCATTAAAATCCAAGGACTCCAGAAAAACGCCATTATAACAAGTGCTGCAGAGACTGCAAGCGTTGCAGAGGAGTAACTATTTCACTGCTTTTTTGTTAAACTTTTGGTCCTCACAATGTACAAATAAGAAGTTTTCTTCATTCCCTCCTCCTCTTTTGCAATTCCCCTGATGTGAAGTCTAAAAAAAATAAAAGTAGTACTGAGAGGGTGACATGAAAGCATATCAATAGGAAAAAGAAAGAAAACACTGCCAACTTAAGTGTTCCTTCATAACAGAGTCCAGAGTCAAGCACTGCGCACGCTATCCTGCTAGGAATAGAGGAGATGGAAAGCACTATCTGGAAGGAGGAGAGAAAATTCTCAGTGGAAACAAGTTTTTGGAAAGCCCAGGGTTCAAGACCACACAGTAGGATCACTGAAGTTAGACATGCCTGGAAGTCTTGATGAAACAAAGTCCTATAGGAAAGACAAAAATTCCCCATCTGTCCAATTCCACCAAGTCAAGTGGCTATATGAATGCTATCAGAAATGAATGACATCATGTGTTACAGAAAAATCAGTGCAACAGCTTTGTAATAGTTTTAGAACTGAGATCCAAAGACACCTTTGGTTGGCAACACAACCAAAATTTCTTTTTTTTAATCTAAATAATCCCTTTGCCACCACAGTCATTGATTCAGGTCAATGTTGCTCCAAAGACAGATCATAACAACAAGATGGCACTTTTGCTTACTAAGTACTTACCTCTGTACACCTTTTCACTTACAAGGAAACAACTCCCCACCCCAAGATAATCCTCTTTTTCTGGAAACATCAGTCTAAAACTAAATGTCTACATTCTGTAAGAAAATTTAGTATTTTTTTCATCTTAAACAAGCAAGACTGGAAACTAAAGTTATTTATCAAAAATCACTAAAATTCTTTATTACAAAGTATATTGGGGGATTGAAACTAGATGACCTTTAGGGTCCCTTCCAACCCAAGCCATTCTATGGCTCTATGATGATTTAGCACTACAGAGGATCTAGTGCCCACAGAACACTACAGGACTCTGCAATCAAAGTCCCGGTCCATAAAAACATCAAACACCCTTTTAAACCAGAGAAAATGGAAAACTCTTTCAGTGGAGCACCTTTGTTCTGTGTGCCCTTTGTCTCCAAAATGTAATGCTACTATGATGTCATTGCAAGCATCAGAGCTCTRAAAGCCTGACAGAAACACTGGTTTCGATTTCACTGTGGATTATTATTTGGAAAACATTTAGGAAAATATAATGAGCCCAACAGGAGGCTCAAAATCTAAGAGATCCTGTTGTCTGCCTTTGTTAGAAACCACAAAATATTTAGCTTGAAGCTACTTGAGTTACACTTTCCACTCTTYTTGTGGAATGGTTTCTCATTTTCCATACCCCATTTCTATTGATAGATTTTTCCATTCAGCAAACAAGGAAGCTGCTGCTTACTTAGAAAGTGACCTTCAAGGCTAACAAGAAAATCTACAGCTACTAGACACAAAAAAGCAACACAATCCAAGAAGAAGAGTAGACACGAGAATTTTTTTTCCTAAAAGACATCTCAATACTGTAAATACCAGTCACAGTTGTGACAAGGCTTAACAGAAACCAACATGTRGGTTGACAAACCATTCAAGAAAATCCAGTACTGTATTATTCCTGCTCTAGAAATCTCATGTCCATGCGGAGGACTACAGAAGAGACAGCCCTCTGGGAAGAGGCACACCCACATCATCATCAGGTTCGTATGTTACACTTCAAGCATTTTTGAAAGGTTCAAGGCCAGGTTGGATGGGATTTGGAGAAACCTGCTCTAGTGGAAGGTGTCCCTGACCAAGGCTGGGGGGTTAAACTAGATCTTTAAGGTCCTTTCTAAACCCAACCATTCTATGATCCTATGAATTAGAGGGAAGGTGTCTCTGTCGCARGCAAGTGAAGGTCAGGAATCAAGAACAACGTGAAAAGAAGGCATCTCTGAAGTATTCTCAAGTGAAAAATAAGATCAAGGAATGCAACAGCTCTTTAGTCTTTTGTTCTCGCAACTATTTAATGAAAATTAATCTAAGCCTTTTCTGGGTGACTTGACACCAAGTTCATTGTTTTAACGCATGTGTGAAGGCAGTGTGATCTGTCTGCTTCACAAACTCACCGTGTCTACGTGTTCCTGAATAGCAACGTGCTCTGACACATGTGAGAACAGGCTTGGTCATATTTCCAAGGTCTGTACTAGGCTGATGAACAGCAAGTTCACTTGTAACAACAGGGAAATTAAAAATGCAAGAGGAATGATTCAATACACAGAACTAAAAGTGCTCAGAAAATGTTGTTAGCCCTATAATATTACTGTCATAGGAAATGACAAAATCAAAAGATACAAGAGGACTTGCTRATTTAAAAGGAATCAAAATTCCTGGCTGGAGTGCAGGGAGAAGTGATGTTTTATTTGTCTTCTTTTTATTTATTTTACAAATTTGATTACATGAGTGGGAGCCTATAATTGAAATAGTTTCCGTGGGCAAATTAAACAATAATATTTTGTTCTATAAATCAAGCATCACACATTAATGTGGAAATTACTTTTATATTTTAAAACAATCTGTACTACAAAACAAGTATTGCCTTGCAAGAAATTCCAGGGCCACACAGCCAGCGTTGCTGACAAAGTAGGCCCATTAATCTTCAGCAATTAATTACATCTCTATATTTTGTTTTAAAAAACCTAAATATAAAACTTTTAACAGAAAATGTCCACCGGAAATATCTGCCAGGAACAGCAAAAAATATAGCTGAAAAGGCATAGCTGAGGCTGGGAGTTAGAACACCTTAAAATACAAACGTGGATGATAATGTTCTGCATTGAGATGACATGAGGTGCCAGAGTGATTTTTTTTTTTTTTTTTTTTTTTAAAAAAAAGAGAATTATTATTATAGATTCCCAGAGGGACACACGTAAGACCAGACATCTAATTACGCTTTCAGAGAGGTAATTACAGGATTTCCACATGTAACAAGACAGGCAGTATCCCTTCCAAAAACCAGCTTTGACACACTGTARCCAACTTTTTAAAAAAGCAAACAAAAAGCCCACAGCGGTTCCACAGTTTGTTACAGACTCATTTCTACTCCCTTGTAAACATCAAGTTACTGGAACTAAAACCAAATGAAGACACATCCAAAACATCAGTCTTGAAGTGCCACCAACCTGTTTGGTTTTTGAGGAGCTCCAGGCACTGGCCAGGCTGGTAAGAAACCCATCCCGGGGCTGATCCACATCCATCGTCATGGATGGCTCACCCCAGCGCTGCTGCTGGGCTCAGATCTTTCCCTTTCCTGCTATGCTGTGGCACAAGTACAACACTACTTGTTCATTTACAATGCGTCTGTCATGAGACCAAACCCAAAATGCAAGCAACAGCAACTTTATTAGCACTTACCGATCCCAGGGGTGATAAATATGTTTGTTTACTTCTGCACGAGTAGAAAAAACTCGTGCTGGTGGTAAAAGGGAAACCGATCAGACTGTTAAGTGGCTGAAACTCGCATTAAAAATCAAATGATAACATAATCCCAGGAAATTGCCAGGACATAGAGATCAAAAGTGCTGTAGTACCCAGGGCCACGCTGGCACGCTGCCAACAGCCTGAGGGTCAAAGCTATTATTCTGTATGTATATCTACATAAATTTACATCTATTTTGCATAACAAGTAAGCATAATATTAAATACATTTTACAAGGGGACTGTCCTGGACTAGTTTACCCACTCGTGCAAGAGCACAAGGCTAGTGATTCCCTTTATTTTTAACTTCCTATATAATAACTAATTTGGTTTTACAATGCAGTCTTCTGGGAAGACTCAGGACCTCACCACAGGAAGGTTACTGTCCGGCTTACAAGGATATGTGCAAGAGGATCAGTGCAACCAGCTAGGATAGACTACTTATTTATTTCACTTGGAGTGCAGAT
The DNA here is from genome assembly GCA_018881555.1 of Amblyornis subalaris. Lineage (NCBI taxonomy): Eukaryota > Metazoa > Chordata > Aves > Passeriformes > Ptilonorhynchidae > Amblyornis > Amblyornis subalaris. Next base: position 6,818,403 of record JACAXG010000031.1, on the reverse strand, counting down.
CCCTTTCTSCTATCTGTGGCATTATGAAATTCTTAACTGCTTTTCTGCTTTACTCCTATGGCTTGCCTCAAGCTGTGGATTCAGACTTTTCTATCTTTTTGTACAGAAAGGGTCAAGAATCTTCCTATCAATATTCAGAAAAAGATATAGCAAAACTTTTTATCTATCCCCCTATGGACAGAAACATAATCCTAACTATGGTATACATGGTTATATACAATCATACAATCACATATATACGTGCTGGAGAACCAGAAAGCACTCCCACAGTAAGAGATGAAAAAAGCAATCACAAACATAGTTTCCTGGAATAAAAATATGGATGTACCCTCACATTATGACACATAAGCACAATCAATTCCTCTGCAGCTACAATCTGAGTAATTGCTTTCAACTGGTTTTGTGGGATGTTTTACTTTTGGAAACTATCAGAGTCCAAATATGTCAAACTGCAAACTATGCAAAAATGTGAGTTCTGTTATGTTTGCAGAATGCTGTACAATTTCAGAAGGGAACTAAACCTGAGTTATGCATAATAAGTTCTTTAAAAAATATTACCTTGTGCCACATTTCTCAACTTTTCTCTCAATTCATCTCTCATATTCTTCAGCCAGAGATTCAGGATTGGATGTTTCATAAAGCTGTCCAACTCACTCGGAAATTTCCAATATATAAAAATAATCCAATGCTTTCTGATATTATTGCAAAATAGGAACTAATTATCTGGAATGAAAGAGTAAAGACTTGTACAAACAGCAGGAAACAGCAGGGGAGCTACAGTCAATGTGGTTTAGACTACACACGTGAAAAATCTGAATTTAAATCATGATCTCTTCCTAGTTTACATGTTTGGGGAACACCTCCACATTCTAGGATATCAAAATTCTAATTAGGATTAAAAAATGCAATCCTGAAGAAAGATCAGACTGTCTTTACAGTCTGATTTCGCAGTCCCAGGTCTGCCTTCTCTGAACCCATTCTGCCCTCTATCCTGCAAAAACAGATACCAAATGCCAAACAGGCATTATAACCTTCAGGACAGTAAGCCTAGGCTATCATTTTTCCCTTCTTTCTTCTTTTTACCCTGGAAGTCTATCTGATTTTGTTTATAGATTCTTTTGAAAAGCTCATGTTTTCACACTGCTTTTTGCTTTGCACAATGGCCAAGTGACAAAGTCAAAACTCTTCAGAAATCCTACAATAATAAACTGGGGATACAGAAAAGAGGTTAGGAAACTTTGCAGAGTAACAGATTTCACATTTAAGCTTCCAAAGAATTAGATGAAAGCAATCAGAATTTTTTTTTCTTAATTTTTAAAGACAGTTTCAGACACTATCTGTAATAAAGTAATTGAAACACTTCTCTAAACCGATTGCTGCTGGGAAATGAAACTGATGCATCTCTGTAGAAAACCACATGCTTTGCCACACTGCCATACATTTCCCTCATCCCTCCAGTCATTTTCTTCTCATCTGTCCAGCTATACGTCTCATCAGCATTCACTGCCAATTTGTACCATCACAAACTCGAGCTGTATTACCTCAGCAAAGTTTCCTTATGCTTCCTTATGCTCTCTGCAAAGAATTAAAATTACACTTGTCTGGACAACCATCACATTTACCATATTAACACAGTTCTGCCTGAGCAGACAGTTCATCTTTTCACTTCCAGAGTGAAAACCAGAGGAGACGTCTTAATGCGACTGCACAGTCTCACAAATGCAGCAGCAGCAACAGCRAAGGCTTTATTTTCCTTTATGTCAACCTATATAAATAATACATAATCTGGGTACTTCGTTTTCTTCTGATTGCTGCCACTGAATGCAATGCAAGGAAGGAAAGGGGGGCTGGGGGAGATAAACCCTTGAAGGTTGATGGTTTCTGATTTCTTCTGCTCCTTGTACATACATGGCAAGAGACACAAAAGGCAAGCAGACTGGAATTTAATCTTATGATCCGTTTCCACCCGAACTTCATACGCCTGGATGTAAAACTGACACTGATCCGAGCCGTATCAGTCCYCTGCAGCCCATCTGCACTTCCAGACACTGCAAATTCAGCAGCTGGAACCCAGAGCGGAGGCAGCGCCGCCTGAACCGCATGGGCGCTACGGAGACTCCTTATCCTTCCATAACCCCAGCTGCTGAAGCACCCCCGAGCCACCTGAAGTATTTCTATCACTATCTGGGGGAGTTATCAGAGTATTACAGACTGTGCTTAAGAATGAAACACGGTGCAGTCTGATTGGCATAAAAGCCCAACAGACTGTTTGGGGAATAGTTTGTTCTTCTAATGCTGACATTTTATCATTTGGTTTTGGCAGCTCAACACCACCGACAAGTTTCATCTTCTTCAAATTGTCTTGAAAGGCCTCATAACTTTCTTTATTTGGAATATCTTTTAGAAGAAAAAGAAAATAGATACATTATTTGTAAAGCAGCATATGTCTGATGACTTTGATCTGTGCTGATGCAATACCCTTCAAGGATAAAAGCAGAGCTGTTTAAGAAGAGGAGTCATCAGATGAATATACACTATCTAGAAGCTTTTTGAAAACACATTTCTACTCAATTAGCACTTACAGTAATAGCTAATTTTAGCTATTAAAGTACTGAACTTTCTGTTGTCATGCTTTCATGCTACAATCCTCTCCAATTAAAGCAGAATCTATCCAAAATGTTTCCCTAATATTTTATGTATTTTTCTCTGCTTAAAGCTGTCAGCTTGCCTATGTTGATACACAAGGCAGAGGCTGAAACACAGGTTAATTATTCAGCTGTTAAATTCCTATAGAAAAATGAAATTAGAGAATGGCATGGGTTAATATATACTGTAGATTTACATCACGATAGGGGACACATTATTACTCTTGATTTGGTTGTCTTGATCCAGGAACTAGTTGCGTGATTCAGTCTTAGGCAYTAGGATACCTGTTTCAGGATTTCTGACAGTATTTAATCTGATGTCAACTTTAAATTGTTCATTATGCAAACATATTTGTACTATTTAAGAATGAGACATACAGGGTTCTTGGGGGGGGGGCTGTTTTTGGGGGGGTTTTAAGTCCTGTAAAACCACATGATAAATAACGCCTACTCCTGCAGAGGATACAACCCAGCCACACATGTGCTTGGCRTTCAAGTTTACACAGATGCTGACCCTTCATCTGGGTTATGCTTTCTTTCATTTTGATCATCCCAGACTGTTTATATGAAAACTGAAAAGCATTTTTAAAAATAAATCCTGACACATTTCTCCACTATCTGTGGCTGTGCAGTTTATGTACTGTACAAATGAAGCTCATTATGAATACATACAAGATCAAGAAGTGCTTATGAAAAACATAAGCAGATTAGCCCTCAAAAAAAACCCCAGCCTGGGATATCGGAGGCTTTTGTGATGGTCAGAAGACTGGTGAACTGAAACCCTTCAGAACCATTATTTCTTTCYCAACTGCAATAACGTTTGCCCCTTAAAATTAGAACTTCATTCATAAACCAGCTTAAAACCTTACAACAGTCTAAATCCAAATCCCAAATACCGTAGGCTTTCCTGACAGTACTGGCTGGATGTGACTTGAAAATAAGATCCAGACTCTMAACAATTCATGAAAGAATTGATTTATATCACATCCTTTTTCCATGCAGTGTGTATTTAAGCAATTTTATGAGTCTGTGTGACATTAGCCTTTTGGCAACTGCGTACAGATACATCAATATATTTATTTTGGGTAAGGTGTTTTTTTGTTGATAACTCTGGGTATCATCTTCCCTATCTCTCTTTATCTCTGTATTTGTTACCTGTAATATTGAAGTCAGAAAATTCAGCAGTCTTATGGGAGACCAGCTATGTTGCATGATCAATTTAAGAAAAAATGAATACATCACTTTTTGAATTTTTATGCTGACAATAATAATGTGGAAAATAAAACTGCTTCTCTGACTCTTCCTTGTACTTGGCCACCTTCTGAAAGGCCATGTTAATGCGTGATGTGTGGCACTCTTACAGGAGGGACATCTTCCCTGATCAACTTCAATCTATGTTCCTAGAATCATCCTCCGATTGTTGTTTGTAGGAAAACTACCCCACCCTTTTGCATATATGGTGAGACTCTAAAACCTGAAGTACACCTCTGAGAAAGAACGTGATTCACTCACCAATAGAATTGACTTGCCTGAAAMTGTGAGATGCCATGTCAGATTTTCCTACATCTCACTCCAGGAAAGTCAATTATATTTTTGAAGGGCATCCTTCCCGTAGCCGAATTCTTYACATCATGTAAGCCACATGTTCACGGGTGCGTAACAAGGAACAGAAATTTACATGCTTTCTACAGCTGCCTGTCAGCTATTTTGAAAATGTCTTTGGAGTTGACATTGTGTTACTGTACTCAGTGATAAACTATAATGGAATTTGATAGCATTTCCCTTTCAATAAACATTATGATCAAGTAGCCTGTTCACAATTTTCTCTTAAAAATGCTATGGAAGTTCTGGACTTCCAGTCATTACATGCTCAAGAGTGGAGTTTGCAGAGAAATCTTGGGTATTCCACTCCTGCCTCCACAGACATCACAGAACATTTCAGTTTATTTGACTAACCACTGACACTTCTTTTTCCATATGAAACTGTGTCTTATGTATACTCGAGAAGCGACAATACTGGCAGTATTTTTTTTTCATTTTGGTTTCTTCTGCACTGTTTGCATTAGCATTTCTTTCACATGAATGTTCACAGCCAGCCAGTTCATTTGAATTAGTTGTGCAGCTTGTCTTTTTGTGCTCTGCTACTTTTTCCATCAGCTTTTCCACTGAACTTTCATTTCAAGATCAATAGACTTAGTTTACTGCAATGCAAGATTTTCCTGCTACTGCCACTGTCATTTTAGTCACCTTTAGTGGCTTACAAATTCAGTCTCATTTGGTGAAACTCAGATGGCTTAACAGGTGAGATATGAATGCAAAGTGTTATTTTCTTTTTTAAGAATATATTACGAATAAAAGCCTTAAAAGGGGCAGAGTTAGTAGCTGTGCCCTACAGTAGAGAAATGGATTTATCTGATACATTCAATTATGCTTCACAGCCCCAACAGAGTAGCCTTGAGTTTATCTGACTAAATCTAATCAGGACTGATGCTACTACTAAAAAAGCAGTAAAATTCAAATACAAAATTTGAAACCATTATTCCTCTTTTATGCTTTATACAGGGGCTCTCTGCATCACTGAAATGATGCAGCAGAATTTTCCATGAAGCCAATCTGATTATAGCATAAACTTCCCCAGAAACCCAAACCTAATCATGAAAAGTCRTGGCACTGGGAAAAATCAAGGTGTTAGAAAAGCCATCTGTAACAAAGGCATAACAAGAAAATGTCGCCTTCATTTGCAGCAGAAAAAATTTTTTGCCTTTTTCTCCCCCCATCTCTTGTGTAGAACACAGTCAATAACAAAATATGCTTGGTAAATAATTGACAGTTAAAAATCTAATACCACCTCCCTCCCAGCAGTAGAGCAGCTAACATACTCAAATGCCCACTAAAAATCAATTACCTGAAAACTAATAGGGATCCATTTAGTTACTGGAATGGTTTTGCATTGATTTCTTCCCTTATCATCTTTTGTATGTTAGCATGTGAGCRAAACTGAAGACAGCACTGCATATCCAAAATTGATATTTCTTCTGTTAGCTAAAAAACCTGCGGGTTTTTTTTTTTCTTTTTTTGTAAAGCCAAACCAGACTGAATTCCAGCCTCTGCTCTGGATAAGTTTCAGGGTTTTGTTTGGTTTTTTTTAAGACTATATTAATGTGAAAAAGCAATCCACACACATCAAAGGCAGCCCTGGATTCTTTCACAGGAGTTTCCATTAAAGCTCACATTTGCTGGCCTAAAATCCAAAGTCCTTGTCACTTCTGGGCGGTGTGATTTAATTTGCTGGCTGCAGCACTACAGGTGGACTGGCACACATGCCTGACTGATCAGCTGCCACCAGCCCACGTCTGAGTCAGCGCAGGGGGGGATTTCACCTTGCACTTGCAAGGTCAGTGGCCAACAATCCCCTCTTCCCCCTCAGTGCAGCAGCAGTAATTGTGCAGATATGTTGAGCAATTTAACTCACTAGAATGTCAGAACTTCAACCTTTTTTGACGTATGCCAGATTTGGTCTACATTGCACAGACATGACATTTCTGTGCTTTCCCCAGCAACTCTCTTTCAATAATGATCAAGAAACAGAATAGAGTAAGGAAGGAGGGGGAAAAAAAAAACAACCAACCACAAAACAATTCCGTGCTATGGCTTCCTTTTAACTCACAAGCATAAGACAAGGTGATGTATTTAACCAAAAGGGAGAAAAAAGTTTTCTAAACCATGAAGTAAATAAATTATACAATGAATCACATTTTTTATGAAATTGGAAACTGTACTGTTTCCAAAAAAATGCAGGAAAAAGCTGACTCAGCAACACTGGCCTAGCCACCTTAAATTTCCAAAGAAAATAAAAACATGAAGAAGGAAGGAAGAAGGAGAAGCTATCAACTTCAAACTTTTTTAACCTTAGGATGCAAAAYTGCTTTATTCCTGTCACCTTAAAAGGAACTCTTGGCTGAAAAATATGATGGGAACCATGACTGAACAAGACATGTTGCACAGTTAAGCAATCACAAATCACACTGAATTTTGATTTTAGTGGGATGCCATGAAAATAGAAATTAAACATCTACAGCTCTGGAGAGTTTACAGCCAGATTTCATTTCAAATAATGTCTGCAGCTAAGGAAAACAGTAATGACAAATGTCATTTCATAGAAAAATGTATCTCAAAGTTTGTAAGTTTTAAGCAACTTCATATCTCTCAACATATTTTATAAATCTTCTGTGCTTTTTTCAAATAAAAAACCCCACAACATCTTACACCAAAAGAGACACTGGTTTTCCGTCCACACAGTATTTGAATTAGAAAGAAATTACATGTCATTTTTCGGATTGTAGGTAATTGGAATTTCAGTGCCTTAATCTGGAATTAAAATAGGAGAACAATTTGTAGTAGGGCTGGGCAGAATTAGGGTAAAGGGAAGCTGAACATGAAACCCTCCCTGCTTAGTTCCCTTCTGGAGAAGTTGTGTATGGATCCTGTCACCCTGAGTGCCCTATGGCAGCCAGGTGCTACCAGCTGCTATTCCCTTTGTAGGCATCACCCAGGCCTGGCTCTGTCTCCACAGACTGGGATCCACTGACAGCCAGAAACCACCCAGAGYTTCTTCCCAAGTAGCAACCGTAAGTTTCCTAACAAGCCCCTGCAAAATAAGGACTATTCAGCTGAAGCACAGACTAGTACAAAAACCCATCCAGTTTAAGAGCAATCCAAGCCACTACACTTGASGATTTTCAATTGTTTGAATTTAACGCAAGCTAATAGGTGTAATGGAAAGTCATTTAGCATCTGTTGGCTTCGGTGTCCAAACCCTTCCATGATTTTCACTTCCCACCATCCCACTTTACCTACTGGATCACACTGCATGGCTTCCRTTGGTGTTAGAAGTTCTCAGAAATCAGTCACCTTAACAACACGTAATACTTTCCTAAGCTTAGAGATGCCAGGGCAGTGAACCACATGAAAAACACTAACAAGTAAAATCTCAGCTCACCCTTAATCCACCAGCCACAAAATCCCAGTGCCCAGTCTCATTCCTGGCCCTGCCTCAGCCCATCCAATCATCTTTCCCCGGCACTCGCACACAGCTGAAAGCACGGTCTCTTCTTCTGACCACCTCCCACTCTGTGACCTTAAAAGATCCTTGCATGCTTTCTACAGAAAGTGGCTTAATCTAACCCATAACTAACTTAAACTTCAGTATAAAAGTGTGTTCACTGCTTCAAATCCTACTGCAATTAGCACTGTTAGATACAGGGGAGATAAAAGCTGTAGAGCTGCAAAGTTGCATATCTAACCCACCCACTGGGGAGCCACTGGGGAGTAGGGAATAGCCAAGGCAGATGCAACAAAACAGGGAAAAGATCTCCAAAAGAGAAAGCAACAATGGAAAAGGGCAACAGGAGAAGATGAGAAGGTCACTGCAAGGCAAAGAAAGAAAAGGGCAAGAGAGTCTGGGAAAGTGGTGAGGTAAGTGAAGCATATGAAGAAACAGGCTGTGAGGAGGATGTTGCACCATCAGCACACAAAACAAGGCTCCTGCTGGAAGACAGTTGGGAACAAATGACCAGCAGAAACAAAAAACACAAACAATTCTTCAAGACACAGAGAGCTCAGTCACACATTAGTAATCAGAAAGGCTTTCCAGTCCACAGCTACTTCTGTGATAACTGAGAAAGCAACACACAGAAAGGTTTGGACATTGTCACTGGTTGAGTAAGTAGGTTAGACTTGAGGAGAGCTCATGCACATTGAATACAAAATGGATAACATTAAACATTTATTGACAACAGAAACAAAGTTAGGCTAAGCTTCCAAAAATACTGAGCACTACCAAATACAGGTCAAGTCCTGAGATGGAGAGAGCACCAATTGAGCCTCCTACAGCTTTTACCTTCAATGGCTCACACGCTATTCCTTCAGGTCTTTCATGGAGCARAATGAGTGCTTCAGCTCCTGCTGACCGCGTGAACTGCTGCAGCGGTGACTCTTTGAATCCGCCGCAGCTGGGCTGCCAACTGCACAAYGGGTGTCTGCCGCGGGAAGGGCCGCGGAGCACAACGCGCCACACCTCCTCAGGGCTGGGGAGCAGGGAAACACAGTGTTGTTTACCAGCCAGGCAGGACAGCATTTATGTCCACATGCTCCTGTTTAGAAGAGGCAAATAAATGAAAGTTTTGCTCTTTCACTAAGAGACACCCATCTGTCTTCTTCAACCCAGCAAGCTTCAAGCTAAACAAGGCAAATAAAGAAACGAGGAGAAGGCAGAGGAATGAGGCATTGCTTTTCCCAGCTGGAGAGGGAAATGCAGTGGTTTATATAGTGAGGTAAAAAACAGGTAAGAAAAGACTCTTTTGTAGGTTGTATTCACTCACTGTTCATACTACATTCCCTTCCACATTTATAGGAACTTGGAGTCACAAAGAAAGTGTAACCTTAAACTGAACATTTCCTGGGCCTTAGAAAACAGAGATCAGCTGTTCCTCAGCCTCCAGAGTGCAGCATTATTCCTGCTCCCAAGATACACATCACTTACAGGCACACAAATCCCATTCTGGAAAGGAGGTAGAATTGCATTTTTAATTGCTGATGATTGTTGGGTTTGGCCTAGAAGATACCTTGTTGGGGGATTTTTTTTTTTTTTTTAAGTTTTCCACCCCACCAGAAATGCTTTTGTCTTTGTCTCCAGGATAATAGAWACGGTTGCATTACACTAGCACTGCTTAAACCCTCTCCTGACAGCATTTACCTTCCCAGCACAGGAACATCCATACTGCTCAACTCCAGTATGGTGACATGGTTGTCACCACACCTACTTAGCTAACAAATACACCTTTTTTCTTTTTTTCCTTTTTTTTTTTTTGTAACATAGACAAGTCTTCATCTCTAAAGGAAAAGCAACCTGCTTGCAGCCCCAAATTTATTTTTATTTTAATTTGTGAGAAAGGGTTTTGTTCTACACAATTTTTTAAACTGTGTGATTTAAGCTTACTTACAGTTAATCCATTTTTCTAATTACATTGTTTCTCTCACTATAGATCAACAGTTGATTAATCAGACTCTTCAGCGAAGCAGCGAGGCGTCTGACCTTCTTACTTGCTGTATTTGTAATGAACTTCATCTCATATTCTTCAATGAAATAAAAAAATCYCCACAATCTATTTCAAGCTATCTGACTGACTACAGGGAGCCCCTCGGGAGCTCACCTATGGGCAAGGCTATCAACTTTATTCTCTGTCAGCTTCTTGACAAGTCTTACATCATACTACACACTCTTGGTGTTAACGAAGAAATGTTTCAAAAGCCAGTTTTTCATAACTTAATCTGCATTTTCATGCGACAGTTTTGTAGCTCCCCTGCTACAAAACTCCCTGCAGCACAAGGGCTTMCTATGAAGCTGCAAAAGACCTCCTTTAGTTATGGAAAAAGCTGTCAACACTTACAAGAGATGTAAGCACTTGCATTTCTTCTACGTTAAATGGTTGGACTCAATGATCTTAAAAGTTTTTCTATGATTTTAACCTGCAAAGTGACTAAAGACATAAAGCCCCAGCAAGTCTAAACCCAGCCATTCTCTCCCACTCCCAGGCAACTGCCAGTGCAGAAATCCCTTTCACACAAAATAAAGACATAAAGAAATAGAGACATATCCTCATCTGAGAGCAGGGTTTTCTGGCATTTTGGGAAGTTATTTCCCAGCTTTACAATAAAATCAAGAAAATAAGGGTTTTTTTCTAACTCTCCTGAAAGATTCTCAGAGATGGGAACTCCACCACCTTCCYGTGCTGCTTTATTCCACGAGTTTGSTCTTTTAATAAACAGGCAGCTTTTCCTAGGCTTTAACATTGTATCTTTTATCCTGTTGCGGCTTCTCTTAGGCTTCAAAAAGGCAAACCAGATTATTCCTTTTTTTTTTTTAACTGTAAAACTATGTATTAAAAAAAATTCTTACATCTGCTTTACTCTTCAAGCTAAATATCTCCTCCTCCTGTTCATACCTCATGGAGTCACATTTTCTAGATCTCACATCATTCTCCTTTGGATTTTCTGTAAATGGTTATTCTCTTTCCAAACAGGCACACACTCCATTCCATCACCCAGGACATTAAGGAAAATACTGATCAGGCTTATGCCTGATGATACACATTTCCCAACGATAAGGGGAAAAAGCCATGCCCTGACACTTACCAGTTCATTAAACCCAACCACATTACAGATTTCAACACCTCACAGAAACAGAAGTTGGGGTGTCATAACCAACACCTTTTTGTGTTTACACTATGTAGCCCCATAAAACAATAAGGAAATTAGATATTGATTCAGTAGTCACCCAAAAGATGTACGTGGAAATATGGAATTCAAAAGCCTTTTTCCCAATCTTTAAAACATTTCAGAATGGGTAAATATCAACCCTAGTAGGGCCAAGTTCCTGCAAACTTCCACAGTTTGAGCTGATAGCTGAGGCTATGAGTAAGTCAAAAATACTACAGTTGGAGAGGAATCTCTTAATTCTGTGTTTAAAAAAGACTATATTTGAAAAGCTCTTTGTTTTGGCAGACTTCTTTCCAAACATACTAAAGGAATACTAATTGCATACATCATTTAACACAGAAGAATTGAAGTTTGGGGATGGGGGGGTTCTCTCCAAAAGAAGATCGTGTATGTATAAGGAACAAGCACTGAAAAAGAAATAGACTGGGTTAGACCTAACCTGCTGCTTCATTTGTAAAAGCTGCTCTCTTTTAAAGCTCTGCTCTTCCCAGGGCTCTGCACTGACATTTGGCTGACTCACTGAATGTTCCCTTTAAACTTACATGGTGTCAATTAATAGATTATAGAAGCCATTGATTTACCTTTAAAGTACTTTATGATCTCTGCTCCTCTGAGAAGTGAGTGGGTACCTATGAAGCGACAGCTCACACCTTCATCAGCTTACAGCAAAGGCTTCCTTTGCAGTCMCTGAGCTAAGACTAAGTAGGACATAGAAAATATGACATGAGCTTCAAATACCTGGGTTTCCAGCAAGGAGTTTGGCTCACCTAAAAAACACCTGCCCACAGTCTATTTGTTTAAAAAGGCCACAGACAGTACTGCTGAGGCCTATGTTGAAACAACAGGAATCTTTATTTCTATTGGCTCAATATTTCAAATTCAAAGTCAGGAAAGTATAAGAACGTAGAATGTACTGCAAATTAACTAAAACACCAGTAAATGTAACRATTGGATAATATGTCCAAATTGGGCCCAGGTTCAAACCAAAGGCTACCTCAGACATCCAGTTCACTGAAGATACTCCAGCATGATCACACCGCTTTCCAGTCATTGCCTGACTGTGGGATGACCAGATGTCCTTGGTCTGGACCCTCACGATCCCATAGACACCCATAGTACCTCCAAGACTAATAACAGATATTCTACKGCTATACAAAGAACAAAATCTCAGTGCCCTTTGCCAGGCTAGTTACAGGACAAAGTAATGGCTGAAAATTACAGAATGGCCATTTGGAAGTGGGAGCAATTTGAATACTAAGATGTAAAACAATTAAGTGGGTATTCTAAATGATGCTCTTTATTGCTCTTCTTCACTTACTAAGCACCTGTGCAATCTGCATATTGGCCTTCATCCAGCCTTACAACTTCAGCTTCTTGAGCCAGGCTTGGCAATGGCAAACTGAAAGCACAAGTTTGCACCAAATCCAACCAAGACACAAAGTAATGCATCTTAATATTTAGTCACTAAKTATACTCCTTAAATCATTGCTCCAGTCCACATGCCATAGTTTCTTCCAAAACAGTGAGCATTCCCTAATTGGAGACTCCTGATAAACTTAAAAAATACGATGTTTATTAATAGGAAGATTAATATTTTCAAAAGCTTTGTTCTTTAACTGCGAGTTAGAAAACTCAGTGAAGCACCTAAAGGAATGCTATATGGAAGGGAAAGGCACCACTGCACTATTAGCACACCAGMTGAAGTAACGTCACTGGCCTGAGTGTTGCTAAAGTCACTGAATTATTTTTAAAACYCTTGAAAGATACAGAAAGAGTGATTATCCTTTCCTTCAAAATCCCATCTGCTTTGAATTCTTACAGCTTCAAAATAAGCTCACAGTTCTAATTAATTTTAATGATCCACGCTGAATTACTTACCATCTAAACAAAACTATTTAATTTCTTAGCAGGTTTGAATTTTGTTGTTTCATCTTTACTAATTTATAAACGCTTGTCATAAAGAGAAGCTATAGTTCACCTTGAAGAAGGTACTTTCAAGTGTGATGTATGGCTGCATAGGCCTACCGTGTTTAGGTCTTCTGGCAGGGTGATGCTGAATCCAAATTAATACACGGAATTTAAACACAGATCACTTGGTGCTCTCTTTTGGAGGATGTTCCCAAATGAATGCACATCTCAAAGTCAGAGCAGGGATATCACAGTTAAAAGAAACAATCCACATTCAAGTGAATTGAGGGCAAGGAAGGACAAAACTCACCATTTAGCAAACTTGTATATATCTCAGTTAGTTTAATCATACATCATTAAGGAAAGCTTGCAAGTAACATGTTATATAAGGGTTTTGTTTTAATATACACTGTATTCAACTGACCAGTTTTCTATGGCTGTAGAGGAATACGCAAAAAAAAAAAAAAGAAAATTAAAAACATAAACAACCAACATGAAATTCTGACTTCAGACTTGGTATTAATTTTGCCATTTAACTCCATGGGACCAGGGTTATCCACTGCAGTACGCCTGGGAAAACAAGGAATTAGCCCAGGAACTTTAAAGAATTCCAATTATATCTCCAACCTTAAATAATATTTATATTGCTAAACTCCAGAGTTTCTCCCTGCTCAAGCTAATATTCTGAATATTATAAGCAGAATATTGGCAGCATAATCACTGACAAACCACTGTCTCATCGGCCTGGGCAAACACTGAATTTTGACCTAAACACCCGCCCCCACAACAGTTCTTTAGAGACTTGTCAAACCTCTGTTGAGAAAAGGTATACAAGGAGTTCCCAAATCAATATTTTATTTTCCCCTACCTGACATCCCTCTCTTGCTTCCTCTCAATACCCTCTTTTGCATCTGCACTGAAAAAATATCACAGGACAATATCATAACTCAATTCCATGAGTTGAAATCTACRTCAAAATACTATCAAACAATGCTTTTTTTCCCTCCCCTACTCCCTTTCGACTCAGGGTTAACTCTGAAACATTTGTCATATCCTGTTTTTTGTATTATATTAAAATCTTGTTTCTCTTGCAGTCTTACAAGTTTGCAGCAATGACAACTGGCATTTAATAATTAGCTTCCCAATTTCCACRAAAACACTCAGATTTCAGAGAATATGACCTGTGGCTAGTTTGCACACAGACACTTCACCCTCGCTGATGTTTTCCGGAAAAGGAATGGCTCATTACAATGCAAATTACAATGCAAATTAAGCTAACCCATGTCATGGGCTASTATAAATTATTGAAAAAAAAAACCCCTCCCAAACAAAACCCAAAATATTCTTCTCATGAGTCTCTTTGATTTACTGCAATGGATATACTACAATGAAGCTTTATGTATTACAAGACCATCATGGTTTTTTTGGCCCTAAAATCTAAATGTTTCCAAACACTACTGGAACATAACCTTCTCTCCTCTTCCCCCCAGTGAAACCATTTAGCTTTCAGAAATATTTCTTCTCCCAAAATCACCTTCAGTGTTTGGTCCATCCATACAGGAAAATGTAGACATTCCTTCACTGAAAATGTACCAGAAACCCTAATACAGCTACATATCTCTCATTCCCCCACATTTACTTGTATGCTGCAAAGGGAGAAATCACCTACATACTAAATTAAGAGCATCAGAATACTGAGGAAAGAGGTTATGTTTGTATAATAAAAAGTTCCTCTGCTTTCAAAATATTCTATATTAATAATACATTATTCTATTAATAATATATTAATGACCCTCCTCCTCCCTCTCGTGGATGCTTCAGTCACTGAAAACAACAGTCAGAACGCGGCAGGAGTCAGCAATGTGTTTTCCATAATTTCAGTTGACTATGCCGAACTGTGTAAATATGGACGATCTCTTATTCACAAGAGTTATTCTTCAGCACACTACAGGGGGAAAGAGATTTGTTACAATTTGTTTGTTATCTGGACAACATCCCCTCAGCTACACAGATGGGATTTATCCTACCTCAAATCAGCTAAAACACTCAGCATTGGTAGACAACTGATTTAAGCTGTTAGTAGAAGAAAAATAGATTCTTTCTCTGCAACTCATTTGACAAGACCATCATTATTCATCTTCTCCTTTGCAGGTGCAATAYGACATGGACTTGATGAGAAAGATTTTGGACTTGACAGTCAAGCATTAGACATTACAGAATAAGTCTACRAAGGGCCTCCATTTTCTATTTTCCAGAGAACTAGTCCTTTTGAAGTAGCCCTCAAAACAGATTCARAGCTAACAAATAAAACTCTCAAAAGAACTTCATGCTGTATTCAATGAACTGAACTCACAAAGTGCGTGCCCCTTCCAGCATTGAATGTATTGTATATCACCGTCCCAGTTCCTTCCTTATGTTGGTTTTTTTTGGTAGAGGGTTTTACATTGTTTTTATAGGTGGCTTTTTTTTTCTGTTTTATTTTTTAAAAGGCTTCTCAAGCTGGAACCATGATCAATTGACTATTATTTCTCTGGTGACTTGTGCTGCTCAATTATGACATTTCATTTCAACCTTCCTCTCCCAACACCTTGCATTAATCCACCCAAATAACTACTGGCGACGTTTCAGAGATGATTGATTTTTCACATCTGAAAGACATTTGTTCTGGTATGCTAACAGTAATAAATGAGAGAGGGGCCTTCAAGAGTACAGAATGAAAGTGAATGCCAAGATAAATGTTACATTTCAAAGTATAATGACTTAAAAAAATTCAGATAAACATCCTGCTTTTTTTGAAGACTTCTTATTTTCTTCCATAATGTACGTATCTGTTTGTTTCTCATCAAGGATTTGAATACGACATTATCAGCATGATTAGAAACACAAATTGATCTATTTGTCATACCAATAGCAGCTCTAGCTGGAGGATCAAATATCC
This sequence comes from Amblyornis subalaris, assembly GCA_018881555.1. NCBI lineage: Eukaryota > Metazoa > Chordata > Aves > Passeriformes > Ptilonorhynchidae > Amblyornis > Amblyornis subalaris. The sequence continues at coordinate 6,802,635 of JACAXG010000031.1, read as the reverse complement.
AAATTTGCCCCTGCTCATCAGAGAAACCTCAAGAAAGCAAACTAATATTTCAAGGACTCCACGGGGAATACATGACAAATTAAGTCTCCAAAATAATTACAACATCCCAAAGGGAAAATGTGCTTCTCTTGCAAATTACCCCTAGACTTTTACATATCTTTTTAARCATATTTTAAAAGCGTGATACTATCATAATTTATAAAAGATCATGTTTCCAGGATCTAAGGGTTCATGTTTTGAAGACCTGAAATAAATCCCCAGCACAGGATATACTCGGAAGTAAGATCAGGACTTTCTACCCTGAAAGGTCATTTGCCTTCCCAGGAAGGACATGCACAATGGGTTATTCTTTCTACAGGTTTTATTTCAAAAGCCATAGTCTTGATATTTATAGTCCTTTAAACTTGTGTTTATAATGATAGTTAATAATACTGAGAAGATAAAATATGGGGTTCAGAAACCCACATATCCATGGGGACCTGAAATATGGGTGCCAGGAACAATTCCCACAGCTGGGTACAGAGTTGCATGGGCAGTTCCCACAGACTACTTGCGGAGAGCAGAAAAATTGTTGGTGGTCAGAAAGGGATGATAAAGGTATAGAAAATACTGAAAGAATGGGTGAAATTCCTSGAAATTACTCCTACTTCAGACGGTGGCAGAGCCACATGAAATGATGATAGGTTCTCTCTCTTTTCAGCCCTCCAGTGAACCGTGGCATATATCCGATGCTTAATATTTACCTATGGGAATTGTATACATTTTTCAAAAGAGAACCATTAATTTCTCTGCAAGACAAGTCAAGCAGCATTCTCATTTCTTTAAAATAAATCCAGAATAAAGAATAGAGAAACCCAAAATAAAACATTTTGTTTTGTTTTTAAAACAATCCAGTAGATTTAATATCTATACATACACATGCAACTACAAACTGTATTCTCCTATTCAAGCTACAAAGATCTGTTATCTGAACCCAAATCAGATGTCCAAAATATAAACATTTTCAGTCAATCACTTCCCTAGCTTTATACTACTTTTTACTTCAAAATAGAAAAGGAAAAAGAAAAAAAAAAAATCATTTGGCAATGCCAGAGGCACCTTCAAATCCAAAAATAGTTAGATTTGAAAACATCTTTTTCTACAAATCAACGAAAAAAACCTAAAGAAAAACCTCTGTAAATCCCATTGGCAAAATACTAAAAGCAAGGAGTAGGCTAAAGTCCATTAGCTGGTAGTAGAAATGCACCAGAAGACAAAAGGTTGCAGTAGCTCTCATATGTTCTTCTATTAAGAGACTTTAAACACTGTGTTGTGGTGCCAGCTTATAAAGCACAGCAAGACTGAATTTTTGGAAGCCATAAAAATGAAGCAAGGAAAACATCATCACATCTGTCAAGCTTTTTAATACAAAGGGATCTGATGACTGCCGGGGGGAAAAAAAAGCAATATAAGTAACTAAAAGAGCCATACCAATTTTTCCATATACTCTATGGCTGTTATGTTCATCTCTCTCCCCACTCCCTTTAATGACTTTGTGTTTTSAAAGAAAACACTTTTCATAGAAGGATCAAGTATGAACACAGCACTCACTCAAAACAGCAGTTTCATGAATGGATTGTTTAGGTATCACAACTAAACATATGTTTTATAAAGGCCTGAGAAGCTTCRGCAGAGCTTGAGTACAATAACAAAACCCTTAAGGAAATCAGAATTGATATCAACATATCCCGGGATGCAAATTCAGCATCACAGTGCTCAATGAAGATTTTGTCTTGTTTTCACAAAGGATGACCCACAGAATTTCCACACAACTCAAACCACAACACTGCCAGCAAAGCAAAAAAAACCCTACTAAGCCCAAGCAGCTTAAGTAGGAATTTAGGAAAGCCTCCTATTGAGCCACAGATCATTTTCCCAAAAGGGCCATGTAGGCATTACAATCTGAATCAGAATAAATTTTGGAAAGCATTTTAGTATTTTCAAATTAAAAAAAGCTATAAAATTCACAGTAAATATTCATATTTWCTGACATCTATTTCCATTCTACCCTTTAAAATTCTGAAACCAAACTTCAGCAGACTTCCTATGCTCTCAGCACAGAGGTATTTCCTAACTGCTCTTGAGCTACAGCCATCCAAGTTTCTCACAGCTTATATTGTCTTAACAACCCTACAGACCCATTAAATTTACATTATAAAGTGATCCAAGTGAATATTGTGTGTAAGGCTGAAAAAGTCAAGTATGTCAACTCCAACACTGTTCCATCTGCTATTCATAGCTCAAAGCAAGGTTCTTGTATTCCTTTTATATGGGCCTAATTTCATTCACTCAAGCACATTTGGAAAAACAGCATCCAATAGCATTCATGCAAGAAAAGGCCGGACACATATTTAAACTGCCTTTTTTTACAAGTTAAAGGCTGCTTCTACACAGAGGYATCACTCCATTTAAGCAGATTTAAGTATTTGAGAATGGCAGGACTGAAAGAGATTGGCAAAGTAGTACTTTCATATAAGCTTTTTATTTTTTTGGTCATTAAACACACAGACCATCAGCAGCAAAGCACAGCCTGATGGAGACACCAGAGAAGCACTCAGAGACATGRTTGTATTTCACCATTCTCAGCTGTGGCTGCATCAGGCCCTCCACAGGACTGTTATCCTCTACCTTAACTTTGGCTCTATTAACAAATGAAGTAAGAAATAATACTTAGACATTTCCCAACCCTTCTTCAAAACTGGATTTYCTCATTTTTTCCTAGATGCCACACGATTAGGATCATAACATTGAGACAAAAGAGCCAGAACTTGTAACATTGCAACTGCTGCACTGCTTCTGAGCTTATAAACTTCCTAATGCTACTATAAATACTGCTTTGTTTGTCATGATGTGTATTCCTACCACACAGCTCAGTCAGCCTGGAGGGAAAAAAAAAAGTATCAGCAGTGAACATCATCCATTCTGTTTGTGAAAGAGTTTGTTGCAGCCTCCGAGGCCATACACGTGCTTAATTCCCATCAGCATTAGTAGCTTAATGCAGAATTTATAGAGAAAAATGAAGGGTTTGTATTAGCCCGAGTAAATGGGCTGCTCTGTCTTTAGGTGCCTCTTAATGAAAAATAGCAGTTCCTTCTAAGCATGCTTTGTAGTTAGACAAGTCTTTGTTGCTGCAGAGAAATGTAAATTTATGGGAATAACAAAACAAATTGATTAGTGACATGGAAACCACTTAATTCTTGCTTCCCAGATGGGAGACTGTTAAGCAACCATTTAACCTATTTGTATTTTGTAAGGAAGATGCAAGTCTTCAGCTGAGACGCTGAAAATTCAAAATTATCATTGTTAATTTTAAGCTGCCTGCAAAATTGCAGCTTCCTTACAGCCCTTACATGGGGTGAACCATCCATCTCTGTTCTTAGAGCACAACTGGGCTGTGCTAGAAAGCAGGAAAGAGGGCCAACATTCTAATTTAAAACCGCTACTAATTATTGTTTTACATTGCCCAGCCAACTCAAGGCACAAAAAATGATTTTTTTCTGCACAGTCTATGCAAATCCAAATACTTAAGAGTCCAAAAAGCAGACTAATGTATGAAACCATGTTATCTTTATGCAATTACACAGCTGTGTACAGTAACATACACAATTACCTGGTCCCCATTTTTACATACACAATCACACACTGGACACACACTCTAAATGCCACATACACATAACTCTGAGTAGTTCTAAGGCAAATAAGCTGCACTGATCAAAAAAGGATTAATTCACAATCACATCTAAACACTCTTTCCAAGACATCTAAATGTGATAAATATACATCAGCCACTTGGCTTCTTCACTTTCGCGATTTCATATAAGCAAATGGAGCAGACTGAATCCACAGGCATTTTAGAGCAGAAYGTAGAATTACAGTTTATAGATAATTTTACAAAATGCCAATATAAAACTGTCCCTTCCTGACCAAACTGCCATACATTTATCATTCCCCTACAAAAAGCTCAGTATTTTAAAACAGAAATACAATAGCAAAATATTGAATTGACACTTATGATAAAATACATTTGATTAAGACTTAATAAAGTAGTCTGTATAATACCAGTGAATAATGCATCATAAGATAAAGGTAGACATAAAGCAAATAAGGGTGTCAAATCTAATTCCAATGTGCATTTTTCAGCCATATTACTTATTTTATTACTGGATTTTAAAATGCACATGGAAATTCAATAAGCTCTTTTTTTTTAAGCAAATAACAATAAATTCCTTGAAGAAATTTACCCAATTTAGTCATGTTGCTAAGTTAAAATCAATGTAAAATTTCCAGAAAACTAGTTATGTTCCTTGTCTGAACTCATACCACAAAACAGCATGGCTTATGAACAGAACATTTCAAGTAAACTTTCAGAAATAAAGGTAGAGTGTTTTCAAGGTTTTTTTCTCTCTTGTGCATCAGGGAAAAACTGAACTACAAGAATAAGCATCACAGTATGYGACTGATTAAATTTTTTAGCAAGAATAACTTTTCCAAAAATCTTTTCTTAATATTCAATGTGAGCCTTCCCAAAACAACAAGCCATAAACTAATTGTCTCGATAAATGATATTGCACACACCGGATGTTAAAGCACACAAGCAAACACTGGAGGCTTACATAATTGTATCTTTTTATCTTTTTCCATATTGGTAGCAGGCAGGCCTTAACTGAACCACAGCAGTAAAGCCAAAAAATACCTTCCCATTAATTAAAATGTAAAGATATTTGCCAAGGCAAATATTTGTATGCAAAGTCAATAGCATATTGCTTGGAAAATATATTTTATATTCAAGTTGGAAGTTTCAGGAGTGAGGTGCCCGGAACATCTGAAATGTCACCAAATCTCCTATACAATTCCCAACTAAAATCTTCACTAGAACTTTAACACAAAGTTTACAATAGCATATAAAAAACTAATTGTTAAGTTAGAAGATTACTGACACTGCAGACTGTTCTCCTATAAGCCAACTAGGCTCAGAAACCCCTGCCAGGGCAGCAAAGCAGCTCTGCACCACACGAGAGGTGAAAATGGACCAGCTTGGCCCAAATGCTGCCCTGCTGCTTTCACTGGTTTCCAAACTCTGCAGGAATAAATTCCACACAGGGAAGGATCTCTGTGGCATGTGTCAGTCATGTTTCACCTTTAGGGACTCAAGGTCTGGGGATGGGGGTGAGATCAACATGCCAAAGAGGCAGCTGGGATCAGGTATCAGAGAAAACCAAGACAAAGCACTGACACTGTCAAGCGTTAACACTGGTAACAAGGCTTCAATTGCTTCCCAATGTTTTCACTCTGGAGAGGTTTCCCTTAGTTTTCCCACACAGTGGGCTCCCACYCTCTTGTTTTTCATCAGTGAAACTCCATCCCTGCCTTTCATCTTCCTTTTCATTTGGAAAGTTAAAATTTTACTCTCCCTCTCCCACACATACAGATAAATACAGACAGTAACTGTAAACCACCACTCCGGTGGTGAATTAAAGCCCTTTCTTTCACCCTGTGTTTATCTTCCTTGCTATGGAGATTCTGCCACCATACATATTATTAGCCTCCTCAAGCCACATTCAACAAAATGAAGACACGAACAGCAGTGTAGATTTTAAAAATGTCATGAAGTTCCAGGATAAACCACAAGTGCTGCTGAATTCAGTGACCTCCTTCACTTATTTTAAAACTTTAATAAYTGCATTTGACGTCACGTTAGAAGAGGTTCTGACACACAGCAGCACGTCATTTCTGGAAACCTTACTCATAATAACTTGAAGAGCTTTAAAAGTGCAACATTTTAAATGTTGAATTTTTGTTCAATAGGTTATGTTGCCTCACAAAATGTTTACTTCCTTTTTCTCTGACTAAATCCCAGAATATCAAAGGCAGATTACTCAGAAAAAATTATCAGGGTCTCTACTGATTGCTTGCTTGTTATTTTAAGCATCCTGCAATGTGTGTTTCTAGTCTTTCTTGGCAAAAGGAAACCCTGTCCTATACCTAGAATGGTACTAGTGAAGAGAACACTGAAAAACATTTTTGCTGGGAACCTGAGGCTTCCAGAGAATGGGCCTCTTGGCCTAAATGACCACAGGCCACTTCTTATCCCTTAGCCCTCTGCACGCCATGTATTTCCAACTGGCATTTCACTCCATGTACAACTGCAGAGAAAGCCCTGACACAACACTTTTTCCCCACACTGTGTTGAAATGGAGCCTTCTAGTGACAAGCAAAGATCATTCATTTTAGTAATAAAAAATTTCTATTGCTTCTCTCTAATCTATATAATGGAGGGGTAAGAAYGGCCCAAAAGCATTGTTTATAAACTGTTACTCCTGTAAAACTCCAAAGGAGCAACAAAAATATCATTGTTTAGAATTATTAGCTCTGAAACAAGTACAGGGAGAATTTGCTTCTGACTGTTTGCAAGGAGTGGAACGCTACACACAACTCCAGCCCATGAGTCATTGAGCCACATCCTGGGAAGTCCTGCTGAAGTGGATACTGCCTGATTTTAATGAAAATTTAAATTTATTGTCTGGAAAACAGACAAAAAAAACCTCCTGTTTTTCAGCAAGCTCCTATATAAGTGAGACTCACTCGGAAGAAAGAATAGGATATCAAAGAACTTACTGAGAAGCTACTTATGTAAGCTAAATTTAATTAATCAAAGAATGGTTTGGGTTGGAAAAGACCTTAAAGACCATTTAGTTCCAACCACTCTGCCATGCGCAGGGACACCTCCCAGTAGATCAGGAATCCTCATTCTATTTTCCCCAAGTACATGAACATGTTTTCAAACACAGTAATGTGTTACATTTTGATCACTAAGTCCAGCCTATAAGCCAGTAAACACAGTTTACATAAACAGCTTTCTTCCCATCACCTCAAGAGAGCAAGTACCAGCCCAGGAGAGCAGCAGGGTGTAGCCTGAGGCTTCTCTTCCATTTCCATGCACAGCCCTGTGCACTACTTCAATCTCCAAGGCAAACAAATTACAACAGACTTACAGATTGCAGATTGTAGTGCCTGCAGCTTAAAATGAATTTCAGAGAATTTTCTCAAGGACCTACCACAAGAAGTAACTACTAATGCACATTTCAAGTAGCTCTCTTGGCAAAAGCAAGGAAAAAAAAATCATCAGGGGATCAGAGACATTTGGAGCTGGAAGACATTATGTAGTCCCAAGCTTTCTATGGAAATACATTTCCATATAACTTCTACTGAAATATATTTGCATATCTACAAGGCTGCTTTAGATCGATAGATAAGTATATATGAATTCTCTTCTACAAAGGAAATTCCATTAAAAATTATTTTAAGTCTATGACAGAAAAAGGTTTTTAGACATCCAAGGAAAACCATCTTTGCTTCAAACAAAACCAATTGCTTCTTGAGCTCTCCCCACAAGACACAAAAATTTAATGATTACTATATTTTTAAATAGAAACCTTTTAAAATGAAAGACCTACTCCCCATCCTTGTCTTCTTTTTTTTAATGGAGATGATTCCTACACTTTTTTCCTCTTAATTCATGATTTCTACACCTCCTACAAATTCTCATTTCTTCTTTGGAATAAGCAGTTCAGCTGTGAGCAGCCTCAGAAGCACTGGTACAGAACTGTTTATTGCTCCCCACCCCAAACTCAGGCATGCAATTCCTAGCTAGATGCTCACTTGGACACTTCTTCCATCTTCATTATACTGAGGACACTGTGGTCAGCAAAACATAACTTCGAACTACTGTTCATTTTAGAAGCCTTTCCACACTCTCTCCCTGACAATGGGCAGCCCACGGCAGCTTCATGGCACAGTAACCAGCTGAGAGCTCACTGGACATTTCTACACTTCACATCCTTGTTTTTGCCCTCACAGCAGCTGCTATGCAGTTCTACAGCTCAGTCAAAATTACTTCTTAATATATTTTACTTTATATTTACAACAAATCCATAAGGAGATTGCATTTTGTTCCTAAGCCTGTCTTCAGACACATTATTTGGAGTCTCAAAGGCTGCACTTTTGATGTTCTCTGAGTTTTAAGTTATTTATGTGTAGCTCTTTATAKAAAACGGTCTGAACATAGCATATTACTTGCTGGAAAAGATGTATGCTAACCCATTGGTAATTCCTTCAATRCAGGAATTTTATTCCCAAAAGCAAACTTGCCTTTACCATTCAAGATGACAAATGCCCATCAGCACTTATCTGGCTCACTCACCTTGGAGAGCCAATGAAGAAAAGTTAACCTAGTAAAAATAAATATGCATTTTAACTCTAGAAAAAAAGAGACTGTACTAGTTGGTTCACCTACAACTGGAGAACTTTCCAATAGCCTGACTAATTTGCTTAGCAGAAACCTAACAGAAAATTATATTGCATTTTTCTCCAATCTTACACATAAATATGAAAAAAATAAACCCAGTACTTCTAGCCTAACCCACTTTCATTAAAAAACAAAGACATTTTTTAGACAAAGGTCACTAATCTCTTTAAGCAAACAATTCAGTACTATCCTAGGAGCTTGTGCTGCAGAGCTGCTTCAACTCCCAGTAGCTAAAATGGAGCTGGACCTGGCAGGGTGAGTGGAGACTCCCAGGTTCTTCCTCTTCCTGAAGGACAGTAAAGCTGGCCATTGATTTAAAACCTTGTAGTACAATTTACAGTTAATATTTCAAGCCTTCGCTAACGCAATTAGATAAACARGATATTTAATTAATTCCATTTCTAACACAATTTCTTCTGAGTTGTCAGGAACAACCAGCAAATGACAAGTTCTGCATCATAAGTCTTTCTTGTGATTGTTTTCAAAACAACTAAATTGTGATCACCAGAGGCCTAAAATACTGCTGGTCTTATTGATTATTGCTGTGCAAAGACATTTTTCTTTCTTGTGTTCTCTTTCCAGCTTTGCACATAAAGATAATTAAGAAGCAAGACAGAGTAGTGCTGATGAAGCACATCCCCAGTTGGGCAGCAAGGCACCCGGGTGAAGCTGAGCCCCTTCAGTACCCACAAGTGTGAATTTCTCTCAGACTGTAACAGCTCATTCTGAATCAAAACGACACAAACCCATGTTATTATGAAGAAAAACCCAAAGAGATTAAATGACTTCTACTGGAAACAACACTCTATACCTCCAAAATGCTTTATGAGCATAACTCTGCCAGGTTCTCAATTAGATTTTTTTTATTTTGATTTTTTTTTCCCCAAACAAACCTTGTTTAAAATAGTAATTAATGAATTGGGCTTGAATATTCTGGGAACTTGCAGTTTTCCTTGTGAAATGGAATTTCTGGGTAGGCACAGCCATGTTCTTACTCCTTTGACTGGTAGTTAAAAAAAATGTTGATTAACTACACAGAAATGTCATTGGGATGTTCCCTATGCACATCAAATAAAAGAATTACAGTGTAATAAACCAGGCGAGAAAACAAGAAGTCCCAAGTTAAAAGAATGGCTTTTTGTAYGAAACATTTTGGTGGTTTGTTTGGGGTTTTTTCTAATGAGCTGGGGCTACATTCATCCAACTTATCTTTTGTTTTCCATCGCAAGTTCATGTGGGAAGTGCGTAATGCTGCTCCATGGAAATGGAGAGGCCACCTCAGCAGCATTCCCACACGTAGGAGTGGCACCAGGCTCACCCACAGTATTCCTTCTGGAGGTCAAACAGCCGCTTGTTCTCCATAATCAGAGAGATAATTAGGAGGAACCCCAGCAAGATGACCAGGAAGGGTTCTGGTTCAAACCTGGCATTATACAAACCACTAACAAGTTTTGTGCATTGTGTGAACTGCACAAAAAAAAAAAAAAAAAATTTAAGCAATTCCCCTCAATTCCCCTCATCTTTGCAAACACAGACCCAAAACAGATGGGAAATCTCTCCTTCAATTCAATTCACCCCGGATCACGGAACCTTACAGTTCACAGATCTGCCATGGGGGATGTTTCTGTAGTACACATGAAAATAGTGCCTGACCTCTGGATCTATACATTTTAACTAGCAGTTAATCTAAAATGTATTTCTGTTGGCAGTAGTAATTCTCTTTAGAATCTGTATGCATAAGCTATTAAGAGTTTAGATAATTTACAAAAAATATTCTCCTGTGCATTTAACAAGCAAATAATGTGGCTGAACAGGGAATAAATGTGATTAAATGTAAAACTGGAAAAAAAACCCAGCTACTTAGCAGACCTGATTTGTAATTTTCCAACCTCCACAACTAAACAGATTTAAGTACAATTTCAACTCTGCTTTATTTAAATTTCATACCAGCTTTAATAAGTAATGAGCATAATTGTATGCACAAATGCTCTTCAGTATGGCACCACCAGAAAAAATTCTGCCTCTTTCAGATTGCTGTAAACATCATTAAATTGCAGCTTCCTATAATGTTTTATAAAGTAATATGCAAATTTCACTAGTGGTACTTAAAGTTTCATGTGATGTATAAAACAGTAAAAGGATTTGTCTTTACCTGTTAAGGATAGCAACTTGTTAGTATGTCATGATACAGCATTAAAAATTAAACAAATGTACGTTTTGCAAGTCTTGCTCATCTATAAAATAAATTAATATACTAAAAATATATGGAAAAATGTGTGTTTCAGAACAAATACTCCAACAGAAATATTATTTGCAATATTTCAACTCATAACAAAGAACACTTCCCACCTAATGCTTTTCTTTAAACACGATCAGTGATTTCAGAGAACATACATGAAAACTGACAAATCCAAGAGAAACACAGAACAAAGCATTATGCAACTATGGCAGATTAAATGTGTAGTAAGTATCTGACATACTTACATGCTTTTGTCACTAACCATCAAACCCAAACCAGAACACAGTCTATCCTGTGTTAAATGGTAACACACCAATGCAATGTGATAATTCCTGTCGTGTAAAGGAAGACCATGATAACTCCCATTTTYGATTGTGTATTCTGCAACAGGACAAATGCAAGAGCCTCCTCCATTTGAATCAGAGGCAGCAGTGAAAAATCCTGGCTCAGTGATAGATGTGAAGGGAATACATGCAAGACATAAAATAATATTAGATAAATCTCTGCTTAAGTGGCCAGGAATGTCTGCAACAGGATAAGACCCTGTTTAGCAGATGATGCAAAGGATTGAGCACATTCTCTGCCTCCTTTTTAGCTATTTATTTTCTTCCTTGGCTCAATACCATCTCCTTATGAAAGGGCTAGAAAATACACAACTAAGGCAATACACATACARTCTTTCAGAGAAACAGTGTTCAGTAACATGCTCCATAGCACAGCTCTCCTTGCAGARCAGACCCAGACATTCTCGTTGTTGTTTTTAATATGTAGAATTAAAATGTACATGGACCCAGCTCTTATTTCTATACATATATAAACATATATGCTTAAGGGTCTTGCAATACTGTTCTTAAAAAAAAAACCCAACATTAGCAAAGTAAAAGGATGAAGAAATGTGAAACAATGCCTTGATGTAAAAAAGAAAACAAGATCATCCACTAAAAGGCAGACCTACATATGAAGGCACTAAAACATGAATGCTGAGAAGGAAAAGTGGAAAACAAATCAGTGAAGAAGGAAACAATTCTCTTGGGTAACAGAACATCCATGGCACTAGTTGAAGGACTACTTTGTATGATACAACCAACACTGGTGTTAYCCTACATAATCTGTATACCCGGACTAGTTAGCAAAAAACCCCAAAAACCCAAACTTACAGGAAAGCCAAGAAAAACCTCAGAAGAGATTTCCACCTCAAGTTATGTCTCTGAGCGAGAAACAACTCACAAAGTTGGCTAACATGAGTAACAAAAAGTTACACAGCAATTTTTGCACTATTCTCTTTAAAATACTCACAGTATTTTTCAGAGCCTTAAATTGAGTATTTTACTCCTGGAACAGGATCCTGTAAGACACCAAAATGTAATCTACCTTTCCTCAGTTATTTTTAAATCTTTCCTGAAGGAAGCTGTAAAACAAATGACTCCAACTGACATGCAGGGAATTCAAGAGCCACGTGCAGACTGGATCACATTGCCATACTGCCAGTCAGTAACAATCATATGCTGTACACTTCAATTATTATGCCTGCCCAGAAAAGCGCAACTAAGAGGAAAATGAAGGAAGAAGCAGTGAAGAGAAGAAAAGGGATGAAATTCATTTGTTTTCTGTCAATAAGCCTATAAACCCAGCAGCCTTGTTAGCGTCTCTTTAAAAGTGACACAGAGCTGATACCACCTGTTTTTAATTTTCATTCTTCATCCAAGCAACTGAAATAAGTTCTTTTTAACCAAAGAATATAAAAACGTTGTTACAAACAAAAGTTATTAACTCCATTTCGTTTTCCTATGATAAAAAGCACAAAGAAATGAGAAACAAAACACTTGAGACATGAAAAAATAACAATCAACAACTTGAAGCTCCTTACTTCAAGGTTAATGTGAATGAAATTTACTCAAGTTGAACATCACACCAATTACAACAGCAAAAAGAAAACCCACTAAGCTCTGATTTCTAACAGTAGAGGTAGACACACTGTTTCCAGAATGCTCATTATATACAGATTTAGGTTGCTCCAGGGACTGATTAAGACTAGAGACATTCTATCAATACCATTAAGCTCACTAAGATGCAGTTCTCCCCTCAATGCCTTTATACCTCCAAAAATGAGGACACAACTGCAAATGCTGTAAAGTATCTGGGGCAGTGGCTGAGCCTGCAGCAGGGGATGCTGTGGGTGTTTGGGCCAGCCACAGAAGTGACCAAGGAGCCCATCACTCCTTGTTCCTTTATAAGGTTCTGTTCTAGATTGTTCTCCCTTACTCGGCATCCCATTTATTCCTGTACCGTGCTCCTCCCCTTGTTTACCCCTCTTGGTTAAAGTTGTATTACCCTGCCTTCTCTCCGCCCCCTGACCCTCARCCTATTGGTCCCTGTTGTTCTCTCCACCCCCACTGCCCCTRGTATTTAACCCTGAACCCTCCATTGTTCTGAGTTCTCCTTCCCTGGACTATTCATGCCAATAAACCTMTTTCATGGAACACCAAGGAGAACCCCTCCGACTCTTTGCCTCCAGCTAAGTACGCTTTTGTGTGTGCGTGCACTGCCGAAYGCGTCAAGGCACCGCCGGACACACAACGCTTTCAGGAAGGCTGCAGCACCCCAACATCCAGCCCAGTTTACAAGTATGGTATAATGTCATGATTGCTCTTTCATCTTAAAACTGTAAGGTAAACCATTTTAAGCATCAACTTCAACAGACACAGAATTCTCTCACCTAGATAAAAACCAGCAACACATAGAAGGAAGTCCTTTGCAAGTCACTGATGTAGCTGGTCTATTATTTTAAAGGTTTGGTCGGAAACAAAAAAAAAATGTGTAAAATCGAACAGTATCTAAAAAAGATATCTGCAAAAAGGCTGTGCTCTTTGAGAATGTTACTCAGCCCAAAGCTGTTTTTTTAATGATTATTTCCTTCTACACTGATAAGGTGATTTTTATACCCAGATTGACTATTACAAGATTAGCCTACAAAGGGGCACTTCAGATTAAAAAGAAAACCCTCACAAGTATGACCTTATGCAACCTGAGTTTAGCTCATCTTCATATGCAATGTTTTCATCACTCCTTTGCAACGAAAAATTGTTATGCAAGTTTTTCTTTCCAAGGGATAGCCATAACCCAGCTGAAGACTGTGATCATTTTGCTGGTGACAAAAAGTATTTGCCCTTAGAAACACAAACCCGTAACATGCAACTTTGACTCAACAGTGACATTTACAAGTCAAGGTGTCATCCCAGCAACCTTCCCCGCCAGATGTTGAATTGAAAAACTGGGTTAAACCTTTTTTTTCCCATAAATTATTATATTTATTCAGGAGTAAGTGCTGTTTTTTTAAAAGTAGAGAAAGTAACTTTTATACCTGTGAACAAAGCTTTCTTGATACAGAAAAAACCCTAGTCTTTTCCCACTAATGATAACTCTTCRAAAGAACATACAGACCTACATATGAAAGATTCAAAAGTCACCAGTTCCCTTCTGTATTTAACAGATCATATTATTAGAATTGCCAAATTTGGACCTACTTCTTTGCATTTCAATGAAAAGATGCAGCTACCAATTTAGGAGTAACAGGAAAAGTTATTTGCACCTATCACCTTTGAGAGATGACCTCTCCAGAGCATTTGCCTCATTTATCTCCAGGTGCCAGCACAGGCAATGGCAACAAACTACATGTTTATTTGCTMATCAGCCACAAACTATTATCCGCCAACATGAAGTTCAGAGCCATCATAAATTGATACAGCAAGCACTAGGTAAGGATTTTTAATTTCCACAGCTGGAAACACCTGGAGCTCTGAGCTGATATATACACTGCTAGAAGCCAACAGTTTCCAATAACGGGTCAAACAACTAGAAACACCCAAAGGAAAGCAGATTATGGTGGGAAAGCTCTGTAATTTCTAGGCAGATGACATGCCACTCCTTTAAGGTGGGCTGTTTGAGCAGTGGTGAGGAGCCACCAGTACACGCTGCCTTCCACAGAGATGGAAGAGGAGATCAGCTCTTTAATGTGAAACAAAAGGAGGGAGATCCTTCCTGTTTGCTGGGTGCTCCTGGAAAAGGCACTACCATGAGTCTCGTAGAGCAAGATCATCCCAGTGCCAGACGATCCGAGAGCCATGACCCTGCAAGTTACCTGCTACTCAAGAAATACAGAGACTTTTCTGCTCATAGCTTTGTCATAAGCAGAAATAGAGCCAAAGCAAACTTCACTCCCCACAAAACTTGAAGCTCTCTGAACACCAAAACCATCACCTACCCACAATCTGGAAACACACAGTAGGAATCCAAGTGTCTCACTGCATAATGATGACATAAGGATATCACGAAATTATTTTCTGCAGGTCTGAAAAATACATTCAATGTTCATGTTCATTCTGACCCAAGAAAGCACTGCTGTAGTTTCACTAGGGATATTTACCCTTACTGGTACAGGTAATTGGTTTTTTTTTTACTTAGAGTATCATTTCCCTGTTATTCTTCCAAACATCAAGGCCATTTTAATCTTTACAGCAAGCATGTGACAAAAGCACATAGATGCAATAATGCTAACTGTACCAAAGCAATGCTGCCCTGGGATCCATTCCAAGCCAAAACTTTTGAGTGCATAGAGGAAAAGCAGAAAGGAAAATTCATTGAAGAAAATTAAAATATTTTAGGCCTGGAGAATAGTGCAGTTAAGTCTTCCAGTTTAAGCAAATTGTGCCTATTCTTAGAGAAAATAGGAGCTATCTCAGTTGAGCTGYTTCCCATTATCCTTGAGAAAAATAAAATAGGATCGCCCTTTAGCTCTCGCTATTACTACTATCTTCTTGGGAATGTTTAGCTTCTTTAGTGAAATCAGATGTCTTCTCAGATCCCAAATCACTTTAAAGACATACAGATGGTCTAAATGCTTGCTTTTCTTTTCATCTTCCTGTCAACTAAGAAATGTCAGCCCTGTGATGGCCAGACCATTATTAATAGTAGCAAGCACTTAATTCCCCCGCATTTAGAGAGTCTTTCCTGGCTACCAGTTTTTCTTACCTTTTTTTAGAGCCATAGGGTTTAGATGATCATTTGCTAAACGATCTGTTCACAAACCATGGACCYGTGGGCAGTGTGGGGAAACAGCAGTACTATAACATTGAACAGGTTTGGACAGTGTTGTGACTACCTCAAGGAAAAAAGAAAAAAAAAAAATCTTCTATCACTAGCTCCCTAYGTTCCTTCAGACTGTCAGGTTTCCATTACGCAAAGTGTGGTAGTTAGAAAATGGCAGATTTTAATATATTTAAATAAAAATTATATGAATTTTAATGTGGATACAGTAAGTGAACTAATTTTCCTCGAGTTATGCACTTTACAAATTAGCAGATGACCTTCTAGCACATCAGGAGGGGCCATTCTCATTACGAATAAAAAAAGCTAGTCCATTAACTACTCATGTAAACAACCAACACAAAATTCCTAAAAAGCATGGAAAATAAACATAAAGGAATGTGTGTATGCTGAGCAGTACTCAGCGCTACAGACATTACATTACAAACACGTCGGCCAGTAGGTCTTTTACCCCCACACAGAACTTTACCCACCAAAGGAGGAAAGATTCTTTTTCTGCAAAGAGATTCTCATTAACTTGTATGAAAACTACTGCAAAATGCTGATGCAGTCAAAGAAAATTATACAATAATTATTTTCTTATTAAGAAACAAATACATTCCTTTTGGCCTCTTACCAAAAATACTAATTAATGTAGATGCTACATTACATTATGAAAACTGGAGAGGCAGCTCAGTCTTGCAGGCGTTTTAAGAGCTGCTCAGGCAGGATGAACAGATGAATTAACTGTTTCTGGGTGTTTTCTGTTCTTCACCTCTGCATCTGCTGACTAATATGAAGCAAGCCATTAGTCATCCACCAGCCAGTCCACACAACATGCCAAATGAATACACRCCAGGCATTTACATGAAGATTTAACGAATTAGTGCATTTTTAAACAGTGGAAACATCTCTTTTACATTCTCAATTTGCCACAATCGCTCATCTCCCATGACTTACATACGATCAAGGCAACCGTTCTTTCAGAGCATTAAAACTGCAAAACAGCAGCCAACAATGAGTACCTAAAAATGCATGACCTACAGCTTCATCCTGCATTTGTTTAAAATCCAAGGGGCAAAATCAGGCACACACATGCACCCACTGAAATTCTTCTCCATTTCCATGGCCTTGAGATAAGGGGCAAGGAAAAATATCCTTATGACTTGATCTCCAAAATGCATCCCATTTACCATATGATAATTACAGTCATATTGAACAGTCAGATGCAGCTGACAAAGATTTTCTCAAGCAAGTATGTTAAATCCAATACATTTTATGCAGAATTCAGCATTTTAGTGAAACATACACTACCAAAAAAAATCAAATCTGTTTTAACATTTTAATACCAACGTATTGCATTAGTCACACACAGATTTTGTTTTAAATTGATAGAGGGCAGGTTTAGATTAGATGTTAGGAAGAAATTCTTTATTGTCAGGGTGCTGAGACAGTGGAACAGGTTGCCCAGAGAGGTTGTCAATACCCCATCCATGGAAGGCTTCAAGGCCAGACTGGATGGGGCCCTGAGCAATCCTGTCTAGTGCGTGGCATCCSTGCCTATGGCAGGGGGACTGGAACCAGACAATCTTTAAGGTCCATTCCAGCCCAAACCATTCTATGATTCTCTATTTTGTCAATGTGGGGAGCTTCAACAAAGGTATCCTGAAAATAKTCTCTATGATTTTTAAGTATTTCCATCCTTTGAAATTTTTAGAAAAAGACTGTAGACTGAAATTTGTCTGACAGTTTATGAGATTTATCACTGTATATGAATTACAGGTATCACAAACCGAATAAAAAAAGGAGGAGGAAAAAAAATCAGAAAAAAATTATAATCAAAAGCCCCTAATTAAAAATGCATTAATATTCAGCTATGCATCTTAAGCAACTATGAGTACACTGGGACCACAGGGCTTGTTTCCATTAGTTTAGGATAGGAAAAGAAGTCTAAGCCTTAAAGAGTTTTTAGTTCTCCTTTTTTGGTATTTTTATTAAGACAACCACATGTGAAGCTGAAACCTAAACACACTATCACAGAATAAGCACATACTTTCTAATGTTACTCACAAACAGAATCTTTTCATCTGCTACTAAACTGAAAGTAGAATTTCAAGCTCAAAAAAAAGAGCGAAAATATTCTGACTGAAGTACTTAATCTTCCCTTCTGGCACATCCTCACAAGAAGAGAACCAGGGACCATAATATCAAGTCTCTACCATTACTTGTCTTCACAAATATCTAGAAGTTTTAACAYATTGCACGGCACAGAAAATTAAATAATTCAAACATGTCCTCATCCTAAGGGGGGGACAATTGTGACTGGGAATGTTCCAAAGCCATATACATTCAATGCAATGAAGAAGAAAAAAGCTGGAAATTATCACCAGCTTCCAATGGACTTCATATCATGCCATTATTAGAATCATTAGTACCGGATATTATCAAATCAAATCTTGTTTATAGATTAAATACTACTTAGYTTTCCATAAACTTCAGAATATTTAAAAACAGCATTGGCTTAAAACACAGCTAAAGACAGAGATTCTGTTTGAAATTTAACTGATAATGCCCAAAACTGAGTGGTCACATGATGCAAAATRCTTTGCCCTAATAATTTTTTTAAGCCAGGTGGCTTCTTAAACAGAAAACCAGCTTATATTCAGCTTTGGGAGAACATTTTTCCATGGATCCTCCTGGGAATCCCATTCCACTTCTAATTCAACTTATTGCAAGGAGCAGAATGTCAAAYAGCAGCAGCATCCTACAGACAATGCCTCTGGTGTTCTGAAACGACACACTTCAAAATCAGGAATTGAGAAATTTAGATTTATACAGAAATTTTCCCAAGAGCAGCATAGGAAAGTAGTACTAGGATACACTGTATTTGCAAATAAATAACATTCACTGCTAACATGAGAGACAAAATTTTCAGAGAGAAATGAGCAGCATAATGGAGAAGAACTTACTTGATTATATATACTTGAAAGCCATTACATAAAGTTACTTGGAATAATTAATGCTATGGTAACCTCTGACAGCTGTGCTGCCGTGTAGAAGAAAAGAGACAAAACAATACCTGAATTTTTCCCCTGCTTCCCCCCACCCCCCTCACTTGGCATATAAGTTTTATTTCAAAGAACCACTAAACGGTTTGGGTTGAAAAAGACTATAAAGATCATCCAGTTCCAACCCCTCTGACATGGACAGGGACACCTTCCACTAGACCAGGTTGCTCAGAGCTCCATCCAGCCTGGCCTTGAACACTTCCAGGGATGGGGCATCCCACAGCTTCTCTGGGCAACCTGTGCCAGTGCCTCACCACCCTCACAGTGAAGAGCTTCCTCCTGATATCTAATCAGAAGCTACTCTTTGTCAATTTGGATCCATTCTCCCTTGTCCTGTCACTGCATGCTCTTGTAAGAAGTCCCTCTCCAACTTTCTTTTAGGCTCCTGTTAAGGAAATTTCCCATTCTGACCATTCATGAGACTCACTGGCAGTGACACTCCCAATGCCAGAGACTGTCACAGCTGGCACTGAAGCCCTTCATGGTGGGCAGCTCCCCACTTAACCGCCTGCACACCCCACACTCATACAGTCAGACCAGGTTTCCTCACCAGTTCGACCCCAGGTTAGCCATGGCAGAGTCTCAGATGTCTCATTCCATAAAGCAATTTATCCACGGCACTGCAACAGAGCAATAACTGGAGCTGGTACCGAGGAGGAGGAACCCCAACAAAGGAACCCCTGGGCTTTTATCCCCTCACAGTCTACCCCCACTCAAGGCTCACTCTTCCTTCTGAGTCCTATGTTCTTGCTGTGTCTCTCCATGTCCATTCACTTGGCTGGTGCTACTCATCTTCCTGCCATTTGTTATCCAAACAGTTGGAAGTTCATGGCCTCTTGTGTCAGGCTCCCACCCAGAACTCGACCTGCACCAGATGTATTCCTCAACACTCCCTTCGTGTACTGGAAGGCTGCAATAAGGTCACCCCAAAGCCATCTCTTCTCCAGCCTGAACAAACCCAATTCTCTCAGCCTCTCAAACCCATTTCTCTCAGAACTTAAGAGCAGAAACAGGTCTGTAATATTTTTCGGCTTTGTTTCACTGTAGAGAAGCACCTTAGAGGGCAGCAGACTCACGGCATCCTTTGGGTGGATGACAGGGGCCAGCACCAGGGACATATACTTGTCCTGAAGAGCTGCTGTGTGTGAGTGTCACCAGGCACAGCCAACACTTACCTCATGCTGACCCAGCTTTAATAAGCATTCACTTAAAAATCAGCCAGGGAGTGTTTTAAACACTTCCTTCTCCCTCTCCCCATGAGAAGCTCAAGAAACGAAGTGTGGCGAAAACCTCATGGCAGGACAGAGATGTAGCTCAGCCACCTCGCTGCAATCAACAGAGCAGGGGCAGCACTGGCACAGCTCTGTCTGCCAAGCAACAGCCAAAGGAACCAATCTGACACCTTTGTTAGCATGAACTTTTCAAAACAGAAGCTAAAGACTATTTTTTTCCTTTTTTTTAACAAATGTGACCTAGCCTGATTCTTCCCAGCTGTTATCAAAAGGGCATTTTTTCACAGGAACCCCCCTCTCCATTGCAGGAACAATAAAAGCTGAAGTATTTTGGTTTAGATCCTAACAGATCATGAGAGCTGTGTTTTCTTAACTCTCTCTTCTCTATTTATCCTTCATCTCTTCCCATATGCCAAAGAAGACCCTTGTGATTCCAACTAACTGAATCACTTACCCTGACACTCCCTTTATCCTAAGGTACTTGCTACACATACTAAATGGAGATGGTGAAAATTAAGAGGTAAAAATAAAGAGATCTGGAAAAATAAAAGACCCAACAAGTCAATATTCCACCTTTCCTCCACCTTCCCAGGCAAGCCAAGTCATTTGGAATGCATCAGAGCCTCCCCATCAGTACTGAGCTGTGACGGACTCGGTTCTCTTAAAGCGACCAACAAAGGAAYAACATTGAAATAATTTTAAAATCTTCTTTAAATGTCAAAAAAAAAAAAAWMATCATTTTCTTTTGTGTTTCAAATACCAGTAATACCTCAGACTTAAAGAATTCACTCTACTGGCATGAGGATGGCCATAATTAGTGAGCAATCATTTACTGTCAGAAACTAATATCTCCAACCAAGTATATTAAATTTAATATATTTTCATTAGTTATAATAGACAGAGATTTGGCTTCTAAGTGACATTCATTGTATATTTATTGTTATTACCAGCACTGTATAAGGTAATACAAAAGTAGGTGGGGAGAAATGGAAGATTTAAAAAACACTGCAAAAGGTAGKTTTCAGTTTTTCTACGTAGAAATCTGCCCAAAAGCTCTGGAAATCACCTCTCACAGTCTGACAAGCCCTCTGCATTTTTAATCAGGCCTCCTRTTACCTATTACAGAACATATAAGGAACTTGAATATATTGTAAGCCAGAAGACTTACATTTTAATGAAAAGATGTTMTATTCAGCAGCTTACATAAGTAAACTTACTTCAAAGAATTCTCATRTATCATGATTTCAGAAGTAAGGTGAAAATAATAAAAAGCCAAATTCATTTGTGGCTTGAACCCCGTAAGCTCCAAAACCACAAATAAGAGTATACCCTGACCCAAAGCATGAGTTCTCTGGCACTCCTAATACAGACCTGCTAGAAGAAGCCCCATGCTGCTTCCTCACAGAGCAGGCAACACTTCATCTGCCTTATCCTCCCTGCAAAAAGTCATTTCTGTATGGATCTRTTCTCTCTAAAGAACTAAAGAATTAGCCATTTATAGTCTCCAGCTACCACCCAGAGTATTCATCTTCTCATGTGATATGATATTACATAGTAGTGCAATTATTGGAAATTAATTATACTAAATGGCTCCCATGAGAATTACTCCACACATAAAACAATTATGAATATTTTTGTAGTGCCACTAAATATGGAAGATACTCTGTGTATGCTGATGTATTTTATATAATGATCCCCTGCCACAACCCATTTCTTTCTAAAAATCTCTTTAGAAAAGACAACTCTGCACTTAGAGTGTTTCGGCTCACTTCCATTACACCACATAATGATTGCCAAATAATACAAATGATTGCATGCAGAAAGAAAAATACAGAATTAAGGGCATAACAACGCACTTAACTCTGCTGGAGTGGTTGTTGGTTTTTCTTTTTTAAATCAACACTTGTTATATTTCATGATTTGATGAGAACTCTAAGTACAGTATGAAAAGGCAAATGAATCTGCATAACTGCATTGAACTAGATTATATATAATTTACTTCCACCACTATATCAGAAAACAATAATCAGTACCCTAGCAAAATAAACAAATGACCATTTGTTATTTTCAGTATATATTCTTCACCTTATCTTTTGCCATCTAAACTCAACCCATTCCACTACAGCATCCAAAGCAATTCAAGCTCAAGTTTCCTCAGCAAAAACAACAGCAGAAAAATCACACCTGAAGAACAYATTCATGAAATATTTTGTAGTATATAAAAGGCTTCTTACCTGAATTCCTTGAAAAACACTTTTCCCTTAACAGGGTAGCTGTAGTACTAAGTGCTAGTGTCCAGTTAGTACATGGGAAAATAAAGAGTGGCCACTAAGAACATGTCAGTTCAAGGACAAGATCACATAAATCCTTTCATAAACATTCTAAGTTCCATCTTAACTCTCTCCCCATCACACCAAGCCAGCCCCAGAACCTACATTTTGGAGGCTTTCCTAYGTTCAGACAAACAGGGCCAGCTCATGCTACCATTAATTAGCATTCCTCTCCCATCTCCATACCGGATGTCCACCCATCCTGTACAGAGGGATAGCTTGTCTCCTCTAACAATCCAAGAACTCTTCAGCTATSCTAGGGAGATCTCTCTTGAGGATAAGAATCGTACAGGATTTCAAGAGCTTACCTGCCCTCACGCTGCCCTGAGGCTCTCAGGTGCACTGCATCCCAGGATGCAGTTATCCATAAATAGCTTAAAGACTGGTGCCATCAGTAGAATGTTGGGTTTTTTCTATCATGGGGCAACTTCTATGGCACCAGGCCTGCTTGAATCAGATGGGCTCCATCTATCTAACCAGGGCAAAACAATTCTAGCCCATGAGTTGGTAGGGCTGATTCAGAGAGTTTTAAACCAGGTTTGACGGGGGGGGGGGGGGGGGGGGGGGGGGGGGGGGGGGGGAGGAGAGGAGGATGAAACCAGGCTCTCCAGGGAGGACCCTAAGAGTGGTAAGCCAGAGCCAGGGGTGAAATCAGCAGCCCAGCTGAAGTGCATGTACACTAATGCATGCAGCATGGGCAACAAACAAGAGGAGCTGGAAGCCATTGTACAGCAGGAAAGTTATGATGTAGTCACCATCACGGAAATGTGGTGGGATGACTGGAGTGCTTCGATGGATGGCTACAAGCTCTTCAGAAGGRAAAGGCAAGGGAGAAGAGGTGGAGGGGTGGCTCTGTACATCAGGGAGGCTCTTGACACTACAGAACTTGAGGTTAATGATGATAAGGTCAAGCGCCTATAGGTAAGAAGCAAGGGGAAGGCCAACAAGGTTGACATCCTGGTGGGAGTCTGCTACAGATCACCCAAGCAGAATTAGGAGGTGGATGAATTATTCTATAAGCAGTTGGAYGATGTTTCAAGATCACCAGCCCTTTTTCTTGTAGGAGACTTTAATTTGCCAGGTATCTGCTGGGAACCCAACACAGCAGAGAAGAGGCAGTCTAGGAGGTTCTTAGAGTGTATGGAGAAGAGCTTCTTGTTGCAGCTGGTGAGCAAGAACCATCCCTGGATGTGTTTAAGAAAAGACTGGACGTGGCACTCAGTGCCATGGTCTGGTTGACACGATGGTGTTAGGTCATAGGTCAGACTTGATGATTTCAAAGGTCTTTTCCAACCTAATTGATTCTGTGATTGCCTTACCATTCTTCCACAGCTGCCCAAAATCAGGTGCTGATTCCCACCTTCTCCTACAGGAACTACCTGAGAATCCTGCACACCTGGGCCCCTTCTCCCCATCACCCATTCCAGCAGTACCGTCCCCAAAAAATGGCAGCTGCTTTTCTAAAAGACCCATTTCCCCCCTTATCTCTTCTTACTGCTGCAGCTACAGAACTTTTAAACAGATTTTGCCAAGTCACCTCTGTATTTAATTTGTCTTGTGTAACTCATGCCACTCCCAGGCTCCTGCACACACCTTCCAAAATTTCCAGGGAGCTGGAAAGAGGTTATAAGCCCAAAATAACAGAATAAAATATTTTATCCCTGTTTTTTTTTAATATATTAATGAAAAAAACTGTGATAAATACAAAAAACCCTCAGTATTCTCTGATTTCACCAGATCTTCTATGCCACTTTTTAAGTCATTGCACAGAAGGGGAAAAACTTATTGCATATTTTTTAAGATCTWTTTTTAAGGAAACACTGAAAATGAGCCCATTTAATGATCTTAAAAGGTGGTGCTTTGATTATCAAAGTCTTGCTTCACAACTGTTCTTGTCTCGTAAGAATGGCAGAGATTGCACTAACTAAAAACTCATGCAATKAATAAACCAAACTTCTTTACATGCTAGTAGTTAAACCATCTTCCCTTAATTAGTCAAAGTGAAAAAGCTCAAAAAGGAAGGACTTATAAAACCATAAATGTAATGTGATAAACTATGGTGTATCTCTAGTTTTGGAACAACGTCCCAGTTGGATGCATTTCTTGGACAAAGTAAAACCAGCCCTGAAAATAACAATGCCAGGGCTACAAATGAAACAGAAAGAGACCTGGGCCACCACTCAGAAGGGTGCTGGTTTAGACATGGACCAGCCTCTACCTGTGAACCTCAGAAAGCAGGAAATTCTGCAAGAGTAATGCCAAAAAGCAGTTCACAGTTCTGTTCTGAAAAGCAATTCTTCATACTACCTCCTTCTTCTGGATCAGTCAGCTCCTAGGGGGACGGGGGGCCCACAGTCAAAATATCCCTACTGAAACAACATCTGAGCATGAAGTTAAGCAGAGACATGCTTATATGCTATTGCTGACTGGAAGCCATTGCTCAATTTAGCAAAGCAAATAAGTACATGATTATTCAGAAGTGAACTTATATCCAAACCATCTGAACCTTCGTTATGCTTATCATTACRTAAATCCTGAAGAAGTTATCTGAAAGAAGTCATATGGATCTGGGGTTTTTTAAAATTATTTACGAGCAAATGTGTAGGGCTAGCTGTCAAAACAAAGGAAACAAACATGTCACGTGTAACTAAATCTAAACAGTCACAGTTTTTGCGTTCGGAACATAACAAAATTCAAATCACAAGCCAGGATGATGAAGTTTCACATGAATATCAAGATAATCTTTTGACAAAGTTGTCATCCACGTAAGATTTTATTTTCAATCTACTAAGGATGTTGCCATAGCCTGAGTAGTTTGTTCAATGTGCAATACCACCAGGTGGCAATTTGAAGCACTAACATTTGGATTGTCTTCAGGTGCACATTGTCATTGCCCAAACAGGTCACACTGAAAATTCCTAGCACCCAGAACAAATCAGTTACTTACTGCTAGAAGCAGTAACTAATAAAAAGCTGTATTTCTATTTTAGATAACATTTTCCATACAAGATCTTCTATTGCTATTGGTAACCATTTGTGACAGTTTCACACTAATATAGCAAAATGGGTGCAAAAGATGTTAAAAATCTTCTACATATGGAAAGCGTGATAGATGAGGAATTTAGTTTGAATCGAACAGAAAATGGATTTTGCAACTAAAAAATCATTCAAGTTGGAAGCTTCTTTTTTGAAGATGGGGGAAGGCAGGACATGGAGACCGCTGTGGAAAATCTGTTTACAGCTCTACCCCCAGGTGTCTTCTTCTACTAAATGGAAATGATAAGAACTGCAAAGTAGTTGTGGGAGATAAAGTACTGCTGCTCGAGTGAAGTTTAAAAGCAGCATTGGTGGGGAACATGGACACAGGGAAAATTTTAAGAAGTCACTATGCAGCCTAAGGAAGTTAGGATCGGTGTGGGCACAAAGACCTGCCATAAAGGGAAGGAGCAGCATAATTCTCCAGATTSTGTAGGCTGTAGAGTGAATCGGTTGGATAGAAAAGCTGGAGAGTTTAAAGAGTCTTTTTATTTATTATTTTCTTTATATTTATTTGTAGAAAACATTCTGTCATTTCCTTATCCCAGATTTAAAGCCTGTGTTGTTGGTTACCAGGTAATTCTACAGTTTTAATGGCTTCAGTCAGCTGGAATCTTTAGTAACACAAAATGAAAATAYGGCAACAACAGGCTCCTTGTTTTACTTTAACACTTCATCTCATAGGCATAGAAAACCAATTCACATTAAAAATGTCACTATATCAAGCAATAGAACACATAGGATTTATGCTTCATTCCTCCCAAAATTAAAGGCATCTCTACAGGGAGGTCAGTCTAAAAAGGACTAAAAAAGAGAATTTAAATCCCTTTCTTTGCTCCCCTCCAAAAGCCTTTGTGGAAATTTGGTCAGGAGAGTTACACAGAGGACCATCAACTGGGATAAGCTGACTTTAGTTCAAGACCTGGTCATATTAATTGGGAGAAAGCACTTAAAGTTACAAAGCCAGAGTCACTTACATTATARAAGTGCCAATAACTGTTAGATGCCAAATAGGGTCAAACCATCACAAGCCTCTTCAAAAGCTTCTTTTAAATTCATTTTCATTCAGCACTTTGCACTGATAGAATAGACTACAACCAGGGACTGCACCGGAAAAAAGCCCACTTTGCAATCCCCTCTTCTAACTCTTCACTCCCTGTGAAGGACCGCCCTGAAATACTCCAAGCATTTGCMCATGAGCAAGGCACTGTGGGTCTTGCAACTGAAAATAAACACACAGTCAAAYTCCCAGGAATTCCTAGTGAGCAGGGAGGGGCGGGGGAGTCCCATGGCCCACTGTGGTTTTGGGATGGCTGTTGTAGRTCTTTGTCTCTCTCACTGAAGTATTAAAAGCACCTTTCATAACATGTGAAAACCTTTGTTATGCCGTGTTACCCTGTGCCAGGCTCTTGAAAACCACCTGTTCTCACTTTGATTTTACAAAAGGCTTTCCTACTCTAGCAAGAGAAGACCAGCTCTGTGGCTGGCAGTACCCTGCCTGGTGACAGGTAAGTTCCTCTTAAACCCCCCAACACCCCACCAGCAATGCTGTTCCTCTGTGACCAGGCAACCCAGAACACTTTATGGAGCAAGTGCAGGTATTTCCACTCCATTATTTACACTCTGCTCCAGGCAGATCAGGGCAATAAAGCAAAATTTTCAAAGGCATCACGTTTGCAGGGAGGAACCTTAGAGGGAAAAACACAGAAAAATTATCACTTAAAAATCCTGTGTCATGAACAGTCTCTCACTTTATCTGTGCTTCTCCATCCAGAAGACAAGAATATTTCTAGTTGTTTAGATATTTTTAGTGATGCTTTAACAATTAATGTATTATAGTGTTATTTAAGTGTTACTAGAGGTAAGAACAGGCCATGAGAGAAAAGAGTACAGCTGAATATGCAAGACCAGGCTAACTAATTCCTTTGAAAAGGAATCATTTAGACCATGTAGTTTAAAGCTGGCAGAGCAGAATCACCAGAGAAGACTGAGCAAATACACAACAAAAATATTTGGGCAAGAAGCAAAAGACAACAGTGTGCAAGAGAGTCCAGGGGCAAGCAAAAGAACAGCACCAAGACAGAAGCAGTTACTTGTCAAAGCAGTGAAAGTACGGAGAATAGGAAAGACGGGAAAAATTAAGAAGTAAAATAAGGCAAGAAAAATCAAATGCAAAGAAATGGATAAACTGTATCAGAGAATCAGGAAAAAAAAATAAAGGAGAGAAAAATACAACTCAGAAAACAGAATCCAGTATAAATGCGCTTCCATTTCCTCAACTTCCTGGGAGCAGAAACCCCGGGATTTTTACCTGGAATCTGGCTGTGGGTAATACAGGGATGCAGTGAAATTCTCCAAGCCTGAATGATGCTGTCTACGTAAATGAGGGTAGAAGCTTTTGCTGCATCTGACTGAGATTAGGAATTGGCTTTACATCCAACCTGAAGTTAAAAGCAGGAAAAGCAAGTCAGATCTTCCAATTTTGACATTTTTCTAACACACCTCTTTCTGAGGCAGAAGCAGAGCTATTAAAACTCAGGTCAGTTAATAGGCTGTTAATGACTCAGTAGAATCTCCTTCATAAAAAACTGGAGCAAAATGCTAAGGAAGCAATCAAAAGATGAGAACTTAGTGCTGGGACAGAAAATGGCTAAGATGGCCTGCCTTCCTGCATCCTTTTCTTCTCTTACAAGGAAATGTGACATAAAATTAATTCTTTAACCACCACAGATTTTCTCTGTAGGTCCTTTGACAAACAACTGTGAACCATTCCAAAATTATCTTCAAGTAGCTTTATACGCGAGGAAAAAAATCTGTATTAGACTCTGAGGTCCTTGAACTTCAGATTAGTTCATTTTATTCACTTTTATTAGACTGAAATTTTAGAGGAGCTTTACAACAATTCAGACTGCGGAGAACAATCTGTGTTCCACGAGTCAGGAAGCCATGCGAGTAATTTTTTCTAGAAGCAGAGTAGACCAGTGCTGGTTATTACCTGAATTTTGGCACCTTTGGGTTGGTTGGCATGCTTTAATGGAACAGTGGCACACTTTAACCCCTGGATTCTGGCTTACATCAGATCCTTACACAGCTCACCTGCGTAGCAAACATTTCATTTTGCATACTTCAGCTGATAGCACCCTTTAGTTGTATAGAGAAGCCAACTGTATTAGGATATTCCAGCTGCCACAAGGCATGTAGGTCACAGAAACTCAGTGTCAGATAAAAGGAGCTAAACSTGATCTCCCTTTTTTCTCACAGATTACAAGCTATCCCAGAATCTAAAAGAAGACGTGCAAATCCTGATTATTCAGGACTGCCAGGAGTATAGGTTTCTTGCGCAAAGGAACACCTGGTACAAAATAAACCTGAATAGACCTGATGTGAATGTTTTTTAGAGAACTTCCTGAGGAACGTCTTCCCTTTTCAGCTAGCACTTTCCCCATCCGTTCCTCCAGAGTGATAGGAAGCTTAGAATCATACTTAAATTATTATTTAATTAAGATGATAGACTAAAATAATTGCCTACAGAAAGCTACTTCCAGCTTGCATATGGCTTAAAACCTGATCCTTTACTCACAGACAAGGTTCCCTTGATGGTGATTCAGACACGCACCATATGGATTCTTCATGCCTTATAGAGGCACACCCAGAACTAATACAAAGGTCCAAGCTTGTGCAAAATGTGGCTGCTCAGAAACATTCAGTAGCCTTTCTGCAACTAGAAGGATTAATTTGCTTCACATTCCCTCATGGATATTATCTTATGCTCCTGGTAGATTCCAACCCACATTTATTCAAGCTGAAAACCTCAATCCCGATCTCCAGGGCCATCCAAGAGAGCAAGTCCTACCTTTATCAATCCAGGGCTGCACTCCCTGGGGACTCAGCAGTCCATAGAGCCCTTGGGTGGCTGCATGTACTATTCTTGTTTAGAAGGATTCGTTAAATGTATTTTTTGCCTGAACTCCTTCGCAGCTTTCCCAGCCAAAACAACACTTTCACAATATGTGGCACATACAAAATTGTTATTCTCCAAGCTTGGATTTCTTCACCTGGGGGATAGATCAGACTCAAATGCTAATATCAACTGACAAAATTTAATTTCCTTAAGTAGTACTTAAATAGCGTTTTGCAAGAATAAAATAAAGTTACAATATTCTAAGTTAGATGAAAATAATCAACCTCTTTACAGATTTAGTTTACAGAAAAAGCTTGTAACTTCTGTTGCTCTATTTCATGTGTCTGGACATAGAAATCTAAATGACCTTGACATAGAAAGTGAATTTTCAACAAAACATAATTTACAAAACAATAAAAGCTGCTAAATTCAAAGGGAACATCAACCACATGATTGGCTTAAATACACCATGCAATTTCCCTTCCTAAATTTTGGCTTGAATACTGTTTGACATATTTCCAGCAAAAGGCAGCAAAATTAATTCTCTACTTGTGCCCTGTACAAGCTATGTGATTTACTCATAGGAAATAAAAGTTTTCTCAAAGTGTTTGATAATGGATCATCTTCATCAATCACTATGGCATTCTCCTCCCGTGACTTCCTGTGAAGTCTCTGAATGATCCTGCTTCCTTCTCCACCCAAAAGGCAACATGAGTTTTATTTAACCTCCCTAACCATAAAACACAGCTMTTCTGTTAATCTGTCATCTACTAATCAAGACTCCATCCGGAAGGGCCATGAATATCCATTAGCAGCTGGAATGCTGTATTGAAATCCTGGTTCCTAGCAGAAAAATGACAGGTTTTGGAACTATTACTGGTCTAGGATAATACTTCTTCCACAGATGCAGGTGCTTGTGTGAGTAATTTTTAACAGTTGTGGTGTAAAATACAGCATAAATCCCAGACGTGCTAATGTAGAACCATCATATCCACTTCTCTGATAGGAAAAGATTCTAAAACACAATCTCTATTAAAGCCAAAACTTCTCAAGGAGTATAAAGGGTATTTATAACAATGTCTCTGACATAACAATTGAAAATATGGTACATTCTAGTTACAGCCACAATGAAAATACTGCTTTGACAATGAAAACCAGCTTGTTTTGTGATGGTTACAGATAAAATATTGGAGGCAGCATGCTGCTGTGCCTACATAAAATGACAGATAAACCTTAGGATGACAAATTGTAGTTCAGCACGTAAAGAAGATTTCTCCATTCTCCATCCATTTCTTTCATTTTTTAGATGAAAGTGGCGCTTCTTAGGGTGGCTGAGCAACTACTATGTATTGTCAAAATCTCCACATATTTCAGAAGTTTCTGAAAGATGGCACAAATGAATATATCTTATATAACCTTTATTACCAGCGTCTTATTCATAAGGTACTAATTTTTGCTCTATCCTGACATACAACACGCAAAGAAGGGACAAGTTTTGCTCAATTCATACTTTCCCACTTTTTTCATTTGTCAGGTGAATTCAGAACTTCTCTGCTCTCAATATTTTAAAGAGAGAAAAATTCAATTTTGCATAGACCTCAATCTCAAATATTATGTGCTTTCTACACATTTTAAACCCATTTTTTGATGGCATCATTCTGTTTCAAACCTGTTTCCCAGAGTTATCCTAACAGTTGGTGCTACTTCACAATGGAAAAGCAGTTGGGAACAGTTATTTTACTACCTTACRTAAATGACCACGAAATGATGTCATATACTATAATGACATGGACATATTAAATGTTCTTTCACTTCCAAAATGTAAAAAATCCACTCAACCCTCTCTCTCCCCTCCTTCTCCCAAAAGCTTTCAATTTCATCAGCAGGTAGCAGGTTAAAAGTACAGAATATACAATAAAGTGCATGTAGTGACTACATTTCAGGAATTTTACCAATATGAAGATTTATGGCTGTCACTTTACCCTGAAATTCTCCAACATCAAAGAGTGGTGTTAAAGCACAAGTGACAGCCAAGGCAACAGCTGCATGGATAAAATATGATTGCTGTAACACCTCCCCTTTTGATGTAAAGAAGGTCAAAGGATGTTGCTTTCATACTAAGGTGTTCTTGGTGAGCATAAGTTCATCAGTAAAGCCCAACTTCAGGCAGGGACTTTCTGAATACTCACTGCTAACTGTGCAGAAAGCGGTGATGGGGGGGGGGAAATAAAATCTGAGCTTCCCTTCATTGACGCTGTGAAGATTAAATATTGGGAAAAGCTGCTGTCAGAGGTTCCTGCTCATTGGGATTCCACATATCAAAACCAGGAGCTTTCTGGAACTCTGGAAACTGACTCCCAAATTCACAGACAAGCACATAATATTGCAGATGAAAGACTGCTGACTGCTGTGCAGTTAAACCCTCTAATTTACTTAGCATATTCTCTCTTTCTGAGATCTCCTTGCAGCTGTTCATCGCAAATGATCCAAGGCAACATTCCTGTGCTCGAGACAAGCATAGCAAATTTGAACTAAGGAAACACTTTTAGGAAGAGGTGAAAAAGCATCTGAACTCAAGAGAAAAAGATGAACAAYTCCTGGTTCTAAAGCATTCAAAATGTATGCACTGATTTTGTAGTTTCTACAAAAGATAAAAGCTTGTGCATGGAACTTTAAACTAGAAGGATTAAAGAGTAAAGAATTTATGCTTTTCTCTTAGAAACAAGGGCAAATGTCAGCCAGTGAATTTATACATGTTATTTTGTCCTTGTTGCATTYGCATTACACTGTTACAATGAGTTCAAATTTACTTTGGGAAGTAATATTAAATAGAGGTGAGTGCCATTATGAAGTGGGTGAACAATTACTGAATCTAGTCTAGAGACAGTGGATTACCAGCTTTTTTATAAAAAGGCTAAATTAAAGGAATATGAGAGTGGAGGGAATGGGGATACCAGGAAGTCATCTGGGAGCATACTCTTTTTTTTGTGGTTCCTAGTCAAAGGCTTGGAGATATTCCGATCTCCAAGATCAGTCGAGATGCAGACAGCACAGTAACACCCCTCTAAAGCCCACCTGGGACCAGGGAACTGGGACCAGGGAACTCACTCCTGAAAGGGGACTGAGACACTGTCAAGTCACCAGGGCAGGACTTGGTGAACTACAGTTGGTGTCTGCAGACTTCCTTGACCTGCAGTGGGTTGAAGGATGCGGTTTTCTGGCACTCCCCAACCTTTTCACATTCTGTTTGGATTGATAAAGTTTTGGTAACAGAGTTTTATTTTGCTTTTGTGAGCTACAATTCAGAGACTCGAGAAGCAAAGTAAGTAATAACTAAGATTTTAAAGCTGGAATTCTCCTTGAATTTTGCTCATTTCACACTGTATAATTTACCTGTCCTCAAATCCAGTTTGTGCCTTCTTGCTTCCAACTAATCCTGTCAGTCTGTCAACAGGAATAAAACATGAAATGAAATACAGTGTGTTGGATATTAGAGTTTGAAAATCTGCTTCAAGTAGCAATTGATACTGATCATTTTATTTAAATATAATTCCTAGAAATCTTAAGAAGAAAGAACTGTTATTGTTAATGGCACCTCACAAGACATGGATATGCCACCATATGTGTATACATGCTCCAGAGCCTTTGTGCATGTCTCATGGTGAAGACTCACTGACATAAAGGCACCGATGCAATCAGCCATGCAGCTCTTTGTACAATATCTCTTTCTGCTCTTTTCCAGTCTCCCACTGTTATTTCAACCTGCCAAGCTGTCAGGAAAATAGTGTCAGTTGCAGTTCTTATAACTAGACATGGTATGTACCCAGGTGCTCTCAAGTTTCCTTTGGTGTAAGTTCGTACCAGCTCAGTCTTTTTCTTCTGCAAGTGTTACTGAGATAATCCCCAGCCTCCCTAGTCCTTCACAACATCTCACGTAAGAAATTAACAACCTGATTGCTTAAATCTACTTGTTTCTCACAGCTCCTTCCTTCTGGGGACGCTGGGTTATGGTGCCTTCCTGTCTCCAGCGACCAGGGCCGGATGATACGTGTACCATGCAGCTTTGTAAAGAGATCCTGTGAACTTCTACTTTGGACACAACAAGAGATATAAGGATCTAGAAAAAAAATAAACACCCCTCCATCCCAAAGCCTCACTTTCATCACTCCTGAATGACTTCGGAATTTAACAAAACCTTCTAGTGCTGTCCTTTGGCACACTGTTTTCTATCTAGGCAACAACGTCCCTCTGTCATCCAGCCAGGTTGCTCCATCTCTCCAAATACTTCTGAACTATTTTAATTCTACCACTAATCCTGSTTTCTTTGCTCTGCTCCAGTTTAATAAATTCCCTTTCTTCTCAAGACTCCCAGCTCTGCAGGGGAAGAGGACACAGGAATCTCAGCCCATGGGTTATTTTTTTCTAAGTGAATTATTATCACCAATTGAGAAGACACCTGTGAGCACTAAACAGCTCAGAGGCTGACAGCTCAGACCCRCTCTCTGAACCAGCAGCTACCACGAAACTCCGTTTAAAAGCAGTCACTCAGCCCAAATTAATTATATACAAGGCAAGGAGCAAAGAGCAGAGTGATCTACTGGGATCTTCTAAAGGCAACCCAGCTGACCTGAAAAGCAATACTGGTAAACATTCCCCTGCCCTTGCCCTTTCCTTCTGACCACGCCATAATTGCCAATGACGCAGTGCAACTGAATGCCAAGCACCTGATCAGTGCCATTGTGAAGGTCTATGGGAGAGGGAAGATGCAGGTTTATAACACTTGCCCACAAGCCCTACTCTCTCTGTGTAAAGTAATCCTATAAAAACAAAATTCCAACCTTTTAAACACCATTCACAAAAAAAATATCTACGCAGAACAAACGTGTCCTCAGAGATGCCAATGGAAAAAGCAGAATAATTGATTCCCTCAGAGTTTTATGATACTTTGCTATTGGTCCTGTACCTAAACAAGATATTATTCAAATATACACAAAGCTAGCACTGTAGGGCAGCTCCCCTCTCAGGAGATGTCCCAAGATACACGAGACTTATTTTCATGTTATATTTTTCAGACCCAACATTTAAAAATAGTTCTTTTAAATCTCACAACTCTCACAGAGATAGCAGACCCTTATACAGTGAGTCAGCTGCCTACTGCAAATATTACTCACTCACAAAGTGGAGAAAACCCCTGCTCTCTTATAAAATTCACAAACAGGAAGAAAAGGAGGTAGAGCTCCCACCACCATAACGCACAACRTGTTCTCTCTGTGCCTGTCAGGTAGGCTGGGAGGTCATTGGAAATAGTTTCACATTCCCCTCTTGCACAGCCCTGTGCATATTGTAGGCCCATATCTAAAACCATTTCATTATTGGTACTAATTTATTGACAGCAGATAGTTCACTGCAGATGCCAAATCTCAGTCGATCACTTGGCCTGGGGGAAAATACTCAGAGAGAGACCTGTCACTCGCTGACCTGTAAAAGCAGCTGCAAAAGCTGCCAAAAAGAGGTACTTGTGGTGATTCATAAATGTCTAGTTTTGTTATGTTTTCCTGTGCTAACTGCTCTTTTGCTTGGCAGATCATCTTTTCTTTCCCCTCCTTCAGTTCAGGTTCACTGTTTGTTCATGTCTCCCTTTYCACTATCACATTTCCTTTCTACTATCCTGCATCTTCATAATCAATTTTTCTTCTCCCTTTCCTCTTCTCTCTCCTATATTCTAATCAGAACTAGTCTGATATTTGCTGAAATCAACTCTGTGATTTTAACATAAACTTCTACCAATATCGCACGCCTGGCTACTACAAGAGAACATAAATGCGTCCCTATGTGTTTCTACATTGCCAATCACAGCTCGTTTTTAGGCATTACCAAAATAAACAGTATTAGCAACAATTAGATCTGCTTGATTCAAATCCTCCAATGTATGGTTACACCATAGATTTGCTTAAATCACACAAAAAAGAGCACGTAAAATTTCATTACTTTTACTGATTTAAAACCTCACACTTTTTAAAATGCCATTGAGGGAAAATGCCATTGAGGAAAAATCCCACAAACACATTTCTGAGGTTAAATATTGCAGTTAAAAGTAAACCAGGCTTAAAATAAAAAGTTGGCATTTTAAAGGCCTGCAAATAGGATTAGATCTACCAAGTCTGTATAAACATTAATAAGTGGAGCTCCATTCAGAGCTAATGTATCAGTGAGTCATGTGAGGACCAGCATGAACTCTTTAATTTGCAACCAGAAGGTCTGAAGGTTGAAAGAGGTAAAACAACTCAGCAGAAAGGTTCGCTAGGACATAGATTAGGATCTTACACTTTCAAACCTCTGTTTCTGTTGGCTGCAGCTCTGTCTGATCACTGCTGAGCTTGAGTGCTCGCCCACTTTACATCTTTAGCACTCTAAAGATATAAAAAATGGAATTCTTTATTCAAGCTGGTTCTCAGCCTGACATATCCTAAGCAGCAGGTTTCTGGGCTTGGATATTTCTCCCTCCCAATCCACTCCCAACTCCCACCAGTGCTGAAAAATGACATGACAGTAGTGAATGAAATGATAGTTTTGTCCAACTGTTGCTATGTTTCAGTACTATAGACTATTTCTACTGAGTAGTCCTGGCAAATGTTTTCTACAATTCCCCACTAAAACTCTCTGGAATGTTATCCTGCTGTAACCTACTTGTGTGAGGAGCCCTTCCTCCTCTGTGTGAGCCACTGGCACCATGGGTCACTGGGTGCTGGGAAGAGAGCCATTCCTGGTGGAGAGCTTYGTCTTTCCTGTCTTGCTGAAGGACATTGCAGAGTAGATGAATTTGAGACACATCTCTGCCCCTCAGTACAACAAAGCAGAGATAAAAATCAAGAACAAAAAAAAGTTTCTTTTGTATCTTGGGTTTGTTTGTCTGGGACTTTGGCTTTACTCATGGCAACCAGTGAGAAAACCTGAAATCCCATTAGTAGTTTCAGTAAGGATTCATCCTTAGAAAAAAAGAGCAAAAGTTTAGGAGTTAAAAATTTAGCAGAAGTTTAGAAAAGGAAAGGCTAAGTGTAGCCTGAAATATTTAATGTGAAAAATGACAAAGGGATGGTAGCAATACACCATCAAATCCGTTGCCAAAGTAAATGAAAAAGTCACCCAGGCAGATAACATCTGGATATGTGCAACCTCAATTTAGTCAAAATCCTAATGTAAACAAGTCCACTGATAGCAGAAGGGTCGTTAAACATTCCACTGCCTTTGGATAATCAAAACCATCTTCCTTTCCTAAAAAAATAACAAACCTTTCAATTATCAAACTCTGAGGAAGAAACTGACAGCTATTGGAAGGATTCCATTAAAATTTCAGGTTTTAGCTTTGCAGACGAACATATCTGGAAACAATTTTTTGTTTGTACAGAAACTACAAATGCTCTCGAATGACTTAATACTTGTAAATACTGGTAATATACAGTAGACTGATTATATGTAAAATATGTTTACATATAATATAAACACAGTGTATTTTGATCTGGTTTATTAGACYGAGGCAAGGCTACATGTTCTGCTAACTTTATAATGATACTATTAGTTTCAGTGATATCAATATTAAAACAAAAATTGAAAGAAAATGTATTTGCAACTCTGTAACATGGAGTTTCTTTAACATATGCAAACCCTCCTCAAGAATCCTAAAAAAAATGGTAGCAGTTACTCTGGGAATGGTAACAGTGCAGCAAGGGAATTCAGTCTCTAACAGATTTCATAYAAAGGCTGTGGAGGATCAGTGGATACGTATCATATTACACCAACCTAATTATATATTGCAATAGTCATTCTGTCAGCCCCTATGTCAACTTACTGCATTAATATACTATCACTGATAATGAAGTTTTGACAATAATCTGAAACATCTGCAACAAGTACCATCAAAGCCATTGAATGCAGAATAGCATTAACAAAATACTTCTTTTTTTCCAGGGCTAACAACTTAATATAGTTCTGGGGTAAATGTCACATTAGAAATAATTGTAATCATATATGAATCACCTTTCATGCCTCTTGCTGGAATGCATATGAAATGGAATAATCTATATATTTCAGCAGAATCCAAGCAATTTTTATGCAGCAAAACTGAAGCCGATACAGCAGGACATAATCAAAGGCCGAAGAACACTAACAAGGTTAGGAAACACAAAGGAGTTATGAGAAGAAAAAAAATCCACTAAGTTCCATTGCAAATGATAACAATTAAAAGAAAATATCATCCATGTGTGCACCAGCAAATCCTAATGGCAACTAAATAAATAATAAATTCTAAAAATTCTAAAATTCTGTTCTCCTGTAGCTAACAAAGCTAAAAAGCTCATTTTAAAAAATAGGTCAAGTCTCTCATCTCCATGAAACAGTGACAGAAGTATTAAACCGGTTGATTTAAAAAGAAAGGGATTATCAAAACCCTTATTTGCACATAGTTATGCAGAAAAAATCACCTCAAATGAAATTCAACAGAACCATATTATGCTGAATAGAATACACAAGTAAAGCTGATAAACAACAGAGACAATCTGAAAATAGGCTATGAAGTTTCTAAAAAAAAAATAAATCAAAGGGGAAACTGCATATTTAAAAAGTTAAAATGTGCAAAAGTGAAAAGCTTGCTCACCTAAAACTGTCTAGTTTATATGAAAATATAAATGCTACRTGGTGCGTGTGATGTTCATTGATAACTTCATTTTAAGGTGTATCTCGTCCTGACTGAGAGATCAACTGGCTTACTCAGCTCTCATGTACTGCAGAAGGTGAAACAAATATGAACTAGCTTTCAGATTAGGGCTGGAGATGGAATTCCAAAATATGGAACCCCTGAATCAATTTGCACAGTAAAAATCACATTCCAGTGCCATTTAATAATGAAGGAATCTGGAAGAGATTACCTGACTTTTCTTGAACACACCATGCCCAAATATATGGACAACATTTTCATAAGTGCAAAGATAGAGGGATTTAATTTTCAAGTCACCAAGACAGGCTCAAAATTAATCATTTTGAATTATTCTTCATGTGTTATTCTATTGCTTTGCACTTGGTTTGCACACAGCCAGGACATTCTGTATGACTGCACAACTTACACATAGGGATGTTAACAGTGCTGCATTAGACATGAATGACAGCGTTCCATCAATCTAAATCTTTGT
Organism: Amblyornis subalaris; assembly: GCA_018881555.1. Lineage (NCBI taxonomy): Eukaryota > Metazoa > Chordata > Aves > Passeriformes > Ptilonorhynchidae > Amblyornis > Amblyornis subalaris. The sequence continues at coordinate 6,764,221 of JACAXG010000031.1, read as the reverse complement.
GCTTAGATCCCATTTTTTTCTCTTATTCTCTAAYGTTGGGATGCTTAAATATTCTCATCCTAACAAGCAAATACCCAGAAAGAGAACTCAAAATGTATGTTTCAACTCTTCATACTCCTGCTACATTTTGGCAAGGCATGACTCATCACTGGCCATATATTGTGGCTCTACTGTGAAATGTTTTTTTTTATTTTTACTTTCCTTCTATTGAAGAAAATAAAATTCATTCTGAAGCTATTTCATTGTTCACGATGATACTGACCATTAAAAAAAGAACTACTTATTTCTGCTAGAATTTTAAGTTTCCAAGTAGAAAACCTGAAGCAGAAAACAGCAGCCCAGAAGTAGCTCATTAGTAGACCTATTGATCTCCCTGAGCCAGGTTTTGAGAAAGAGAACATGTGCAGAATCCATGCTTTTCCTAGATATTACAATTCAGATCTTTAAATTACACTGATGTGTGTATTCATCCTTAGTTTTGTTTTAATACAAAGACACGCTGGGGCTGTTAAGGTGTGCATCCTGCCCTAATTCAGCCAGCCAGCAAGGACTTTCATTTAAGTGGCACTCACAAAACAACACTGCAGTGTGCCCCTCGAGGGGCTCCAACTTTGGAGAATGCTCAGTSTCCACTTTTGAATGTACATTGTGATAAAAAGACTTTGCAACTTCATCCAAACTAAATGCTTCCAGCTTAGAGATTGAACACTCCAGAACTGGAACTTCAGAGGTCACCAGTGGACACTGCTCCCCTCCCTCCCCRAAATGTTTCAGGAAAAAAACCCAAACAAAATTCACGTACCACAGAGCTCATTAACATCTTTATGATACTCTCCACTAGTTGCAGTGCTCCATTTCAGAAATAATATTTCTGCAAAGTATTTATACTGTGTTAAACTTAAACCCCCTGAGCCATGCACTGAAGGTAATCACTGGTACATCTGTTTCTGTCATATTTAAATTCATAGCCTAATTCAATTGCAAATAATTAGCTRTTTATCACCATGAAGTTCACATTATAAAATCAGAAAGGGTCAATATGATTCTAACCATTTAATAAAAGATAGAGGCCTTAAAAGGAGGAAAGGGGAGAAAAGCAAAATAAACCCTAGTAATGAATCCCACAGTAAATCAAATACAATCAGTTCTGCTTGCCCATCATACGCCTGGACAACCCAATCCTTTTCGTTTTTTTTCACAGACTTACAGAATATATTGCCATACATATCAGTTAAGTCCATCTTTCACTTTAATAGCGTGAAGAGGAGAATTATTCAGTCAAAATAACATGAGTACACAGCTCTTGTAATACTGTTGTGACCTCGGTTTCTAACACCTACATTGCAGCATTACTGTAACTCACAAACTTTTTTCACTTGCAAGGACATCTTAATTATCCCACCCATGACATGAATGTTTTTGGAAGATAAAGTCTGTAATTAACTTGTTGCCAAACAATATGTTTACTGTCCCTGAAGGTCAGTTCTAGTATAAAGACATAAGGACACTTAACGTTGGGAGATGTGCACTGAAATTGCCGTCAAACATTAACCAAGTGGTCATCCATTATCTATACCAGCAGCAATGCAGAGTAGGAATATATTCCAAGCATCATAAAATGACTGTGCTAAATTAAACCTCTATGGCAACACATAAGGCTTGCAACACGTAAGTACAATTAGAGAGACGGTGCTTGACCCATTGTAACCAGATTTGTTAGAAATTCCACTTAATCTCAGTAGTCAGTCAGTAGTGGGAGAATTTGCTCAAGACAGTCACACAAGTTTGCTCCTGTACTATGGAAATCTGTCTTTGCTGATTGTCCTTGTCGGGAGAAATTAGGTTTTGAAACAGTTTTTTAAAATTATACCAAAACAACTGTAAGAGCTCCTTGCCTTATTTAGTTCTGAATTTAAACTAGAAATTTGCATACACCAGTTTGAGTAAGAAATCCGTGATGTGCAAAGGGCAGRGTAAGGACATATGGGTATAGGTATAAGAAGGGGTTTCATTAGCCTTGCAAAGCCATGAAGGGCAGCTGGTATACTCCTGGTATAATTCCTATACCCTGTTCCAAGAAAACGAGAAAGTAATCATCTTTGATTAAAGATCTCTTATAATATGTCAATTAGGCATGTACATGAGCTAGGAGAGAAAAAGACAAAAATAAAGGACAAACAGTGGAATAAAATAAAGGAAAATTATAATAAAAAAATATACATAAAGCACTTCCGTGCTGTTGTGCCCAGTCTCTGACTCACATCCTCATCATTATTCTGTATTTTAACAGGAAACCTAACAGACACTTGGCCCTTCCTTTGCTTTATGCTCTGCTTATAGTCAGAGACAGATGGAAGGAGTGGAAGGCAAAGAGAAGCAGCTAAGAAAATCATGGAGGAATAAATTCATCTTTGCCCAACAAGTCCCACTCTTCTCATCCCACGCTCACAGCATGCACTCCTTCWTGTAGGTAACAACTGAGAACGGGTGTTTTCCTCAAAGTATTGGACAATATGGGAACAACTTGTGAAGAAATGGCATATGGAAGAACCTAAACATGGCAAACAGGCAAGAGTGAAAAAAGTAAACAGGAAAAAGAAATTTGTTTGAGAAAAGAGGAAAGATGAAAATGTTGACTATTCAGATAAAGGAGGGAAAGATTCAACTACAGAGGGAAAATATTAAGTATTTAGATAGGGAAAGAAATCTGGAATGCCAGAATCAATGAACATAAGAACTGGAGGAGGAAGGGGAGTCTGGAGACATTCACATCCAGGTGTGATCACTAGCACTGCATTGAACTAGTAAACAAAGAAGTTCTTTTGGCATGTCGCAGGCCATTAAAGAAGATACTTGAATTTGTACCTTTCATGCAAAACTAGTTGATTCAAGTCTGTGGTCYGTGTTGCTTGAAAAACTCCTGTATGTCAGCACGTAGATACTGGAATAGCTTGTTCRTGTTGAAACATGGACTATTTGCTGGCTTTCCATTGAGAATAGATTGGATTTCAAATTCCTCCACTTGGTTACCAGAAGCATTTYCATCAGCTGGAAGCACTTTTCAATCCATCTTGCCAACTTTTGACCTATGCTAGTTTCTTTTGGAAGGTGAAACCCGTCAGGATCAGGCATGGATAAGCAATTCTCCACTGAGAGCATGTCAAATAGACACACAGCCTCCCCTGAGCCAGAATGCAGCAAATGTGCATTTCTTGAGAATGGGCACTTAGAGCTGTTCATGTGGAAGCAAATAACAAGAACCTATGTCACTCTGCATTTCTCTTGTAGATGAGTGTAGGCATCACATGTGCTATTCATTTTCTGAAACAATATTGGAGAGTGCTGTTTATATGCTGCCTACAGACCACCTAATTAAAAAGCATAGCATATTAAAGCAATTGAAAAAAAGTCATTTGTTTCTGCAGCACAAAGTGAAGAGTCTGATTGCTAGACAAAATAATTGATGTACTGTTACACTGTACATATTTGCTGGAATACCATGGTATAACAAGCTATTGTATGATAAGAAAAGGCTTCAGCTAATCTTGGCCGAGGAACTTTCCATCTTCTTCCTTTGCCACTGCCAGCAGTCCTCCTGAAGTGTCAGGCAGCTATAAGCTGATTTTTGACTGAGCTCTCACGTTTGTATGTGAAATGGAAGACAAAGGTCTGTCACTACGGATGGCTGGAAGCTCACGGCATCTGATGCCATAGCAGTATTATCCTACAATACTGCAGGTGGAAGTATACCCAARTCCTTCCTCATGTTCTTCCCATGATTCCCCTTCACCATCCATCCACAATTYTTAATTTATTTTTTTGTAAACAAGTCACCACAAGTCCAGCTCTGCTGTCTCTCTAATTTCCCAGACGATTGCCAGAGGCACTCGTTGCTTGCCGGAAGGAGAGCTTCCTGCAGGCTGGTTGCACCCAGCAGAGAATACAGATGCCTTGCTGCAGTGGGAGGAAGAAACTCAGAGCCGAAGTCATTACTCCCTTCACCACCACCACTCTCTATCCTCTGTAAACTCTCTGACAGCATTCCCCTCTTATCTTCTGCTACAGTGTCAAGCAAAACTAAAAGGTTAAACCTGAAGGCTTGTACGTGGCCTTTGGGCTAGACGTCCCATTTTTTTWAAAAAAAAGACCCTACACACAGCAAAATATTTTTAAAATCACAGAAACACAAAGGTTCAAGGACTAAATTTTCTACCTTAGCTGAATTGCACGTGCTCTAATACTCCTCCACAGAGAAATACTTAACATCATGCTTCCTAAACTGACTATGGAAGCCAACAGTAGGACCAAAATTTTGCTTCAGTATCCAACAACATGTTTTAGATGCAAATCCCCACACTTTGGACGACCATGCTCCTTTACCTTGCTCTTCATACAAAAAGGGACACTCAAAATGGAAGAGGTAAGTATTCTCAGCTTTTTCCTTTGTATTTTCTCTMTTTAGCATCTCCCTGTTCAATTGTCTTTCCCTCTTTCACATACCCACATTTCCTTTTCTTGCTCTAGTGGAGGCTATTTGGACAATGACAATAAGAAGTGCAGACAATGCTGTGAAACCCTCTAAAAAGCTTGGTGTGAATCAGGCTCATGGGGATCACAGGCTACCACGCCACTCAAAGAGCCATAGGTAAAGTTTCACATTAAAAAAAAAAGGAATGTTACTAAATATTCAGCCTCCAGTGCTATGTTCCTGCATGATGGATTGCCCTGCACATGGATCAGCAGTGGTTTGTTAACCCACGCCGAAGGCAGCTGAATGGAGTAACTTTTAGAGTAGTTTACAAGTCTTTGCACAACATCAGCATTAGGCTTTCAGTCTTTTAAAGACAATTCAGAGGTTCAGGGTCAAAATATATGGGCCTTAGTTCTGCATTAACACCATACGTAATCAAAACAACTCGTTATCTAAGATTCATCTGTTTGTCTAGAAAATAAATGTCAGTACCGTCAGGAAAGGGAAAAGTTTATTATTAAACTCCAGCTATATCATTCCTCATAATCTCCATTTGAAGATAGCATTCAGAAGCATTTTTTAAAGATTCAGCACTTGATTTTTCATCCACCTCATTGAAATAGTATTGCAGAGAAGCCATACAAAAGAACACTTATGTAGGAACACRTATATTAACAGTCAATATTCGTGTTCATGAAACCATTCTGCAATTAGCTTAATTTTAGGGCAGAAAAATAATTCAACAGAAATGACTGGACTAAGCACAGAAAGCAATTTGGTTTAAAGACATGTAGACATCAAGCCAATGATCCGCTACAGCTCAATGGAAAGCCAATGTGCACTTCTCTGTTGTCCTAACAGACTGCTTCAAACATGACAGAAATTCATGCATTTCTTCTGCATGAATTTTTGATCTGCCCTCGAAGAGGAACGAGAGTACAGACTAAAGAAGCAACTCATATCCTGACCCCACGGACAAAACCTCCCCATCAGTGAAGACCACTGATGGAAGCCCAACCTGAGAGTCATCGTGGGATGCTTCATCTACATTATGTTCATCTTCAGTTGTTGAAGCCATAGCACAGATAAAATAGTAAACTTGTTAGGGCATAGCGCAGAGACCACATTCCTGACTCATGAGAGAAGCTCTCAAATGAGGAAAGAGCTGTTATACTATCGCAATCTAAGTTAATAATACCAATAATAAAATACTATACCTTTGGGTATTTTGAACATGGAATTAAGTTATTTATTTAAAGTATCACATAACAGCACTAAAAACAACAGGCACAGGCACTTTACTTTTTTGATGTATGAATGAGTTTTGCMCATAGATACCCAGTGCCTTGCCATGTCATGACTGCAGAATGACAGCAGGTACTTATCCACTCAGCCTTAATTAATTTACTCCCAAATGAATACAGCATTTAGAAGGAAATAAATTGTAATTTTACCCTGGAAAACCACGTCACACAAACGGGAGACAAACTGTTACCTCATCTGATTTGTATCTATTCTCTAATCACAGAGACTTACTATAAAAGAATTTAAAATTATTCTAAAAATATGCAGCTGCTATTGCACATAAATATTGCATCTTCAACTCTGGATAAAATCTTTCTGAGGGAAATAGCAGACTTGCTTAAGGCTTGTTTTTCTTACATCTCACATGGACATGCCTCAAACACTCGTATCACTTTTCCATCAAACTTTACATCACCTATGTGGAAATATCTACAAGTTCAACAATGTTCTGCTGCTTGTGTTCTGCTATTTTGGTGTTTTAATTATGTTACTTCAGACAGCAGAATGAAGTTTGACATTAGTATTGAATCTCATAAATCGTCACTTTAAGAAAATGCATTCCCTTGGGGAGAGGTAATATAGGCCATATGAAAGTCCCTGTTTTAGCTTAAAACCTTCTTAAACAATCTTAACTGTTTTCAGAAAGTCAGTAGTAGGATTGTGGCTTCTGAAGCACATAAGAAGCAAGTCATATGTTAGCCCTTTTTCGTATTTTTTTTTCTATTGTGGTGGAGGTTTTTAAAAAGTAATATTGGGAGTCAAGAATAAAAAATGAAATTAAATGTGAATTCAACATTAATTCAACAGTGCTGGCTCTGGAAGAAAGGCATGATAACACCGTGTCTGAGATGTACAGTTAACATAGTGCTAGAGAAGTACAATCCCGAACATTTTCTTCTCCTTTTTCACTTTTCTTTGAAAACATTTTACTAAGGAAATGGCTGATGCTATAATACAAAAACCAGGGTACAGCACATAAACATGAAAAAACAGTTTCACAATTATAGTCAGTGATTCAAGATGTCAGAGGCTTACACAGACTTTACAAATAACAAAGCTAATCATGTTGCAATAAATTCCATTAAAGCTGATTTCCTAGAATGCTAATTGTTRTTTTTGTAATGGTGAAATCATGATCCCACAGTATCACTCTCTAAAGGGAACCAATCAATCTGGTCTAACTGTTAATTTACTAATGAAAGTTAAGTTTTAAGTTGGGGCAGCAAAAATTTTGCACTTGCATGACACGGTTTCCACAGTAACATGGGCTTATGCTTTGAATCCAATAGGGATGCACACAGATGTGGATTGATATCAAACACTGTGATAGCAGCAGACACATTGTGGTCATTTGCAAAGGCTCAGATATTTTTCAGTTTCTTCTTAAGAGAACTGCAAAAATGAAGCTGTGAAAGTGTGCAATTCTTTAAAAGGAAGAGGTGGAAGTGTGCAATTCTTTAAGGAAATCTGTCCAACTCTTTCTGTTGCTCTCGCCAGTTCTTTCAGTTTGTGCGTCAAGGACGTGCCAACGAGCCCCTTTCCCTCTCCCAGGATGCCCCCAGTCAGCTGAGGAGTGGCAACAGCAGTGGATGCTCAGTTTTGTAAACACATTATCTCAACACCCTGCATTCTCTTTTCTATGTTTTCAGCCTGTTTATAAAGGGAAGACTTGGCTATTGCCAACCACTCTACTTTTGCCCCAATGCACTCTGAAAAGGATTTCTGCATTCTAAAAATCTGCACAGCAAAATGCAGATTTCTGTGTTTCTCCAAAGGCTGTCTCTGGAAGGTACAGTGAATTAGTACCCATGGTCTCACCCAGACCACCTGGGTTTAAGGTACACAACCACTCAGAGAGGGGCAGGTGGATGGGAATAAAGGCAAATTGATGCTACTACTTTCTGGTTAAAAAGGAGAAATCTGGGATCCTTTTGCTATAGACAAGTGACACACGAATCCTTTCTTGCTCTGCCCCAAGAGACACTCTCCAAAAGAACCAGCATGTATGTGCTGACCCAGGGATAATGAAGCCACTTCTTGAATACTGGTCTGCGTCACAAGTTTAAGTAGCCTGTGTGGTCCTGAGCTGGCCTTACCTCACCTGGGTGCATATAACTCACACTAAATTAATTTTCTCAGAGAGAGAAAAGAGAGAATCAATATTTATTCCAGGATCAAAATGCTTTTCACTTAAAGAACTCAGCAGTCTAGAAAAATGAGGAGCAATCATTTTGTTCCCATGACAAACAAAAGCTTCCTCGCCAGTAGACACTGTATATTGACAATAACCTGTAAGCGTCATAGCACGCATAGTAATAAGATGGCATTTTGCTGCAGTGGATTTCTATCTTGTAGACACTTCTGGTTTTAGATCTAAGCAGAAATATTAAAGAATCAAAATATAGTATTCTCCATTAAATAGTAACATTAAAATAATTACAATCAACAAACACTTACTTACACTCCCCCAACATCGGTTTTATTTCACGTGTCCTAATTGAAATACTGAGGGTATAAATAATGACTAATAAATCATCAAGTGATTCAAAATGCAAAGAACGTAAAGTTTGGGGTTTTTTTGGAATTTTTTTTTAACTGCAATTAAATTAGTAGTGCACCAAGCTACCACCAAAAATGTCACACCGAATTAACTTTCTTTTTATTAACCATGGCAGGTCAAATAATTAAAAAAGTRGAGGTGTCTTGGTAATGAGACTTAACTCAAGGACACTAATTTACAATGACATGGGTTCCTCCATTCTGTATTACCTCACGTACTTCATAAAACATCCTTGAAGGGTCAAATTCTTATGTCATCTAAAACTATTTTGATCACTCTTTATCTGAACCATATTAATTTTGCTTCTAATAGAACACTCAGTTTTCACTGTGTTATATTCACTTGGCCTTTAGTGGCTTGCCTTTGTTTCAAAAGATGTCATGAGCCATGCTTGTCATCACCTGCTGCAYCACACGGACCTCAGCGGTGACTCTGCCGCAGGCCAAATAAGCCCAGCTCCTGTTAGCCGCCCACTGACTGTGGCACGTATGAACAGCTCTGCACCTCCAGTTGATAAAATGGACCGAGCTGGTATTTAATCAGTCAAAAACACTCAAGTGAACACCAGCTCTCCATAGTTTTTGGCCTATTTATATATTTTAAACACTTGTGTTTCAAAAAATAGTGTTTCCTCAAAGATACCGATCACATCTATTTCTTTCCAATGGTCTTTAAACAAACCGAATCAAATCCTGTATGTACCATTTCACCATCATGCAGTGTCTTTCCTATCTTTTGGACTCTGCAGTTATTTCTGATTGCTATTTTATCACATTTTTCAGAAAAAAAAGCACCTATAAGAGTGGTCAGTGAAAATAGACAGCACCAGTGATGCAAGAACTGGCTCTTCAGCAAGGATGAGACCAAGTGTAGGCTCACTGTACCCAGTAGGTACAAGGTAAGGTCCAGTCCTGAGGGTGATAATCTGATCTTATAATACCAGGCATTAAAAACCAGATATTAATATAGATTAAGAAGGCAATGAAAACAATATTAAAATGCAATCAGAAGTGCTATTTTATTTTATTTTATTTTATTTTTTATTTTATTTTTACAAGAGTTTTACAGAGGCTCAGGAACTCCCTGAGCTGAAAATTGGTGGGAATTAAGAGAACACTGTGGAGAGGCATAATCCATGCTTGCTCTGTTCCTGCTCTTCCCTTTGCACTCTTTTATGGTCATTAAGGGACTTGTTGCCTTTTTTTTTTCTTTTCACACCATTCTAGAAATACAGTAATAGCCGACTTCACGCATGGAGAGGACGGCGTAAGCTCCTAGTACATTTCCCAGTCCCCAAACTCATTTAATATAAAATCCTCCAGTTGAGGACATAACAGATATTAAACTGATAAAAACATATGCTGCACTCGATCTTTGCCAAAAGGTCAAGAGGCAAACACGAATCAGCAGACTCAATGGTTTCTTGGTCTGACTCACTGTGCACGCCGAGACTGAATCATCCCAAGATTTTAACACCATGGTAGCAACAATTATGGAGCTTTATCACTCAGATTTATTTCAAAAAGGTGCAGACCGACTACAGACCCCAAATAACTCACTACAGGATCTCAATGAGCTCATGATTTTGCACACACAAGAACTGTTTCAGGACAGGAACTTAAGAAAGTTAATGATGCAATGTTCAGCCTCCCAAAATATTTCAGTCTTGATCTGATTATTTCCTCTATGGTAAACCAAATAAAAAGAAGAAACACCTAGCCCTTCCCTCTAACCTCCAAGCTCCTGCTGCCCCTGTGCCTCCAGACACAAACAATTAAGGAATCTTCTGCTTTCTGAATCGTAAAGGCGTTATTTTAGAAACACATCTCCCCTACAGAAACTATTTCACAAAATTCTAAAAAGCTGAGGGAATTTTTAATAAATAACATATTAAAAACAGAATTACTGCAGTGCATTTTCTTTATCCTTGCTGCACTAATCAGAGCACCTTGCACAATAATTCAAAGACTATATCTCAGTCTTGCTCAAGCATGATTTCTAATTGCTCTCTATCAAACTCCACACATAAAGAGCACTAAGTCAATACTGCTAAAGGTTCAAAAAATCATCATGGAAACTGCGCATGGAAACTAAAAGCACTTTTTGAAGTTAATGAGTAATAACAAAAGATATTTTAGTAACTTGGAACAAGACAACAATTTCTTTAAAATTATTTTCATTTTCAAGAACGCTTTGTAAACAAGCTTGGAAATCTTTTTATTACCAACGATATTTTCAATCACTCATTATAATCACTAATTATTCGTAAGAATGTAATAGCAGGTCAAAAGTAAATCTGTTGTCACAGCAGAAATACCCACCTAATATCCTCATGTTGATGCTCCAAGTTGCACAAGAGAGCCAGCCAACTAACTCTAAAGTAATTGTTTAACTTTCGAGTTTTCACTGAATCAGTATCAGCAAATCTACTGGATTTTAATGAGTTAAAATATTTTAATAGCATAGCTTTGTTATTTAGTTTAATCACCTTTCCCTAAGGCTCTGAACAACATTTAAGCATGTGCTTAATTTGCTATTGAAGTCAACAGAACTATCAGTGAATACTGAAGTTAAACATGTGCTTAATGAGATTTACTGAATCAGAATGCGTAAAACCCGATGTGAGCAGAATCAAAGTCCTGAGGCATTAGCCAAGTTCACCCCCAGTTTCCCTAAAGATACAGGGCCTCCAAAATGTGAATGAAAATCTTGTAGTATTATGACATGTCTGCTGCACATTCATATTTCTGAAATATTTATGTAGGAAAACACATACCAGATTTTGTAGGTCTTTAAAGCAAGAAAAGAAAAAAACTCTGGATTTACCCTAAAATACTAACTGGAAGATTTTACAGAATTTTGTTTGGTGTCAGTAGTTCAGCAATACCCTTTCACATGAGACAACTGCTGATTTTTCTCATCTTTCCTCCAAAAAGAATATGTAGTATAATTTAAGTGTTTTGATTTGGGGCAGGAGGGAATGGAGGGATGGAGCTAACATATATATTTTAGTCATCTGTTCCTCTGTGAAAAAGAAGGAAGTTAATCCGATATTATTATCTCACTTCTTCAATCACTCAGGCAAACTGTGTAATCCTCTCACATCTGCATATGAACATCTGCATTGTACCAATTGGTATTTTTTCTCAGACTGAATTAAATGAAATTACCTGGATGCCTTTAAGCCCCCTTCTTTACTACCAAAGACTAGCACTTCCTGCTAGTGCAGGGGAGTTCAGTTGAACAAATAGCAACTCAACGAGATTTGAATGCAGCATATAAAATATAAAACTGTACTTTATTATTTTGTGTGACATTTAAATGGCTTAAGTGAACATTTAAGGAATTGCAACTAATAAATATTTTCTTGACAGTAAATATTAAAAAAAGGGATTTGATTCCAGGAGAAAAATTCTTCAGATTCCATACTCACTATAAATGTTCACATCTGACTTAACAATATTTTAATTCTTTCTCTTTTATCTTACATGGAGGGTCTGGCTTTGGCATCAAATGTCACAGACTGTTTAGGGGGTTTTTGCCCTGGCCAGAAAAAATAACAGTGATTTGGAGAAATATATAGCAATTTCTCTTAACAACATACAGTCACCAATCCTTTCTCTAATATGCTGTCATAATCAGCAAATCTGTTAAAGAAAAAAATTTTTAACATTTAAATTTTGAACATTAATTGTTACTTCAATATGGCATTCATTAGCCTGGAAGGAGTTAATCTTCCCCACTCTTTTTTAAAGAGTAAAAAAGGCAAGGAACAGCTGTCACTCAGGTGATGAATACAAGCTGCCAGCCTTTTAAACAGCAGGTACAGCATTTGAGCTCTGAATTAATTAGCATTCAGAAAGCCTAAACACGGCTTGATAACTCCGCAAGATGATTTTTGTCCCTTCCTGCAAATTAATACTGCTATTAAGATGAGCAAGGGCACAATGCAGATCGTAATTGTACCCATTAAACAAAGTTTCACAAGTAATGAATTGAAGGCTCTTGCCAAGAATGCATCAAGTCAAATAAAGCCTTGCTGCAAATAACAGACATACAGGAATCCATCTTCACTTTTTCATGGCATTCACTAAACCACATACAATATGGATTCCTGTAGAAATGCACTGAATGTTTTCGGCATATAAGCACAGGCTTCTCAAAAGTTCACGTTTCTAAACATTTAAATAGCGGCTTTGTCTCAAAAGCATTCAGGCTACTTCCATACAACAGCTGCTTCCAACACACACATATACACCGAAACGAAGTTAACAAGGCCTCAGAGATTATATTCATAGCGTCTTAAAAAATAAGGCCTCCCTCCAAGAATTGCTGCTGCAGCTCTGCATCAATGTCCACACAATCCATGTGTAAAATCTTCCTCGTATATTTATCATTTCCTTTAAAAGATGAGCATATTTTATAAAGCACAAAAGTGATTGATATCAGAATTTAATGATGTTTAATAAGTGGCCATCTGTCAACARTCAAAGAGTAAAAAAGAAGCACATTATTATTTCCCAAAAGACTAGAAATATTGATGCTAATTAAAAGGCACATTATCATTATCTCAAAGCAATGTCTAAACGCTAATCAGACTTCAGGTCCAGGGCAGGAGAATGAAGGAGAACTAGGGATATCAGTGCTCCCCAAATGGATCACTGGAGTTGAGAGTCTCCAAACTGGTGTTATGATAGTGTACAGATTGGAATTTGGCAAGTAGCTGGTATCTCCTGACTGGGTGGGCAAGCAATCAAACCCCAATCTGACACAGGAAAGATTATTCATTTTAAACTCAACTCTTTTGAAGATATCTTTGGTACATTTTTACAAAGAATTGTAGAAGAATAGAACTAGGCTAAACACTGCACTTCACTATTTATTACTTCCAATTTTCCATCCATCTTATTTCACAACAAAATAAAAGTTGTGATGCCCAAACACACAATTAACTGCACAATACTAAACTGCAACATGCTGAGTACTTTTAGCTGTGAAATGGATCAATGTCACATGTATATAAGGGACTTACRTGGTCAGACAGACAGAAACCTACACACAAAGGAACAAAACCCATGAACACAGTGTCTGAATCACTTTTGACTCTTTGGGCCTCTAAGAAGACTCTCTGGAGTTCAGGCTGCTTTGGCTTCTCATGCTGAGTGCTATGGATGAGGAAGGTATATAAAGGTAGGTGGTTCAGGCTGCTGCTCATGTTTGCCTGGAGCTCTGCCTGCAACATTAATAGTCAGTTTATTACCTTTTAAAATGTAGGATTTATTGCCATTTTCATAATTAATCTTGATCAAAACCTCTTTAAGCAAGCAGACCCCTAGTAACCTCAAAATCCAGGCTTCATATTTGAACCGAGGCCGCCAGCAGGCCCATARCATGCTTTTTGCCTTAGTATGTAAAAAGCTGACAAGACTTGGCATTTATTGCTTGCAGAGAGGCACAGTTATAGGCCACTGGCAAATGTTTTCTTGCCCTTGGGATACAAGAGATGTGTGAGCAAGATATGACTGATCCCACCTTCCGCATTGTGAAAACAGTCCCAGGTTTAGCAATATTGACTCTATGAACCAGGCCCACCAGTTCACCAACTTTATTAGGTCAGTTGGTCAGTTTTGTGTTGTTAGAAGAAGAATAAAGGCGAGCGATGCAGAATACTCCAGCGCTGAAGGTAAGCGATGCATAGACAAACACAATGTAAAAGTCATACTGGGAACAGGTGGAGAAAATAGGGATGGGAGAATCACACTGAGAGCATGGAAAAATGGCAGACTGAAAGGATCCCAGCCATGGCTGGAGACAAGCACAGCTACCCTGGCAATTGAGGCCCATGGGCATGAGTACCATACCTAATTAGGACCAGTCATTTTTCCCACCATATTTTTACTGGCTAACTTTTTCACCTGTAATTGCCACTATCAAATTACCATCTCCACAGTGCAAAGCCACCTCTAGTCTTCCTCCTCAGGTCAAGGAACCCATTCATCACTGTCAACTGAAGCTTATTTCTACTTTTACTTGTCATTTTCAAACCATCACTTCACACAGGTGTGACCTCTGATCCTGATTTTCCTTCCAATACTCCCCTCACTATACTTGGATAGTCCTCCATTATCTCCTCCCTGAGAAATATTAAAAAACTTAAAGAGAGATGCCCCTGGTTTTGATTACCCTATTCCAATATAACTCCTTGATCTTCAGCATAAACACTTCAATCATTCTGGCATTTTCATCGACTCAAATTAAATGCAGAGCCAGTAATTATTTCACAATCCCCTTGCCCTTTCATACACAGGTCTTCTGCCTTACACAATGACAAAGTATTACCTCCCAGACTCTTAAATGGTTCAGATACTTCAGATACGTTTTAGATATGAATCTGACATGAGGGGACTCTTAAGTAAACCTTGTGAGGCTTACCCAGTACTAATTGTTAGCAATTACAGTGCTTTTCTCATGTTGAGCTCCAGTGCTCAAACATGATGTGAGCCATATAACCATACAATAGTTCCACTGATTAACAGCTTCCTCGGGGTGATCATGAGCACAAGGTACAAGATCCACTGCATTTTGCAGCCTCTAAATGTAAATTCAGAGACGCTGATGCAAAAAGGGAAATTCACAATACTGTTCACATAAACTGGAGAATGGATGTTTAGACAGACACACAGAAATGAAAAAACACCATCAGTATCCAATATTACTTACGTTATTTACTTCCATTTTCACTACGTTTGTTTTAAACTGGCACCAAATTCTTTATTCTTGGTGCCTCCCAGATTTGCCTTCTGACTCTGTGCAACTGATGTACATTGTATAGTTGTCAGAGCAGAAGTGGAATGTATGAAAAGCTGGATAATTGTAAGCTGGGGCATATGGTCCTACAGAGAATGTAGGGGTTAGTAGGAAGAAGGGGGTTTTGTTTTGATTTTTTCAAGGGTCCGGATATGACTAAAGCTTTTTCCGGTGGGCAAAGAAAATATCCCTTGTTTCTCCGTTTCTCCACAATTTGAAAAGTTGCTTGCCTTTTCTCCCCCCCCCCTCCTTTTCTGGGGGGGTGTGGGGTGGGAAGAGAAGAAGAGCGGAAGTTATGTTTAACATTGATTCTTATTTACATGACAAATAGTAGACCTTCCTTCTGGTTCTCTTCTTGTGTCCCAAGGAAATATGTTCTCAAACAGCACGCACGACATTGAGGTTTTCACAAAAAAGCACTGAAACGAGCTAGCTGCTATGTAAACAGTCAGGCTTCATAGCTCGCATGCATTGAAATCACCAGCACAGTTCACGCTTTTTAAAGGTATTGCTTCAAGCTGATTGCTGACTCAAGACAAGAACACAACCCTGGTCACAGTGAGTTTCTGAGTATTTTCTCTGCAGCTGCAGGGTATAGAGGGTTTTCTGTTTGTTTTGCTTTTTTCCCCCTTTTTCATATGAAACYTCAGATTCTGGAGTACAGTTTGGCAGCACCAGGCTGAAATCGCTGCCAGTTTCCTAGGGTACAGAATCTCTAATAACACAAAGCCCTGACTATCTTCTTGCCTAATAAATAATCAAAATTTTGCACCACGATCGTCCTTAAAAAATATGACTTCTTGTTTTTCTCTCTCGGTTGCAGCTAATCCTTTCTGTCAACAGGGTTTCATCCGTAACAAGCCTGCCTGTGACATGTTAGGTCCCAATACATCTCTCAACAAATCCCCCATGCATGGCGTGGTTCACAAAGCGCACAGGTTGCAAAAAGGACCACAGAGACAGAGCCTCTCTCCCCTAATGGGATCAGAAAGGCTGCGCTTTCCCATGGAAGACGCTCATCAAAGGAGAGGCCAGGAGAGACAGCGCGCTGTCAGGGAAGTCCCAGCTCACATATCGCGTTTCTGGTGCATAAGCAGAACAGCGCATTCGTGATATTTGTATTCCTGAACAGCTCCTCTGTCGGGTTGAATTATTGGTCACATGTTTATCCCTGTCATGCTGGAAAGCTGATCCAGGCGATGTTTCCTTCATACTCAGCAATTTTGAACAGCTTTTTTCTAGCTTTAAGGGCTGGCATTGTATGACTCRCTCTTTAGGACTTGCCCTTCCTTTTCTCCTCCCCTCTTCTGTCCCTGCTTCAATTTTACGCTTGTTCACTTTGCCCAACATATCAAAAGAAAATGCATGAGCCGGTAAAAACTGGACGTATCATTTTCACCAGCAGTGAATTAATTATCAGAGGTTTCTCTTGGTTTTGCAGAAGGGATAACTGGAATACACTCAGTAAGAGCTCTTTGTTCTCCCCACTTACTCATTGCCTGCCCCTCTACCCAGAGCAGCCTAAGCTTAACGTGCAGCTGTGGAGGGGAGGAAGGTGACAGACGCCAGCTTGCTCTCCCGCTTCTGTGGGAGAGGACRTCACCTCTCCTGCGAAATGCTATTACATGGCATGGCTGCCTTCTCCCGCTTTCTCAGGGAAACAGCTCCATTTTCATCTCATTGACAAGGAAATGAAAAGTGCCCTCAAATTTACTGTAGAGACACTTGACACCTCGGGGGTCGTTTCTTCATGTTATCTGAGATTTTAAACCAGTTCCCACAGTTTGCTGGGCTTCTCTGAAATCTGCTGTCAAGCCCAGAGTTTCAGTTCACTCAACGTCTGAAAGTGCTGCAAAAGCTGTTCCTGATGAGTGTCAAACTGCTAACAACTGAAAGACACTGCAATGTCCATGAAATCAAAAATTACAGGGACTCTAGTTTTGTCTTCTGAGATGTCTGAGAAAAAGAGTATGCCTCTGTCTGCATACACACAGTCTCAAGTAGAGAGACAACCATCTAACTGAGGGTACTTTGAAAAGGATATATGTAGTAAAGGCGGTGGGAATTTCCCACCACAGATATATTCTGTTATTCAAAATATATTCTGTTCTTGGCGTGATTAGATGGGGCAACAGAACGAAACAGCTCACCCAGTGACATGTTAGCTTCCACACTACACCATTCTAWATCTTTCAGATTCAGCATCTCATATCACCTCAACAAATACTAATTATAACAATTACTTACCCATAGTAACTTTTCAAACAATTCTATTATTTACATTATGTTTGATGTAGTTAATGTTACAAGCAGTTGAGACACCCAATGTATAATTTATAAAATTTCACCTTGGGCACTTTACTGAAGTGCCAAATCTCCACGGGACATCTGCACTTAAGTAAATACTGTTGCAGGCACTTTAGACAAATTCATACACACCAGTCTATTAATATTGTTTCCTACATACAAAACTCCCAAATGAACCGGAGGCATTCATTAATAATGTGCATTAATGGGCAGAAATTTCTTCACATGGACTCTATAAATCTTCAAATACTCGCAAGATAAATAGTTTGCTTTTGCGTAATAAGAAATGACAAAATGTTGTGTTTGATGAAACACTTGGACCTAAYTTGCTTTAGGAGTATATCAGTACTCATACCAAGCACAGACTGGAATAGGTACGAATTTAGTTTATGCTCCCTTTCCTATGTTCATAGCAATATCAATTTGGATTTATTGCATTATTGTAACTAAATTTGAGAACCATTCATCTGGGGGAAAAAATGCAAGAAAGACCCACATTTCTGAATGGATGTTAATTATCTCGGTAAAAACAATTAGGCCACAGCCACCCTACCTACCTTCTAATTAGGTGAGACCCTAAGAAGAAAAAGAAAAAAAAAGAAACAAAAAAAAGAAAAAGGAAGCAGGAAAAAGGGGAAAAGTAGGAAAAGAAAAAATAGGGCCATCTGAACAGATTTTCCCACCAGCTTTCAGCATGGCTGGTCAATCAGCAGCTAGCTAAACAACTCAAAAAATAAACAGGAAAATCTTAACTCACATTATTTACTAACTGTTCCAAAAGAGCACAACAGTAGCAAAACCACACAACTCTTCCTCTCATCCAAGCAGAGAAGTCAGCATATGCTATTATTTCAGGGATATACTTTTCTCTCTGAATAATAACCCTGCCTCACTTAATAACTGGGTTTATGTGTTTATAGACAGTAACTGCAGCTGAATTTAGACGCCAGCTTAACTTTTTTCAGCTGAATATGAAAGTAAAAAGACCTACTTAAAGCCACCTTTTAAGTGAATCAGATCTGCTGGAGGAAGACAATAGTACAAAGGACAAACGGAAAAATTGCACGAATTCCTTAYAACAGTCAAAAACTTCAGCTTTTCAAGGCATCTGGCGATCTAAGCAAGTCCACTGGGACCACATGGCACGTAAACAAATTAACATTTTGTTTAAACGTCAATCAACAAGATCTTTCCATTCAAACCTAGGTCAGCTGCACTGGCAGCCGTTGAAGTGGTGACACTTGTGCCTTACACAGATGCCTGGGAGTGGGTGGAAACACCATTCTACTTTTAAAACATCCTTCCTCCTATAAGCTTACACTTCAAGCTTTTCAAAATGTATACCAAAAAATATTACAGCAAAATTTCTGGGGACAATCCCAATTACTTTCTCCATCCTCTTCTCATTCGAAATATAAGAGTTTAAAACCCAAAACTTTTCACTCCAAAAAGCAACCAGTACAATTTTCATATATCACTCTGTACTACTCATTGTCATTCCCGTAAAATACTTTAGATACAGTTTTACAGGTTAGTGACATYATGGAATCTCTCTGAGAAAAAAGGGAAAATACTGGCATAAAACGCTGATCACCAGATCAGAGGAAGTTTGCAAARAACTCTGCTGGATTACTCTCTTAGGTTGTTGGAGTTTGCAGAAAGGTAGCACCTCACCCCTGGGCAGTGCAGAGTGATTGCAGGATGCGAGGCAGGTAACACKGTATGATTCCAACAGAACAGCAGGGCCATGGGAGTGAATCTTCAAAAACCTTTGTTGAAAATGGCACATGCAAATACAGGCTGAAACAAGCTATGAGGGCATGCTTGGGAGGCACGTGGGGAAAGGTGGTGGGGTGAAACCAGGAAGAAAAGAAAGCCACAAAGCCAGGTAAATAATTTTCTTGGTCTTATCTTTAACTGTTTGTCAAATTTTTCAGTAGTTTCAGTTTCTTTCAGAATGAAGAAACAACACTGAACTTTGCCAAAAACAATCTCTATTTGTTTGGAGCTGCAAAGAGTACACACACAAAGACACTCCTATTCTTCCTCTTAGGCATAAAAATATACATGATCAAGTTGCAGGTGATAAACAGTAAAGAATAACAAAATCTGGTCTATTTCACTGTGAGTGAACAAGTTATGCACATAATCCCCTTCCTAGATATTCTTCAGCACAATGTACAAGAATTTAAAAATGTGTCACCCATGACGGTTCTCCTAATACCTTTAATTAAAACACTACCACAAGTTATAATGAAAAAGGATTACTTCTTTTTTAATACACTAAAACCTCAAGCTCCTGTTATTTTACATTCTGGTAAAAAGGGAAATGAATAATGAAGCCACATTTTGGGATTTAAGATAATCATAAGATTCTAAGTTGAAGGGCAGGAAAGAGGCTTCATTTTTAAATTTCCTTTTAACAGATATAAGCTTTATGTTCCTTTATTATTACAAAGACTCTAATTTAAAATGCCACCCTTTTAAGCTCCCAACATTTGTTAACAAGCTGCATCTTTCCTCTGCCCCAATATAAATGACAAAAACAGAGCCTCATGGAATAAAAAGAAACTAGTTAATAATTGGCCTTATTGTGATTTCTGGCTGCCTTGTAACACCCGTCTGGATTTTGCTCTAAATGCAAAATGCTTAATATCATGAAGTTTTCCTGGTGCTCAGCACACTAACACGTGACTACTCACAACAAAGCTATTTACTGTTTGCAAACTCTCCCACTCTCTTCTGACAAAGGCATTTTATCATTTCCTGGATAAAAGCTGGGATATGGGGGCACAGTGAGACGAAGGTCAATTGACTCCAAGATTCCCGCATGCTCGTGTGAAAAGCCAGCAGGTCCACCCACTAAGGGTATTCAGCACTTGTTAGCATGTTATGGGGTTCAGAGCATCTCCCYGCTGATCTCAGTGGCAGCTGTAGGAACTGTGGTTGCCCAGGCTCCAGCTCTTCGCTTCAGCAACAGGGATGTCAGCTGGTGTTGTCAGCCCAAGGTGATGATGCCAGGTTCTCCACCAAGGAGAGGACCGTGGCCATGCAATGAAACGATAACAGGGTTATTTCTTCTCTTTCACACCATGACTCCCACCTCATGATTTCAGCAACTAAACCAGACACAGAGCTCCTTCACCACACAAGCCTGACTCTTGGAGCCACAAGCCTGATTCCTAGAGCTGTATCCTCTCCTGCAACCAAAAAATCTTTTGAGCTCTATGATCACATTCTCAAAAACTAAATTATGATGATCATACAAAGGCACAGACTGAAGCAAAACTGTAGAAGTATTTATAACTCTCTGAGCTTCTTTCAATGCGTAGCCTCTATATGTAATTTCTGGGATTTGGAGGCTGCAAAAATGATTTAAATTGGTTTGTTTGGATTWTTTTTTTTAATGTAAACTTGTTTGGATTCTTGCTTTGTTTCTGTCAACCAACAAGCCAAACTGATATCCCACTATGAAGCAGCACATTGATGCCAACAGACATATCATCCATTAGAAGATCCACTTATCAAAAATCTGGTACCTAAACAATTGAAGTAAAAGACAGAGGTAGCAGATTATCTTCTGTGATAACAGGGTGATAGCATACATTTCTGCTACTCCTTTCATAAAGTATTTGCTAACAGCAGAGAAAAATCCTGAGTTCAGTTCCAGACTCCTGATAAAGGTGAATTTACTACAGATTCGTCCCATTCAGCCCTATTCTTTCTGCAGAGGACAGGTCACCTCTGCTGARGGGTTTCCAGAGCCTCACTGTAACTTTGAACAACTTAGGCAGATGTTTTACAAGAAAAAACCAAAATCATAGCCCCTTAATTATTTTCAGACCCTTGTTCAAAGCATGAGCTCTGCTTCCTAATTAAAACAACAACATCAACAACAACAGCAAGCCATCAGGAACTGTGGGACAACAAAGTCACTGTTCTAAAAGGATTTAATCCCTTAGGATTAAAATCATACTTTGATAATACTGCAATGCAACTCCAAAGAGAACTTGAGTGTAACTGTGCCACATGAAAACCTGAGTCGTACTTGTAGAAACAAAACCTGATTTAAGATTTAGCAGATAATAAATTTGGGATCTAACTACAGTTATGATGTAAGACAGAATATAAATTCMTTACCACTGCCAATATATTTTGCCGAATCACTCTGCCAGGTCCTCTCGACCTGGAGAAAGGAGTCTGCATATGTGTGCATATCTGAGTGCATTACACGTGCATCTCTTGGAGAAAGAACAGCTATGCAGGATTGATGGCTACGGACAGTATTTCTAATGGCCTTTTTAATTGGCACTATGATGATTAATTGAGGCCTTCACAGAACTCCAGGAGTGCTCATTACCACACTGCATGGTGTCCTGGCGCACTGTGTGGGTGACCGCTATTACTAAATAGTCATCRGATCATGAGACACTGATAAGATAAATTTTACACAAGTCTACGAACCCCAGAAATTGAAGCCTACTACCGAGGCAGCTGGAAAATTCTGTTTCCTCCTTAATATATTATTTCAGCAGTGCCCATATGCTCCAAGAGAGCAGAAAAGGCCTTGAGAAAGGTATTGAAAACAGGCTACGTGTGTAAGAAGGATTAAATACTGCATGCAGTATTTCTTGCCACTGCAGTTTACATTCGCTCATGGCTACACACAGGATGTTGCAATTACCCYCTCAGACAGAAGCCAACTGCATGGTTACTGCACACCTGCAATTGCTGGGAGAGAAGCAGGTGTGCTCAGGAATGGCCATCAAATACCTCAGCTACACCACAGCTAATGACACTGTGTTGCTGCCTTTCCCCCGGGAAATGTTGATGGGCTGCTCGGTGTCCAGGACCCAAGGCAGGGGTCGGCTGAGGTGCTGACCTGCTGCTGGCTGCCTGACAGCCATCAAACCACTGCAGCAGGTGTGTGGGGCCCGGTGGGAGGCACCAATGTTGAGAGGACCTCAGGGGTTTCTGACGTCTCCCTTCAGGTTTAGAGAGCTCTTACCTGGCTGTGGAAACGGACCTGGGAGTCCTGGTCGATGGCAAGTTGAATATGAATCAGGAGTATGCCCTGTGCCAACTGTGTCCTGGGGTTCATCAGGCACAGCATCGCCAGCCGGTCAAGTGAGGTGATTGTCCCACTCTGCTCTGCACTGGGGCGGCCTCACCTCGAGCGCTGTGTGTGCAGTTTTGGGCACCACAATACAAAACAGACATTCAGCTATTAAGAGAGCATCCAAAAGAGGGCCACGAGGATGGTGAAGGGCCTTGAAGGGAAGCCGTAYGGAGGATGAGCTGAGGTCACTCTGTACAGCTGGAGAAGAAGAGATTGAGGGAAGACCCCATTGCAGTCTACAACTTCCTCTCATGAGGGGAAGAGGAGGGGCAGACACTGATCTCTTCTCTGTGTGAACAGTGACAGGGCCCCAGGGAATGGCCTGAAGTTTTCAGTACCAAGGTGTCAGCACCAAGCCTGACAGAGTTCAAGAAGCATTTGGACAATGCTGTCAGGCACATACTGAGAGTCTCRGGGTTGTCCTGTGCAGGGCTGAGAGTTGGACTCAGTGATCCTTGTGGGTCCCTTCCAACTCGGAATATTCTGTGATTGCTTTACCTGTGCCTCTGCCCTTCCCAGCACAGTGTGCAGCCTCCACACCCACAYAGCTCTCCCCGGCTCCTACTGGGTTACTGACACTCGCTACACTTCCTCTGCAGTCAGGGAGGTGTTTGCTGCCTCAGGGCTTCCAGAGCCCACGAATTTCTCCAACACACAACAGAGAAACATTTACCCATTTATAAATATTCTGTAAATAATCTTGGATAACACTAACACCATCTTACATTCTGTAAATGATTCAGGATTTTGTCGTGTGCTGACAAAGGGCTCATTCTCATTAGAATTCTGTAAAATCTTCTTACACAAATCTCCTGTCAGCTTCAATCCATTAAAAATAATAAAGGTATGCTCAAAATTGGGGACCAAAGCAAATTTTGTTTAGATTTAACAGATTCAATTTACTGTGCTGTTAATCGGGTAGCAGCAATGCACATCTCACTTTGCCTTGACAACAGGATCTAATAGGACATTTGGCCCCATTTCCATCACACCATAGGTCTGTAAAACGCTAGTCTCAACACACTGCAGATTCAGCCTTGGCTGCAGGTCACAAGGAAGGACCTGGGGAGTTCCTGGGCAAGAGGTACTCCCAAAGCATTATCCATTGTGCTGAGCATCCATCCTGTGTTCATACCTTTGCAATATCCTCTCCAAATCCGGAACCTGAGATAGTGATTGTCCACCAGCCAGCACAGGAGAAAAGCTTAGATCATCTTTTGCCTGATTAACTGGCTTTTCATTGTCTTCGTTTCCCATTCCCACTCCAAAAGAAATGGAGGCTTTGCTGCAGCTGAAACAGCTCTCTTCCTAGATGGAAGAAGCCAGGGAATAGATATGATGCCCAGCCAAATATAAGCCCCATGAAGAGATGGCAGTAGCTACCAATAGTATGTTTCTTAAAAAAAACCAAACCAAACCAACAAACAAAAACGAAAAAACCCAAAAGACAAAAACCCAAACCCAACCTATTCTCTAAGGAATCTACCTTTCCAATTGTATCTTCCGCTGATTTGCACCAAAAGTATATATTGCAGGAATGTATTTTTACATTGCATTTTTGAGCTAAGAACAGGCGATATCAAGGTAAAAAAAACAGCTGACCAAACAGTTGTCAGGAAACTGGGCTTTTTCAGCTGTGACGATAATGCTGGAGTAAACTGGCTTTGAAAGATTTCCTAGTTTCGTGGTTTTGAGTGAGGCTTTTACGAACCAGTTTTAAATGCATTTGGATCATTAAGAATTAGCTTAAGTTGTAGTTCACTGAGAAAGAAACTAGTGTAAATCAATCTTATTTTAAATACACATGAACAGCTTAAAATTGCATCGTATGCCATTGCTAACATGCAACAGCTTCCAACTCTAAAGTAGATTTAAGTTTTGCTACAGAGCTGAAGGTATCATTTGGAAACAGATATTAAAGTGTCATGAAAAGCAACTATCTTACTGAATAAATGAACTACTTTATAGCACCTAAAAAAAATTAGACAGGTTAAATAATACATGCCCTATTCAACATTTTTAGATGGTGTAAATAGCCACCTTTATGAATCACAAATCATAACAAATTGCCATGTTTCTGGAAATGGATATTAATCTCCTTGAAACCTTGGGCTCATGACGCACAGCAAGCTTGCCCAGTAAAAGCTCATGGAAAAAAAAGAAAAAAAAATCAGGAGAACTGACACACATGACACATTTGTAAGAACAACTGAACTGATGAATCACAAATCCCAGCCTTTCTCCCAAGAGCACTGCTTCTACAGAAAAAAAGAAAAAAGAAAAAACCCAGAAAATAAACCCCAACAAAATATGTCTCTGTTTCAAAGTGCTTTAGATCTTTTTAGATTCATTTTAAACTTGAAAATTAATCTATTTTGCTATTGTAAAGAAATCAGGGTAATAACACTCTAACTGTGGTTAAAACGAATCTTTAATTCAAGTTCGATTTAATAAGGAGTTTGTAAAAACACTGCGACATAAATGAACTCACTATGTTCTCTTCCTTGGCCTCCAGTAGACAGAAAATGATATTTTCAAAATCCATTGACATGACTCAAATTGTTTTGCCTCTAGAATTTTTGTGATTTCAGACATATCTGAAACATCATTTTTGCTACCCTCTTGTTAACTCTCTCGAATCATTAGCGGCATTTTGGTGTACAGGAGAAGAACGCTAAATTAAAGAGTCGATTTCAGTTTTTAAGCCCCAGGGCAGAAAAGGTTGAGCACATCACAGAGAAAATGTATTTTACTTCCAACTTGGATTGCCTGTGCTCTCATTACACTACCTCAGCACCCCTTCAGCTGCTGTGTGAAGCAGAGGTCTATTAAGCTCTGAAGGGAGCTCATTCTTCTGTCCTATAAGCTAAAGAAAGACATTTCTGGGGTGATGAGAACTGCTTGAGCTGGATGGAGAAGATACTTGAAAATGCCTCGTGGGGTTCCAGCTGTACAAGCCTAAGCAGAATAGCACTGAATTGGGGGTGTGGCACACCAGATATTTATAACTGCTGGTGGACAAAGCTTTTATTGCCTTTAGAAACACTGAGATGAAAGGGGAAAACAACTCTACATTGAGAGGGGGAAGGGTGAATGCACACAATGGCTTTTTTATACATTACCCAGACAGGCTTCTGTTGCTGTGGGACTTTTCTCATTCATTGAGCTAAGAGGATAATTTTGCGGTGTGTCAGCAGATCAAGTGAAGGACGTAACTGCAGCGAGCAGGCCCGTTAGTTCATGCACACCTTGACAAATGGCTAATTGCAGCTGTGGGCTGTTTTGAAATTCTGAGCATTCATATGTCAGCTACAGAAATCACAAGTGAAATCTGGTAGAACAGGAGAAAGGAAAAGCACAGCACCGTGATGGAGGGAGAGGGAGGGTTCATTATGCGCAGAGTAATAACAAGAGGACGTGCAAGAAGAGCACCAGTGTGCAACTGGTGCCAGTCAGGAGAGGTATTGAGRGGCATTTGGCATAGAAAGCAAAAATCAACAGGAAAATTAAAGTGATCATGTATCTTTTCCATTGTTCCTAAACCCACAAATTTTGTTCCAAAAAAAACCAAACAAACCAACCCACCTAGAACAAACCCCATGTACCAAACCAAACAACTTCCTTCCCAGTCCCATCTCTCCTTCACTTTTCCAAAACCAGCCACTCTAGAATGAAAGTAAAAAACCCAGCAGTTCAGTTACATGAAGGCAGGGACAGAGGAAGAAGCTTTGAACATGATGAAATCATCATCATCATCATCTCATTCTTTAATGGCTGAAGATGCACTGCATAATTTCTTTGGGGATTGATATATTACAAGAGGGGGCAGTGAAAGAAGGCTGCCCAAAATATTTCAAGTTCATTTCAAAAGATCCACTCAATACACCCCGCTTTTCAGAATACTGGCTTTTCATGCACCATTTTCCAGTCTAACTCCTCTGAAGGAATAAATTCAATTTAAGAGGGAAGAAAGGTACAATTTTCTGTAACTGGAAAAGGCAAATCAATACTTCATAAGTATGGTATGTGCTAAGATAATTAATTTTCCACAATATGCTCAAATCTCAGCAGTGAAAACAGTATAAAACCAAATTAATGACTAAATATTCTACATACTAAAAGCAAGAAAACACTCTTTCATTCTTGTTAAATAGATTAAATGGGAAATGGTTTCTATGGCTGTCAAACTGCAGCCAGTCTTAACACCTTGAATTCTGAACCCTATGGATAGTACCGTAATTGTCTTTTCTTAACGGTTTGTTAGAAGCTTCATATTGTATCAAAAACCTTTTTGAAGGGAAAGGCAACCTTTAAAGGTCTCATTCATTTGGGCTGTGCCTCATTTCCATTATTCCCAAAGCTCATGTAGATTTTATTCCTCTCATTCTTTGCAAGGTCATATTTTTCTCTGTCATTTCACTTGTTACATCCCCAGCTTCAAGATCAGCAAACACAGCCTTAAATGCACTTCACCCTCACTCTTTAAAAAAAAAAAAATCCTTTAGAAAAGGCGATTTTGACATTGGCTGCCTGCAGTTTGACTCCCTACCGCTTCGCAGTGAGATCAAGAATAATACTTCACTTTATAATGCTCACCTCGAGATTGCGTCAGTAATGAAACACTCCAAGCAGGGATCAGTTATAACGGCAAATGGCTTTAACATTTCCAGGGAGCAAAGGAATTGAAACATACCACACTTCACATTTTCAGAACAAAGAGGGGACTAAAAGACACTGAAATAAAAAAAAACAACAACAACAAAATCCTTCGTGGTAGAGTGTCTTGAAAGAGTGAATGTGTATGGCTGGAGGAGCTGCTGTGCTGCATAAGGCACTAAGGTTTTGTTATCCACAGCTTAAAATCTACACTAAGTGCAAGATAAATTCTCTCATATTTTCTCTTCAGTATTTCAGCCTATTTCCACATTTTCATAAAAGCAAAGACAGGACCAAAAAGCTGTCCTGAAGGAAAGCATTGCACTGCAATGATTTCTTCAAGATTAGTTGTAAATGTATTCCCAAATTTCTAACACCATACACAGACATACATAGAGAGTTCAAAAATATCCAGAGCAAATGCACAAGCAGAAGCAATAAAATAAAATCCAGTCATAAAATCTGCCCCCCTCTGAGTGGGATTTCACAGGATCTCAACTGGAGGAAAGGAGGCAATAAAAGCAGATCCGTGGGTGTTCGCACTATACACAAGAATGTATGCAGGCATATCTCACTGTTTGATATACAAGTTATTTCACTGGGAATTTCACATCTTCTGACATGTCACCCTCAGAGACTAAGAATCTGATCTAATTTTGATCACTTCTGACAAGGTATTTTTATGTAGCGATGCAGGGACAGAATCCAATACCAGCCTTGCACCACTGGAGAGCAGAGGAGAAATTGTTACCTGCACCTCTTCTGAGGCCAGGTTCTCCCTAAGGGACACAGGACTTCTACCCATGTTTGAATCAAAGCAGAAACAGCAATTTGATTCTCAGTTTTTCAAAATTTCTAAGTGCAGTATTATMCTGAAGGGTGACAAGTTGAAGATAGTGCCTCCTATCTTCAGATCTCCTGCACATGCCTCCAGTATTTAGCCTGAGGCCAGAGAGGGAGATGATGCTTAGCTCGTTAGAAAGGACAAAGCCTGACTCTGTAACTCTTGGAAGAATAGCCAGCTACAGACAAATATTTGTATTTGTGCACATGACATTGAGTCGCWGAGACAAACAAAATGCAAAAGCTTCGCATCTACGGTTACATCCCCTACATTCACTTTTCAGAGCATGAGAATGTCTCTGAAAGAAAAAGGCTTAGGACTGTGCTTTCCCATGCAGTGAATTGTTACTAAGCTAAAACAGGGCTGCAGGGATGATAGTCTGGGAGTGTGGAACAAGCACTCACCGGGATGACGCCTAAGAAGATCACAAAAGGCTGCTGGTGACGCCAGCTAATGAAGTCGCTCCTCCAGCTCAGAGGCTTTGGTACTGTCAGTCTTGCACTCAGTCCTTGCTGAGTATGTATTGCTTTAGACTTTAAAGCTTCCATGTGTATTTTAAGCCTACTTAAGGAGAAAACTATAGTATTAAGGGGGGGGGGGCTTATGTAACAGTATCCCTGAGAAATAAAACCAACAACCCATTTTCTGAGAATCTGTGAGCTTGAAGTAGTTCAAGGTAATCACTGGACACTGAAAATACCTCACACCTTATTTCTTGATTTTGGTATTTGCAAACTTATGCTAATGGCAAGCACCACTATACACTGTCAGACACTCAGATTTCTCAGTATTCTTAAAAGGCATGTAAATATTTTAGATTAAAGCATAATGATTTAATATAGGTAAATTTTCTGTCTTTTGTATATCTCTATTTTGTAGTTACAGCAGATATTTTGCCATATATTAATTTCCAGACAAGACYGAATGTATACTCGCAGGAGGGAAAGTTTTCCATTAAAGAACATAACATTGCAAAATCTACTAAAAATACTTTTAGAAAATCCACAAGGATTTTAGTTCAAGACTTTCTTATTATACTATTAAATGATTTAATGTCCACTCTGTGTCTGAAGCAACATTATTTATTGCATACCTTCTTCCAGAGAAGCACTTGAATATCTGCAGAGAAGTACAGATACATCATAAATTTTCCTGTAACTAACATTAAAAATGAAAACAACTGCTTTGTATTAAAGAAGTACCCACTGCCAAACAGTGAATTTGAAAGAAGAACATCAAAATCCCTTAAACTGGATCTTGGTTGGTACACTTCAGTTGCATTTTGTCCCAGGGTTAATGTCAACCATCTCTATAAATTATTTAAAAGTGATGAAAAGCAACATTATTTTCTTCTGATTCTATGTTTCCGTTCCCATCATTGTACACAACTACCAAAAATTTCTCTGTCTACTGGATATAGTATGCCAGGCTCCCAGCCCACTGGTTTGGGGCAGGTGAAAACAAAATTCTGTTCAAGGAATTTAAATTTCTTCAGAGGCATTTTGGGAGTTTGGTTTCCAGACCAAAAGTGAACTTCAGCATAACAAAATCTATCAATTCTTATTCTGGGACACGGCTGAATCACAYCTGCATCATTTTAGAGTTAAAATTCAGCTTCCTACAACTCATATATGGTATCACTTAAGAAGRAATGTCTTAAAATGACAGAACTGTGCATTACAGTCTCAAAATCTAAAGCATCACCTGTCACCTTGCAAGGGTGAGGAGCACCTTCGCACAGAGCCGCCAGCTTGTGAAATGATTTGTATTGTTGTGCAACACCAGAAAATAGGGTGGGATAAACAGCAGCCCTGGAGAGCAGAGTTGGGATGTCAGCTACCAGGGACTTYAGTGGAAGACACCAATTTTTCTAAAACTTTCAGATGTTAGTGGAGTATTCCCATCACATCAGGAAGTCTTCTGGGGTGGTTTGGAAAGGACAAAGCTGCTGTACGAGGAGGTGGATTTTGGGGTTGAGGAGGAGCCCAGCCAGATCCCCAGAGAAGCAGTTTGAGTTGACTGACTCAGCTTGGAAGCGTAAAGGGGCTGGGAAGAGGGACAATTCAAGCAACAGGAGCCTGAACTRAGACTTTCAAGTGTACAAATGAAAATCAGGAACTGCAGCAAGTGGTTCTCAAGAAAGCAGATTAAGAAAAGCCATAGCCCTCACCGAACCTCTGTGGGCAGAGCCCAATAAATTGTATCACGATCCATGGGGAGTTGTGAAAGTTGTGTTATTGTTGGGAAGTGTGTAACTGTAATTTCCTAAAAGGGCTCTGTCCAGTCTCTGGGCTTATCCTGCTTAGCTACAGGGATTATTTTACCACTCAAAACAGTCCTCATTCACAGAATTAACTCCTGATTTTTAAGAGGGTCAGGTACTTGACTAGGCAAGGTTATCTCAGGGGTGGGAAATAACAAGCTGGGATCACTTAACCAGGCTGCAGAGACTCCTACCCAGCGGAGGTATCAGCACACAAAACCTCTGTCAAATGCATGCTGAGGGATAATATTCACTTACAGCTGGAAATATTTACCGATAAGGACTGGGGACCCTTGATTGTTCAACTTCTAAAATCAAGATTTTTGGACAGTTGGAGTCTTTGCTCAGTATACCACCTTTTACTCCGATTTTCAGAAAGACAAATTATAAACAAAGTTTCTGAAGAACTCTCAGAATAGACTGAGTCACTGTAAAGAATCTTTTTAAGAATAATYAAAAAAAAAGGCACGAAACTTGAATTGAGAATTTGATTGGGCTGCAATTATCCTCTTGAAACTCAATTCCGCTGGCATCCCACCTCAAAGATGAGCAAAACACAACATGACTCTGTGATTGAAACCTGTCTGCCRTCAATCCACATAACTGCCTTATACTTCACATGGACCTGCTCATCTTGTCAAGCAAAAAAAAATCTCATAATCAGTTTTAGCACCCCAGAGCCCTTCCAATTCTCAAAGTAATATTCCAAACAGCTCAAGTAGACCACAGTAACACAGAACTCGGCAGCCAACCCATTGTAATGCCATGAAGGACCAGAACTTCGGATGTTAGAGGCCATAAATTTATAAAATCCTTTTAAGGCCATCCATATCACAATATGAAACTCAAATGACTACTTCTCCCACATGTTTCTTACAGGTTTTTGGTTTTYTTTCCAGGAAGAACTGGGAAGAAACAAAAGGACAGGCAGTTACTTCACACTTTAAATCTGTATGTTAAAAAAATATATCGTGTATTCCTTTAGTCTATGCAACATCCTAGAGGATGGACCGCAAACAAATACAAACAGCCCTCAAATCCTGCTTTACCTGTACAGGAGCACAAAGGTGTTCTTGCAGTGGAGATACGCCTGATGTCCTACTAACCAATCCCAAGAACAACATCAAAAGAAGGAAACTACAGCCTATAATTATGCTGTGCAAGCCATATATTTTCATTGTTTGGGGGAAAAGCTTCTAGGTAATAAATGCTAACTGACTGCGATCTGATAGACTTATTATTAAATATATGTATTTCTAATATGTCATAATAATAATTATTAATATAATTTTAATACAGTCTGTTAATTAAATTGGCATCAAATACATACAAAGAACAACTTGTCCACAGGTCTGGGAGAACTTACACCTACAAAAACTCCAAAATATCTGCTTTTGGATGTTTCTGATACTTATTAAATCAGTATGTACTACATTTTTTTAATTGATGTTCAAAAGCATTACTATGGCAAAAGTCATAAAGGCACCTGTTAGTTGAAGCGTAGGGGGCAGAGAAAAAGGTTGAGTTCAACTGGTGAAAGCATTGTTAATCTTGACTATAAATACAATCATATCAAAATTAGGGTGCTGGGCTAGGGCATTGCCTGCTCCTGATGATGTTCAGGAATCCATAAATCATTTCTTAGAGAAAGAGATGGAGTACAAAAGAGAAAGAACTGAAACTCTGAGGGATGGAAGAGAGGCAGCACTGTTTTAACATGTTATCTTCCACATCTGGAATCCAGCAATGGGAGCCTGAGGAAGGGATTAGGAATTCATAATTCTRGATCCATATTTCAGCGTAACAACAAGCTGTATCATCTGGCTAAAGAATGCCTCATTTAGGAAAAGCTTAAACATCTGTTGCTAACAATAATTTCTGCACATATCTTGTAAAGCTCCTTCAAACTTTCATCTAAAAGGAAGTTTAGTACCAAATACTTTAGATATTTTTCTAGAAAATAAGCCAGCTCTCAGGCAGAGGGAGGTAAAGGCTTGGGGGTTGGGTTTTTGTGAAGGGTTTTTTTATTTACTTTTCTTTTTCTATTAAAAATAAGACCACAAAGTGGTGCCAAACTGTGTCCCAGGTGATGAATACTCTGGCCTTCATGGCCACTTGTAGCTCACCCCTTCCAGCTCTTTGCATGCTGCAGGGAGAAATAGATTTGCCAGGTCCATTTCTCTGGACAGTGACTTGCATAAGCTTTGCACATGAAGGGAACTCGCTGAAGTGGTGGTCGATGTCCTTCCCAAGGTCTTTGTCACGTGTACAGCCAAGTCTGCTGCACGTTGGAGTCTGGTAACGTGGGGTTGCACATTGGAGTGTAAATCAAGTGCAGAATGGGGAGAAAATTGTGCAAAAGGAGATTCACTGCTCAATGTCTTATTGTTACAAAATGTGTGCAATCAAGGAAGCGAATTCAAAAGAGACAGCAGAAAAGGGGAAAAAGGGCAAAATTGAGACCAGAAATCAAGAAAAGTGAGAGAAATGAAAAAAAAAAAAATTGCGAAAGTCTGTTTCTTGACAACATACATGTAAAAACATTTCCAAATATTAAGTTGCCCATCTGCAAGCACCGTAGTGTCCTAGAAATCTGCATTTCGTTCTTATTAAGATACAATAAATATGGCTCAGAGATKTACACATTCTGGAAAAGGAGGTAAAGGAGACACAGTGGGAAAATGAAAGCTGAACATTCCTGTGGTCTTTATAGGAAGCCACAGCATTTTCCTATTGAGTAACACTGAAAGCACAGGTTATCTTTATCCAAATAATTCAGCGTGTGYTTAGTTCTTAACATAGGTGCCATTTCAATGCCATTTGGTAAATAATTACCCTTCACTTTTGTCAGCAGTTCCAAACTCTAGATTACACCCTGAATCGAGGCTCTTGCCAGCAAATGAATTTGAATCACATGCTCTAAACCAATTCCTACAACTAACTTTTCTCTCAGCAAAATCAAAGACGAGGACTCAGTTCAAATACCTGGAAGGCAATGTTTCAACTTACTTTTATAGTTCAAATTAAAAGCATGCTTCTGCCTTTATGACATGATGCTAAATTTAAGTTTGCCACAATAAAACAAGAATGACACTAATATTACACAGCCGTGGTATCTCTCCAGAGAATTACTGTTTACATGTTAAATTAATTGTCTGAACTTTTTAAAAGAAAAGTCCTTTGCAGTATTTCACAGCTGAGCTACGAAATGAACCGTACYGAGTCTTGCAGGTATGTCATTTAGCAACAACATAATTGTATTTTTAAATGTGTGTGCAAAAGACTYCCTAGTCCAGTTTATACTGAAGCTTTACCTACATAATCACATCAACCAGTAAGGCAAACGTGTCCTGACTGGAGACAAGCCCTCATTAGATTATGTTGCATTATAACAAATTCCTAACAGTTCCTAATGAAACACTTGCCATCCAGCAAAGTAAGGCGATTAAGTAAACAGCGCTGCAGCATGACACCGTGTGGTAAAATGCCATGGGGAAGGGCTTAATTGCAGGAGCTTGCACTAAATGCCGAGCTCCAAGCGAGCTGATTGGAATCCAAAGTGATAGGAGAAGAAATGGAGCACTCTTAAGTATTTCTGGACTGTACATCYAATTACTTGTGGATGGAAGCTAATGAAGTCCAAAATACACACAGCAAAGCAGGAAACCTGACGGTGTGCCTACGTACATGTGCTTGTAATTTTTTTAACCCATATAAAACTCACATCCCAAGGTTGCATATAGTGTGCATAAGTTAGGTCATAAGCACATATTTTCACAGCTGTTACCCTTCATATGCAAATGTTGAAAGGCTGATGTGATGAAAACCTGCACCCAAATAAATAAACACTGGCCAAGCCCTGCTCATCAGGCACCATGTTTGGATGTAAAAGCTCCCATCACCTTTGGGTGCACACTTGCTCATTGTAGGTCAAGCTCTTTGCTTCCTGGCAGAAAATAGACAAGCTGATGCCTTCCCATCCTGGTCTTCACACACAGGAGATCTGTGTAGGCACACTGAAGCTTCAATATGGAATTTTCCTAACAGCCTAGATAACTTGGTCCCACCTCCCAAAGTGATACGGATGCCAAGAGGACCTCTGATTCTATGAGCTCCAGTCACTTCATACTTTGCAACATTTGAATATTTTCTTTGTCACAAAAGAAGAACCTTCTCATTTTCAAGTCATTCRATGACTTGAAAACTTGAGAGTTCCCTGATCTCGCCAGCAAACTTCCTCTTAGCTCAGCAAAACATCAGAGCATCTGCAGTTTTATGAAACTTTGCAGAACATGTTTCCCAAAGGATGGCTCAGCTACTGTGGGTGCTGCACACCAGCAGCCAGGTCCTGAGATTGTTTTCCCTGAAACGTAGAGCCAGACTTCTAGACGGACTTGGCCCTTGATACGTGCAAATACTAGACAGCAGCAAAGGGAAATGCTCTTTGTGAAATGAAATAACACAGCTTGAGAGGGATGTTTTAAATAAAAGTCTGAAGGCCTGAAGAGGCACTGTGGTTTTGGAGGCTGTTATCCTCTTAAYTTTGGATAATGACAAGTTGGAAACCTGCCTCACCTGCCTGTCCTGCTGACAGTCCCCCTCAGCATSCCCAGCTGGAGTGAGCTGAAGGGTTTGCAAGCACTGGCTGTAGTAAACATCTGAACAGGATCTGTGGAAGAGTCCCCACAAGACATGTRGACAGACCACCCAGGCATGGCCTGGTGAGATAAATCTGCAATGCCTGGGTTCCTCCAACTGCTCTCCCAATTGCCACAGGCACRGCCGAGTCACTGCAGGGAAGCAAGGTTTAGGTTGCCTGAGCTCTGTTTATTTTTAAGCATAAATGAGAGAATAAAACATGCCGTAAGCTAAACAATTAGCCTTCCAAGAAAAATGGTGCGGGCCAGACAGTGTAGCTTCTGATCTGCCAATGAAGTGGGCTGCAGCTGCAAGTCACTCCAGTGAAGTGAAAGTAGATTAACCAAATACATAAACTGCCTGATCCTTCTGTAAAACTGAGCAGCGGATTTGTGGGATCTATAATCCTGGTTTTCAGGTCTTTCCTTGTGCTCAGCAGAGACATCTGAATCTGTTTCAGGTATGTCACACAGCTATTTTCAGCTGACTCCTCCAATATTGGAGATTTTTAAAAATGTCTTTACAACAATATTCAGTTACTCTAGACATAAACAATCACAGACTTTTAGGCACATGCCTATAGACATCCCATTCCCCTTGGAGGGGAATATTTACAATGCAGTATATACAGTATTACACCCCATGTGAAGATTGTACGACTGTGACATTACTGTTTTCTGAAAGTGTCCTTTTTCCTTTCAATTTGCAAGTGTTTGTTTATAAATTAAAACTGTTAATCTTACAGAAGAAAGTACATATTTTAGAGCCATCACTGTTTTGATGTTAAAAATATAGATATCTCCATACAGAATGTAATGTGAATAATATACATGGTGTTTGTGTGTGTACACAGATAAACCCAAATATGGAGGCATGTGTTTTAAAAAGTCACCAAAATAATGCTCTTGTCCTAGAAACTAGAATGGAATCTTGCAAATATTTCACTAACATTAACCGA
This sequence comes from Amblyornis subalaris, assembly GCA_018881555.1. Classification (NCBI taxonomy): domain Eukaryota; kingdom Metazoa; phylum Chordata; class Aves; order Passeriformes; family Ptilonorhynchidae; genus Amblyornis; species Amblyornis subalaris. The sequence goes on along the minus strand of JACAXG010000031.1, from coordinate 6,728,293 downwards.
CCACTCTTCACATACATATATAAGAATAAAAAGCCAACATCACAAAACTTCAGATGGTAAAGGTGCTTCAGGAACCTATGGCTGGCAGCTCAAGCTCTGGAATCCAAAGGTCTCCAGTTCATCCTGCAAGGGAGGCAGCAAACACTGAGAGAGGCTCCCCATAATATTACATCCTTCAAGCTGGATGAAGTTCTAAAACATACACTTTTAGCCACAGATAATTGTCACTGAAGCAGAGAATAGTATTAAAATAAATATTCTTGAAGAGAACTACCTCATCAGAATGGTTACCTGTCTAAGTCTTGCTACTATCAAGTTGAGTTCTGTTACATGTAATTAACCTGAAATCATCAAAAAATCCAATTAAACCCACAGCATTTAAGTCATGTTAAACATATCTGTACTTTTATTGAAACTCTGCTTTAATAGTCAAAAATTCTCTCCTGGGCCTTCCAGAGAAAGCAAAACTGTCTATGGAATAAACATTATTTTATAATAAAAACCTATTTTCTTGAAGCACTTTTTTATGAAGTACAGTATTAACTCTTGGAAAATTATCATCTAGCCTGTTGCTATTAGTATTCATTAATATGCAATTCATTAATATGCAGGAAATGCAGTTTGTGTTGGTAAATGATTATTTGACAGTTTAAATGCAAAATCAGCATTTGGGTCAGATTTTTATACTGCTTTTTGATTTCAAAAACTGTATATTTCTAAGACCAAAAACTACCTTTGTAACTGACAATCTCTAGATTTTTCTTACACTGTTACCTTTCAGTAATATTATGCTCCAATTCCAAAAGCAGTAGATAAAAATGTGCATGAGAAGCTGCAAATAGACTGAAATTTTCTCTGAAGAAATAAGGAATAATTACATTATCATAAGGAAGTGACAGTTTTGAAAGCATATTTGTCAAGTTATTTTGAAAAGTGTCACTTCCAGCTCACTGTCAAGAGAGGGAGCATATACTTATCTGCCAACAAGGGAGAACAAGGGAATGCAAAACATTAAAATATTTCATAGGAGACCTTAAGACCTCCTGCCTGTTTGCTAAAAATCTGTAYATCAGAGAACCTAGTATTAGTCCATAATCTAACATCAATATTGTTTTGGCAAGTAATTAGGAATCCCTTCAGGAAATTAAATAGAGCTGAGTTAGAATTTAGCTGTCACTTTGCACGTTGAAGCACAAGCCTGACACTTCCAAAAGACAGAGATACCTAAATTATGGGCATGTGATTTGACTGAGGTATAAATCAGCCATTCTCTTGGGGTTTCTGTAAGTATACAAAAGAACTACTTTAAGCCAATTGCCTTCGTTTCACCATCAAACTGTCTGTTTTAGTCATTTTGTTACACAGAACAACAATTTTCTGATTTAAAAAAGAATTGAAGACAAGCATATTTTAAGAATTCAGAATACTGTCATGCCACAGTCCTTTGTTTAAAAAGATATCAAATAAATAAATAAATAAATAAATAAATAAATAAATAAAACCCCACCAAAAAATAATGGCAATATATATTTTTATGTTCCCTAGCAGGCAGGTCATGGAAAGATCAAAACAAAATCGTATTTTCTCTCTGTTCTCAGTTAATGTTGTGCTTTTGATAGGGTTAGGCAAATGATTGGTTCTGAAACTTGCAATAAATTATTTTGTATGTACTTTGAATGCAGCAGCGGGAAAGAAAGACACACGCCAAGCAAGCACATCTGCCAGCATCTTCCTGGGCCAGTTATCAACACAGAGGAAAAGAAAATCATTTTTTGACCAAACCAATCTATTTGCTGTTTATCGTAACTCAGGATATCTCCTTCTCTCCCTCTTCGACGGTGTTGCTGGTACACTCAAACAGGACACTTTGKTATGAAAAAGGACTCGTTTGTTTTTTTCCACCTCAGCCTGCCTCTCCCAACCCCTTCTGTAAGGCTTTTGCCAATGAGGCTTTTCCCCTCTCTGAATTCCCTCCCTTCTGACAAGATTGCAGCACATAGTCCCAGGAGTTATTTGATCAGTCACAGTCATGAGAGTTATTTGATCTGCCATGGATGTCGAAGTAAATAYATTCCCTTTGCTTTGTTCTGGAAAATGTATGTGTCAGAAACAACGGCAAGATGCTGGATTCCACATATCCTGTAGCCTCCTGTAGGACATAGCCAAAATCCCTACTCCCCGATTTGATGTACAGGTCCCCAGCTAAAGCACCCCAGTAAGAAAAGTAATTCCTTGCAATTGCCTGTGACATTTCAGAATACAAACCCCCCAAACCTGAAGTATCTTCATTGCAAACTATTTTATTACTTAATTGGATGCATTTCCTCATTCTCTGTACTTTCTCAGAAAACAAAACCAAACAAAAAACTATGAAAACCAAATTTAAAAAGCCAGCAGCTCCTCATCTGGAAGCCCAACCTGGCCTCTCTCAGATCTGTAACTTGAGCAAGCAAGCATCACACAGTCCAAAGGAAAAAAGAAAAGTCAGTACAACTCCATAGATAATCAAGTCCTGTACAAAATACTAATGAGCTTTTCAAAATCTTTTGGGACCTACCTAAACCAGAACTCGTTTCAGATTACAAATAATACATGATTTTTTCTGCTTACTGGGAAGACTCAGAAAGTGAAACACAGGAAAATTATAAATAAAACGCCATGTGAAAGCACTGCTATTATATAGCACAGCAAAACTACAGGCAGGAATCACAGGTGTAGACATTAAAATATACACAGCAGAAAAATARTATGTTTAACCACTCTTTGGCTAAAATGAAACCTTTTTTTTTCTAAGGGTGATACTGATGCCACAAGTCCATCTGCTTCCTGAAGGACTTGCATGTCAAACCGAAATTCAAAAAAACCAAACCAACTCCGTGCAACTGGTACATGTTTTGGCTTGAAAACTSTCAGGTCAAACCAAAACCAGCATTTGTGCTTTCAGATTTTGTCAGCCCAATTTCGTATTTTTTAAACTATTTTTTGATTGTTCATTTGAACAATGTACAGGAACAGTGTATGTATCTACATTTACATATCAGAAATGGCGAAGTATTAAAAAARTATTTCCCCAGTTTTAGTAAGCCTGCAGTAACTACAGTAAATAAAATCTTATTACTTGTGAAATATAAGGTCAACAGCTCTGGTCTTAAACAGTTGCTCTCCATTTTCAGGCAAGTTTAATGAAAGTGATCATGTCAGTTCCTAAAATATAAATGGCCACCAAGAGACTACATCTACRAAAAATATGTAGAGTTTTACACAGGGCAGATTTTGCTTTTAAACAGAGCTCTGCTGAGTTGGCTTCCGCAATACACAACTTGTTGGATATGCTTTAAACCAAACCAGCTGGTCCACCTTGATTACTTATCATCTATAGTACAGAAACAATCAGCGATGCATCTTTCCCCTAGACTGGCATATTAATGCTTTTATGCACACACACCTTTTAAGCTCAGAAAGTCAAGTTGTTGAAACACCCTCCATCACTGCTGGTAGCAGTTATTGTAATGGTTTTCCTTGCTTCTTCATCCAGCCTAACCTCTGAGGCCTACTATTTCATTCTTTTTGCATATGATGTTTGCTAAACAGTTTTGCAAAACCTCCTGATACTATGTTTTTTTTAAAAAATTAATGCTAATTTATACAATTACTACTACTCAGCAGTCAATTTCTCAATAACAAGGTRCTTCCTTGTAACCAGAGCAGTTTATTCACCTGACCCAAAGATCACTGGAGGTCCCAGTTTTCAGTAACCAACCCTCAGCAGCAAAACCATTCAGAATTAATTTCCTACCCRCGTGGGACCTGCTCATACTCTGCCAAGACCTGCGTCTGCAGCAGTCCTGTTCAAAACGCCGAGTTATGAGGCAAAGGTCTCAACTCACAGTGTTGGAGAGGGAGGTGTTCACAATGGGCCCATCCCTAGATGAGACCCCAATCCTACATTAATTCATGTAATGCACATATGGGTTGTGCTTTGATCCTGGCTCCCTAGAATAAACAAGGCCCAGGCAATTTCATCCCATCTACCTGCCTTTCCTTCCTTCTCTATGGCAGTTATCTTCTAACTCATTTGGAAGCCATTAGTCAGCCTCAAACAGATCTGGAAGAGCAGTGGAAAATGGCAGGCAATTAATTTCCCTTCAGTGTGGGAAATCAACAGGTGGGCAGAGGRGGGGCCCCTCCGTTCACACCCACAAGAGAGTGAGACGATCCTGCCAGTGCCGGCCCTGCCGGGCAGATCCCACAGATGCCGGACAGCTCCTGGCTTTGAAGTAGCTGCGGAACACCAAAGGGGTTCAGGAACCAACAACAGAAATTTTGAGAAAACTCAGGTTTGTTTTTTTTCCTCTGCTATCCACAGAACTCTCCCTTTTGCTACAGCTGCCATGATTAGGGATGCCTTCTGAAGTTGGAGGTTATGGATCATGCTGAGCACAAGCAACCACTTCATYTACCCATGCCCACCATTCATCACAGTCCTTCCAATGAGGGCTGTGTGCCCTCCTGCATGTGACATGTCAATCCATTTCCAGTTATTTCATCAGCTTATTTTATGTCTTCACCTATAAATTATATAAAGAACAAAGCAGGTTGGTAGAAGAAAAAACACCTTGTTTCTCACAACACATCCTACCTGCAATGCCCAGACAAGGGATCTCTTTGCCAACTAGTTTAACAACATGAGGAAAGATGAATAATTAAAACTGTTAAAACCTTTTTCATAAAAATTCTCCTAAAGATGGTGTGTTAGTGGTTTGTTGCCTTCGTACAAAATTGGAAAAAAAAAATCAATTCTCATTTGGCATCTACTGCTTGGGGTTGGATTCCAAGTTTGATAGTTAAATAACTCCCTGTTCCATTGCACATGTGTGCATCTGTGAAAAAGGACATTTGTATATCTGAAGAGACAATAACAGTAGATAACATTCACTTTCACACTAAAAGGCAGAAGACAAATTAAATATTAGAAAACACGCTGAGTAATGAATAAAATTATTACAAGTGCCTTTTTACAGAATTCTAGTACATTCTTTACAACATTAAAGCATGAATTTTGGCTGTCAAAAATACAAAATCCAAGTCTTTGCATACTGTACACATTTGTCAATGGAAACGTCAGCCTTTGCCAGTAGGCACAGAATCAGTTTAGTTTTGCAGTTGAGAACACAAAGTTCTTTAACAGGCTTCTAGCTGTATTTGAGTGATATGGATGCAGCCCTTATAATAAACAGCAAATATCTGTAATGTCATAATCAAATGTATTGAAATATATTGTTAGTTATTGCCTTCAGAGAGAAGATGCTGAAGAACCATTTGTATTTTTCCCTTTTTATTAGATTATGTTGTGGTGCAAGCTTACTTAAAATAAATCAATCAATAAATAAACCCTTTAAAATTTCATAGTATTTTGTAAAAAAAAGAACCAAAACAAACCAAAACACAACAACTTACCCACAGCATTCATGCTGCAGCAAACCAACATATCACATTCCACAGGTTTCCCAACTATTTCATTGCCATTAGCTCGGTTTGTATAATTACTGTTATTTTAGTAAACACTTCACATTCCAGCTACTTAATACACTATTAACTGCAAATGGCCCCTTTCTGCTCTTGTCAAGTCAATATCAATACTCAGCAACTGTTTGCAATTGAGTTTTCCTTGAGGAATATTTTTGTATTATTTTCTATATATTAATTTCTCTATCTGTCCTTTTCTCCGCAATATTTTTGGATGAAAAAGAGTGCATGCCAGTTTGGGGGCTTCTCATAAACTCATTTGCAGAATTCTCAGAATTTAGATGCCCACAGAAAGAGAGATTTGTAGTCCCACATCCTAGTGATTCCCAAATTAGGATTGCGTTTCAAGTCTGRTGAAATGCATAATAACTTGGTTTTAGAAAATGACAGAAGGTTCATCTTCCTACTAGACTTGAGATACCTCTTTTTTTCCCCTGGATCTGAATTGTTTCAAAATTATCGTACCTGTATCCTCCAGGGAAAGCAAAGTATCACATCATTCTTTGCAAAGCTCACAGGGCATTTGGATCGATACCTCAGTGCATTACACTGCTCTCCAGTGCCAGCTTTTATCCCTCAACATGTTTCCTTTCAAAATTCTTCTTTTATTCTTCCCTTCACCCTGTTTTATTTTCTCCAAACTGACATTCTTGGTCAGTGTTTGCCTCCACTCTGCCACACCTTCAACCTTTATCATATATTTTATGCCCTGGTTGCATGTCTCAGGATTGGGCAATTTTGAAGAGAAATTCTCTTTCCATGGATTTGTGAATGCAAATGTAGAATTACTATAATTCTCCCATTTTCCATTTGCCACCTCCAGCTGTTCACACTGAATTGCAGTAGTGAACGCTATTTGATCTTTGCTTTTTTAATTTTCTCGTTCTCCACTTAAAAATGCAGTTTCCGTTTGTCTGGCATATCTGTAGTGTTTCCAGCTTTGTGGAAGTGAAAGCATGGGATGAAGAGAGGGAGAGGGTTTGAGCACTCCCAAATGTCTACCTAGCACCAACTGAGAGCAAATATAAACTCTTTACTTACAAACCCCCTGCCTCATCAGCCATAAATCAAACTGCGTCTGTGAGAAGATTGAACCTTGGTTTAGAAAGGCTAATTTTCAATAGTACTGGACATTTTGGAAATTTTGCACATGTTAGCAAATACTTTAAGAGGCATATGGAAACACATGGGATGGGAACATTTTCGGTGAAGTGCAGAATGGTCCCAAGTGGAAAACTTCACACCTTTCCCAAGCTCTGCTGGAGGCTTCCAACTCAATTTCCTCCAAATCAGACCACAACACTTACCACTTTTGCATACATTCAGAAAATAGTTATTGACCCTCTTTGACTATGGTTTTCAGAATATTAACTTTTTAAAATATCAAATACCAAACACTGAGACATACTTACCCATTTCAATATCCTCTTCTTGCATGCCAGTGGAGACCAAATCAAGTCAAGCATCCCAGACTGGCAGTACAGTTTCAGGGAACTGTTTTGATGTTGCAGACATTGAGAGATTTTTGGTGGGGATTTATTTTTGGTGAGTTTTTTTTGTCCTCTTGGGTAGGTTACAAGTAAAGAAACATGGGAGCCATCTGTTTGTAGATCTTTGAATAATGTCCCAAATGTAAGCCTCTACAGGCCTATCTCTAGGAAGATAAATTCATTTTATTTTAATTGAAAACTTAATTTCCTAAGAAATTGATGAAATGGATCCCACTTCCTACCATGCCCTTCCAGATACAATTTCATACTCTCCAGTAGCAAACTGATCTTCCAGTGCTGACATTAGTCCAGACGTAAGTCCTACTGAAAATTTAATCTAAATAAATCACGGTGGAAACTAATTGGAGGAGTTTGTTTTGCTTACCAAAATCTTTTCTTAGCCTGAATATACTATTAGCCTGTTCAAAATATTCCAGCATTCCTGTAACTTCAGGATCAAACTTGGGGTCATACTCTCATGCTTTCTTTCCCCTTTGGTCTAGCTACTGCTTTCATTTGGTAGATCCCTGTCCAGCTTTGCCAAGGACACTGGCAAGGTAAATCAGGCTTTTCAGATTCTTTTTGGTGTCATATGACAACATCTGTCTTCTCCTTCCCACCAGTCACAGGTTGACTGCAAAAGTCAGAGTCCCTTGGGTCTTGGGCCAAGCTCTGTTGCAGTATCAGACACAGGAGGTATGAGAGTGGGAATATATGGGAACTGATTGACTTTCCTTAGTCTTTATACTTGGAAGCAAAGCAATGCTCCCAGGAGGACAGCTAACATAAATCAAATTAGTCTTGTTTCTGAACATTTAACTTTCAGAAATTTCACCTTCATCAAACAATGTGAGCACAATTTTGAATATGTTTTAAGTTAAGAATGAAGGAATAAGAGAAGGAAAAGTAATTAGAAACCTAAAGTGATGGGAAAAAAGGACTGTTTCTGCTCCATTACTAAAAAAAGGGCATTGCACTTTACTTGTTACCAGAGAACTGGTCTCTGTTTTTCTTTAYTCATTGAAGATTTATTTAAAATAASSCACATAACCAAACCTTTTCTGAAGGTGAATGCTAATAAACTGGCTAAGCTATTGTCCTCTCAAGCTTAAATTAAAACTTGCCATATTTACATCTTTTCCTTTTTCATTTCCCCTCCATACAAAGAAAAAGTCATTCAGAGTCAAGTTCTGAACACCTAATAAAAATGCAGACTTTGAATATGTTGAGTGCCTCTCAACGTGACAGACTCCCTGCTGATCATCTCTTGGCTCTCCACTGGCTCTAAGGGCAGCCAGGAAAGCTTCCTAGCTCTGGYGTTCAGCAACACTATCATGTTTTATAGCACCTTCCTGACTTAATTAATTTTTAATTGTTAAAATAAATTACTGCAACAACCTAAGAAAAAGTGAAGTTGATTTTTCACTTTATTAGACAAGCCATGCTAGCATTTTTGCTGCTCTTTTCTGATTACATTGTATTGAGTCTGGCTTGTGAGAGGGAAAAAGATCTGATTAGGAACTGACCTAATCCAATCATACAAAGAGCCCATAGGCTTAACAGGGAGGTTGGCTTCATATCATCCATCTATCAAGAGTCCTGTGTAACTGCTTCGAGTGATACAAGGCAGCGAAAGAGCCGCAGACTCTCAAAGTAGTTCAGGTATAAAGTTCTTCACAATAAGTAATAACTTTTGGGGGGTTTTAGCCCCTCTTGGAAAGCTGGCCAGACACCTGACAACACATCAGGCCATTAGGTTTTGGGTAAAAAGACGGGAGGAAGCAGAAGCTCCATCACTGCTCCTTCTTGGTCAACCAGCAGTGTGTGTTGTCACTGRGCAGCCCCCTCCCAGCCTCATGCTCTGAGCCAGTTTATCCTCCCACAGCTCTTCCAGCTGTTTCACCTTAATATGGCAGGCAACACAGCCCTGTTTTCCACTGAACAAATGAATTCAATTGTCGGCTCAGTAAATGATCAGAATTTTGGCATTAAATCTGTAACGTAATGGTTGACGGAGCTGCATAAAGGCTGCGTTTGCTGCCTATGACCCAAGAAAACTTTTGTAGGGAAGCTGCTGGAGGCAGTAGCAGAGGATGAACAAGCCACACAGGGTGGCTGGGGAGGCTGTCCAGTGCCTCCTCTCGCCTTCTCCCATCTTTCTGCCTTGCTAGGTAAGGCCCTGCGAGAAATATGGCAGGTCTTTCATAACAGACTGGAGATTACTTTGGTGCTCCAGTCCAGGTGGGCCTGGAAACCACTTCATTTGAGCCCTTGGGCCCTGCTGGGCCTGCGTCTGGGTTTAGAGCTGAGTTCTTGATGCCTGGCTTGGAGGACAGGCAAAGTGATCAAGTCAGCTTGCAAAAGGGAGAGAAAAAAGCCAGGCAGAATGAGAGCCCGGCAAGTTCCTACAGCACTTTCAGGAGTGTCTCAGGCCAGGCAGGCATTTTTAAGCAACACAGAAACATGTGAGAGTTCATACTCTTATAATTTCTTTATGGTCAAAAACCAGATTGCTCCTGTACACATCAAGAAATTAAACCACCAGTTCCCTTCCATTACTATCAGAGCACTGCAGAGAAGGGGCTGTGTGGGTGTACACATCCTGTCCTTCCTCCAGGACACTCACAGTTTAAGTAATTCCCTCCGAGCACCTCTCACTGCAAGAGTCATGACCCAACACTACTCCAGCCAGACAGGCTGGAGATGCCTGTAGCTGTAGAGAGCTGAGTTAGGGACCTGTAGCTGTACAACATGGACATACAAGGCTATAAAATAGCTCTGCTGTAAAGCTCGTGGGGGCCCTGGCAGGCAGCAAGGTGGATGTGAATCAGCATGGCACCTTTGAGGCAATGAAGACAAACCTCTCCTGGACCACAGCAGGCCAAGGGATGTGATTTCTGTGATTTTCTGTGATTTTCTATTCAACATGTTATGTCTTTCCTGGAATGATGTGTCCAGTTTTGGTCCCCTCAACACTTCAAGAGAGACACTGAAAAATTGGATAGGGTCCAGTGAAGGGCCACCAGGATGATTAGAGAATTGGAGAACTTCTCATATGAAGAAAAGTTGAAGGAGCTTGGCTGGAGAAGAAAAGGCTCAGAAGATCTAGTTATAACTTCCACTACCTAAAATAAATGTACATATAGAGAAAGCAGAGGTACTCTTCTCACCAGGATGTATTTTTACAAAACATAGGCAATKGGCACAAGTTGCTGCAGGGCAAAGTACAGATGGATATAGGGAAAATAAATCTTCAGTGACAACAACTGAACTTCGGAAAAGATTGCTCGAAGATGTGGTGGAATCTTCTTGCTGGAAAAAATTAATGCTCAGCTTTGTCATGTCCTGAATAGTCAAATCTAAGTACTGCAACAGAATGACAGACCAAATGATCTCCAGAAGTCCCTTCAAAACCACACTTTGCTGTGGTTCCAATTCAGATCCTAAAGCAAAAGGGAAAAAATAAAGCAACTTTTTTCTTGCAATGAAGGTAATTCCACAAATAAATTTCCTTCATTCAATCCATCTAGCAACAATATTTTTTAAATAATACATCTCTCTTTCTCTCAAATCCAATTAAAAAGGACAGGACAGCAAAAGCCATCAGCGTAACTTGCCATACACTTTTGTGTTGTAAAATTACACAGCTTCTTGGAGCCACATTTCTTTTTAAAATGGTTAAGATCCCACATAAAATCAACAGCAAAGAGCTTAGGCAATCATCAATACCGCAAATCATGGGTTTAACCTAAATGCCAAATTTAAGTGACTTTGTTACTGAGACAGGAGAATTCCACATTACTTCCCTGCAGTATCGGGAGGGAAATCAGAGAACGGAGCTGCCAGCCTTGGCTTGACTGCTGAGAGGCAATCCACAACCAGCTAAAATGGCAGAAGGCCTACGAAATGGCTTACAACAGACTTTTGATGAATTACCTCATCAAAATCAACACACACGAAAGAAAGAAGATTGTCAAGATGATTTACTAACAAAGATGAGACTCCAGGACCATCTTAATAAGAGGAAGTGTTATATATTATTTCTATATTCAAATTTGGAGGAAAAAAAAAATCCTGTGTAGAACCTTAGAAGCAGCAATGCTGAGTTATGTTACGTAGTTACACAGTGCAATCACACCTATCCAGCCCCATGCTGGAAACCACTAGCAAGACAGCATTAAGACACAAAAATTAGAGCAGATGAAAGTATCCCTAACTCAGAGCTTCTCCAGGGTCATTAAGGAGTTGCAGTTTGTAACCTCTGAGCAACCTGATCTAGTTGAAGCTGTCCCCTGCAGGAGGCTGAGCTACATGACCGTTAAAGGTACCTTCCAACCCAAACTATTCTATGAATCTGTGATTCTATTCCACGGCTTTTAAATTTCCAACTTCAGGTGTGCAATCTGAACACTTATCACAAGTTGCACATATCATTTTAATACAGTCCCTGAAAACTCAGTTTGTTGTTGCCTTGTGCAGTCAGGAAAAGTAATTTGACCAGCAGAGCAATGCTCACCTGGAATCAAAACTGAACAGGGACTTATGCTYACCAACTGATGCTCTGAACTGAAAGCTCATATAATGTCACTCCTGTTTCTCTTCTAAAATCAAAGCAGCACCATGAGCATTTCATTCTCTGAAGTCTCTCTAATGAGAACAAAAAAAGGGCAGCAGATAGCTCCTCACAGGTGCCTGTCTAGCAGGAGAGGTCGCTTGTTGGATCTCCCAATGGGAAACAACAGAGGAAAAGGAGACTGAAAAAACACTGAGCAAAAGYAAGATTTGAGAGATAAGAAAGAGAACAAATTATTTAAAAAATGAAATAAAGGACAAGAGGGAACAAGAGGAATCTTTGGCAATTAAAAAGACAACAAAAATAATTAGGAAAAAACCTGAATGAGACACAGGAAGGAGAAGCCACTTGTTTGCTCAAGGAGCTGTGTTGCCAAGGCCTCCCTTGCAGGAGCCAGGGAAGCAAAGGAGAGGAGAGCACAGCACGTCACCAAGAGCCTCGCGATGGGGAATACTCTGGCTGGCTGATGTGCTCTGTGGGAGGAACTACACAGCAGCTCTGCATTTCCCCAGGTTTGATCTCTGAAAAACAGCACTAAAATAAATATATGCTCCTGTGGAAGTTCAGCAATGTCCCTGGAGCTCATTCATTTTCTAACCTTTTCCCAGCTGCCGGCCTGCAATGGTAGGAGTTCACTTGAAGCCAGACTGGATTTCAAAGGAAAGGTCCCAGAGGTGACAAGCAGCTCATTAATTCACTGCAGTGCTTTAGTGCTGGAGGAACTGCTGTAAATGCACAATCTGAAACTATTTAGAGCCACCAAATAATTATATCACAAGAAGCCACCGCACACTTCACATTCACTAATGCTAAAATCTAGCCATGTAATCTGCTGAGAGAATTAATGAAGAAAAAAGGAGGAGACTGGCAATTTATTAAGAAATGCTAATCAACCTGTTTTTGAAGTGTCCCTCATTTGCATTACAAACATTATTATGAAAATTTAGCATTATGCCTCTCTGTGCTGCATTGTACTGCTCTACTGAACATCAAAAATATTCGCTTCCTTAGAGCAGGGAAAAAAAGGGAATGAAAAATCATGATCAAAGATAACTTCAATTACTTGTTAATTTCACCTTAATTCCACTCCTGGGATAATAAGCCTTCCTCATAAGTTCCCTTCCCTGTAACAAATTCTGATATATGCTTATAGGCCCCTAAATATATTCCCACAAGAAGTACATGAATAAATATGCATCGGTGTAATTTACATAGCCTTCACCACAACCACGGTAGGCCTGTTCATAAAAAACCCACTACAGTTTACTATGTGAAAAACTCATTAAACTCCCCTTTGAATACAGGAATGAAACTTATTTTTTAATTTATTAGACATATTCTCATTGGTCTTCTATCCAAAAATATTATGAGGGATGCTCAGAGACACTTTTATTCTCTAGTAAAAATAAAATAACAGCACAGAAAAATCAGAAGTATATAACTTTGATCATGTATCAAAACTTCAAACACTCATTCTTGAATAAACTATCTCTTTTCCTGTTGCATAGATAARTTGATACGAAGAATAATTTTTAAGTTGGTTTATCTATCAAGAATTTTTCCACGATTTCTCAGTGAATATACATTCTTCCCTGCTTATGGATCACTGAAATTTTAACTGCAAAGACTGAGGCAAACACACCTGACTCACCAATCAATACTATGAACAGGTAGAAAATGAAGATGTTATTAAACTTTAAAAAGCAGGCAGCAGATTGACACATCTCAGTTACTTATTCAGGTCCACTAGCTGCATATGAAATACATTTCTTGAAAATATTTCTCTTTTGAGGAACTGGTGAGCACTGAAGAGAAAAAAATGATACTGGAAAATTCTTGACCAGGTCTGCCTAAAATCACAGCTTTATATATTAGGATTTCCAGAATTTTCAGTGAGGGCAGACAAACTCAAACTGGAAGAAATTTTTTAAAAGATACCTGACCAATAACACAATATATCTTCTCTGGCTATGACTCCGAAATGTAATTAATCAGACGGAATGACAAAACATCTAAAACCCAGCAAACACACACAACTGCTTTTAAAAACACAARTCTTTTCAAAGGAAAAGTGATCTCACCTCAACTTCTGAATAGAAAAATGCCTGTTAATCTTTCTATTTTGTGTATTTGTGCTTGTTTAGAAAGCAGAACCTGAGGACCAAAGTTTGCCCCAGACTATTCAGAAATGAAAGCCACCAAGATTGGGTCAAAATGGGAACAAAACTCCGCTTTCACACACACAAGATAACGGGAACAAGTTCTCTCAGGAAAAAGACTAACTGTGCTTTTGCTTCTATATGTCTACTGTTAGTCACATATTTTCTTTCTTTCTTTGGAAATAAGGTTAATCTCAGGGGCAGGGAAATAAACCTGTATTAGATTCCATTTTATCTGTTTGGGAGAATATGATTGTGTCTTCATTAAGACAAAATGTGGGTGTTTCTGTAGGACACTAGGACCCACATTTTAGGGATGGGTGTCATACTTTGTAAAGCATATACATATAGTAAAATAGCATCTTACATTGGCCCTTCCCATGAGCAGGACTGAACTTTAAGCCTATAAACAGTATTTTGAAGATATGGATGGTGATGTGTGCATGACTAAACCATAGGGTATGTAAGGGTGCAGAACTCTTCCCTCTCCTCCTCCCTGTCCCCAAACTCTATTTCCCCACYATTTTAATTTTACCAGTGGAACAGTTGCCCTAATGAAAAGCCAAAACACATGGTCTTCTGCTGTTACAGATGCTTTYTCTGCACACTGAGAGTCTTCAAAGTTTTCTCCCTGCCTGAAGACCAGGCCAAGGACTGTTTGGCCCCAGTGTGTTAGGAAGGGGTCTCATCTGCAGCCTAATAAAGTGATCGATTCAGCAGCACTCTGCTTCCCTGTCAAAAGGGTTATAGATTTTCCTGACACAGTAGATCTGCCAAAGGAAACAGGTACACAGGGAAAAGGCCGTGTTGTGTGAGAGGGGGAGGGCTAACCGTCATCAGTACATGCCTAAAATGCATCCTTCTCTTCTGTATTTCTGGCTGTAGATCAAAACCTGGCCATGTCCCCAGTGAGCAGGGCTGCAACAAATGATACACTCATTACTCTTCTTTCTACCCGAATTGCAGTTTTAGATGTCCTTCAAATTTGCTTTTATTTTACTAACCTGGATGGTTGAAATGTCAACCATCTTAAGGGATATATAAAACATTATTTACTCAGTTGAAATTTAGTTTCCAGACTACAAGCATTGGTCTGTTGAATCAACGTGACTTGAAACGCAGCAGGCTTGCACAACAAAGTTCTGCGATATGTTTTCTGGATTTATGTTMTTTTTTGAGTTGTTTTCTCTGCTGCATAATCCTCCCAAGGCTATAAAAACCCAGGTATTATCAGCAAATGATCTTTTGAACAGATTGCATGAATTTCATTCAGCAGTTTTCATTCACAGTATTTAGATACGGCAGACCTCAGGGAGCTGTTTAAGAAGCTACTCCATTCTGTTTTCCTCTTTCCTTTTAAACACATGCACTTGTATTGTTGAGGACTGTGATTTAGGAAAGACAGGAATATAGCAGACACTTTGAACCATTCTAATTTTCCCTCCCAGGCTACCAGATTTTAAGTGACAATGTTGGTTCTCCCAGTGGGCACTTCCTCTTTTATTGGGGTGCTTGACAATCTTCACTGCTACAGTATATTGTCTTCTAAGGTTCGACAGCTGCAGCAGGCCTTAATTAAGTCTCCTCTGATCATATTTTTTACTGCATAGCAATCTAATAAATACTAGGGAAACAAAATCTATTAAATGGCAGAGTTACTAGAGAAAGAATAAAGATAAAACCAAGCATGGGTAGGTACGGACAAAGCCACTACTTAGATGCCTTTAGAATAAGCACCTGGAACCAGATTCATCAAATCAAAGGAACAAATTACATTTGTGGATGCAATCTTCTGGGAGCTGCTTTTTTGTGTTTGTTTTTTTTCTTTTTGCTAATTCACCACATTTGCTGTATCAATTCTCTTGACTTTCCATTCAGATTGGGTTTCTCTTTTGATCAATACTTTAAACCAAGAGATTGATCCAAAGCCAACAGAGACCAATGAAAAGTTTCTTTGACTTCAGTAGAGTGCAAGCACCAGAATTACATTAAGTGACTAGTCCTCACTATAGATGCACTGTATGTGAAACAAAGCATAAAATATTTGAAATTACAGCTTTTTAATAATGCTTCAATACCACTTTAATCACATAGACATTTGCTCTGGGAGTCTGACTTCATACACCAAAATTCAGACAGGAGCTCTCATTTTTGTCTCATTTACCCAACAGTATAAACAGAAAAACATACATTATAGCAACTATATTAAAACTATTCTACAGTACTTCAAAAGACAAGTCTCAATTTAAACCTCCATTTTTTATAGTCTRGATTTCAACCAGGATACCTGGAGCTAAAAATTAAACTCCACAGAAATTACAGAAAGGGAACAACTGGAAAGAAAAAAAGTCAATAAAGAAACCTTTTAGAGGAATATACCTCCGGAACAAATGGTTGCAGTATTCATTCTATTAAATGGTRTCTGAAGGAGAGAAGATCTTAAGCCAGCCCTTAGCATAATGCTGCAGGTGCTACAGAACTGCTCCCTAACACTTGGCAGATGCAATTTCATTGCAGGGGACTTTACTGCCTTTTAAATGACAGAAAAAATAGTAAGACAAAGCTCAAGTTTACTGAAGACTGTGGCATTAACTTGCACTCGCAGCACTGCACTGCAGTAACCACCAGTGATGGATGYTGAAGTTGAAACAAGATGACTTTCCTGTCCTGTGTGCCCAGGAAAGTCCCGTTACATTGTCATTCAGGGATCTAACACATGGCAAGTGCTGCCTCATTTCATTCTTTTTTCATTCTAAAAATAACTCTTCAACTGAAAATTTCAGGGTGGTACCTCAAAGTTGTGTGAAGCTGTATGGAGCTAGGATAACTATTCACCCCATTTATCATCCCTTTGYTTCTTGCTTGACAGGGATGATAGCCTAATTTTTCCTCTGCATTAATAGAACATTCACGTCACATCAAATTCCAAAGTCATTAGTTAGTATATTCACCAAATCTACATTAATAAAGCAATAACTTGATCACTGGCTTTTAAAGTGCCAATTCAAAATAGGAAAAAAAACCCCAACCAGGTGCTGTTTAAACAGCATAATCATTATTCTAATTAATACCTTAGAGTTAACACTAGAGACGAGGGACTAACTACGAGCACTGAACTCCCACATACACTTTAGTTCAAGCAAGTGTCTCTCACTCGGTGTTTAAGTCACAAGAGTTACTGGCATGGGAACAAGAACTGCTCCCACTAATGCTTGCGGATCGCTCTCCTCCTGAATGTACGCTATTGATTTAGCTTCCAAACGCCAAACTATCAGACTTCCTCGCTGTGGGAGAGCTACAGAGGAACAGGAACTCCAGCCAGAGACAGGATCATTAAAATGAACCACCTCTGAACAGACCTGTTGCTAAAAATAAAAGCACCTACCATGCTTCTGTACTCCATAGGTCTGAGTCTGCTCCATGAGACTCAAAACCCTTTGAGATTGTAAGGTATGTCAATCTAAATCCCACAGCCTCTGAGGCAGAGAGATGGAGAGAACTGGGATTAAGAAGAGGCTCTACCATGTGCCCTGGAAGTCGAAGGACTGCAGAAAATGTCTAAGTCTTGAGAGAAAAGCTTAAATCACTTTTCTAGTAATCTCTCATGGAGTCTGTTGATTAAGCCTGCAACTCCTGACAGGCTCTGGACTTGAAGTAAACATTTTTCTAAGTTCTATCAGGGACAGTACGGAGTGCAGACCAAAACAAAATGAAGGCTGAAGTTGTCTAGCAGTGGGGAGAGGTGACAAAAAAAACAAAAACCAGACAGCCTATTTCACAGTAACAGCCTGGCTGTACATCCCATTTGCTGAGTGACCAGGGACAAGACTGTTTTCACCTGCAATCCTGACAGGTATCATTACAGCATTTTAAATAGGTATAACCCTCATTAAAAGGCAGTGTAGATTAATCTCCTTAAAACTTACAAGTATTTGGAATATTTTATTCTATCATTACAAAAATAAATACAGAGAAGAGCCCCAGATTTACTTAAAAACATCTTTGAAAGATGGTAGTTCATGTCCCAAGGAATTTGAACAAAAAGAAGCCCAAATTTTATGGATTTGTTGTTTTAAAAATCTATTATGCAAAATAAATGTGCAAATAAAAGGAACAGTAGTACTCAACTTGCAAGCATATTTCTCTTCACACAATTGTTTTTCCATCTGTCTTTTACATAATCCCTGTGACAGGCACTCACGGTGGAACATAAAATATGTGTTCACTGATGATACAACTGCACAAATACTTGTACTGAAGCAGCTCAGGCGCTCAGGCACCTCTACTCTGCCTCAAAACTTCAGAGGTTTTACTTTAAGAATACAGGTGTATTTGTAAGGAGGTAATTACTACTGAACAACTCGCTGTTCCCTAACAGAGAATATAGTACAATTTCCTGGAGATGCTTCTTAAACCAATATAAAAAGGTTAMGTGAAAGAAAAAAGCACAAGTAGAATATATGAAAAGGCACTGTGGCTTTGAACCTTTATATGAGAACTTAACTGAAAACTAACAAAGCAGAAACACATTACAAAGCCACAATTTTGCAAAGTTTGGACATAAAAAACCACCAAAGAATTGCAGCATAATAAAAGATTCAAGAAGACTTTCCAAGATGAGGGTTTCAGGATGACCCACACAGTGACAGATCACAAGCCAGAGACTATAACCCTCCACTGTGGAGAAAATAACTGGTACAAAATGGGTAGTGGCCACTGAGGGAGAAAAGTGGGGGAAACGAGACACCAAAGACAAAGTTCAGTATGGAGGCAAAAACACCACAAAGACAAAAGATACATAACCAATCAGAGAAATACGTGAAAGAGCTTTCAAACATTTTAACTTTACAGTGCCTCTGAGGTAAGTAAATATTACCTCTTTTTGCTTCATAATTGAGGCAATAAGGGTAAATGATTTATCAAGATCACACGGGAAGTCTGAGCCAGAGCCAGGAACCCAGATTTATTACCTAACCTCTACACCATGCTGACTCCTGCGAACGATGGAGACAAACTGCAGGGATTCAGAAAGAAAAAAAACAAAGACTGTGGGCTGGCAAAACTAAGCTACAAAATGGGGTTTAAAAAACAAAAAACAGTGGAGCTGGCACAGGTTCACCATGACAAAACGAACACGCTCATAACTGCACACCAAACCTAGCACATAATTAGAGGCAGAGCGGCTCACGCACGCTATGGAAAAGCAGCACCAGACCCCACAGAAACATAATTCTGGTCACCGCACTTTTCTCCCACTGGTGGCAGAGGCAGGGAACAAACAAGAGTGTCAGGAATTAGTCACATTGCTCAGTTCAATGCTTGTTGAAATGCTGGACATTTCTGAAATACTCTGGTGTAGCATAAGATCCATACAGAACAGTGCATCTTGAATACATTCCATCCATTCCTTGGCTAAGGAATGATTAAGCATTCCTGGGACTTAACTGTTTCCATACTGTAAAGGCTATCAATGGAAAGGACAAGATAAGGTATTCGGGTTTATCTGAGGGTATATATTATTTGGTGAAATGGGTTGAACAAAGAATTGTAAAATTTAGGCCTAATAAGAAGTAACAAATCACCTATAGACAGGAGCACTCCTCACATACCTAATGAGGGAAAACGTACACATACTGGACAAAACACTTGTCCTGATAATAGTCTAACCATCTATTCCAGCCTTAAAATGTGTACTGTTGTGAAATGGATCAATGGACTATTAAGGGGGCCAGTTTGACTTATCCAGAAGCTGAAAGTCAACAGCCCCATAAATTCCACTTTGAATGTGAAATTTTTAAGAGGCAGGTGACCATTACAGAGAAGTGGAAAACTCCTGCTGAAGCAGCGACCTTCACTTGAGCAGGCCTGTCAACACATGAAAGATTTGAACATCAAACGGCTTTAAGGTCAATTTTGGCTGTAACCTTTTAACTATTCCTTTAGCTTTAACATACATAACTGAGATCACAGAATTGACACCTATCCTCCAGGTCTGCCAGCAAAATTGATGGAAACAAGCCTAAGTTTAGCAAAACACCCTGAAGAATTCTGTTCCTGGGATACCACTTCCAAGGAGTCATTTTGCCTATTTATTTTTAATTAAAACAACATTTAACACAATGCAAAGCTGAAATGAGAAAGTATGATTGGCACAGACTCAGAGACAGGGCAGCACTTGCTGGTCAAGCAGGATAAAAGAGGTCATGGACCTTTTCTGGTCTACGGTTCATATCCTCAGGTGCTATTTAAGCTAGTTGGTTTTGAAACAGGTCTAAGTAAGGCAGGACATTTTCTGTCCTAGCTGACAAGGTATATGGTACACATACGTATTTTTTCAAGTGCGACCCACTTTTGTAGCCACAGACTCACAGCAAGATAAAATTTCATTGCATTTGATGGCCTTGTCAGGATTGGGAATGATTCACTCTTGCATATTGAAATTCCTTTCGGCCCCGTCACCACCACCAGCAGCCCCACAGATGCTTTCAGTATCTATCTAGGCAGATCAGGATGTTGCTGCTTACACTAAATCAATTAGCAAGAGGCAGATGTCCAGGGCAAGTAGCTTTTTCATGGAAGTCTGGTTCCTTGAAATCAATTGAAAGGTGAAGACAACAAAAGTTAAGGACTCTGGTTGGGCTCTAATGCCTGCCACAGGGATAAGGCGGACCACAGACAGAAATCAGATCAGGAAGGGAGAGCAGATGAAGGCAGCCCTATGTAAATTGTCAGATACAAACAGGAACCTGCAGTGCAGTGTCCAACTTTTTGCCAGATATGTCTCTAAACAAATTAGGTTATCAAAGCTGACATCTAATTAAATCTACTCTTTAGTGTCTGTCATTCTTCTTGCAAATCCATGCAAAAGGGGTTATAGGAAACTTTTTGATGACATTAAGCATTAATTGCCAGCTGTATTCTTATATCCTCGTGCCAGCTTACTAGCTCCTAAATCAAAATTTAGGCCACACACAGGAAAATCCTGTACAGAACATGTGATCACATTAGGATCTTGTGTTGTAAGCAAATCCAAAAGAAAATCTATAAAGACCTAGCATGTATTGGGAAAAACATTTAAAACTAAGGGGAGAAGGATCAAGACCTATTCTCCTGTTGAATAAAGTGTGTGGACTGAGGGAATTTGAAACTGTTCTGTGTTATGCTCCATACATCCTGCTGACAGCCAAAACTCATGAGAAAACCTATCCTAGTGGTATTTGATGACTGACAATCTCCATGTGGCAGTATTTCCATTGGCAGAAAAGGAACATAAAAAGGACAGACTAGAAAACTAAATTTCCATTGATCTGTCAGACTAAGTTAGACTCCTCATATTATCAAGTAGAATTTTTTTTAAAAGCTGAACATGGAGCAAAAAGGAGACTTCAAACTTCACAGGACCTAAATCCATTCAGAGTAAGAAAATTTTAACAAATTATTCTTGACATCGCAGAATGAAGGCGTGATATAGTGGGAAATTGTTGCCTTAAACTGTCATTATACACATCTCTGTATATTTATCTTTTAATCTCTAAGATTTGTTAAAATTTTTTAAAGTACATTTTAAAAGTAACTGGAAATACAAGGCTATGAAGATGAGCACTCGGCTAGAATTTCTTCAGATCGGCAGAGGGTAGAGGATTAATTTTTGCAGTGGTTTATTTTGACAGTGCAAGACTACTCTTCCATGGAAATCATGTCCACACAAAGGTAACCAAAAAAAAGTATATATATATATCTCTAAGCAAATGAGACCTGTACAGTGTTCGTAATTGCCAAAGTGACTGCCTGGCATACACACCTTAGGGCAGCTGGAGCCCTGGGTGTTTGATGGAGTTTGTAACATGTCTCTATTGCTGTTGCATCTTTCTTCAATTTACAATCACTTACTGGTCAAAACCCACTATGAATAACCTTAATTGCATGAAGATTATCTTCTCAGTAGGCTGCCACTATCATGTACTGTGACAGCTTTATGTTTTGTTATATTTATGGTTTCCAAACATCACTACAAAGATGACGAAATTTTTCACCATTACACAGCCAAGCACACAGCCTGCTGTGTTTGTGCTGTTTGTGGTGTTGACTCCCGATGGTGTACATGTTTATCCAACCACAGGAAATGCTGCACCTAAGTTTTTTCCAGAGCTGGGAATATTTAAGTACTGGACAATATAAAGTTACATATTTTAAAAAGATTTATAGAAGCCTTAAAACCTCAACAGGATCACATATGCAAAATTCACTGATGTTCGATAAGTCATTGCAGATCTACTCTACGTCAATGTGGCACAAGTTGAATTTCATCTGTTTTCCAAATTACCACTTAAAGACACACAAAAAAGTCAGAATCTCCATTAGTATTAAGTACTTTTGAAAATATACCCCCAAATTACATCTTTTTGGAGTACATGATAGAGAATGGTTGTCCTGGAAACACCATCTCAGGATGTGGGCAGCTCTGTGGGCAGTGGCTGAGGAGCCTGTTGGTGGCAATAGCTGATCTGCTTCCCATGTTAAACTAACTGAGAATCTCTTCCCCTGCCTTGCTGTTTCCATATGATACAAAATAAAAAAAAACCCTCTTCCTACAATACTCTATTTCTTTGGGTTGTTTTCATAAAACTAAGAAGGTTCTTGGTCCCTTTTGTACTCTAGAGGATGTCAGAAGCCACCTTGCCCAGCCACATCAATCAGGTCTGGTCAACACGGAGTGTTTAATAAGATGTGGCAGCAGACAGTCCATCTTTATTGCTGTTTTCTAAGCTATTAGCACTAGGGAAATCAAAATGAAGCCAGCAAGACCAGGTTCACAGCACTGCAAATGTTTTCTGCTATTTCTCCCCTCTGTAGACTAACACAGGAGATTCTCATTCCTTCAGCAAGTTGGTTTCCACATTAATCAAAGTAGACCAGAGGAAACATAAGTAATTCCTAGCTGGCTTTTCCTTCTTTTGTTTAAATCACTGTTCCTCTTCTGCTGTTTCATTTTCCTGACAATTATCTTCTTGCTTTTATTACTTCATTTATTTCCTTCCCCTTAAAAACGTCCCCAATAGAAATGTGAAATGCAGCTTCTAAAAACTGGATTTGGCTGAGATAAATAGGACTCCTCTGACTCATGAATTTGGCCAGAAGTAACTGGGTCCTGGTTGAATGTCACAAGATATGAAGCTAGAGTATCTCAAATTAGGCAAATTCAAATGAAGACTCTAAGTCAGCACGTCAAAAGTTCACCCTTCACTCTGCAAAAAGCAAGAAGCAGAAGTTTTCCTGGCTGCTTCCTGGTTGTTACGTAACCTCCAATTTAAAATGTTATAGTCTTTGGGGAATTTTTATCTTTTTTCTTTCTGTATTTATATTTCCTACTTACTACCTTAGTTACACAAGTCACATTTTAAACTGCTGCTGTCGATGGAAATAATCACAGCTCTAGATGATACACTTCTTATTTTTGCTGCTCTGATTGTAAAATTGATTAATGAGCCCTGAATTTAGAAGCTTCTATACTAATAATCTTGGGTTTTAAACAGTCTCACCTTCCTCAGCTAAAACAGAATATGTTGCTACTTCCTGACAGTGAAATATTTATGTGTTCTTCTCGTGTACATATGAAATATGTTTTAGTAGATAGAGATTTTAGGTCTACAAGCACATCTTGTTTAAATAGAACAGCGTAACCTCCTGTCACACAGTTAAGGTAAAGATGTTGGTCTACAGACACACTGATGGCCTAACACACAGAACATCCAGAAAAAACCTTCTGGTGGTGAAGCCCAAGATCAACAGTAAGTGTTGGATACTCAAAATTTGAAAAGTAGAACTAAGTTTAAGTCCTTGTTCAGGAGATGCCAGTCGTACTCATCTAAGGACACTTATTCTGGCTCCAGCTATTAAAATGATGAATTGTTTACCAGCAAAAACATGCACCTTTCCTATATCACCCCAAAAGCCACATCAACAGGTATCAAAAATATATGACAAATCTTTGATGAAATAAAGGTGGCACAGCTCAAATATATTTATCAACATATTCTAAATTTCTTCTGCAGATTGACTCCTTTTACAGCTGAAGATCAAATAATCACTGTATTTACATACAGATGTAATGGTCCATACATGCAAAGTAAACTCATTAGTTTTCAAACCATTCCTACCAGCACTCAACCAGCATCTCTTTAGGCAGGATTCTGACACTAGGGAACGCAATTGCAGGAAGCTGTGAACTTTCAGTTACTTCACTGCTCAGCTGTGAACACTGGCATCTCTCAGCATTAATAAGGAAAGAAAAAGTCCATTATGGGGAGATGGGGTGCTTGCTACAAAACTGACATCAGAAAATGAAGAGCCTTGATCAGCATTAATCATAACTAATATAATTAATAATTCAAAAACAACATGAGGCGAGAAACACTTCTCCCAGAGCAGCAAGACTCTAAAAGTCATGTCGAAAAATAAAGTGTGTTTCTGACAGAACAAATGTATTGACACCTCAATACCAAGATATACCGCAATGCAGTATTCTCACAAAAAACAGGAGTTGCCCCGGCAGCTTTGGAAGTCACTCACGAGGCAGCACAGATGAAACTAGAAATTCAATATCTTGTTTTGCCCCTAAGTGAGGGCTGAACAAAGAAGGAGCTCTTCCTTTTTCAAGAGGCGAGCAGTTGCAAGGAGAGCTGACCCTTCACCCTTACTCAAGTCTGCGGGAACAGGAATCTTTAAGCCTGGACATGATTTATTAAAAGGGCAGGATCAATTAAAAACTCATATTTCTAGCTGAAAATTTTATTACCAATAAGTCTTAAGACATTATCATTACCAAGGGGTAATAAAAACTTTTCCTCCTGTGTTTTTTTTCTCCAGTTCTCTGACTACGTGCACATGCCAGTCTGGAGAGGTAGCTCCAAATAGTTCATATGAGTATTTCATATTTCAGAATTATAAAAAGAAGTCATAACCATGTGGTTTTAAGGCTAGAATTTTTCAGGAAGATATCAGCAGTGAAATACCAAAAACTGCTCCATCCCCCTTCTCTAGCTAATTTGAAATATATAGCCTATGTTTAAAGTGAGTAGATATACAGGCAATCTAAATGCTACCTAATGACAGATATTATCTACAGTATAATATATTGCATGAACATACAGAGTTACTTATCAAAGTTTTAAGAATAGCAGGTTTCTCTTCAAATATTAGTGTCTTTTGAGAGTCTTTCAGGTTGTGTGTTTTCCACGTGTCTCTCCCATTTACTGCGTTATTTCCAGTGCAGCAAACCCCTGCAGCGAGGAGGTTCTTTAACAAATAAGTGAAAATTTTGCTGCTACTCTTGACAGCTCAGAAGATGATGCAGGTGACATCTCAGAGGCAGTTCTCAGAAGGTAACATGGCATCTTTTCCACACACACTTGTAAGTGGTGTGACAATAAGTGAAAATTCCCTCAATAACTYGCTACACAGAGCAAGTCGAGTCTTACCTGAAGTGCTGCCACAGAACAGGGGTCAGCAGCAGAACAGTGGCAAATCTGATTCTCAGGGTCGTGACTTCTGTATTTGCACTGACTGGCCCAAGCTGGGACCAGCAGAACAGTCACAGCTGTATTATCATCTTTTGTCTAGCCTACATCTCTCACAGAACAAGAAGAGAATGGGAAAAGCWATCTTTACTTGTTAATATTTTCACTCAATGCAAATTAATGTGAAAAACAGGCCTCAGCTCCCAACCACACAGTGCAGTACAAGCACGGCTTGCTGCAGAGTGGAACATAGAGCTGAGTGTGGAGRTACCCAGCTACAGGTTACCAGCCTCTCACCCATCACCACCAAATAGGCACAGAGAAAAATATGCTTCCCATCAAACCTGAGTCCTTGAGCCACTTTGGTGTTGCTCCAAAACTACAACATCACTTTGTGCACCACCAGTGCACAATGAAAACGTTCCAACTCTCTCAGGTACACATTGGGCTGAACCTCAGGCCTCTGAACAGCATAAACTTCTCAAGTGTCTCATGCACACACTGAAAAATGTGTGTTCTCTGAGAAAACAGGGAGCTTGAATGTGTGGATTGGCACTTTCCCGTGGTATTTTCTTACTCAGATTCCTTGAGTTTCTAAAGTATTCCCCTTCAGGAGACTCTACGGTTGCTGTGATTAGAGGCCAAACATTATTTAAAACTACACAAAGCACAGAACAGCTTGATGAAGACCAAATATGTGCAAATAAGGTAGCAATAAAGCAGAACCTGAGACTAGTTACAGCATTTTACTGATTTAGAGTATTTTCACCTTTTTTTTGTGCCTTATTTTCAGTCCTAAAAACAAAACAAAAAACCGCTTGAGTCAGGACAGAGGTCAGCAATCACCATTTCAACTTAAAATATCTCCATTTAAATGCAAATACTAGCCTTTCTTCCTGACCTTTAAATGTTCATTTCATTGAAATGGAATAGAAAGTGTAAATTTTGTATCTTGGTATCTCTAAGCAGCTCCCGTGTCATTTAGTCACAGTTTTTGACACGTAATTCCTTCTTATTAAATATATTCCTTCTGATTAAATATGTCATTGTATCAGTGTGCTCTAGCTCCTCAGAGGCAAAACCCAGTAATTTTGCATGATGTTTCATTTCACAGAGTACACAGATTAAAATGGAGATTATCATTGCTTCTTGCTYTCTATTATTTGAGATAAACCCAAGTTTATGTGATACCAACAATAATGCTACAATATTCTTTCTGGGGCTTGCTCATAACAAGTTTAAACAATACTGATACCCACAGCAGAGGCTTGCAAGCTCTCCCTGAACAAGTTCATCTTACTCAAAACCTCYCTTGTGTACCTACAGCTATGTATTACCCTTAGATTTCTTGGCAATTAGCAGATGATTATATGAAGGAAAATGACAAAATAAATGAATTAATATTTCTTCTAACACAAGCAGACCAAAGAAATTCCTCCCTTCTCCTAGGAAGAGCCATCCCATATTTCTCCTCCTCCAGGTCCTCTGCATCTTCATAGCAAGGTAGGGAAGATCTGGTTCCTTGAAAGAACGCTTTTCTGCCTGTTTAAAAAACTTGACGCTGCCATTTAAAGGAGCAATAATTTGTAAAATGTCAGATTTTTGGCTGGAGGGCAAAAAGGTACCAGTTCCTGGGTCAAATATAGTCACATCACCATCACTCCAGAGCAAAGGTCCACTATTAGCTGTACCATCATTTCACGTGTCACGGGCTCCCCTCCCTGTTTCACCAACTGTTCATAGGTACAGTTGTCCTCTGAAGGAGGCAAGTAGGATTCTCTGTGCCTGCACATGCAAAAACATTTCTGTTGTTGCTGTTTTCACCAATTCAGTCATTAGTTTCTTAAACTAGAGCCCATCCCTTTCCATATATTTTATTTCATTATTCAAATCAGGACAGACTCAGTTTTACTGTCAATAAATTACATATGCAAATCACATTCGTGCTCTGGCAAACGTGACTCTAACTTTGATTAAAAAAACATAATYATGCTTTATTATTCCATTTATTGGGGGATGGGGAGAAAAGTTTTAAAGACCAATTTTTCATGATGGCATTTGTTCCTCTATCAATCTGGCTAATGGCAGTAGCAAGCCTAAGGAATTGTCAGAGTCTCATCTCTCAAATCAAAAGATAATGAAGAAAACCCAAGTGTGAAAATCGGTGTTTTGTACAGATTATCAGAGTAATTTCTTGAAAACATTTCAGAATGAAATTAATTCATTGCTTATATATTTTTACATCATACAAAGAGTTTCTCTACTGGTTCTGCATTTSAGAGTTTAAATATTAAACAAATTAACTCCTTAACGAATACTATGGAGTTGAGAAAGATTTATGCATGCATAGGACACAGCATAACATCAGACGATTACTAAGCACAGCAGCTAGAGAATCACAGCACAGTCAATTCAATTTTCAGTGATGCCTCTTTAAGCTCTAACGAACCATGGGACCCTAATGAGAGGTTTCACTGAATCCTGTCCGATCAAGCAGAAATTTTATGGAAAAAAGGTAAAAGCTAAGAAGCAAAACCACTCAATAACTATATTTTACAGCAATGTATTCAACCATGGCTTAATGGTTACCCATTAAATCTGTAAAACCTGATCATGACAGAATTTTAACTTTGCAGTGCAGGTTTGGCTTCCTTCTTCTCCCTCTTTGCCTCTCTGCCTTCCCCCAAAAGTGGGAGACAGTGACCTGTATGGGGAGAAGAAATAAATGCTGAAAACCTGTGAAAGGAATCATGACACCCTGGTTTGTACCCTGGCAGTATCATAGGCTGCCCTCAATAGCTTGAACCACTTTGATTTATTGGGCCATTAAAGTTCTAGTAATAATTCCAGTGCACTTCCACAATTAATGGTTACTGACAGGAAGGGTTTCTATCTTTACACTTTACAGTGCTAAAAACACTGGATGCAATCCTGACCTCGCTGAAGTCAATAGCAAAACTTCCGCTCTGCTCTGAGTGGTGGAGTTTACACAGATGTCTTCCAAGCTGTAAAATGGTTTTCTAAAAGAGTAATTAAAGTACAGCAAGTGAGTGTCATTAGCTGGCAAATTCTGTGCCAAAATGTTYGATCAGAGGGATGGGTAGTCTTTTACAATGCAAAGGACAAAAATTGGTTACCTGCTAAGTGTTTGTCCCTCAAAATATTCTTRGGCTCGAGCAGGCTGCATGATATGTTTCCACAGTAAGCATCACAATCTGCTGAGGAAACATGAGCCTTGGCAATAGATTTAACTTTTCTCACTAGAGCAAATCAGAGCAAAAAGAAAGAAAGAAAGAAAAGTAATCAATACCTCTGAATGCTTTCTTGTTGAAAGGGAAGAATTTGGATGCTGCTGACTTAGCAAAGGTTGTTCTTAGAAGAGTTCAAGTTGGGATGGAGGAATAGATCTTCATGAATTTCAAGACTATAGAAGCTTTCTCTTCAAAGGATGATGATGAAAGACAATAAAGAAAAAAACATCTTTCCTTCCTGGCTTTAAGAATTACAGTAAAGATTACTATGTCAGTAGATCTCTCTCTCCCTTCATCCTGAAGGAGCAGAAGTGGGACATGTCACACTTACTCAAACTCAAGAGCAAATTAATGGATTTGAGGCCTTATTCTTTAAAGACTCCCAGAAAAACCCTGTGTTATGGGGAAAATAGCTTCTACAAAGCACTTAACTGAGGTTTCATGGGCACACTGGCACTGGAGGTTTTCTGAGGAGAGGATACAAGAAACTAATCTAGTTTGCTTGGCACTGGAATAAATGAAGTCATACAGTGGTCACTGATACGCTGCATTTCACCTCTATGTTAGATCCATGAGGATGAACTTGCTTTCCATTCTTCATCTGTAAAATGGAAATGGTATCAACAGAGTAATATCAGTGAATAAAAATATAATAATATCAAAGAACGTCTGATCCTTTAGGTTCAACCTCTCACACAAGGATGGTAGATCCTTTCTGGATATCGGTACACCCCTTCAGCCTTGAAGCACATTTCATGCTGAAGCTACAATATCCCTGTTTATAAGCAGAGATTGTCATATGGCTGAGATACTTCTAAACCACATAACCTCATAGTTTAAACCATGCATAAGAAGATTCTAGTGCTTCAAATTCTAGGCTAACTAGACACAAATGTGTGAACCAGAGGAGCAAAACTGTTTCTGCTGCTTTTATATGTGGAGCTAATGAAAATTTAACCAAAAAAACATTGTTTCATAAAGGTCCTAAAAAGCAGTTGTATCAATGAATTTTAACAGACAAATATAATTATACAATCTATATGCTTGGAATCATTAAAATGAAGTCCTGAATCAAGAGCTGCTTTATTGTTTTTTGTGTCAGAAAGACATCTACCAGAACCTGTTCTTTCCAATGCCACATTTATAGTTTCCCARTTTTTTATTTTAATTTCTAGGAGTTTTGCCAAAAGGAAAAAAATATTATATTGATGTTCTATTAAGTCAATGATTTTCTCTCAAAAGTTTGGTGGTTTGGTGGACACCAAAGTCCATATACCCTGAAGAAAAGACAGGATTTAACAACACTTCAGTTTAGTACAGTCTAGACAGTCTAAAGGATTGACATCAAAATACAGAATTTTTCACTGCTATACCTTCACCCCGACTGTGACCCGAGCTCATAATTACCTTCATGTCAGTGAATCAATTCAGTTGTGCTGCTAGAATGCATAAGTACTGACCTTTGATAAATGTGAAACCAGATGGCTTTGTTGGATCACTGGAAATTTGGCACATATACACCACAAAAACTGTGCTGGTCTGTCAGCATCTCTTTTAGTTCCCCCCCGTTTTTATAAGAGTAGAGAGCTGGATCAACACAGAACATATGTTACGCTCAAAAGTCAGGGACGGCTGTTCCAGTTTGCTCTTCAGGCACGTTTAAGAAAGGCAGCGAGGTAGCACTTTCTCATCCCTTCACAAGCYACTCCAGCTCTCAAATGCAAGAGCAGTTGGGTTTAAAATTTTGGAAGGAATAAAAATGTCTTAAATTACCAGCATATACAATTAAATTACTTAGTAAAAGAAGGATATTTGTAAGCTGTATTAATCAGGGTAATGAGGACAACGTGGTAGACTTAGCAGTCTAGGAATTGCCAGACAAGATCATGATTCAACTTCTTCAGTATCATTTCACCAACTGTGRCCAATACTAAATGTTTCTGAGGAAGATATAAGAAATCCAGATGGACACAGTTAAGGGATAAAATTATGCTTAAAGATAAACGTCTTCTCCACTTTGTGAACGTACTCCAAGTTCATCTTTTGCCCTGAAGCAGGGTCATTTAAATTACTTCCAAAACCCAGGTTTTCTCATTTAGGTCTAGTTTCACATAGCAAAAAGGGCTTATGTGACTGCTCTGGCCATGACAGTTTCCCTTCTTTCCATCACCAAAACGTGACTTTTGAACCTYTTGGCCAACTTCATCAAAACTAAAATGAAAGGGCATTAAAGTCTACAAGACAATTAAATTCCCAGAGTATCATGAACACCAGCTGACAGAACTAAAGAAACACCTACATTCCTGCATCTGCTGAGGGAGAGACAGGCCATTGCCTGCAGCTATACATCCCATTTGGCAGCACCCGGACAATCCATCACATCACACTTACAGGCCGATCAGCCAAATCATGCCTCACCCAAGCCAAAGCCTTTTGACCCAGCAGAGGTAAGGGTCTCCYGTGCAGTGCAGGGCAGGAGAAAGAAAAGGATCTGCTGTTAATTCACTCGGGATATTCAGGTGACAAAGGACACATCCCCAGAGGAAACCTGGTTTCGTTCATCTGACTGAACACCAAGTAACTTGAGAGGCTTTTCCCTTCACGTGTAAGTACTGACCTACAAAGGTCTAATCCCAGCACCTCACCTCCTACCTTTTGCTTTTACTTCTTTTRAAGACTTGGGTTAAAATTTTAGACCTGTAAGTAATCAAACATTACACACTTWTTGTGTCAGCTGTTGATTTCTGTGGCTTGTTCAGTTTCATTAAACTTCTCCCACCTTTTTCCTCCTGCACCACAAACAAACCAAGTTCTCACCACTGTGTTGTTGTATACAACAACTATTTGATGTTTTCCATCTCTTCCTCTACAGGGTAAACAATCTTTTGAGTCTTTCTGTAAAAAAAGACCAAATCCTTCTGTGGCCCTAAATTATTTTCACTGCTTAAATATGGATTATTTTATGTTCTGTGACAGATTTTCTTTGAGAAAACRTGTCTCGAAGCATCCAAGATGCAAACACTCAATTAATACAGTCTTACATTCTCTTCTGCACACTTGTAGTCCATGCCTTAGACAAGGTAACATTTGGTTCAGTTTTTTAGCAGCAATCATACATTGGTCAAGGGTCCATATTAACAATCATTTCCTAAAAGGAGGGCATCTGGGATTCAATGTGTGTACATAGATGGATACTRTACCAGCAATACAAACCTGTACAGGATAAGGAATTCATAGATGTCATGAAGAAGATGTCTGARATTCTGAGATTAATTGATCTGCATTCCCTTGTAAGTGTTACAACGACAGATGTAATACTGTAGTATGATACCAGGAATATATACTATCTGTTAACAAGCACAATAAAAATATTTACTACAAATTGGACTGAACTTTCAAGGGTGCCATAATCAATGCAAACCTGTTTTATCACAGAAGATAGACTCACATAAAGTTTGCACAGCAACAGTTAGCAAGAAAAAGCAATTTAAAAAGTATAACCAGAAGTGAACAATGCCACAGTATTTTACTGTCGTAGATTCTACTGAATAAAATTGCTAATTATATGCCCACAGGCAGAAAAACAACTGGAACAGGAGGAAACAGTTCACCCATACTAGAACATAAGCTGAACTTTTCATATAACCTTCCTTGTGTGCATGTCAAGGCATGGGGATCAGCTTCACATAGCACCTGGACGATACATGCCACTGTGACACATCCAAGCACACACCACTGAAAATATAATCCATCACGTAGGGGAAACGCTACTGCACCTCCTGACCATAAAACAAAGGACTGATGAACGTGTCCTAGAAAAAAGTAACTTTTTCCAGTCTTCCTCCAGCTTTGACATTAGTTCATCCTTAAAAGGCTAAATAATGAGCATTGATGCCTTAATTTGTTCACTCGAACATTAGAGGCTTCCAGATCTATTAATTTGATGCTCTATTTAAATAGTTACTCAATTGCTAAACTTGACTACATTAAATTTGAATTTTAAGTGATTAATTTAAAACAACTTTTCTCCTGGAACAGAAATTGGTATTTAAGCTTTTCATCTGCTGTCAACATTTAAATTAGTTGTATATAAGTGTTTCAACCTGAAAGGGTAATAAATCAATTAGAATCCATTTACTATGCCATATCATGAGCACATGTCACAAATGCAACCTGGTGCTCCTAGGGCAGTATTTTAATATTTTAAGAGGGAAAAGGAATGGCTGTAAAGCAGCATGTGGTGGAGGCACATCAACACAACTGGTAATATGCAGATCAGCAATGATCAGTGATATCAAACACTTAAACAGTGACCATTGCCTATGAGTCTCTGCACAAGACTCAACAAGCTATGCTTTATTATCTCATTTCATATTTTCTGTCAATGGACGTATTTATTTGAAGCAGAGACTGATGTTACTGCAGCTTCTAGTCAGGCAAGGAAGCMGTGCTAGCAATTTTAATGTTTCCAGGAGTAGGTTCTGGCACTTTTTATTCTGTTCCTGAAGTTCTGGYGACAGAAGTCGCTCATGCTCAGTGACTGAGCAAGTGTCCACTATCAACTCCACTGTAGGGCTCTTTGCCATGGAAAACTGATTTTAAACACATTTTAAAAAACCAAAAACAAACAAAAAACCCAAACCAAACTCACCAAACCAAAAAAAAAAAGCAAACCAAAGACTGATAAGCAAAATAAGTTCACACAGGAAATGCTAGGAAGCCAAACTAACCACTGCTAGTATCCCCAAAAATTCATCTCAGCCAATTTGATTTGTTTCTGCCAGGAAATAATTGTGAGAGCCATCTGTCAAAGTAGTACTAAAMCCCTCTTCTTGTTACTGACATTTCTACAGGAAATTTATTTAGCAATATTAAGGGAAAACAAATGTTATCTCATAGTAAGGAAACAGTACAGACAAAAAGCAATTGGGGTTGGAATGAGTGACACCATCAGACTTTGACTGGCTGGTCTGAACTGGCTCCTTCTAGGCAACGGTATGGAATAACCAAAGGTCACAAAGCAGCGAGTGGAATGGAAAATTTGATTTTCTCTAATCAAATTTTGTCCGTACAGGTATGTGTAATCTAATTCCAGGCTGGCAGATTAAGTTATTAACCCAATTATGTTCATTTTATCACCTTGTAAAAATGAGCCATCATTTTATTTAAATTTGTTCAACTGTTAAAGGCTAAGAGACTAATATAKTCGAATGTCAATACAGTGCCAAAATGCATTTCATATAGAAAGCATCTATTTATATGAATCTTAATCAGTCTAGACAAGTGCAGAAGCATTTCTTAGAGCAGACCCAGAGGCACAGCAGACAGTAAATTGAGTGGGCATAGAGAAGACTTACATTAGTGTAACTGAAAACTCATTTCTTAGGCCCATTCATAACGGGGAAATTATTGTCCCATTCCCTACAGATTTTCCATTATCCCATTACAGGGAAGCCAGAACTTCTATCTGTGCTTCCACGCCCATGCACATATTGCATCAGGAGAACTTAATTTGGCCGAGGGCCATAAATTCACTGTGAAAGGCAAATGAAGATCCTCTCAATCTGGTCACCAAGGCATGATATCCTAAAACCCAAGAAGGACAGAGCTCAGAAGCCTTGTCAAATACAGCRTGTTCTACCTAGGTGGTAAAGACCAACTGTGCTCTAACTACGTGGCTGTCCTAAAATTAGCAGAGTAAATATATACATGTTTCCTCAGGGCCCAATGACCAATTTTCAAACTGTTAAACACAAGCAAATTGAGAAGGAAAGTGCACAGTTCTGCAGCTTAGTGGCACTAATTTCTTCCAAACTATATCCCACAAAGCCAGCCCAAATAGCTATTTTTCTAATCCTACCATGTTATATGGAAGGCAAGGGAATGTTAGTGCAAAAAAGATGGCAATTTGCAGGAAAATGGGATATCAGAGAGAGGAAAAATGGATTTTTTTAATCAGACAGCTAAAGAACTTCCCTTATCAGCCATTTGTTCACCAGGGCTCTTCAGCCCATGCTTAAGTGCTTTGGTAAACTGGGGCCATGGCACCTTATCCATCGTGGTCACATTAAAAAAAAAAAAAACCAACAAAAAAAACCAAACAAGCCCCCTACCCAAAAAAACCCCTTAAAAATACATACTTTAAGTTTTGCAAAAAAAGTTTACCTATGAAACAACATACCCTCTCCTTGTCAGAGTCAATCTGTTATGGACAAAGAAGTATCGCAGGATGAGGAAGACAGCTATGAGAACTGCTGAGGTCTGTTTTAAGGAATTCTAGACGAGCATTCCCTTTTTTCAGTGTGTTTTTACCCTTTCCCATTTTGCCTGCTATTCTTCTCAAATAAACCACCATCATCTGCTATCAGATTTCATGAAACCCACTCTTCTATTGTATCTAGTTGCCTGTTATCTATTCTTACAAACCCAGCCAGATCGAGTCACCTACAGGTGACTGAAGTTCACGCTTCAGAGAGGAAATCTGAACAGGTTGTGAAGTTTGTATCAACACTGTCCAAACACACCAGGCAGGGGAGGGAAGCAGCATCTCGGTCAGGAAGAGGCCCACACGTGGCACTGACCTCTCTGCTATCACTGCTGGCTGATGTGCAGTTTATTAAGGCAGGTTCTTGTGTGGGCTATTCAGTGTCAGCTAGAAAGGACAGCTTATCCTGTAAGGGAGGTTTTGGTGCATCCCTACCAGCCCTCAGAACTACCCTGTCCCACGGCAGGTTTACTACCCCAAAAGACAAGCCATAATTGCATTAAGAGGGACGCCTGCCTCTCTTACAACCAACACATTAAGGCAAATGTAAAGCAAATTACATTAAGGCAGATGCAAAGCAAAACATGCACAATGCAAAACAGATGGAAATGAATGATAGTGTGTTGCCCTTTGAAAAATGAGTTATCTGACCACATAAGCAGCAGCACTGCGTTAAGAAAAAAGGGGTGCTTGCTATGTAGATGATGTACTTCTCTSCTAAGAGCAGCACAGGTAAAGCTCACCCCGGAGAACAGAGCGCTGGCTGCTTCCTGGGTGCGACACAAGCCACAAGAGCAGATCAAAGGTATTACCTTGGAGTGGTAAAAATAGACAAATCAAAACAAAGAAAATGCAGCTCTACACACCCCTCCAGCAATCGTGTAATTACCTGTGTTTATATGAATGCATGGACACCACCCTCTTCTCATAACAAACCCTTCCTTCAAACCCCACTGAGGGCTCCAGGAACTCAGCACGTAGCCCTAACCAACACACAGAAGCCATTAAGCATACAAACACACCCCACTCTCTTTTATTAACTAACATAAAATATTTTGAAATGTCAATTGTAACAATTATTACTTTGAAAAATTGTGATGAAGGATCATACTAACTTGAGTGGCCTGTAGGAGGTGATGAAGTAGCAGTTGTTCACCAGTTCTGCATATGCAAGAACTAGAGTCAAATATAACAGGCTGCAAGGAGGCTGAAGTAAACCCCAAATAGAAACATGGTTCTTTAATAAACATGCAATRAAAGAATGAAAACAGTGACAGAACGCTCAAATGTGAAGCATTACATGAGTTCAAAAGCAACAAGAGACATTCAGGAAACTAAAATCTTGTAAGAGTTATTTTAAGGAAAATAGCACTGCTGTTGGCTGAGGAAGTATCTGTCCCAAATACCTGGAAAATGGGCTAATAATCTGAGATTTGGAAATATTCTCATCGGCGCGTGACATGACACTGGGCTAAACACATCTTTAGTCTGATCCAATACAGCCAGCATAATTTCTTTCTTCCAAACTGGTACAATTTGTAGATGGCTGTGGGGAATTCCAATCCTTAAACTCCACTTCCAAACTCATGCCACAGGCACTTTGACACAAAGGGCTACAGACTTCTGGTAAGGTGCTTGCTTGTATCTGTCAGCTTTGCAGGCTCCTCCAAATTTAAAAGCTGGGGTTTTTAAGTAGCTTTCCAACAGACTGGATATTCTCTATCAAACATCTTAACACAAAAACCAACTCAATTTTGTGGATTTTTCCATTTCATTCATTTAAGCAGTCAAAACACACTTTTTTTTCCTTGTATACACACTGCAATTACTCATTTGAATGCACTTCTGTTTTATCAGAAGGCATAATAGAAAGATGTCTTTAAGGCCAGCACCCCATATAATGTAATTTCCCTTCATTACCCAGTTTGCTTAAAACATTTTGCCTGGGAACAGTCAGTAATAAAAAGCACTTCAATCGATCTCATCCTTGAGCTGTGCCATAATTTTCAATTCAGGGTGTCAGCGCCACGCACAGAAAGGCAAGCTGGAGTCTGTTATAAAAATATCAAGCATATTAAAAAAAAATTGGTGAAAGTACTTGAGAGATCACTGTTCCCTTCTTCAATCATTCTGAATTTCAAGCTGAACCCAACTTGAACATATTAATACGCATATTTACAACATCATCTCCCCATTAAACCACCTCAAAAATTGTTAAAGGTATCTTTTTCAAATGCACAAGTTCAACTGACTTTCAACAAAATTCATATTCCGACCWCAAAGAGAAGTTGGGGTGAGTGCGGGTGTTAAGCTTTTGACTGCAGGACAAGGGTCTTTAAAAGTTTTTCTCTCCTCTTAGCTGCTCCAGCATGAATCTGAACTATTTTAGTAACRGTTACTTAGATGTCATACTACCACAAACAGTTTTATCTTGTAGAATCTTTGATATGTCAAATAACATTTACCCTTTACTGTTTTCTGACAAACTTAGATTTTATTACAGGATGAAAACTATAGTTGTATATAGATGAGAGTTGGAGAGATGCWTCCTTCTCTTATTTAAAATGACTTTAATAAGTAAAATGAGGAGATAAGGGTACTCCTGAGAACTCTTGAAAATGCCATGCAAATCTGTGACCTAATTGTATGTTTGCAAAACCTTTCTCACATTATGAAAACACTAAGCACAGAGGCAGTGGGCTCAGTTATGAGCACCAATTCCTGTGGACTGCAGTAGAGTAACATTGTACAATAGCAGATTTACCCTCCTTCATCAGAGGAAAGAGACTGAACTGATCAGATCCACCTGTGGTACTCCCAGGGGATTCTCCAATGCGTTGGTTTTTGCAAGGCCTGGTTTTTGGTAGCCGGGGGGGGCACAGAGGTGGCCTCTGTGAGAAGCTGCTGGAAGCTTCCACCTTGTCCAGCAGAGCCAATCCCTGATGGCTCTGAKGATGGACATGCTGCTGGCCAAGGCTGGGCCAATYAGAGATGATGGTAACGCCTCTGTGATAGCATATCTAAGAAGAAATCACAACAAAGTTAGTGGCGCAGTTGTAGTGATTCCAGCTAGAGAAGAGCAGGAGTGAGAATATGTGAGAGAAACAACAATGGAGGCACCAAGGTCAGTGCAGAAGGAGGGGGAGGAGGTGCTCCAGGTGCCAGAGCCGAGATGTCCCTGCAGCCTGTGGTGAGGAGCATGGTGAGGCAGCTGTGCCCCTGCAGCCCATGGGGGTCCACGGGGGATGCAGAGGTCCACTCACAGCCTGTGGGGGAGGTGCCCACGCTGGAGCGGGTGGATACCAGGACGCTGTGATGCAGAGGAAGTCCCATGGAGAGAGAGGCCTTGCTTCCAGGTTGGAGCAGCCWTCCTTGGAGGACTGCACCCCGTGGCAGAGCGACCCAC
Source organism: Amblyornis subalaris (assembly GCA_018881555.1). NCBI lineage: Eukaryota > Metazoa > Chordata > Aves > Passeriformes > Ptilonorhynchidae > Amblyornis > Amblyornis subalaris. Next base: position 6,690,107 of record JACAXG010000031.1, on the reverse strand, counting down.
GCCGCAGCAGTTTTGGGAGGACTGTCTGCCTGTGGGATGGATTCACGCTGCAGCAGTTTTGGGAGTGCTGCTTGTGAGATTGGAGCCACGCTGGGAAAGTTTGCAGAGAACTGTCTCCCGTGGGAGGGACCCCACGGTGCCACAGGGAAATGACTCCTCTCCCTGAGCAGCAGAAAGAAGATCTTGGGTGATGAACTGACCAAAACCCCCACCCCTTTTCCCTGCGCCATTGATGTGAAGGAGGGAGGGGCTGGGGGGAGACAAAGGTGTTCTTAAGGGCTTATTTTACTTCTCATTCTCCTACTCTGATCTTGTCAGTAATAAATTCACTTTGTATCATTAAGTTGAGCCTGTTTTACCCTTGAAGTATTTCCTCCCAGTCCTTATCTCAACTCGTTAACCCCTTGTTAAATTTCCTCTCCTCTGTCCAGTTGCAGAGCAGAGGAGAGTGAGTGAATGGGCTTTTCGTGGGTGCCTGGCATTTGCCCAGTGTCAAACCACAACAGTTTTTTGGTAGCAGAGGATGGTTTGAGTCATGAGGACCCTTCGTTAATTTTTCTCTCCTCTGTCCAGTTGCAGAGCAGAGGAGAGTGAGTGAGCAGGCTTTTTGTGGGTGCCTGGCGTTTGGCCAGTGTCAAACCACGACACCCTACTATCCAGCAGGAACCTTTCGAAAACACAAGATGAATGAAACGTGTGAGGATACTCAAAGAAGATTGAAAAATCCCTTTTTGCCAGTGCAGGGAGACTCATGGCATTCCTTGACCCTCAGAAAATAAAACATAATGGCTTCACTGATGTCTGTTCAAAATAATGAAGCTCAATGAGAAATTGTAAAAATAAAAGTGCAGAAACAAAGAAAAGGTAAACAACAAAGTAATGAAGTGCAAGACASGCAAAAATGAAGAAAGGGCAGGTTTGCTATGTGTTATATATGTTAAATAGTCCCTATTATCCACCCTTCTTGCCATCTCTAGAAGACCTCTCATAGGGTATAAAGTTACATCAGCAGAKGTATGAAAATACAAGCACAGGTTGCTTATTTTCCTATATGGACCTAAACTCACCCAGAGACCATCCAAGGTAGTAAACAAACATTCTTTCAAAGCAGATAATAAGAAAAACCTCAAAACTGAAGTACTGAGTACCTCTGTGGCARAAAGACTTGATTCAGCAAATGATGAAGAGGCACACCTGTGAAGATTTACTTCAATAGTATATCCCATGTTCTTTAAATGTTAAACTTTAAAAGGTTTCTTAATCGGGCCAGTATTTTACTCAAATTTATCAAAAACCAAGTTTTGTTTCTTTCTTTTCCGCTCATTTTCTTTTCCTGAAGTGAGAGCTCTYGCAATTAATTTAAAAATACATATTTAAAACCAACTTGCAGGCCGTAATATTGGTGACTTGATAGCTGCCAAGCCCCTTATCAGAGCACCACAGTTAAATCCATGGAAAGGATTAGGTAACAAAAATTAATTTTCTAAGAAACATTTGATAGCCTGTGGAGAGCCAACCCAACCAGCAGAAAAACTCTTGCAGATCTGCTAAGGAGTCATTAGCTACATGAAAGTGGATTATTCATTACTAAGTTGTTTGCTCTCCTCCTCTCTTTTTCCCGAAGTCAATACGTCGTATTTCACTCAAGAAGCCATTTTCTTTTCCTCTAATTCTTCCTATGTCTCTAATTTTGCTTATACTGCAGCAGCCTCAAAAACCRTGGTTTGAGTTTCTCAGCAACAGAACTCTGCCAAAGGCAATGTGCCATGCCATAACCTCAATTACAACTTACATGGGAGAAGGCTCCACTTATTTTCTGCAGGAGTCACTCTTTTGTCTTAAACAAAATTCTTTATGGGTTAYTGGGTGCCAAAGATGTACAGCAAAAAAACCACAGCAGATAATATGAAAAAAATCCATTTGAGAGACAAGATTAAAGATCCATGTCAGAAAACACAGATTAGAGAAGTACATCACTATTAGTAGTTATCCTGTCAGATGCTTTCACAACTACAAAATACAACATCTACAAAATATTTGTGATGGAGCTAAGAAAGCACAACACTCTGATCTGCCTAACTGACTGAAATTCCCAGCAGCTGCCTCAGCATTGGCTTTTACACTCYCCACTCCTCCCTCTCAAGAGAACTCAAGAAAGGTTTTCTTTGGTGGCCAGATACAAATACTTTTGACAGGCTTCATGCAGGTTGTTCCTTCATTTACGCATCAGTCAAAAAGGTCATCCCCTTTCTATGGAAGCGAAGGCAAGTTAGTGGAGACTTGTGGCCACTGTAATTGAAGTTGGAGGAATTAGCTGTGCAGCCTTCAGAGAAAGGCCTAAAAATCATTTACGGCCCGACCCCTGAAGTAGAGAAAAAAAAATTGGGTTCCCTGAAGTCTTTTTAGAGATCTGACATTCCAACAGAAGTTCAAAGTCTGTCTACAACGTGAAAAATCAGATAGAAGACTTTGAAATGTGAATGAAGAAATGCTTTGTCCAATTAACCTCCAACCTYAAAAGAAGACAGTCTGCTGGCTTAGGATGACAGAAGACAAAATAAGTGAGAAAGGATCTTTTACAGGGGAATGGAGGAAACGTTTAAAATCTTTGAAAGAGTCAAGGATGACTTGGCATGAACATTATTTATGAAATCACCAATCTACTAATACTAAATTAATTTTTGTTCCCTTGCAATGAACAAGAGTGAGTTAATAATTTATCTTAATGAGCAGTATTTTTTCACCAGAAGAGGCAGAAAACTATTTTGTTAGTTACATTTATGTAGCTTCTATTGGACATGCACAGCAAGAAGTAACTCACGGATGTGAATATATCTCAAGTCTGTTTTCCCATCTAGAATTAAAGTTAGTAGAAGCTACATGATTTTATTCACAAGCTGTATGCAGTCTTCTGTCAAAAGAAGCATTATGAATCAAAATACTGAAAGAAAAGGACTAACATTCAGTTATAAATAAGACTACAAAACAAAAACAGCAGCAAAGAAGATAAGAAAGCTGTTGTACAAATTTGCAGTGACTTTTAAATATGCAAAATTGTTTAACTGGACTCACCACAGATTTTCGTTTAGTGCAATGAAATAAGAAACCATATGATGAGGGTCAAACTGAAGGCAAGGTTTTCAACAACTGTTTAAGTTTTGCAATTTCAGTCTTCCCTCTTAATTGCAACTGGGAACGGTCTAATGCTATTCCCCAAAGTGTCTTCTGTTCTTAGCGAAAGTTTAACATGTGTGGCATGTCCCTTAAGCAGCATATTCACAGTGCAGGAATAAAATACTCAAGGCACTTGCAATTTTAAAAACTAGAGTGTTTAAGATATGGAAAGTGAAAAGAAATAGTGTAATTTGGAAAGAAACTGAAAGGAAAACCGACAGCTGACAAAGACAACAGCAGAATTTTGCCAGATGTTTTCCACAGCAGGGTGGCTCTGATCACTAATGCATCTTACTGGAATGGAGAGGAAAAAATAAATGGAAAACTGAATTACTGTATGACCCAAAATAACTGGAGCCAAAGRGGAAATTGATAGAGCCATCTCAGATAACATTAAACATGAGAGCAGTTCTTCTTGCCTTTGTTTGATCCAAACCTGGTTCTCTTGTGAATCAGTGCAATCAAGCAACAGCAATAACTGGTGCTGTCAACAATCTCAACCTAACTTCAGAATCACGTCATCCTGGGATTGCCAACAYATCTGCACAGCTGGCCAAACCACATGATGCCTTGGTGTAACCCTGGCATTGGGTTTGTTAGCTCTCCATCAGCCTCCTCGTGCTCTACGGAACCTCAGGGATCCATGCACAGGAAGTATTTTTAACCAGGATTATCAAAGTGACACTTGTACCTCGTTCCGCTCAGAATATAGGTTTGGAAACAATGTCATCAGTGATGACTCTGACCTGGTTTAGGCTCAAAAAAACCAAAGGACACGCTCCTCTTTTAGACTCCTCTTGGAAATACGCTTTAGATGAACTCTCCATATATACACGTATGTAGTTTTAATTAATGCATTATCATCTGCTTTTGCATATGCGTTCTAATCTGAAGCTACAATCAGTTAATTTACTCCAGTTCGAAGCCAGTTTTAAAATAATACGGAGACAAATGCAGGAAATGCAGTTTGGAAGCTGAACTGAGTCTATCAAGACTCTCTTGATGTTTAGCACAGTATTAAAAAAATCCATTTAAAAGTGCTACTTTGGACCAAGAAACTTAAACTTCATGCATCAATTTAACTTTCCACATCCACACTGAATCTATCTCATGTGGCTAGTAACTCAGGTCACATTGACTGTCCCAAGCCCAAYCCGATTTACAAGCCTAAAACGTAAGAAGGGATTTTAAAAAACCCCAAAAACATCAGCATATAATATCTTTAAATCTTCGGTCTGGACTCTCCCCTTATTCTTTTTGGCTTTTGGAACCTCTGTTAGCCTCACTGATAACTATTGTGTGGATAGTGGATAGCTAGAACAGATACCAAATGCAAGCCGGATGTCAAAAAGCAAATTAATCTTTCTTGCATAGGATCCTCTCCAATTTTCTGATACAATGTCACCTTACTTTGTTATGTTCTTCTCTGTCAGGGAGTGACTTTTTTGTACAAGGTGTCATGGACTACCTTTATGTTTTATATTTGTTTCTACTTTTCCAGAAGACTATCCAAGCATCAAAACTGAAGTTATAAGAAGCATTAATAAYTAATAAAAGAATTTATGACACATAAAGCAGCTTCACAAGATTCCTGAACAGAAATCCTCCATAGAACATACTCATGTCCTRTTTAAAGAACCATGTGTGTATCTTGAAGAAAGCTACACGTGTTGTTTTTAATGCTTTCAACTATTTTTTGGGCATTTTTAAACACTCTGGAAAAGTATTTAGTGGGTCGGTATATCAGTGACATGACCCTAATCTGAAATTTTCCTTTTATCTTTTCTCCATGTTGTACCTTCCATACAGCCAAGTCCCAGAGAGAGTGAGTGCTCTTCTCCTGGAGTACACGAAAGGATAAGAACAGAGAGTACAAAGAGAAAGTTGGGCAATTAAGCAATACAATCTCTGTGACCTTTACTCATCTAAGAGGAATTTGACCTGATGCTACCAAAGTGGCCATATAATGGAGCGTGGCTCTCCACTAGCAGTTTAAGCAAGTTCATTTCTGTTGGCCTCTGTATTTGCATCTAATCTCTTTATTTAGTCACAGAACACTGAGGTCACCTTTTTAGAAACCACCTACAGAAAAAAGGGAGCAAGTGTTATGTTTCCCTGGTTCCYGCAGAACGTTTGCAAGATAATGGCAAGCGGAGACTATTCCTTCCATTAACACTTTGACCCTTCCAGTTAATGGCCTTTTGGTTCACAGAGATTGGATTTGGAGCAAACAGAGCTCCCTCTGAGATCCCAAACTATAGGTAACCTAAGGAAGTATGGGCTCTGCAGGTACTTGGAAAAAGTCCAAGGTATGTATGGACACACTTAACTACCAAGACAGAGGTTCACAAGTTGGCCCATTGGTTTAAGCATCTCATGCACCAAACCATTCCAGAAGAAAGGCACAGGGCAAAATGTTTTWGTTTTGTATGTTACAAACCACAAGTGGATCAACAAAGCTTTCAATGAAAACAGCCTCCTTCMAAGCAGTGGTTCAAAAATGGAGGTAGTCCCTTTTCACTCAAAAAGAACAGGGTTAAAATATCTGCAGCATATATATCAAAGTTAAAAGCAACATCTGTGATAAACAAGTATTTATACCTATTATTACAAAATCTTATGAGGTGATGGCAACAATTATTTTCACTTGATTTCATGCATTCTTATTCCTGCTTTGAATGGGAAACCTTTCTCACGGGGAGAATACCTTACACCATGCTGAACAGCGCCACTGTAAGAGGAAGGTGTTCCCCAAGGCCAATAGTATTTTTCATCCTTTGGTGCTGAATACTGAGTTAAGGTATGCCAACATTTTTGCTACCACCTTCCCCAAAATCTAACTCATGACACTAAGACTGTATGTAAGTAGAAGAACCTGGCTGCCAGTGTACTATTTTTGTGTATTTTGCACAGGAATTATAGAGCACAGGTTTTCATAACCCCAGAAGCTGGCATTCCTGTGATTTGGAATTAAAAATAAAATTTTAAAAATGTATCTGTTCCAAATTTTAAAGAAATCTCTGAAAGTCTGTAAGATTTTGGCTTCTATAGTGATTATACAAATAATAAGACCCTGTTTTAAACAAAGCTACATAAACCCATTGGACAAACACACAGACAAACACCACCTGAGAAAGGAAAGAGATCTTTGCAGTGTCAGATTTAAGGGCTACAGAAGAAGAGGGAAGAAAAAGTACAGGTACTCCTATTCTGATTCCCATTTTTCCCTTACACATCTCCATCTTCCTACACTTTTACAGTTCTTATCACATCATCACTAAACGATTTTACTTTTTCCATACACAAGTGATGTGTAGAATTTGTGATCATTGTTACGCCCATCTTTGCTGACCTGCTTCATACATTTATTCCACTTATTTAACCTTCAGAGGCATCAGGATGTGACACAGGGACCTATTCCCACACTCTTACAACCTTAGGCTCACCTCATGGGAATGGAAAGTCGTCATGGAAGACAAAGCTGAGAAAAACAACACAGGATTCCTAATTAAGATATTTTTCTGTGGCATACAAGGAAATTAATTTTACCCCCAATAGCTGACATTAAAAATCAGTAAAATAAGATGGATATCAGACACAAATTTCACAACCCAGTAAGACTTTTAGGAGCTTAGGATCAGTTTCTACATGAGGACAAAACAGATGCTGAGGCCCAGTATTACGCCTGAGAATGAATCGGGGCAGAATTCCTGTCTAAGTGGACAGAAAAACACATTAAAGCTCAGCAGTATTTTCAACATTAAAGTTGATGACAGCATTTCTATACCAGTTCATTTATATTTTAATTTACGCAGAAATGGTTATTATTTGTAGACATTCCCATGGTGATTTTCAAAGTAGCATCAGGGTTCTGATTAGCGGCATGCTCTGAAACCCAAGTCCTTAGGACTGCCTTTTAAGTAGAGGCAGACTGCCTATGAAGTCACGCTGCAGTTGAAACTTGTTCACTTTTCCAGAGGAAAAGTTCTTTGCTAATAGATTAGGATTTTTTGCCATTTGTTGTTCTTAAAGTGTACAAAGCAGATGATATTTCACTGTCCATAAATACACTTGTAAAGCTGAGACCTGTGGTATAAGGAGCTGGGAGCAGGATCCCTTGGTTTGGGGCAGACAGCTGTGAGATTCTTTCTGTGGGACACATGATAGCTTAACCTCTGCAGTGCTACTGGAACGGCATTCGATTATCGTTTTCTCAATGAAAAGCACTTGTGAGACACATCACCTCCCATGTTTTAAAACCGGATCAATTTGCTGTTATGGATTCCAGTTGTTTCAGGATCAGAACACTCCCCAGAGCCAGGCGGATSAAATGCTGCACTTAAACCAAAGATGAGGCAGGCTAACAGATGATTCACCTTCTCCAGAAATATGGGTTATTTTTATTCTTTTTTTGTTTCATTTTGGCAACTGGCGCTCATAAAACATCTGAGAAGACCACAGCTACACATTGTTTAAAGAGAAAGAAACAAAACAAAACACTTACAAAGAATCAGACCTTTAGGAGACAGGGAATTCTGCCTAAAGCCAGGAGAAAAGCAGACTGCCTCAGGCAAGATGTCATCTTCTTAGTTAACATACAGTTCTTTTTCCCCAGCCTTTCAAGTGAACTGCTGGAAACGTTTTAGATCTTGTCTGGAGATAAAAGTTAATTTTACATGGTGCATCAGAGAYGCAGTATAAATTCATAAATGAAATAATATTTTTCCAGTAAAGCTCTGCTGGCAATGGAAGAGCCCGACTTTGCACTGTTGCAGAACCTTCCTATAAAGAAAGTTTCTACATATAAAGATTTCAGTTACTTGTCTGTCAGCAGGATTCAATAAAAGAAGTTCAAATTTATTAAGTTTATAACTGTTTAATATCAAATGCTGTTTTCCTCCATTAAAAAGGCATTTAAAATTTAAAACTATTGAAATCGGCTCCCATYGCATGAGTAGAGCAGAGCACGTATTTTCCTCTCTTGCACTTAGAACAAATCAAGCACAAAACCAAAATGAACTATTAAATAATAGCCAATGTCTTAACTATTAATTTATTTATTATTTAATTATATACATACATTAGTCATTATATTTCATTTCTTGCTTTGCTTCAGTAATTGTTTTTAATCCTTTGCTTTCCCTTGCACACACACAAAAAAAAGATGAATGCATTTTTTGTGGTACTTTCTGAATGCATTATCAATTTGTTTTGACTGAAGTTTTGGGTAACTCATGAAGTTCCAGAAGATGATGGATGTGGCATCATCTACACATGTGGCTCCTGTTCTACCAGTAAGAACTACCAGTTACTGTGCACTGAATGAGACACTCGTTTATCAGCTGAAGAGGAACACCACGAAAAGAAAGTCCAAAACCAGCTCTGCCGATGTATTTGTAATATGATAAGAAAGAATGTTACCACGACCCCAGGGACTGGAATACAGATGTTTAATACATAAGCACAAGTGTCTGGTGCAGACCAGGTAGGCCAAGGGTTTAGAGATGCAGGTGTCCTAAGCTAATGACTTCATGCACCCAAGGTAACTGCACAAAAAGCCTGTTTATCTGAGTGGTTCTTCAGCTTGACGGCAAAGCCTCTCCTCACAACAAGAGTGCTCTGGCAGATCACCAAATGATTCTTTCATGCTCAGATAAACAGTTTTAATCCTTAGAGGCCATCCTAGCCAATCCCTTGCCAAGTATGATGAATGCAATTAAAGTCTTACCCTACAGTACTAAAGTGATAACCTGTTGTTGCGAGAAAAAGCCAGCAGAATACATGTAATAAATGTCTTCATCTGCCATTATTAAACACTGAGGCAAACAACCTTCCCAAACAACAGTCAGCATTTCTGCTCTCTGTATTTTCTTTTTAGAATACACAATGAATACGAAATTGTCTCAAAGAAAAGCACACAAACTAAATTGTACTAGTCATTATAAACTCAGAGCAAGATGAGAGGGTGATGAACTCACCAGTATGACATAATAATACCAGCAAATTAAGCATAGAAAACATCATGACAGTAGTACTTAAATATTTCCCCTGTGCCTGAGCAATTTGTGCATTAGCAGTCTATTGCCTCATCACTTACCACAAAACAATCTGAACTAGTAACTCTTTCTGACAACGACTGCCATTTATTATCCATTCCTACAGTGCCCAGCACAGTGGTGTTCAATTTATATCAGTAATAACCAAAACGAAAGCATCCAGTTTGTAACAGAGCTGGTGCCCATGAGACTGCAGTTTGCAGCCCATCTGCCACTAAAGATGTACGGAAGAACMTACACTGGCAGCTGCAGCATCACACGGGCACGAAAAGGGCACATAGAGAAGAAGCCTGATGYAATGGGGCCATGAAGATGATGGTCTCTCCTTTCTTGGTGGAGACCCTCTGTGATTTAACCTCTTGACCTAAGGCTGGTAAGCAGGTGACCTGCCCCAGGGAAGGTCACAGCAGTGGGGCAGAGCAGGCAGGAGACATTTGCTGGCACTTGTGGTGAACTCAGGGCAGAGCTGGGAAACAAACTTTGCAAGGCTTTGGTTGTGCTCCAAGTCAGCTCTCCTTGCCCTGGGCTCCATCCAAGACCATAATCAAGGAAGAGGGCATCGCAGCCTGATCCGTGTGGTCAAGGCATGGACATATATGCAGGTTTGACATCATCAGCATGTRTAGTTTTTACCCATCTCTCTCTTTTCTTTGCTCCTCTTATGCTCATCTTTCACTACAAAACAGCAGCAACAGAGATAAGACCTTCCTAAAAGGGTTTTAGAATGGGTGTTTTTTCAAATATATATTTTCTTTTTTAGAGCAGATACTGGTTGATAAGCAAGACAGATATAATAACTTAGTTATAAAAACAACTATGAAACCAAAGGATGGCAAGCTGACAAGAAGATTGAATTAGGCTGCTAAGAAAATAAATACCTTGCAAAAATACAAGAATACTCCATTATTAACAAAGTCTGAAGAACCATTTACACRAAACACAACCAAGTCAATTAATTGACAATAACTGGTTCGGCTTTGAAGCACCTCAAATTCACGTTTAATTATGCTTAATGCATCATTTTATTCTCCTAACATAACGGGTTAGCATAAGCACACAAACTGCTGACAGTGACCTTTCTGTCTCAAATATGCTATTCACAGCTATTTAATTAATCCCTTACGTGTAGCTGGCCATACAGCCTAATGTCCTACAGAAGGGTACTGAATTGGCCTTATTGTCACCATATGAGATGGCATTCATCTCCAAATGCCAAAGCGGGCATAAGGAATGCAGCACAAGAATAGGAAGCATTGAAAAGAACAAGAGGAGAAGAAAGACTTGAATAGCCTGCTCTTTGATTATCGTTTACAGATCCACTTTTGCAATGAAAAATATCCAAGAGATTGTTTTCCCTCTTGTGCAGTCCAAGTCTTTAAACCAGTGACTGCTTTTGCACTTCAAAGGGGTGTTTCTTCACTAACCAGCAATTAGGAGCCCAAGGTCACTGAAGGCAAAATTCATCTTCTCCAGTTTTGTAATTTTCCCTCTTATCAAAATGTGTGTGTGCACAAAGCACAGGCTGCGACAGCTGTCAGAAAACAGCCTGAAAGTTTCAGAAGCAAAGAGAAAGTGAACTATGGCTGCTATGGCTCAAGCATTATGGGAAATTTTACAAAAATCTACTTCTCTCTTTTCTGATCCATAAGTGTCAAAAAGTAAGAGATTTTCAGAATGGAGATTTGTTTGGGTTTTTGTTTTGTGTTGGTATTTTGTTTGTTTTGCTCTGAATAAGGGTACATTTAAAATGTTTTTTAAATACTTCCAAGTAAAAGTTGAAGAAAATAAATATAAAAACCCTCACACCTCTAAGTTACTAAAAATATAGAATGTACTTAGGGTTAATATTATTATATTTAATACAAAATTGTGATTACCAATGTATTTAGCTGTCCAGCTAAAGTGCTAATGCTGCTTCACCCACTAAACCTCCTGCAGTCTGTCCTCCTAATGCACTCTATTTAAAATTTACACCATGTCTCACAGTCTGAACTGTCAACTTCTAACTTTATCAAGGAAAACAACTTATGAGTTACATATCTCCTAATAATGACAGTAATTTACAGCTGCAAATCTCTATAGACAAACCTGCAGTTATTTGAATTCTTATTGAAAAGAGGAACTGTTCCTGGATCTTGTTTTGCTCTGAGAAGTCTAAAGCAAACTTGTTTCCATAGGGCTCTAGGTAAACACAATTAAAACCAAATAATTCAAATGTCTCTTTTAAACTGAAAATTTAAAGCACCTCAGAAAATACCATGAGAGTTACGCAAATGTAATTGTATAATCTTTAAACACTTCTACTGAAGTGCTTTTACCAAATAAAGCTTCACAGATCTTTCTACTTCAGTTACTACCAATAGCATGTGCTTTTTATAAACACAGACTAAACCATAAAACAAATATATGCTGTCTGCAAAATCAATTCTTATTCTTTTCAAAAACCAAAAATATCCCAATATTTATATAACTTTCTTCTTTGTATAAGATAAATAAATCCTTCATTTTTCAGGGCAAGAATCCATGCTACATTTTTAAGTAAAATTCTCTGTCCTGAATATGTTTGTCAGCCTTGTACCTACAGAAAGCTGACACTAGGAAAGATGAGAGGGTTTTCTAGTTTTGGGTTTGGTTTCTATTTTCTTAAGAGTTATAGACACTTAGGTTAGTCCCAAAGTCAAATGTACCTCCATTCCTGTTCCAGCCCATCAAGGAAAGGGATGTATATTTAGTCTGGAGTCTTTCAAGGCCCCAGAGTCTCTTTTTTAGCTTAACAGGACCTGTTATATCTCTGAAGTTTAGATTGAAAGTCACAAGTATGACACTTACAGCACCATCAGACTTCCAGTGAAGAAATCAAAAGGAAAAAACTCTATGTTCTCATTGTCCACTGAAAAAAAATGGGATGAATAATTAAAGAAAGCTCAGCAGAACTTTATCCTTTTGCATATGCACGGTACAAATTAGACAACTAGTACCAGCCTACATAAATCTGAAGAGTACAGACAGAAATATTTCTTGGCATTCTTATCCCTGTGCACTCACCTGGCATGGACCCTACTTAGTCTTTTGCTACTCTTCTGCAAAACACCTGCTGATGTTTCCAACCCATTTCACTGAAGTATAAATTCAAATTCAGAATTGTCCACACTGTTCCCAAAATGAAGGGATACTCTGAAAATCCAAACGGTTATTTCAAAAAGCTACGTGAAAAGTGGTGGGACACCAAAGAAGATGCTTGTAGCAGGCCTTTGCTGCAATGGCAGGTGGAAGAAGTGGCAGGTAGCAGGTTTGTTCAGACAGCTGACATGTCACGAGATGTATTCACTCGGTGCTGTGGGGACGCAGGATCAGACACTTTGCCAAGAACAACCTGAAAACTGCTGTCACATTAAAGCACAGGAGTGCAGAGCACACCTCTCACGATTATTAATATTGTAATAAACATTTCAAGCAGCTCACATGCACTCACACTGTGTGTCAGAGGGATGTTCCTGGCATTTCTGGATAGCTGCCTTTCAGATTTGACAGTTCATACTCTATTAATCAACACCGCAAATCCCAACAGCMCCTCATCACGCCCTGAGGGCCTAAAAAGTAATTTTTTACTATTTTGTCAGAATGACTAGAGAAACTCAAGTCAGAAGAGAAGCAGARGTGTGTCACTGAGAATTGCAATCTACTCTGTGTAATAAAATTGAGTTTCTGTTTCAGAGCAGCTAAGCTTCTGCAAGTCCCTTTTCTCTTCTGAATCAATTATCTTTTACTTTTTTCTTCTGCCAGCTCCACACTAATGCTAGTCTTCTGTTTGGGCCATTTTTACCTTTAAAGGGTCTTGAGGCCTGGCTGAAAAGAGCATGCACAGGGATAGTGTGAAAGCCCTCAGGATGGCTTGGGAGAAGAGCATGTAATGTAATTCTTGGCAAACTGAATAGCTCTTTGAAGCCTGCCATTCCCTGCTTATACCTCCTTTTAGTACTAGTCTTTCTGCTCCATCTTGGATTTTGACAGTACTTAAAGCCCCTTCTCAAAGGCTTTGGATATTGATTCTAGATCAGTCTTCTATTCCTAAAAAGYCCCATAATCTCTATTTACTTTCCTAAATTAAAACCAGCATGCTTTTCTCCAAGTCAATATGCTTTCATTGTTTCCAGTGGAAATAGCAAGTGCCCAGCTTCTCCAGACTTGGGCTGTACAGCACAGAAGGCCTGGCTTGTGCAGCTCTGAAAATGCTACAAAAAGAAGTCCATGCCAGAGACAAAAGCAGCCCTTTGTTCCATCTACCAGATCACACAGCTTCATGTCACCGAGTGTCCTCTCACTGTGAGAGAGGTTACACTGGTGTTTTCCATGGAAGATTGCTCAGTTCTTGCCTGAGTTGTAAGAAATTTGGAGCAGCCCTTGGAACACGACCAAACAATGATGGTCCACTCACCTCCAGCAGGGAAAAGCAGAGCAGGTATCCTGCATTGCTGTGAGGCAGCGGTTGACAACTGGTCCCTTCTAGAAAAGGAACTCTGAACCCCAACAAACATCCCATATTTATTCCTTAYACCAAAGGCTACCGAAGTATAAAGGAAAGGATTAAACTTCTCTTGCTTTTCTTCTTTTAGAATACGTGACTGTAGGTAACAGATGCTCCTGGATATTTCCCGTGTTGCCTCAATTAGTGGCCCACAAATCCTGCATTTCAGATTCCCACTGAATTCCCCCTCTACTAGACTTGCAATCTGGCACTCAGCAGGCACCAGAGAAAATGACTAGTGTGGATAGGCACGCAGCAGAGATCAGAAGTGCGGATACAGTCTACCTGTCCATTCAGGCAGTGTGTGTTTTCAATACCCAGGCATTCAAGTCTCACATTCATCACGTTCAGTGCCAGACAGAATACTTGCTTTTACGTGCACCCCATTTAGTGTACAGGGAATCTATACCCACATCCATCACATTCAGTGAAATAGAGCCTATTTGCAAATGTTGAGCTTCCATTTCCCTGCAGTGATCTGAATTACAATAGGCTGCAGGTGAACATGTAAAAATTCCAAATTGGTAGACATGAAAAAGTTCTGCTGGAGTCATTAATAAATGTGGCTAATGTGGAAAAAGACTCATTTCAGAATGTAGCCGTGCACCATGAAGGGTGCTGGAAAAAGCTCTTTCTCGGCAAGCAAATGTAACGGTTATGGCAGATGTCAGTGTGTGTAATAGAGATGGAGCATCTGCATTTATTACTATAACGCATAAAATGCTGCTATCCTCAGTGTATCTACCCAGGCAATGCTGCTTCTAAACCTTCTAAGGCAACATCATGCATTTTCAAATTCATTCATCATGACCATGTTGAACTCTTTCTTTTCCCTCTGACAACCTATCAGTGATGCCAAGCACCGATGATGAAAACCTGTTTTTGGAGGAAAAGTCTATATCATGTACAAACCAGTGAATGCCTGTCAGGCATTTGAAATAGTGTTATTGTTCTCAGGCACTGCTGGTCACTGCAATGCCACAGGAAAAAGAAGGAGTGCTTCAAGTGAAGCCTGTTCTCAGTGCACCCTCGCCATAAGTTATGCAAATACAACTCAGGATGGAAGAAAAATGGAACTCCATATAATGACTAATTCAATTCACAAGTCATGATAATGCCCATAAGCCATCTGGGTATGTGAATAGTTCGTAACTGCAACCTTGAAGGGAGAGATTTTGCTTTCTGGAAAAGAACAGGATTAATGGTTGAATACTGATTAGCTAGGTAAGAGCACGTTGGTCCCTCAGCAATGTACTGGTTTGTTTTCTTTTTAATCTCCCCTGCTATACTGTTGGGAAATAGGGTATCTACTGGTTTCAATGTCTGAAATTAGTTTTTAGAGGAAAGTAAGAACTCCTAATGTATAGAGCACTACAAACAAATGAATCCATAAAGATGAGAATTTAATAATCTCTGGACAACAGGTAGAGGGCTAACAGAGACCCTGTTGAAAAAACATCCCATCCTTGCTGCCATAACCACATTACATGTGCTATTCCTGAATAAAGGTCAGAGAAAGGGTAATAGTAATTGACTAAGAAATTGGAAAAATTTCTATTATAGCCACAAAAAACAAAAAGAAAACAACCAATGAAAGAAAGCCCAAACTCAAACTTGAGTACCAAAAGAGGGGATCACTTCMGTTTCAATCTGCTTATCCCTGAATCCTTCCCAGCCTGGGCCTCCTCAAAGCTACATCATCTTTCTGTAAACCAATCATTACTTCTGGAGCCATCCTGCTCCACATCCTTGACTCCTGAATAAACCTCAATGGCCTTCACATGGGGAAGCCGAGATGCTGCCTTCTGCTGATTATTCCCCACTGAGAAGCTGMTGATCAGCCAGCGATGGGAACTGGCCCTGTCCCACTGACAGGCTCTGTCAACCCTCAGTGCATGCAGTTGCAAAGTTTTTTAAAAATCACYTTTATTCTGCCTTGCTCCAGGCCAGAAACTAGTTGGTTAAATAAAACACACAATCTATTACAGCAAAACTATCTGATGCAAGACATGACATGCTTCTCTAACTGCTAGAGACAGAAAAAAAAAAAGTTTAAAAAATGTAACAGTCCCTTTCCACGATGGCCTGAGAATTTGATAAGTTCAAATCTACTGGTCCTACAGATGAGTATAGACATACCCATCCTTCACCGGGCTTAGCCTAAGAACCCTCTTAACCATGAARTAATGAAGCTAAGATAGTACAGTATTGAAATGGTATCAAATGGAGTGTGGAATGAGCATTATATAAGAAAAATTTTCTTATAATAGCAAATCTTACTTATTTTTATGTGACTCTAAATAATTTCTTTCTAGACTTTTTATGTGGCTTTTCAGCACTGCATAAATGAATCTCAACYAGCTATTTAAGGTCTTTCCCATTTCTTTTCTAGTTGCCTTTTGGCGACTAGACTCCTTTAATAGGAAAATATTTGATACTTACATCTGATGCAGCATTTTGGTGATATGAAAATTACTGAAATCCGTGTGTCTAACAAGAGAATGGGGTGTGAAAACACACACATTCCTAAAACAACTTCTTTTCAACTTACAAACTTTTCTCATTAAGTTTTTATGTTTGGAAGAGGCATTATTAAGTACTGTGTTTTAGTCCACAAGCTACCAAATAAAAACATCCTTTTTATATTCTCTGAACTCCCACTGGTGCCACTTAAATTAGTGTTCTAGTTAACCAAGATGTTCTTCATACTTGTGTGGTCTAAATAAGTCACTTCCATATTTTTTCATACATTWCCAAGACTGCTTTTATTATTTTTTTTTAAAGTATGCAGCTGTCACAGGCTAGCATTAAAATGTCACCTGCAAAACAGCAGGAGAAATGGACAACTTAATATCTGCTTCAGCAAATAACTATGCAGACAATATTTCTTGTGGTCTCCCGAAATCCATGGCAAGTCCCATTTGTTTGTCAGTGGTTTATTATTACACTGCTGACATTTCTGTCCTGAGGACCCAAAGATTTCTATCCTTCAAAGAAAAAAAGAAGGGAACACATCCTTTCTGCAATAGGTCTTCAAAAATAAGACGGAGTATTTCGAGCTTTTCTCCAATTCATAGCCATGCAATTTTTAACTTGTATTTCTGAGATTGCATGTTAGGTCATGCAAGTTATGCCATTCACTGCACTAATCCACAGGACCTGGTTTTTTTCAGAGGTGCTGTATTTTTTACTATGTCTCTTCAGTCTCTGTGCAATTCAGTATTTATTTTAGTATATTGGATGCTACAATTTGACAGATTCATGCTCCTATGCTTTTATTCTTCAAAAACAGTTAAGGTTTCCATCTAGTGTTTGTTGAAGACACTTGGTGTCATGACTGACAAACCTAAGACTGCAGGTAGCCTTAAGAAATTTGGGCATTTTCCATCAAAAACATTCTGCTATCTCTTCCTTCCCGCCTTGGTCCCCTCTACCTCACACCCTCCCCTCCTCCTGTGGACCTGAGCTGATTCTTCTCAGCCACTGCCGTACTCAAACTGATAGCATTTTTTGGGAAATATTCCAAAATGAACTGCTTTCTGCTACTCTCTGAATGTGCTGTAGCCTTTTAACATTTCATTATTTTCAGTTTTGAAGAAGAGGCTTATAAGGAAAATTGCTGGGCTCATCTAAAGCAGAAGTAGTTTTTCTGTTCACTAGCAGAACTCGGTATTCTTCCACTGGCTCCACTACCTGCCATTTTCATCAGTATTAGTACTGCAGCAGTGCCYTTCCGTTTGTTTTTTCTGCATTCGTTGCTCCATCCTCTCTCTTACATGATTTCCTCTTCCCGTTTTTCACTGAAAATGCGACAATTTCAAACTAGCTTCTTTCTCTGCCTTTTGATCAACTCTGCTTTTCTTCTCTAGGTTTCCGTCCGAACTCTGCCACGGAAGGTAAATTTTTAACTAAATACATCACATGAATACCTCTTCATTCCTGCATTTAGCTGAGTGTCTGTATGTCTAGTTTATTCAGACTGTCTTCTTATTCTAATACGTACAAACCAAAAACTTCATCTATATTTCTCTCCACACCCAACACACATTTTCTGGATTTTTGGTTCTCATTCACTCGCAGTTTGACTTTTCCCACCCATCACACAGGAAAGCTCTGTCCCTCATTTACAGTGCACTGCAATCAGTTGGGAGGTGCTTTTTATGCCCTCAAGTGAAGGGCTTCTCCTCCACTGCTGGCAGACAGCCATCTGTTTCCTAAAAATCCCTCCCCGCTGCAACCATAGCCACCAGCAGCGTTCAGTCACTTCTGTTTCCTTAGTTCCATTTCACCTGCCCACTCAAAAGAGAAAGCAATTGGTGTAGAGTGCAAGTGAGAAAACACCATTCAGAAGATCATCATTCCCAAATGACCCGAGGAGTTTGTTATGCCTAAGTGTGAGAGTGAATGAGTATTTCTTGAAAGTTACTAGTTGTGACTAACAATTAAAATATTTATTTGASGGACTAAGAAAAGTTAACCTCAGAGGCTCAATACCCAGTTTCAATAACTACAACCACTCTTACATTTCACAAAATTTTGTATTACCCCTTTGTTGTTTTGGGGTTTTTTTAACTGACATTCTTTCTTCCTTTCTTAAAGTATTCATAGCATATGTAAAACATGTTACAATCACATCCTTATTCTTTATTCAGGAGAGATACAAATCTAAACAGAACTGTTATTATGTAGATATTAAAATACAAATTTTTGGATCAGATATGAAAATCTGAGGAAGAAAGATCCTACTTGTATGCAAAAGCAAATAAATGCTGGTTCCTTGTAACACAGAAGGAAATTCCAAGCTTTTCTGCAATAAAACCCAACACTTAATGATTCAGTACATAAGTGTAATTTGTATAATAAATAGTAAGTGAACCTCAACTGTATACATGCTTTGAAATCTGAAAATTTTCTTCTCCAAGTATTATTCTGTATAGATGTGAATCTAATTTGAATTTTAGGTTCAAGGAGTATGTTAGGGCACATTAATTCCAAAACCACTTTTACCTTTATTAACATATAGCAAAAAAGTACAAATGCAGAAAAATCCAATTCTTTACAAAATCTTTAAGCAGAGTATCTACTTAATCTCTAGGATATAAATTAATAAAAAAGAGAAGATTGAAAACTAAAGAGAAGGTCACATCGTAGGATACAGCAGTGTAATTGGTGTGAAGACAGTGTGCTGTGTTTGAACGCTGGAAGTGTGAAAACATTTAGCTCTCCTTAGATGTCAAACAGCTTTTAAAATTACGCACAATTAGACCTAATAACATCACACTTCTTTTTCAAGCAACTGCACTTTGACTGTGGGATACACACACTCCAATGCCAGAAGTGTTGGACAGACACTTTATAATGCATAGAGAGAGAAAATCATTATGAACTAACATCTCTGAACGCTACAGATGGTTGGAAGATACTCTTAACTGTAGATGTCATATTAATAAATGGCATTAATCTGAAATACAGAAACACTGCCATCGTGAAAAGAATTCTACTTTCATTTACATATTTTTGGTGCACTTTACCCTGCCATGGAGCCAAAGTTTATATTGGACCTCTGATAAGAGTTATTCACACTCTTAACTGAAACACATGGTACRTTCATGTCGGGTTAGAGCAGTGTTTGCACTAGACAGTCACTCTGTTTTATTCACAAGATACAAACACATCTAATTTACACTACGGAAAGCACTCAACTCCAGGAATGACGTTTCTCTTTCTCTCTCTTAATTTGTGAAGAACACTGGGAGAGGTAGAATTAGACCCTCCYAAAAAAATAATTCCCATTCACTTAAAATTGTTAACAAAGCAAAGAATGCATTTTGTGTTGATGTTTAAAATCAATTCACTTTCCTTTGTTCTTTAAGGTTCTTTTAGAGATCAATAATTAATGATATACCAGGGACTCAAAGAAATCAAACAAACATCCCTAATGAATGCATTTAGCAGCAGTGTTCCTCCACGGGTAACAAATGAAGAACAGCTGAACAGGTAAGTCTGGCTCTAATTCATTTCAAGGAGCAAGAGTGATTCACATGAGGTTGTGCTCTGACCCCTCTCATAGCTAACTCAGTTCAAAGAACTGCCAAGGTGTGGGAGTTACGAGGAAAAGAGACTACACGGAATGGAGAGACTGAGATAAAACTCCTGATAGTAATATCTGAAGTTGATATCTCCTGAGTTTTGTCCGAGTGAGCAACTGCCTCATGCCAGTGCATATGGATGGATACTCCAGTGAACTGGATTCACATGGACAGACTTTCTGGGGACAAGCACAACTCCCGTGCACCTGCTGCTTTCTGTCTGATTACGGAGAGGGTTGTATAAACAGTATTTATAAATGACACTTAATACAGCATTCCAAGTCAGCAAAGAGTTACTAAACTGTAGGTTTGTCTTGATCAGCAAAAAAAATTATGTACCTTGCTTTTAAAGACCACAGTGTAGCAGTGTGGTACTGATTTGGTTAATACCACCTACTCATAACATTCATAGGTGAAGTTTAATGCTTCTTAGTAAGAAATATTCAAGCATTACTTTTTCTGCCAAAAATGGTTTCACGCTTTCAAATASGTGACAAAATAAGGACCACGTTGCCAATTTAATGAAGCTGTGAWTTTTTTTTTTCTACCAAAGCTGAGAAAGGGCCCTAAATGACAGGTACATTGCAAAAATAAAGCACCGACAGCTACAAAAACAACAAAAAGTGAAGTCATCAAGTTTTCCTGTAAAACCACAGAAGTACAAACACCCACTGTGTCTTTGACTTTATTCAACATTTTGGTTTTGAACTGAGCTGTGCAAAACATTTCTGGAAAATATTGTAATCAAAAATTCAAGAATTTTCCGTTKGAAATTTTCTTTTCAAAAAATGGAGTAAAATGCTAAAGAATAAAGCTCAGTTGACAYGGTTTATTGCCATTAAAATCACCTAGCTGTTTTCCACTTAGGAATCTGGCAAAATGTTTCAAAGACAAAGTCCTMAGCTTTACAAAGCCAAGTATTTACGTGCTTGTGTACAGCCAGGAGCGTACTAGTGGAAGCATGTACACTAATTACTTTGTGATTAAGTTAGGATTATAGAAATAGGAAAAAAAGTCACTGCCTGCCTTTGAAAATTTAATTTGAATACTCATACTGCCCAGCAGGAGCCTGAGAAAACTGAAGGCATTGCAACGCGAATAGTCACACCTTCTCCCCTCCTTCCCATTCCCCCGGGTATCAGAGACCCAGAAAAGGCAGGAAGCTGGGACACCATGCCAGCTGACATGCAATCAAGCAAGTCACACATGTTATTGAGGCATAAAGTTAAGAGCCACTTAAGGCTGCTCAGATCATGAGGATAACAGACAATTTGGCAGGTGTCCATTTGTGCCRGAGATAATGTCTGTGACATGGGAAAGAAGAGTTCTGTCTGAGGAACAYATCGTTTTTCCTGAAACAAAAATTGTAGAGGATGCCTGTGAGGCTCCAAAGATCACTTTTTTCAGAGAACTCACTCAATGCAAGGAAAGTGGTATATGACAAAATGGAATGAATGTATATATAACTTACAGGTCCTGACTGAAGCTGCTATAGCTTAGACTAACTTTGTAATGTAAAGTAAGGCTACTTTAGTCTGAAAATAAGATTATTACTGAGCAACATGCTACACGTATACATTTGCTTTCTAGTTTGCTTTGGAAGAAGCTGTTAGCATTGGTTTAGTATGGAAAGAAAATGAATGTGCATCAAAAAAGTACCTCAGGCCAAATATTTTAATACCCAAGTCTTAGCCAACACTCGTGTTACAATAGCAAACTAGATGTGCATTCTKGGTGTGGGCAGGCAAACTGCACAGCAATGATCTCAGATGGCGTCAGYGTGTTGTACCTGGCTCTGCCACAAGAAGTAGCTTTTGAACTGGAAAACGTGCAACCATGGGAGCCCTTATTTTATATTCTTTGGAGGCTCATTAGCACATTTCAACAATCTGCCTGGGAAAATAAGACTTGCTACAGAGAATAACACTCGAGCTGAGAATGGGAGATACCTCCACAATTCCAGCTTGCAAAACAGACAGGAACAAACCAYGTCATTCACATGCATGCCCAAACCTGTTTGTTCCCAGAGCTGAGACAGCAGCACTGCTCATAAACAGCTGCGAGAGAGGTAATGACATGCAAACGCTGAGCACGGAAGATTTCTTTACAAAGCAAAGGAAATATTTATGGTATAATACATGCTGCCTTCAAGTCTAAGGGTATCACAGCCTCTGTGAAGCTGTGAACCTGTGAAAAACCATTACASAGGGTAAGTTTTATGGAAGTTATGTTCATACTCAGAGCTGATTAGTGAGCAACCAAATTTATAGCAGTGCATCCAATTCATGGAAGATAAACTCACTCTCAGAAAACTCTCAATGCTCAGAAATTCTTTCTCTTTTGGGAAAATGGCAGTTTCTGATTCACACAATCATTTCACGTTGGAACATTTAATAATAACCAAGAAGCTTTATGCTTTAGTAAACAGGGTTCTTTAAGCAGAGGATGACAGAAGTCTTTTCTAAAGTCCTGCAACATTTCTTAAGACTTGGTACCTCATAAGCCAGGATAGCCTAATTGTGCATGCTTCTTCACTGCTCAAAAAATATTCTCACGTTTTATCCCAAAAGGAAGAAATGAAGGAAAAAACCCCTTTGTCTCTGCTTTAAGGTAAGAATGCAATAATGTGTTCTGAATCTTGATACTTCTGCTCTTCTCATGCCAGAGCCCCGGAGASGGGAGAAGTCCTCACAAGGGAAGGTCTTCTTCACTGTAATATATGCAAGCCATATGTTGACACATATATAACATCTACCTCTTAACAAGGAGTTGCACCATGTGATTACATAAACTGCATCTGGGAAATGTGGTGGCTGAACTTGGCCATATCTGCCAAATAAGATAAAAGATTGCTTTTCAAAAGATTTTTTTTCCATTTCAGTGAAGCAATAAAGCAGAAACTACAGGATTTCCCCACAGCTTAGATGAAACTTCAGCTGTACTTCGTTGAGTCAAAGGCAGGTGGTGCAGAGTGTCCCTTTTTTCCAGAGGCTCAGACCCCATTGAGCTCCATTCCTYGCCCACAAGCCACGCTCAGAGATAAATACTCTGGAGGGGGTCTCTTCAACCAAGTCAAGTCAAGATATCACCAATCAGAGAGCCTTCCTAAAAGTCTTTTTATGCAATTTCTTTTGCATAAGCACGTATSTACACTTGGCAAAAAAAATCCCACATCATGCCTTTTACTGAACATGCTCGGTAGTCTGAGTAACTCAAGTCTGGCATGGATTTGTTGTCTTGACCATACAGAAAATTGTCATGTTTTAAGCTAGGAAGACATGTAAGGCAAAATTAACACAGGCAAATCGTTGTAGGTTTTGGGGGTTTTTATATAGAAGTTTGTGCCTTTGATGTCTTTAGACAGCCAAATAGATAACAAAGGCATCTGCTCAGCAACTTGATGGGTGTCTCCTCACTAAAGGATCTCATGATTGGATCTCTAAGAAAATGTGTGGGTAGTCTTCAAGGAAAAGAGTCCCAAGTGATATCCCTTCAATTAGAAAGGATCTGACGCTGCAGCTCAATTCCTTTGTAATGCTATCTGATGTAGGTGATGTGAGGTGCATGTAATTTCAAGGCCATCCCCATTCCACTGCAGCATAAGGACTACTTGTGGAATGCATCTCATTTGCCCTCTACCCAAAAAATACCTCAAGAGGGCATGTCATAGGGTAGGAACTGAAATACTCGGTAGTGTCTGTGCTTGGCAGAGTTGAAAGGAAAAGTAGTAAGGCAAAGATAATCATCCCCAGTCATAAGTCACACACAGTCTGCAACACCCTGAAGAAACATGACAACTATGACCCAGTCTGAAAATAGGTAACATGCATCTGAAGAGGTCAGAATGGATCAGCACTCTCTGGCAACAATCCCTCTGGACATGCTGGAACAAACTGGTTCTGACCTATGAAAAGAGGACGTAATCCTTTGGACGAGACTAGTGTGGAATGTGTGGAATAAGTGTGTATAAACCCCAGTACAAGTTGGGGAAGAAAGGTGTCACCGCCTGGCTTTCCTCATGCTGAGCCAGCTCGACCTCTGGGATGAAGGGCCATCACAGTTGSCAGCCAGCAGAGCCCACAATACAGCATCAGGTGCATGGTACTGTATAGCTAAGGCTTGACTAATCTCTTGGATTAATGCTTGATTTTTAGTTGTTTAACTGATAATTAGCRTAGTAGTTTAGCATAAATAAATACTTCTTTGTGTTTCTGGAAGTTTGCCAAAATATTCCCATCACAGTGGTCCCCAATTTCCTAATCAAAATAGCTGCTACACTTCCTAAATCACCCATATCTGAGCCACCCATTTGCATACCAGCTCTAACAAATTACAAAACTTGAATTGGATTACTTCCAAAGTTGAGCCCAACGTACCATTTCAGAAATCCCAAATTCCTTGTTGCTGAAAATAAATGAAAAGCAATTCATTTACTTTGGAGACAGTCAGGATCAGCCAGCCATCTCTGGCAAACATGCTTGAATGTTTGATACAGACTCTCTCTACAAACCTACTATCTCACCCAGGCAMTCAGACAAACACGTCCACCAAGAACACAAACATACCTGCTAGTCTGGATCGTACCAAAGGACAAGCTTTCCAACGCTTGTATTCTCTCAGAGCAACTATGTGCGCAGATAAAGACTATGGATCAATGCCCACGGGACCTCATGAGTGCAAAGAATCCCTTTCATGTGGTAAATTCACAAAACTGAAGCCAGCACAGGAAAGCTTTCCATTTAATGCATGGATTAAACACCCAAGACACAGAGGTTGTTACTGCTGAGGGCTGTGATTTCCAACTGCACAACATGCAAGCAGTAACATCAACCTGGCTGCCTAAGCAAGAGTTCACTGCTATCTGCGACAAGGAGAGTAAACACCTCTTGTCTCAAGAGGCTGGAAGCAGCCCAAGGGACAGCAAGGCAAAGAAAGCTGTGTCACAAAGACATGGATAAGTGTACAGAATGCTTGGCTGTGCAAAAGCATATAGGAAAAGTCTGTGGAGAGCACAGAGCTGTAAACACCACGATATGCAAAAAAGCAGCTAAACCCTAGATCTTGGTGTACTGGAAGCAAGGACATGACTGTTCCATGCAGGGGGCATTGCATTTCTCTTAGTATTGGAATGATGTTCCCAGAGGCAGTGCCCCAAGTGTGTGGAGGCTCCTCTTTTTCTATTAATACAACATGTTAAAGGTATAAAAAACAAACAAGAAAAACCGAGACAAACCATACAGGCTCATGTTGCATCCTTCCAAGTAAAGACTAAGAGATGCAGCTGGTTGACTACAGGGAAGCAGGACGTTATGCAGCACATGTTCTTTGATAATGCCCTAGTTTAGAACCAAAGAGCAGTTTGATTATGTTTAGAAAGCTATATGATCAAAGGAATTCAGAAAAAACCTTTTGAATCATTTTCCTAGATGCTTCTATCAAACTGTATTAGGCCAAATCCGCCCTTTCAGTTCGAACAGTTTGAGCCATAGCATTAGTCTTCTGCTCCTTAAATCTATTCATAAACAAAAAATAAAATCCTTCGCCAAAGAAATGACCACACTAACCCATTATCTTGTGTAACYGAGTGCAATCAAAGAGCTTCATTTACTTTATGTAAATGTCCTCTCCCTTTCCCAGGCCTAAGGTTTTCTTATTCTCTGTTGTGTCATCTCATATCTAACCTAGATACTGAGATCATCTGGGTGGAGACTCTGTGTAAAAAAGTCACTACTGACTAAAAAAATACAGCACCATGGTAACTCAAGACACTTTTGCAGTAAAAACACTGTTTTCTTCTCTGTTTACAGTATGTAAAAAAAAAGCRTGGATGTAATATATCCAAATATTTCCATATTAATCGCGATCTATTTTCTGACAACGAAAAGGTTGATGATGATCTAAAATCAAAGGTGATCTTCAGAAGCCTAAGATGTTTAAAGCATACAAGGCGATATTATTAAATGTGGAATTCCTTGATGCTTACAGCATTTCCTCTGTTACTGTTACTAACCCAGGCGTAGAAGTCAGAACTGTCTCCTCCAAAGAGCACCACTCAGTCTGCCATTGTTGCCAATGACGTGTCTGATTCAAAGGCTGGTAGCAGAGAGCCAGCAAATGGCAGCTGCTCCATTGTCCACATGTCCTACGGCACAAAACCACAAGTCATGGCGTAAAGGGGTTAAAGTGTGTGATGGCAGTGACAGGATTTTGGGGGGACATTAAAGCTCTCTGAAGCCTTGGCGGTTTATTGCTGAAGTGTAACAGTCCCATGTTTCGTCCTGCGGCTGGTTAYGACACTGTGAGGTATTTACTTGTACGGGAATTCTTACTTCCACTCCGCTTCCCTCCTGAAAACTACAGTGCAGTGTTGGCAAAAATAAAGAGTGATGACATTTTGTGGACCAAAGTCTCCTCAAAGATTCAGACACTAACATTCACTAAACAAATGTGAAAGGAAGATTTGCTTTATATGCTTTGATGCAGTAGAGTTTGATGGAAAAGATTTTATCTCCGTTTTCCCTTGTTCTGTTTTCACTTAACAGGAAATCTTTATGCATTGGCAGCCAGATTTCACAGCTAAAAAAAAATAATACCTGCCTTGAAAATTTGAGTCTTTCATCTATTTTCTTTTAATGCATATCAATGAGTGTTTCATCTGAGACACATCAGGATATACACTAAGATCTTAAACACATTAAACCAACTGGATCAAGTCCTTTAAATGTGTTAACTTATGTCTGCCTTGCTCTTTCATTTTACATCATGATTTCCTTTTCATTTATTACTGTACTAAAGCAGAATAAACGAGAACTGATTTTTTCAGTTTTATTCAGCCATTTTATATACCTTTTTCCTTCATCCCCTTGCCACATTACGTATTTCTAGGAATCATACTCTGGGATAGGCGAGCAGTATYTTAAAAACGCAAGCAGGAAAAAATTCAGTTGTTCCTTTTTCTTGTTGCATCCCTTATGGTTCCAACTATCAGTGACATTACCACTGCTCCGCTACCAAATGAAATTCATACTTCTTGGTTTGCACTCTTTTTTTCCTTCCCAATAGCCTCTTCAAAAGTTTTTCATTTATTTACCCGTTGGAGAATTATTAGTAGCTATCTTTTCAACCCCTCAAAGTTTCCCATTCAGGTCCTAAATACTTTTAATTAAGATGAAAGGATCCTCCTATTCTTGCGCTTCCACATATCTACACATCTTGCACAATTCCTTCTATACACATCCAGAATATCATTAGCCAAGGCACTTCTGCTCTCCTATCACTGGCTGTGTCCTGCTTATGCTTATCCATATTTAGCTATTAACCTTTATTTAAACAAAGTACAACTAATCATTTTACTCATCCGTGTAATATTATATTAACCCATACTATCATTATAGGTGAAAGACATTAACTGTGTCATCAACTTTAGCATCACTGTAGTAGCCAAGCCTTGAACTGCAATTTGATATTTTCATTATTGTTGTTGTTATTATTATTGTTGTTGTTATTTTACTCTGGCATCCAGCAAACATGGTGCTGCAGCAGCAGCATGTGTACTGATTACAACCGGACATGGGAGGTCATAACCTAAATCTATCTCCATGCCAAAGCTTTGCTGATTTTGGRGAAATGCTTCTTTCCTGCTCCAAACTCAAGTAAAGGTGATGCAACATATGCTTCCAACAAAAAGGAAACTGTGAGCCCAAACAAAGAGAAGACGAAGTTTAAGTTCATATTATAATTTATACTCATAGCTGCCAGAGGCTTGCCGCTTTCAACATTCAAAGAGGTCATAGAGCTGGCTTTCGCAGTGAGCTAGGTCACATAATCTGTGCTATCTTTTTTTCATAGATACATACTAAACATAAGCAAAATAACAAGGAAGAGGAGCTCCACGTTGCCATGGCACAGCCAAGCATTTAAGCAAGTCAGAATCTACCGTTTCAACAGCCAGGAGAACCATCTGTAGGATTTCCGAAGCTATTTCAACAACTCTCTTTGGTAGCACTGCAGCTGAGCGCAAACAGCCGCAGCAGTTTTATGTAAGTGTTTCACATGAATATTGGTGGACCTTTTCCACTCAAAAGCACTTGAAATAAGTAGAAGGAGGCAATTTCTTTACATGCATTGGTTATATAATTTGGTCTATTTGATGAAAGAGAGGAGTTGATGACAGGGCCATCATTGCTGTGACGTTTTACATATGTAACTCATCTCAGAAGCTCTTCATCTCTTAGACTCCCTGCTAGCTTCAACCATGCTAGGAAAAAAAAAAGGAGTGGGCAGAAATCTTAAACCCCTAGAAACTAAAAAAGAATCCTAATGAAGAGAAACAGTGAGAAAACACTCACATGTATGGCCAACCTTCAGACTCGACCACAACAGCCCTGTGCTACACTGTGGCTCATCTGTAGCAGAGGAATAAATCTGAATCTCAGTTTCATTCCTGATTTAATCATTATATTCTATGCCACTGGGATAGAGGCTGCACAAAGCCAGAGGATGTAAAGCCTATGCTTTGATACTTTCTAAATATTATTTGCTTCTAGGAATGACTTGAATCAATTTTTATTTCAGATCAGCATATGTAACACAGAAAAAAAAATTATTTTTTAACACACACGCACACACACACACTTGATTTGTATATTCACCATTCCCTGTGATCAGTTCTTCAAGACCTCCCTTTCTACTGCAGTCCTAGATGTGACCAGAGACAAATCACTGGATTTTCCATTCCCATGGCCATACACAAAGGAACTGAAAGGACACGAAACTATCTGAATTTGTAATCTCTGTTTCTRTTTATTTAGGTTTCCTAGAAGTAGTATTAGAAACTTGAAGTTCAGCAAAAAAACTAAAACCCAGCTTTCTCTGCAATAATTTTCCAATCCGGTGCATTCCACGGTAAGCAGTAACAAGTGAGTTTGGGATTTTAATAGCCATTCCTGCTCTGCCCCAAAGAAAGCCAGGGACAGGCGTGGGTTGTATAAATGACAATATGTGCCTGTGCTACTCAAACAGGAATATGTTACATGAATGCAAATTGCATATGGTAACAAACAGGCAAAAAAGACTGGGGAAGAAGGGTAAATCTCTAAAAGGGAAATACATTATTAAAGGATATCTTTGTAATATATGCAAAGCTGTCTTTTTGACTAAGTTATTGACCAGAGAAAAAGGACTACAGGTCTCTGCTATTATAGTGCACTGGCAGCTTTCAGCTTCATATACTCACTTCTCCAGTGAGATTTGAATATCCTCATCCTTTGCCATTTTTACCCTCTCTCCCCAGCATTTGACTGAATTTTAAATGTCTAACACATTGAAATTCAGTGAATGAGATGGAATAAAAGTGTGCAGTGAATAATCAGCAGTGAATAACATCCAGAAAGCACTTGTGTATTTCTTTCCTACTGAGAAAAACATCCTAAACAACATTTGATTTATCTACCCCGATGTTCTCCGTACAGGGACTGACATTGCTGTTGACTGGGCATTTATTTATGATCAGTTGGTACCAGGCTCTGTGGGTTTCATAGCAGGAAAAGTGAAATTCATTACTCTTGCCGCACTACACCATCCATCTTTTATGTATTATATAGTGCACCAATTTACTGCAGGTGTAGACTTGAAAACCTAAAAAATGAATTTTTAATGATTATAATATTATATATGCCTGTATTTTGTTGTCAGGAAAATGTATCCTTGTATTTTACYGCACATGTTTTTCTAACAGGTCAGTATTTGCAATGGTACTGCCCAGCTGTTGGCAGCAGACATTTATTTCTGCTTTACCTGGCACAACTTCTGCCAATTCTTTCGAGTAAAAGAGGTTCCACTGAAAGCAGGAAGACCAAGATGACATATCTTCAAGAAAAAAAAATATTGAATCTGATAAAACAAAAGCCACTTCTCTTGAATCAGAATTAGTCTATTTTCMTATCTGTGCCTGGGAACCAAGCTGTCATCTCGCTTAAATTAAATGACCATTGGATTCAGAATACAAATTTAACAGGTGAGTTCTGACAGAAATCTTTTTCAATAAGAAGCATTCAAACATAAGTACTTCCAAAATAAGTTTCTCACTAAACTTTCCTTCATAATTAACCTATAATGCAATATTGTGGTTGCTGACCTCAAAGGCAACATGCATATATTTCTATTTATAAGCTAAATAACTATGACACACAAATAAATGCTTTATCTTATACTCTAAACCTTGAAAGTACATAGTTCATCATATTAACTCTGCTTAATTCACTTGTGTGTTATCACACTTTATTAAGATACATAAAACATGTGTAACAAAAGTGAGCAGACTAACACTTCACATACCAGATTTGATGTCAAGCATATAATGGCACAGCCAACCCAGCATTCTTAATTTCCTAATCTATAGCAATGAAATGAAGCATAAAGGAAAAAAAAAACCACAAAACCTCAAAAGAAAATAGCAATTCAGTTATAGCATTTTCTATGAAACCATGAATATTTATGAAAAAGCAAGGAGGTTTTTTTTTCACTTAGCTTCCAATATCTCCTTTAAAAACTCTTCTGAAATATTAGACGTATTAAAAAAATAAACTGTGCATATAAAAGAATGAAAGACATGCAGCTTTTAAGATAAGCATGCTTTCAGTGCAAGCATCTGCACTCAGAAGAGCATTTACACAAATTAACATATTTTATCCACTGTAAGGACTATAAAGCATTTCCAATTCAGCATATAATTTTTATTTGAATTGGCATGACAAAATCTTTAAGTGTAGCACTAGTAGAAGATATAAGAAGCGGCAATGACCAAAGGCAACAGTGGATTTCCCTGCATAAAGAAATGAATAACAATCAAAAAAAGAAGGTTTGGGTATTTGGAGCAGAGAGAAGATGTTATTCTCAAATTTACAGAATCAGCCTCTTGTTGCTATGATGTTTTGAAGCAAATATAATCTCTTTCTGAGTGAAGACAGAGAAAAAGATTACATGATACAGTAGAATCCCTTTTCCAGAAACATGGCAATTTTGTCATCAACACACGGGTGAGAGATGTCATTACTCTTGGAAGAGAATTAGAAAGCTACTATACAGCTCTCAGGCACGGCACCTTGCCTGGCAAACAAGGTCACTCCGCATTCAAAGCTCCATACCATTTGCAGATTAAGGTTTCTAACACTAGGACTAGTTCCTTCATCTCCCAAAATTCAAATTGCAGTGCTTTGGTACATGCCACAGACAGGGTTGCTACAGTACAGCACTCACAAAGGCAGTAACTGCTTCCAGCACTTTGCTTCATGGCTGCAAGGACTTGTCTGCCTTGATTAATTTTAAGTTAGTGATGAAAATACTAATAAGACTGAAACAGGAAAAACAAATTTAGGGAGCTACATTGGCTCTTGGACTGTGCTGTGATCTACTTCTCTGCAGTAAAACTTTCAAAAGAGACTATAACTTCTCAGGTACACATAGGAAAAATACTAAACTGCCTTCTAACGATACAGGATGTTTAGTTGTATGTATAAAGCATCAATATAGTGGATAAGAATTTACTTGTAAAGTAGCTTTTTGCACTTTACTAGCACTTTGATGCTCATAAGACATCTTTCCAAGGTGGGTTCCGTATCAGAAAAAGATATTTTATTCTAAATTTATGATTACAGAAAACAGGCTTGGTTAAATACATAATGTCCAACATGTACTGCCATCCTCTAAAAACGCTTTTCCAATAACAAACTGTCTTTTGCCCGTGTTTAAGGGTGGCATTTATCCACCAGACACTTCACAAATATGCCTAAATTTTCAACTTAGCCATTCCTCCTCAGGAGGGAGGAGGGAGAAGTGGGTGTGCCTCCTTCACTCACATCTGCAGATTCCTAAGCTCAGATCCCTCAGTTAAGCACCCAAAGATAGATAGCACAAATCCAGTCCTCAGCAGGCCACAGTCTCCCCAGCAGACTCCACATCCTCACCTGAATATTCTTGTGGAATCGAGATTTTGTTTGCCCAAGGCACACTATGGCAGAGCTCTCTTTCACAACCCTGTTTCTCAAAGGGTTCTTACTCACTCCAAACTTTTTTTAATAACACAGGTGCATGTAATATGGCATATGCACAGTAATCTGTCTGAAATCTATAGCAAATTATTCTAATGTATATTACTTTCAGTATATTTCATTGCTTGATGAGCACCACAATCTTACAGATTTAGAAATTGTTACTTTAATTTACAAGCTGGGAGTCAAGATCCAAGTAAATGTAAAATCTGATCCAAAATAGGTGAAAATACTGTGAAGAAGCTGCCATTCCTAACACATGTGAGTCCTCAACAGCAGAATCTCCACCTTGAACCTGAAGTCAGAAATGCGCAGCCTGGACTAACACAAGAAATCGTGGCAGCTGCACTGTCAAATAAAAATCTCACTGAAATATGTCTGAAACGATACCAGTAATTTGTTACCTTTGCTCAAACAACGTGTAGGAGAGAGAAGGCTCCCAGTGACTCAACACACAGGCGAACTGGCACTGTATTTACCTGTTGTCACTATCTGGAACTCCAGAGTAATAAATGGATGAAATGCAGCTCATAAAAATATTCATATGATGAAATTTATGGCTTACATTAAAGCATGTTTAACTTGAAAAATGACTGCGTAAAGCTCAACTGATCTGTTCCCTGTATATATTCACAGTCATATCTGTTTACTTTGGGGCTGCATGTTTAAATTTATTTCCTCTTGTGCATATCCAAACTGTGTGCACGTCCCAAACCGCTGAAACTTTTTCTCTCCTTTTTTTTTTTTTCCAATTTAAAAACTACAGGCAGGTACTATATTTAAAACAGAGCCTGATACAATTCAATCTTCTGGACCACAGACACAGCCAAACTCTGAGATGGAAAGTGCAGAATTCCTGTCCCCTCCCCTCTGCAAAGCCAAGGCAGGAAGGATGGATGAGCATCATGGCTGGTGGTGGAAATAACCAGCCCTGCGAAACCCATCTTGCCAAGGATTGCACCCAAGCGCAGGTTCCCATATTTTTTTAACACACCGTTCACATGGGAAGAGACACAGTTACCCTCTGTTCACAACACAGCTGTCTGGGACCACAGAGGAGAACACCCAGCCCTCTTTGCCCACCTCAAAGGCTGCTGGGGGCAGGAGGCAGCAGGCGGAGGTTTGGCCACATGAATCGACCTGTGCGGGCAGAGCCAGCAGCTCCCAGTTGGGCAACCCAGCCTCGAGCTCCGACCAGAAAGCTGCTCCACAGATGCCAGTGTAGATTACATAGGCCTTCTTATTTATACCTCTATTAGCATAACTAACAAGGAGTAAGCAGGATTCTCTTCYAGCCCATCTGTAAAACAAGTATCTCCTTCAAGTCTTTTACACTGTGAAAAGATAAAGAGTGGAAAAATCTTTCACGCRCTCTTAAGCTCCTCAGTTTTCCAGCAGCAACAACACACACTTTTTCTTCTTGGGGGAACAGCAGAAATACAATACTTCTCAATTCTTCTCAATTTAACACCCCCTACATTCTTATTGTGAGATCTTTTCCGTGGTATCTAAATTTGTATATACTAGGGTAGAATAAATACGAAACTTCCGTAATGCAATCTGCCYGGTCTTCAAACAACACACCACAATCAAAACATGACAGAGTACCACAAGGAGTCATTCCTTGCCAACAGACTTTTAAAAGCAACTAGTAGTGAAACACCTACAGACAATGTCACTCTATGGACATATTGCAATGTATATGGGAAAATGTAAAATGATAATTTTAAAAATGCTGATGGGGTAGTAACAGAACAAGCTGGTTTGCAAATTGGACTTGTATGTGAAAGGACAGCACTGAACCACAATGTTTTCAGTACAGAATTATTTTCCCTTTATTTCACTCACAAATACAGCTCACTCTTATGGAAGTAATCGTTCAACAACAGAAGTACAATTTCCAATACGTACAAATCAATTCATGCCACAGTGCAATTTGTGTTACTCATGTATTGAACTGCTTTCAGTTCATACTTATATATCTATCTATCTATCTATCTATCTAAACTTGAATGCATTTTTTTTTTCTTTTCCCTTTTTTTTGAGACAAAACCCACCAACAACCTGAAAAGCAAACCAGCATGTGCAAAGGAGGACAAGTAGTCAGGGAGACCTGGGAGCAACCAGATGACTTCTCAAAACTGTTGTGTATTTAGATGTGCTTATTTGCAATCCAGTTGCTATTGCTATGCTGTGAGTGAATAGCACATACAACCGTTTCAAACTCGGCATCTATTCCTAATTCCATGGCATCCAGCTAGCTAAGGAGCAGTCCGAGTGACCTGCCATTTACTGAATGAGCATTCCTCAGAGACAGACGCATTTAATAGGGGGTGGTGAAAGACATAATTCAGATGAGACATGTGGACTGAGAACCAAACTCTTCTTAAATCTTTTCTGAACCGTCTTTTATTGCTCAGTTGAAAGGAATTTGCAGTGCAAAACGATAAGAAATACAAACCACCTTCTTAATCCATATGCCAAAACATTTACTTTTCTTTTTAATGCCACTTTAATTCCTGGTAAAATTCCAAACCAAGGGTTTATATTTCATGATATTGTCAACTTTGCATAAAACTACTGGTACTACTCATGACTTATACAGCCTCAGGGAGACTATTGATTTTTTCCCCTTCATAAATCTGAAAATGCTCTGTCTCTTCCCAATGGACCCATTATATTTATTGGTATCTATCCCAAAACAACTGCTCAAGGTTATAGCTATAAAAATATTTGGGGTTTTAATTCACTATACAGAGGCTAGAGAAGCCCATAGATTTTGGCTCAGAACCCAAATTTTGCCCTGACTACAAAGGATAGTTGTTTTTTTTATTTTTTTATTGTGTGTCAGGACCACAAGATAAAACTTTTTCTTTGGACAGGGTTTATACCCTCATGGATGGAATACTAAGCAAATTTTAAAGGAATTTAAAAAGTGAAACAAGACCTTCTTTATGCAGCAGAGATCAGATAATGATGGTTAACAATAAATATTGATATAAATAAATATTTATTGCATAAATATTTCCCTAAAACTCAAATTTCCTTATGGACTAGCTAAAATAAAGACGTCCTGGCCCCCAAGAGTAGATGCCCAACTTTCGAAAACTATTTGAATGTCTGACATCTCAGATGGAAATAAAATACGTGGAGACACRTCTTCGAAGACAACTTTGCATCAACTTCTAAGCTACTTTAGGAAGGAAGAAGGCATCATGCAATRATTTTCTACTCACTATACCTGTACTGAGTCCAAATGGAAGATTTGCATGTGAATTTTTTTAAACTATACTAAGCCACATATCCTACGCTATAATGATCTTCCAAGAGAGTCTGTGCCTGTGGGATGTTCCTCTGAACACAAGAAAACTGCTGGCAATATACACGAAGGCACTTTAAACTGAGCCATGGGACTACTTAAGAATTTATCCGTGGCCCCCCCTGGAGCAGGTGCTAGAAATAAGTGGAAGAGCATCAGAGTAATGATTTTGATTTCTTTCCCTGTTATTAGTACGGACTTGAAAGGTAGGAGTACCACCCGCCTTAGCACATTCCCTGTTCCACAAAGCAGCTGTGCACCGTGCTGCAAGGAAAAGAACATCGCCTCCAAAATCAGCAGCAACAGCAATGCCATTTAGTTTAAAGACATGTAAAAATATAGTCATCACAATAAAAACTGCAGCCTTTGCCAATGGATTTCACTAAGTGGTATCCGAGATACCGTAATTTTGATTACATTTAGAACAAAAGCATATGCCTAGTGTGCAGTTAAAGGACACAAATGCTGACTATATATTGCTTTTCACTGTACTTTAATAAATTAAACACAGAAATTGCAGTATGTTATCCATATTCTACATGAAAATACCTACAGCATAATTTATACCTGGCAGCTGACCAGCTGGCAAGGCAGGCCTAGGCTTTGCATATCACATGAATACATAGTCTTTCATTTGTAATCTAGCTTTCATAAAATGAGCAGTAGCAAAATTTCAAGTCTGTAAATTCTATGCTGAACCAACACACGCCACTATAAAATCTTGTGTCCCAACAGTATGACCTGCTCCAGAAAAAAAGTGGTTTTACTTTAGATCATTTTACAGTGTCAGCTTTTATAAACATATTTGGTAAATCTATATCCAGGCACACACTTCTGGTTTTGATACAAACCTTTGAYAGAAAAAAACTTCCAACAACAACCCAAAAATGAGGGATATTTCCAACAGCCGGAGAGTGCCAAACATTAACACCACGGGTTTATGTGYGTTTCATGATGTGCTGGTAATTTGTGTAATGGTGGTATTTCGTAACATTGCTCTTTTCCTTTACGCTTCTCAATATTAAAGTTATTATC
The DNA here is from genome assembly GCA_018881555.1 of Amblyornis subalaris. Classification (NCBI taxonomy): domain Eukaryota; kingdom Metazoa; phylum Chordata; class Aves; order Passeriformes; family Ptilonorhynchidae; genus Amblyornis; species Amblyornis subalaris. Next base: position 6,653,862 of record JACAXG010000031.1, on the reverse strand, counting down.
ACCTGATTATTGTAGCAAGAAAATTATAAAATATCTTTCCTCCTTTGCTCAAGTAATATTTAACAAATTCAACATAAGAAAAAATGTTCCATGTGTATGTTCCAGTAACTGTATGTGGAGTTTGTCATAGACATATAGTAATGACACAAAGTGTAGCTTTCAGAAATTAATTGCTAATACATTATCATTAAAATAGGTTCCACATACAACTTAAAAACTCATTGTCATGGTAGGAAAAATTCTTAGCCTAAAATCATGGAACAACTGAACTTCCTAAAATTTATACACTCTATTTTGATCCAAGATATATTTTGAGGATTAGTTTTTCTATGACAATCTGTGACGGAAAAATGTGGAATTTAAATTTACAGATAATTAAAATATCTTTATATTTAACAATAAAATGTCTACATACATTACTGAAGCTGTGGGTAGGGAGAAAACATAGAGAAAATCCAGGCTTGTTTCAGGATTCAACTGAGTGACTTCAAAGCAAATAAAAACACCTCTGACAAGCACAAAACATGATAAAATGCACCTTTTTTCTTTTCTAACAGAACTCATTATTAAATCAAACCTCTGTCTCCAGGGGAAAGCAACAATGGTGCATGTTAAAGAAGGACTGGAAAGCAGCACACGTGGGCTGGGAGCCACATGCTCTGCTGCAGCTTTTTCCTTGGCTATTAGAAGCAATGACAGTTACTCAGATCACTGAGCTGATGCGATGTCCTGGGCA